>CM046310.1:1210000-2410000 GCA_025267735.1 Mactra quadrangularis
GTATGTATTTGACATATTTACTTTCATTCTAGCTGTGACCTGATACAAGACGCCCCTTGTGGCCTTTTGTGCCCTTCATAGATAAATTGAACATACCTTAAATTCATTAACCTGTTTAAATGACCCTCTGTGACTTACTTAGTAAAATTGCCTCGAGATTTTTATATACAGCCCCACTTCAAAAGTTCTTGAACCTATATTATTTTAAAATCCTTTGAGTTTGGATCAAACCAATGACCTTTCAAATCGTTAGCAGACTATCTACCTCATTCCCAAAAAGCTAGTTTAAAAGGCATTAGAGTACTACTTCAAGCGCTGTATTATACCTCTGCTACAATGTGATGTTATCATGCTGTTCAGTGATATTAGTTTATAATATAAGTTTGTGGTTTTATCGTAATCAAGTTAGGATTGCCTGTTATCAACATATTTCCCCTCCGGTCTCTGTCTGTCTCTCTGTCTGTCCGCTCAAATCTGGATTTGAGGTCAAGGTCATGCTGCTGTTCTTAAATTAGTCATAGATCACCTGTAGGGGAGTTTATTATTGCCTCCAATACAAACAGACCCTTGTTAATAATCCATTCTAGTTTCACTTTAAGATATCATCGGTGGAAATAATAGGACATTAATATATTGTTGTTTTGTAACGTTAATTCTGTTTGTATTATATATTATAGTTCCCACCAGAGTTTGTAAGTGGTGATGGGGAAGGAATGGACATGAAGTTAACTAACAGTGTTTATAATAAGTTAAAACGTCACAGTGACGCTGAGAATAAACGTAACCAGAAACTACATGAGAAAAAAGAACATTCAACTGCTGTAAGTACCCAGTTTATGAGTATGATATGTATATGCTTCAGTCTTTCTTTAAGAAAATTTAGAGATTTTTTATATTGCCAGTCAATGTTACATCTATATGATATGAAGTTGAAACTTCTTTAAGTGTCCAATCTAGGTGAAACTAACGAAAGCAAGGATCTTGCATGAGTAATTCCCCTTTTCTATGGTTAACAGATGCTACCAACTTCACACAATTCTCATCCTGAATAATAAATAATAAAAAATAAAACGCTGACCAAGCCAAGTAACTTGATTCTGCATGAGTTATTCCCCTTTCTATGTGATATAATTACAACCAATTTCACTCAGTTCTCACAAGTGATGAATAAAGGTCACTAACCAAGTCAAACAACTTGGCATGAACTAAAATAAATTCACTCCCCCCTCCCCCCTCAACTCCAATGGGTTGTTAAAAATAGACTTATAGTTCAGCAATCAGCATGTTTTTTATTTTTTATTTAATATATTTTAGGAACAAGCCATGGATCCTCGTACAAGATTAGCCTTATATAAAATGGTAAACAATGGTACATTAGAATCTATAAGTGGAACAGTTAGTACAGGGAAAGAATCTGTTGTATTACATGCCTTGGGTGGAGTGTAAGTACCTCATAGTTTATTGTTTGTTAGATCATGTTCCCATTTACAAGAGGGTTCAAACATATTTTATCTCTAAATCCGTAGAGAACTTTTTGCCTTGTCTCTCGAGGATAAAGACAACATAAATGGCTGTGATGGTCTTCTTTTTGGGGTGTTCAGTGTAGAAACAAAATTAAGTAGGAAAAAGGGCAGTTCCCTTCATTTTGATATGATTGCTAATGTACTGCATGTAGCTTTTTCTTAATAGGGAGGAATGAAAAAAGGGCTGAGTGTGATGCTCTTCTACGCTTTAAAACAAGTACTAAAATGCCAATTATTTATCTCTTATAAAAATCATTGTAAGTCAAAAGCTGGAAACATTCATAATATTGTCATTTCTTTGGTCTGTCAATTCTGAATTTATTAGAATTATGTAGAATGTTGTATACCTTTTGAATATCTTATTATAATTATTCGTATTATCCTCCTACTTATAACTGCAATTTGATCAAATTGATGTATGATCATTTTACGTAAGAATTTTGTTAGAAACCCATAGTTGAATATTTTCCTATACTTTACAGATACAAGGAACAACAACTACCTACAGAGGTTGCTATCAAAGTATATAAAACAACGTTAAATGAATTTAAAACTCGAGAGAAATACGTACATGGCGATCACAGATTCTCTAAAGATGACTATAAGAAACAAAACCCTAGAAAAATTATACAAATGTGGGCTATGAAAGAGGCGGCTAATTTAAATAGGTAAGATTTTGAAATATCACCCCCATCTCAACCCTCTCCTGGCTAGCTGTGTTGAAAGCAGGTCTGATGACAGATCTCAATGGTTAACCTTGTTGATAGCCCACCAGATCTAGGGAGTGGACAACTGACTGCTGTAATATGACTAAAAAAACTTTCTTTTTTCAGAAAACCTTTGAATTGAGAAAAAATGTATTTTCAACATGAAACCTTTTTCTTTCATGCTTTACGGTGAAACGTCACGTTATTCGATGTAAATAAACGATGAAAATATAAATTTTATAATTTCATCGCAGTGAAAATATAACCTTATATTTTCATCGTTCATGACGTCATATTAGATGATAAATGACGTCATCTTGGAGTAGAAATGACGTCACGTTATAATTTGTGTAAAATACATCAAATAAAACGCAAAACTAAGCATGAAAGAAACAGAATATTCGTCAACTTTGGTGTTAGATGATTTTTATTTCAATTCGTGAACTCAGAAAGTGACATTTTTACTCGTGGCTATGCCACTCGTGAAAATACGTTTTCTGAGCTCACTCGGTGAAATAAAAATCGATCTTACACCAAAGTTGACGAATATCCTCTATATTTTCTTTAAAAATTGGATGCTTATTCAATATAGAACAGTTTTTTACCTTATCATGTATATAGTTATTTTATTTTGATAGTGAATGACATGAAGGTGTTCACAAGTTGTCCTTATGGAATCACTCTGTTTTGGTTATTTTTTTGTGTCCCCTGAAAATCTTATTGTTCAAAAGTGCAATGCACAAGAACCCTTTGTTGCATTTTCTTGTTTGAAGCGTAAGTCTATATCTATAAAAGCTACTGACTTGATATTTACCATGCAGATAGATCTCATAGAAATGAAATGCAGTGCACAATAAGTATAACTTTTGTCAGGCCATACATCAGACTCACAGAGTTCTAGTTTATGAATGTATAACTATAATATATGTATTTTCATAATCAGCCCCAATGATTAATCTTGTTGATAGTAGACCTTATTCTTGTCAAATTATCCGTACTAAGCATTAAATTATTCTGTAAATTATTTTATTTGTATTTTTAGAATGAAGAAGTTTAACATACCGTGTCCAGAGGTTTATGTATTAAAGAAACATGTAGTAGTGATGTCATTTATTGGTGATGGACAGAAAGCTGCACCTAAATTAAAACATACAAAATTATCATACACTGATTATTGTATTGCTTACGAACAGATTGTCTCAGTAAGTAGTTTTTTGTTGTTTTAGACTTTTACACTTGTTGAATTTTATTAGGTTTTCAGGGCTCAACAATTGAGGTCTTACGATTTCCCTTGACAGCCTATATTTGGGTTTGGGCAACTTGTTACTACTAGTAAACATTTGGTTTGTTCAATACAGACATATGTAGCTGGTTGTCAAATTGAACTAGGTAATTTAAAAATTAATCTCGAAACCTGTTATCAAAATCAGAGAGATTTCACCTGATTTCAAGACATTTTGACTTGTACATAACAATTTAGTCGTAATATGGTTTTGTGATAATAAAAACAGATGGCTGTATGATTTGAACTAGCTGTAACTGATGTTACGTTACGTTACCTATTCACCTGAAACTTGACTGGAACCTTTAAATAGTACCCAAAAGTATTGAATTTATGCCATTTTGCATGTTGATGTAGAGATATGAAAGTAAGGTGAAATTTCAACTAAAAATAAATCATAAATACAAAGTAGGTGCACATACTTTCATTGTAGCAGTACATTTTTGTGTGTACTGCAGGTAAAAATCGAAATATTTGAAATTCTGGATAATGTCTATTGATAAATATTTGAAATTGTATTTCTTGCTTATTATTGAGGATAGTAATATTATAATATTTACATTGTATCCTATATTTTACAGATATTAAAGAAAGTATATCGTGAATGTTGTCTAGTACATGCTGATTTAAGTGAATATAATATATTATGGTGGAAAAATCAAGTCTGGATCATTGATGTCAGTCAATCTGTTGACATCACACATCCTAGTGCCATGGAATTCTTATATCGAGATTGTTGTAACATTATAAATGTAAGTACTTCAGGCCATCCTTAAAACGTTTTTGTTTGCAGTTTGGTAAATAAAAGTTGAAGTGCCGTTTAAAGTCTACTTCCATATACATGTTCAGCCGACTTTACAATCTTGTATGATTATTAGGAGTGTAACGGTTAACCGATATACCGGTTAATATTGCAATACAACTTCTGGCGGATTTTAACCGGTTTGTTTTTCTCTGAATCGGTTTTTCTAGTTATGTTCCATACTGATTGTTTTTATCAGAGTCTGAAATTTAAATGTTTGAATTAATGTTAAAATGTGTTTGGAAACTTGAAATATTTTTCGTAAAGTGAGAGAATATTATTATATTATTATCTTTGAAAGTCCATTCAAAACTTTTTTTCTACCTTATTCAAACATTTGCGTAATAAGTGTTGATCATTTGAAAATACAAATATCTATGTAAAGTGTTGATCAAATTAAGACGATGCAAGTGCATTAATTCATGCTGTGCATGTATGAGAAGAACAATATGTATTGCAATATATTGCAATACTTGTTTCGTGTATTGCAATATATTGCAATACGGTTTTTACCGTATTGTTACACCCCTAATGATTACATATATTTTTCAGTTCATGATACATGACGAGTGAGCTACACTGTTCAAAAACTGTTAAAAATTATTAATTATTTTATTAAATAATTACTTTTTTGAACATTGATTGTTGGAAAACAGAATAGAATAAGATTGACTCAGTTAAAGAACCAAGTTAAACTGAAAGAAAATGCTCCCATTTTTCTATTCTTTACATGAAATTCTGCAAAACTCTTAAATTCATGTGGAACTCCTCTATGACCCTCCCCACATATTTTTTGTTTAGATGATCTGAGGTGTTCTAAAGTCCCTATTTTATTATTAATAACTCTATTATCTTCCATATATTTTCAGTATTTTAAATCAAAGAATGTAGTTGATCAACAAACACCAGAGTGGTTATTTAATGAAGTTACTGGACTAAACATATCTGGTGAGGGAACTGAATTTGTATCACAGGTGAGTCAAAGATTAATTTACCCTTAAAAACTCATGATCAATTTTATTCTTGATCTCATTTGCCCGGGGCTTTTGCACAACTTTTAAATACTTAGCAAAATGTTTGAATGACAATTACTATGCTTATTCAGCAACACCTACATAACTATAAAGGGCATTAACTTCGAGTTATTTCACTTTAAAACTTAACCTTTCTCGTTATAAACAGATCCCCTGAAAAGTCAAGCATGTTATATTTAGACTGCATTTGTTTTGCACAAAGTACATTGCAACTGGTTGTCTTTGGCCAATATAGTGTTTGTTAGTGAAATTTTTAACATTTTTTAAACTTTAATAATTTCAAATAAATTATTATTAATTTTCCAATTTTCTTTTTATTTAAATTATATTTTTGTTTACAATAAAACACCTCAAATTTTATCTTCTTTCAGGCACAACGTTTTACTAAGGAAAAGAATGAGGAAATGTTAGCAAATCAATTAAGTACACGAAATTACCAATTTGACTTTTTCTGGGAAAAATCTATGGCCGAGAGAAAACTCGGACAGTTAAATATCTCTGACAGTGATAGTGAAGGGGACGATGAGGGGGCTGAAGGGGCGGAGTCAAGTATGGTGGGAAATGTTGAAGAGAAGGTCCAAGAAAGTGAGGGACATTGAAATCAGTGTTAAAATTTCTTCAGCATCTTTGATGTTTCAAGGGGTATCACAGAAATGTGGGAAAAATATGCAAAATGTTTTGGGAAAGTAAAGGAAGACTTCATGAATAGAGGAAATGTTGGAAAGGTTTTTAGGAATGGACTGAACGTTGAATTTTGTTAGAGGATGTTGTTTGACCGCAGTTACTGTTGATAATGTAGTGATAATTCTTTAAAGGGTTAAAGCAGGGCACTGGACCTCCCCCCTTTTCCTCATTCCTGTACAGAAATAGATTTTTTGAAACATCAACCCTTTATTTCCCCTTGCCCACTTTTTCTGCCTCCATCCCCCTTTTCTCCCTGACCTTTTTTTTGCCACTCCCTATGCAGAAATAGATGCTTTGCTACATCAACCCTCTAATGCTCACTGGCCCTTTTTTCTGTCTCTCAGCCCTTATCGGAGTTCTAGAATAGTCACAATTTATGTCATTGTGCGGGCCAGGTAACACTTGACAGGTGTAGGGACAAAATGAATGACTGAAGTTACAGAGTCGTATTGTCTTATTTATATGCATTATTTAATCAAGATTTAATCTGTCTCCTCATTTTAAAATTATTTAAAAGTAATAAAGAGAAATGAAATTTTATGTAATTGTTACCTATTTTGACCTTATAGTTTTTTTCAACAAGGGGGTTAATTTTAACAGCTATGCATGTGTTCAATATTGAAATATAAAAATGATTTAAGAATAATCAAGTGAAATAAAACTTTTATATTCTTATTTATACGATTATAGCTGTATATATTTTTATAATATTAAAGAAATGATGTACCATTGTCTATACATTTGTATTTTGTCATAGAATAAAAACATAGTGTTTTAGCTCGAGTTATTTAATAAACTTATCAGAACGTGAGCCCATGTTTTATTCCACGATTAGTATTGAAAAAAAATTCAGTTTAAAAGTATTAAAAAATGTATGATATTTTGATTCTAAAAAAAAAAAAAACTTATTTAACCCCATCTAGTTTATAAATAAGGGTTGAATTTAAGAGGCTGTGTATTTGTTCAGTATTAAAAAAAAGATGATGTCGCATTAAATAAAGAGTGAAAATGCATTATTTCATATCTTAGTTACAATTGACATTTTCACATGCAGGTTTGTCACATTTTACAAACGTAGTCAAATGAATTGCATTGCATGTGGCTGTATTAATATTTGCTATTTGTATAGTGTGTAAAGTTTAACACCGATCTGACCTTACACATTTGCATCTAATAATTATCTACACATATAGACGAAAATCAGTATCACGCCTATTCAACACGTAGACAGTGATTTTAAATTATAGAAGTATGTTTATGAGTTAAAATTCAATACATTATCCTCACGGCCATGGTGTAATCGAGCATTAATACTACATTTGTATTCAATGTAATGAATATTCTTGCATGGAGGTCAGGTCGGGGTCAAACTTTACACACAATTCTGGTTTTAACAATTTAATGTTAAAAACATATGAAATATTGTTGATGGACTATAGATAACTATATAAATGTTATGGTCTATATTATCAATGAAATAAATATTTATTTTTAATTTATTTGTTGTTCTGCTTGTTATTTGGAAATTATGCACAACTGTCAGTGGTGCATACTTTCACTCTGCTGATTTTAAATACTTAATATTTGTTCAACATTCCTTGTTCAGAATTTACCACTGAGCAACGGACACATCTGTATATGGATAGACCTGTCAGTCAACCTAATCACTTTTCCTGGAAAGGCTAATTCTCTGGATTTAACTGTTAAACAACAACTAGGCACATTTGTCAGTGACTGACTACAGCCTTACATGATTTAGAATCAGTGGTAGGAGAGAGAATGGTTGTAGAAAATTATTTCATGACCAAGCTCCACTAAAAGTATGCCCCAATAGGGAATCAACCTACGACCCCTCAATAATAATAATAAAGACTTTATTTATAGAGGCAACACAGGCAGTAATTAGTCTTTTATAATATTATCTTTCATATATTTTATAATAGACTTGTGTGCTACCGACTGAGCTAGCCGAGTGGGCTAAAATGGGGCTTTAGCAATACTCTAGAGTAATTTGATTCTCACGATTGATAAAATTAAATGACCATATTTGTATACAGGAATTATATAAAAAAATCCCAGTTTCGAAATCAGTGGAGTTAATGTATGTGCCACTGTCAGTTGAATACATTTTACCACGGGTTAAAGTGAATTAGTTTGTTCTTAAAACAAGATTTTGTCCAAGGATTTTTGCATGGCACTGTATAAAGAGTTCACAAGCACTATATTTCAGAAATGGTTTACATAATCATATGATAAAGCTATGACCTACAGTTTCCTTCTATTGTGTCCTATGACCTAGAGTTTTCTATTCTATTGTGTTCTATTATACAATGACACTAAAATAGAATTGACAGTCATTGTCTTAAGACTATCTGATGACTATGTGACATTTTATAACTAGCTATACATGTTGATAGTATGACTCAACTTCTTATCAGTTTAAAGTACAAGACAAGAATAGTATGTGAGTGATGAATGTTTGTGCCGTTTTCAATACAGGTCACACATAGGGCACGTTCCGCAAAGAAATCGCTAGATAGTGCTGCGTCCTCTGGTATATTTCTTGCACCAAAAGTATTTACAACGCCACACCAAATCGAGGGTACCAGGGGACCAAGCGCTAGCTAGCAGTCGCCTTGCGGAACGTGCCCATAATACTCTGGGGTCCTAAAGTTTCTTTATGCATGTATATTTTCCTAATTTTCTCTTAGGCTCTAATGTGTTATTGAAAAATTATTGCAGACACATTTGATAAGTTTCTTTATTTTATATTTATGATACATAGAGATCATAGTTAATGGTTCATGTTAAACTATATACATGAATTAGTTGTGAAACTTATAACTACATGTAAATTATTTCTATGTATACTTCAAAACAACATCTAATATGAGTAAAGAAACATTTGGACTCCAGTGTATGTTCTTCTTAAAAGACTAACTAAGGATACAGGAAAGAACAAGGTAGATTTTTGATATGATTGAACCAATGTAGAGCTGGCTTTCCAATGATTACCAGTCCAATGTTGTAATAACTTGTCCATACCCCTTCAATATCAATTTTAAAAAATATGCCAGTTTAGGGTACATGTACTTCTAACTACAGTTGTACATCAGTTTACAGAATTGTATCAATAACATCCCTGATGATTTTTTATTTTAACTATTAATAAACAAAGAATCAAAAAATTTTCTTTGGATTCAGCTTACTGAAGTGTTGGCACATTTTGGCCATCTAAGGATGGCCAGCTCCTCTAACCTAGCTTACCTGACCCTTGTCTCTAACCAGTACTCACCTACCCTTCCACAAGGTTGGAAACTTCTCCATATACCTTGTCAATGGAGGTAAATTGACATTATGTCAAAGTTGAATGATGCGGCTCAAACCAGCAGCCCCTTTTGAGACAAAGGAATTTAAGGGAAATGGTCAACGGCAAACACCTTCACCAGAACACATGGGAACTTTTACCAAGGGATCAAAAACATGGAAACAAACACCACATAACAAAAATAGCATATTTTATTTTCAATATTATTCATGATCTGAAATTTATTTATGATTATGATACCTGATAACTTATTTTGGTACAACATACATGCAAAATATTCAACAATTAGAACATTTGGGTAGATTTCAAGTGTTGAAGTTCAAAAATTCAAATTTTCAAACTAACTTCCTGTTGTTGTTGTTGCCAAAATTCAAATTTTGAAAATCACTTCCTGTTAGAGACAAAGATAACTGTATCTATGGCTCTGCTTCCTGTTCAGTTATCAACAAATTTTAAAATGTTCATAAATTATGCTCAACGTTTTTAATTAAGAATTCATCAAATTTATTTGATTGTAAGCACTAATTTCAAGTAAATTGCCCATGTTAGCAACAAATAATGATTTACGTAAGAATTATGGGTAAAATTTTTGATACATTTTGTAGTTTTATGTACAGTTTTTTCACAGATAAGCTTTTACAGACACTGTAGGTTCCAATGAGACCCGACAGAAGACAAAACATGACATGGGGAGGGAAGAGGCAGAGAGAAAGCAAAGTTTATAAAATAATTTTATATACAAAAATATCTCTTTTTAATAATAAATTCTAACAATAGCCATTTTTAATTGACATGTATAACAGTATATCAGCTAATTCAACCTTTGCTCGAAAAAAATCAAATAAACATATACCAACTTATAGTTGATCAACCTTTATTTATGAATAAAATTTGCATAAATTTGCATAAATTAACTAGCACATTGTATCAGTACCAACCTTTGGTTCTTAAACTACAAATACAACCTTATCAAAAGAGATCATATTTTTTGGTTCAGCCAGAAAAAACTTTATATAAACCAACCTGACATGTTTTTTATAAACACATTTGAGCATTTTTAAGGCCGTGGTGATTCAAGCATTCCGCTTGAGTGACCCTAATAAAATATAAGTCAGTAAAACAAATATGGAATGTAGATCGAGCTCTTTACTGGTGAAGGTAAAAAAAGTACATGATATTTCTCGTACGAAATTTTTTTTTGCCGAGAATTTTATTTTTAGACATCCATCATTCCGGCGACAATGTTTGATTCGATTCCGCACTCATCTTGTCCTCTGAGGATCTTGAAAAATCCTTGATCGCCCCAGTCGGGGTTCCAGGAATTGGCAACGAGCCAGTAATCTTTGCCGTCTTCGTTACCCCATCCGAGAATTTTGATAGCGTGACCTCCGAGAGGTTGACCTGAGGTGTGTTGGTATACACCTGTAAATAAAAACAGCAGAAATTTGAAACACAAACTTGTAAGGTTTTTGACAAAAAGTTTGAGTGATCAGGGTGTTTGACCCTTCTGAATTCAAAATTTAACTTTTATTAATTAATATTCATTTAATATTAATTAATTTAAAAACTTAGTTTTTTACTCCTTTTACCTCCCATTTCAACAATTTTCAGTATTTAGGTTTCAGCAAGGCATTTAAACCTATGTTCACACAATATACTTGTCTGTCCTATTTCAATTTTTCATAACAGTGTCATGTACGACCAAAAAACTGCTGGTTTAACAATTTAATGCCTGATTTTAGTTTTAGAACAGAATTTTTTTAAAACCTTGAAAATTAATCATTCCAATAAATACATTTAAATTTGCATAGAAACTTAAAAGTACCATTAACAAAGAGAAAAACTTGGTAAAAACAACAATTTTAAAACATGAATAAGTTCACGGTGACTTTGGGAGATAAAATGTTTGCTTTTCAACAATCGTGATATTGAGATAGTGTGTATTCATTCACTGTGAAATTACTCAAACTTAGTCAGTTGTGAAAAAACGGACTGTACCTGATTTGTATGTTGGGAAATCAGCGTAAACGGTGAAAGCAGCTTCTACTGGTCCGTTAGTCATAATTTCTGTCATGATTTTCTCTACACCATTCACAGAGTAAGAGCTCTTAGCTGAAAATATAGACAAAAATGTTGAAGTTATTGGCTGCAGAATATTTACAAATATAATAGAAAGGTACTGAAAATATGTTGCACTGCACACGTGAAATTATCACTGAGGGTTTTCAGCTTAAAAGATCAGAGGAGCCCAAATGCCAAAAAAAAGTTTGCTAGAGTAGTGTCCCTAGGTAAGTCACAAATAGTATACTAGTGATTATTCTAGAACTCCAAAAAGGGCAGGGTGGGACCAAAAAAGGGCAGGGCGCAGCGCGCGGTGCGACTTAAAATTCTGAAGTATTTCTGTAGTCAATAACATTTAGTGAACTGATGTATATTATATATATATTAAATGTAGCTGCATGCTCAACAAGTTCTTACATGCTTTTCTATAATCATGTACTCATGTAAAAATTTACTTAGCATAGTTGTAAAACATACTTTTGTGTCAAATCTTTAGCTATTTAAAAGTCCAAAAAGGGTGGCAAGATTTGAAACAAATCGTTTTCACTATACAAGCTCCGTCTCTACCATGATCTCTAACTTTAAGTGGCCACCTCTAGAAACTACTGTAGAAGAACAAGAACCAGACTTACAATATTCTATAAAATTGTCTATAATAATATTGGTATACACCCTGGCCCTGCCTTATTCATACCCAACACATAAAAAACAAGACTAGACTGTGTACAGCAGCCATCTCCATTCATTTTAACATATAAGCATGTCCAAATATTCTTCCTTTCCAAGCACAATAATTCAGTGAAATCACTAAGTATACTGTATCAGTCTGTTTCACTTTGGAATAGTACATCTATGTACTTTCAAATTGGTTTTACATAAATTTTGTTTATTTTATGATGGCTAGCTTACTCAACTTAATTTTTCTAGACCTTTGTCTATAACCAGTACTCAACTACCACTCCACAATGTCAAAAACTTCTTAAAACATAGGAAAAAACAACATTATTGTAAAATTTTCAAGGAAGGGTATGGCCAGCCTAAGTGAGACTAGTACTGATCAGCAACCTCTTTAAGACACTAGATCTGAAATTCTATGTACCACAGTTTGGGAATTACAAAACAGTTAAAAAGTCAAAGGTCCAGGAAAGCTAAGTTAGATGAACTGGCCTCCATAAAATGATATAATTTGTATCAGCAAAACCTTAACACGCGAACACAAATAAAAACAAAAAAGGTACTCACCATGGTGTTTATCTTGTTTGTAGGTGACATTATAACCATCTTCGCAAGTTTTCTCACATCTGGGTGTTGGACCGTCACCTTGACATGGGTCAAGTTTACCGACAACGTGGTGATCGCAGGCCTTTATTTTGTATGGTTGACAACCTTGGTGACTGTTGTATGGACCGCCGGTGACGAGACCGTCACGCTTCAAGTATTCCCAAGCACCCTCTAGGAAACCTCCATTACATCTTAAAAAAATATTTAAAAAATCAAAGTACTGGAAACTCTTTACATTTAAAAATGTAAAATAATCTGTACTGAATAAATCAATAATTATGAAACCTCCGTTACATCTAAAAAGTATCTAAAAATCTAAAATCTAAATGTTATACTATTAATAGCATCACAATTTGTCATTTCTATGAAATTTTAGATAAAGTTTTCGAAGGTATTTTAATGGTGTGTGTTATTCAAGTGCAGTGATAGGTTGGTTGGTTGTGAATTGTTTCATGAATTATTTAGAACATCAAAATATCAGCCGTACATGAACTGTACTCCGAGCTTGTAAGATGTAAAAGCAAGTACGCAAGTGGTGAGTTTTTAAATGGGTTTAAATCAGATTATTGTAATATAATTCTTATCATTATCATTATTAATATTATTATTATTATTTTTATTATTATATTTATTATTATATTTATTATTATTTTAATATTATTAGTATTATTATTATTATTATTATAAAAGTTGTACATGTACGTACCCATTACCACAAGTATGACAACATGAGGTCAAATCTTCAGCAGAAATGTGGAAGTTCTTTATACCTTTACTTTGTATACAGATTCTGTCAGTAGCAGCCTCAACACAACCAAACGCCTGAAAATATATGTAACAGAGGTATAATATGGCGCTTGTACTCTCTCCGTACAACTGAGAAAGTCTGTGGGTTAGATCCCAGCTCAGCCAATTTCTTTGGCCTCAAATCCATGTCCCCAGTTTATTGGATTTAACGTTGTGTCAACACAATTTAGGTCATTTTACGGCGTCCAGTGCACCTAACCTGGCTTTCCTGGACCATTGTCTATAAGCAGTACTCACCTACCCTTCCACAAGGCCCGAAACTTCTCCATATTATCTAATCAATGGAGGAAAATCGACATTATTGTCAAATTTTCATGGGAGAGTATAACCTCCCCAGGTGGGATACAAACCCGCAACCCCTTCAGCACGAATATCCAAATCCTGGCGCCCTACCAACTGCGCTATCGACCCAGGTTCACTTTACAATTCAACAGTAACTGTTATAATTGATTTCAAATTTCTCGACAACCAGCCTGATAAAATTATCAACTAGCCTGACCACATGAAGTAAAGTGTTTTGTTAATGAAATAATAATCATCATGCCATCACTGGCACCAAAACTAACACCAGCACTATCGGTTATATAAATCTCCCATGCCAAACATTCTGGCACAAATAAAATTTGTCACTATTAGACAAATTCCTCTGAAGAGATCCAATAATTGGTACGAAACTGATCTGGAAATCAACTATGCAAGACTAACATGGATTCTACGACTCAGTAACAGCAAATATGTTAAGTCAATAACACCTACCCAGCATGATCCACAGGCACCTTGGTCACGTACTTCCTTCAATGATGGACAATTTGGCCATTGTGTACGAGCATCGAAGGTATCAGGAAGGTCTTTAAGAACTTCAATGTCTGATTCTGGGAGTTTCTCCTCTGGTGGGCTTTGTTTGGCGCCACACAAACTCTTGATGTAGTCCATTCTACCTTTGTATGGAACATTCTTGAAGTTTTCTGTGGTTGCCTGGAAACAAGAAAGAAAGAATCTACTAATTGCATGAGAAATCAAAGTATTGAAATACAGAAAGATTTTCGTGCACATTGAAACCTAACGAATCCATACTTATGATTACTCCTTACACATTAAATTTAAGTACGAACCGAGCTGGGCAAAAAAATGCGGACAAAGTGTTTATTCTATCCTGTATAACTGGTAAATACTACTGCTTAGTGTATTAACAAGATTTAACTCCGCCCATTCACACGCTTATCATTATAAGTAAAAACCTGTCACTGACACTGAAACAAAAAGGCCTCAGTTAATTGAGGGAACTACTTTTATTGCATGGAAAAAATTGCATAGTAAATCAGAGACACATGTATCACTCCACAGGTTAAACTGTTCATGCAATTGAATCGTCGATAGTTTTCGACTTGTGGTATAACTTAAGCCATTCGGCGAAAACGCCGAATAGCCTAATAAGTGTTTTTGTTTTGTTTCTGTGCCACTTTTGAATTTGATTCATTTACATTGTCTAAATCTCAAGAAACAAATATTGGACAAGTAAGTTATCAAACGTGACCGATATAGAAATATAAGTCGACTGTAATCGTCTGTTATTATCAAAATTATTAGAACATGTTTAATCACATGTTCATAATTATGAAGATCTTACATTGAATATGTTGATGTTCAATTGTTGTCTATTAATCGTAGGTCATGTTCTAATTTCTATATAGATAAGATAAAAACTTGATAATTACATGGACGGGTTGAGGCAAAACTTGTCTAACTCTATGTAAATAAAGACAGACATAAACTAGTTTGCACTGGCCCTTATATCCCCTGATTGTTATATTGAACCTTTTAAACACAAGGTTACGTGATAAAATAACAAGATGGGTCTATGGTCGGATATATATCTTAATTATATATATATATCTTAATTTATGGTACTTAAACGCACGGCTACGAATATCTAATTTTGAATATTAGCTGAAAAGGCAAATGCACTATGCAAAAACAGGTGTATTTAGATAGATTTTTAAGCTCACTCGACGGAGTACTACTTGACAAAAAGGGAGTTTAAGAAGGTGAAAGAATGCACGAAATGACTACTACAATGTAACGAAATAAAATATGACGCATAAGTATCTAAACTCATTTTCAAGTTCATTTAATCCAGGGTCCTAACTATACTGCACTCATGAAAATTGATTGCACAAAAAAGAAAGAGCAAGGGAGAAGACCTACTGTATAATAGTATTATGCATACGAAAATCTAAGGCAAAATAGAAATTGGAATATAATTTCAGCTAACGGGAAAAACACATGACTTGCAAGAAATGTTTAAAAGGGGAGATCAAGTGCACAAATGACTACTACAATGTAAAGAAATAAGATATGACTCATAAGTACATAACCCTGGGCTAATGAATTTTCTAGTAAAGCAAAAAACTTTAAATTGCCGGAAGAACTACTCAAATCACTTAACAGGCTCTTAAGATAAAGTGATAATTATAAGTATTCATCTTGGTGTCACTTAGCCTCGTATACATTGTTACTACGATATGTTTTGTTTGTTTTTGTTGGGTTTAACACTGTAGCAACACATTGTATAGGTCATATAACGGTGGTCAGTCAACCTACTCACTCCTCCTGGAAAGGCTAAATCTCTGGATTTAGCTGTCAACCGACTACTAAGCGCAAACTTTTGTCAGTGACTGACAACTGTCCTACATTATTAAAAATCATTGGTAGGAGAGATAATGGTGTTAGAAATAATTTCATGACCAAGCTCTAAACAGTCTAATTCTGTTCATCACATGGTATGTAATCATTGTATGAAGTTTTCATCAGATCTGACAATAAAGGCAGAAATATATGCTAAGTTGAAAACTTTAAGCAATTGTTGACACTGGACGCTTGCTTCCCGCTGTTTCGCTAAACAATTTGCTGAAATTTTTTTTAAAATGCTGTTAAAAATGTACTTCATATTGTTTAGTCAGGCGTTTGTTTCAAGCATTCTTTCCATCTGGAGAATCACGATGTTAAGCCACATCAATATTATACTTGTAGTTAAGGTCTAAAGTAACATGTCTGTTCTGTTCATAAAAAATTGTACTGTATATTATTTAGTCAGGTTCATGTTTCAAGCATTCTTTTCCTCATCTTAAGTATCACGGAAGTTAAGTCATATCATATGATATAATATTGTATTCAAGGTCCATAAGCGAATCTAGCAGGGGAGGGGGGGGTCACGGGGCCCGGACCCCCCCCCCCCCCCTGGAATTTCCAAAAAGTACCTGTCCATTAGTGTATTTCTTGCCCGTTAGTCATTTTTAAGTAGCATGAAGCAATTTTTCTTGTTGCTTAATATAGATTTAATGGTTATGTAGTTTTTATTATAAATATGTTGCATTATTCTGCAAAATGTGGTTGTGGTTTGAAAATTTGGACCCCCCCCCCGCCCTAGGAAAAGTTTGGACACCCCTAGAAAAAATTCTGGATCCGCCCCTGAGGTCTATAGTCACATGTCTATAGTATCCACTATAAGAATAAAAATGTATATGTGATACAATATTGTTTTCTATTGAAGGGAAATGTTCGCATTATTTCCTGAAACTGATCAAACTTCCTTAAATCGATTGAAAGTTTTCTTTACAATGTACTCTGTTATAATAAAAAATAAAAAAAGATATCCATAGGCATAGGGCATCAGGGTGAGCCCCCCCCCTCCCTGAAATTTCCAAAATGTACCTGTCCATAAGAGTATTTTTTAAATGTAAACCATTTTTAATTTACATGAAGCAAATTTTCTCAGAGCGTAACATAGGTTATGTAGTTTATATTATTAATATGTGGCGTTATTCCGCAGTGTATAAATTTGGTTTGAAAGTTTGGAACCCCCCCTAGAAAAAGTTTGAACCTCCCCTAGAAAATAGTTCTGGATCCGCCCCTGATATCGCACATAAAAAATTTAATCCTTACCTTCCATGAGACATCATCACGGCTATTGTGATAATTCACAAATGCTTCGCTAAAGTAATCATCATGGAAGTCAAATCTGTAACTCCAAGCAGCACTCACCAGTGCCAGTAATATCAGGACCTTCATTTCTGTAAATATATATAAATATCATACTAATATACACCATACTAAAACATACAAATAACCTTGAGTTAATAGCCTAAGTTACAGAATGCTTCTAGAATGTAGAGTGTATGAGCAGTTAATTTATGGTTTTAGAATTGCTTGTGCTTTCGATTATGTAAAATTGCTACTAAAAAGGTCTGTGGTTAAATACTATACTAATACTAGTTTATTTTTTGCTCAATTGTGAAAAATTTCTTACAATTTAAATTAATTACTTTTGAGTCTGCTTCCTGGTCCCCCAGAACTGAGCTAGTAGAAAGTTTCTTGCTCAAGGAAACAACATTGTAGGTTTTGGATGGGATTCAAGCCAACATGGAGCTGGCTATTCCAAAGGTTTAGCTTGAACTTAGCTTAAGGTCTTTTGTGAACCCGTGTTTAATGCTGCATCTGATGAAAATCCAAGTGTCGAAAAAGCGGCTTATAAAGTTTTGGTAGCCAGAACTAGTAAAAAAAGTCTAGTTAGATCTATAGATACAATTATGAACAAGCATGAAACATTATTACAACCTATAACTAGCTGGATTGGCCCGATTATTAATATATATTTGAGCATGATTTTAACAGAATGCATGATAAATGTCTGAACATGCATGCATGATTCATCAATACAATATACAATACATTGAAAAAAAACTTAACAAGTTTTTAACTTTTAAAACATATCATTAAAACACGAAATTTTATTAAATCTCAATTCTAAATTATGGATAGATAAAATTTAAACTTACTTGCCGATGACAGTCTCACAACTCAGCTGTTATCAGTTGATTTTGATCGTTTATATAAAGAGAAACTTGTCAATCACGAGACTGGAATACATAAAGCTATCACATGAGTATCACATGACTGTCACGTGAGTAATTGTTTACTAAACGGCACGAGAAAACTGAATATTAGGAACATTAAATAGTATGGTCATATGTTCGGAGCTTCAACTCAACTTAGGTTGGGCCTGCGTATAAAACCAGTGGTTTTGCATTTTTCAATCATAAATCAGAAGAAATTAAACCATATACGTCCTGCATAAATAAAAAATTCAGATATGAATTTTTATTTAAAAGGAAAAAAAAATCAACTAATCTATTCAAGGGAGGTAATTACTTAGGAGAATGATTCAGAGTTTTCATTGAGTTACTTCCCTTTGAAATTTTCTATAAATTTAACATATTTTGCACATGAATGTTTGATACAGAGCCATAGTTAACCATGGACCCTAGATACAGTTTAAATATCAGTTTTACTCTCCGATACATTTTTCTGAAACTGACTAAAGACAGGATGAGACAATTTAATTGGTTGGGCTTACAAAAATATAAAACGAAATGAAGGTGTCGTTTAATAAATACGATTTCAAAAGAAACCATGCTTAAGCTGACTTTAGATATTGGTAAAAAGTGAAAATAAGGAACGAATTATATACTTAAATTGAAGAAACAATTTAATTTTATGTTAGACTGGTACGGTGAATCGTTAGTGCTGCTGACATGTTCGTTACATTGTTGTAACGAACATGTCATACTTTTGTCATGGCTTATATTTTGAACCTATACTATGCATCCAATAAAACATGCTATATATTCAAATTTCACTCCAATAGCAAATGATTTAGCAAAACAAAATATGAGAAAATCAATTTAAGCAAATTTGTGGCGTAAAGAAAATAACCTTACTGCCGTATTGCGAGATCTCCTTTTTATTTCTATAAAGCGGCAGTTGACCTTCTCTGTAAGCTTTATCGGGAGTGATATCGTCAAGTTTAATGAAATCATGTACAAAGAGATTTAAAAACTGAACTTAAACCGCCAAAAACGCGCAGTATGTAAATTTCAGTCACGAACATGTCAGTAACGGACACTTCAAATTAGGAGCTTTTACTTGATTATCCTTCAGTAATTTCAAAAGAATATAAAGTTAGCATGTTCTTTTGAGAGAATACGCAGCATTACTCATTTCAAGGTAAGTTAATGTCTTTCTAATAGTATGGTGTTTTAGAAATTTAAGGTAACGAACATGTCAATTAAAAGTCAATTTAGGGTGAGTAATAACTTTAAACTTGTATATTGTCTAAAATACTTAAATTCTTAACAAGAATTGAAGCATTATGTAATATTATAAGACTAACGTCTATGAAAATAACCAAACCGATACAATTTGATGTGTTATTCTTTGAAATGCGGCCATGTAAAAACTTAGTAACGTACATTTCCGGAAAATTTGATTTCTGAAAACCAGACTTTTAATGAGGTTGAAAGTCAATTAACAATCAAAAATTGTTGGGAAATACATTTGGCTTATGACTATAAGCTTTCAGTTACTAAATAACCTTAACAAAATTGAACTAAATTGCTTTGTTTAATTTCTATGCATGTTTAAAGACACAGCGTATTGATCGGCGACAGTAACGAACATGTCAAAAATCAACTTTATTCATTGAAATTTTCGCAAATTTGATGAGATAATACTTTTTATAAACCATGCAGTTGAAGATCTACTGCTATAGCATATTTCAGGTTGATTATCCAAACTTTATATCGTAAGGGACAGCGAGAATAGACCGGCGACACCACTTGCACCCGCTTATTGAAAATGAATGTATTAGCCAGAACTAGTTAGATCTATAGAACAAGCATAAAACACTTTTACAACCTATACTAGCTAGCTGGATTGGCCCGACTATTAATATATATTTGAGCATGATTTTAACAGGATGCATGATAAATGTCTGAACATGCATGCATGATTCATCAATACAATATACATTTTGGAAAAAAAGTTTTTAGCTTATAAAAAGAAATCGTTAAAACTCGAAATTTTATTAAATCTCAATTCTAAATTATGGATAGATAAAAGTTAAACTTACTTGCTGATGATAGTCTCACAACTCAGCTGTTATCAGTTGATTTTGATCGTTTATATAGAGAGAAACTTGTCAATCACGAGACTGGAATACATAGGGATGCGTTTTTTCGTAAAGAGTTGGTCCAAGTTGACTGGTAAAGAGTTGACGAAATGCATGTAGTCCGGCATTAAGCTCCGCCTACAATCTGTCTACTTTTTTTCAAACATACATGAACTCTACATGATATAGACTACGGTGGCATTGATACGGTGGCATTGAGGTACGGTGGCATTGAGGTGACATGGAGATATATTTAAACTTTACGTGGCCACGTAATAGCTTTACGTGGCCACGCAGTAGCTATTACGTGCGCACGTAATAGCGTTTACGTGGCCACGTAATAGCTTTACGTGGCCACGTAGTAGCTATTACGTGCGCACGTAATAGCGTTTACGTGGCCACGTAATAGCTTTACGTGCGCACGTAATAGCTTTACGTGGCCACGCAGTAGCTATTACGTGCCCACGTAATAGCGTTTACGTGGCCACGTAATAGCTTTACGTGGCCACGCAGTAGCTTTTACGTGCGCACGCAATAACGTTTACGTGGCCACGTAATAGCTTTACGTGCGCACGTAATAATTGACCAATGAGAGTTGTCGAAATTGGCGGCCATTTTTCGACAACCTTCATTGGTCAATTATTACGTGCGCACGTAAAGCTATTACGTGGCCACGTAAACGCTATTACGTGCGCACGTAATAGCTACTGCGTGGCCACGTAAAGCTATTACGTGGCCACGTAAACGTTATTGCGTGCGCACGTAAAAGCTACTGCGTGGCCACGTAAAGCTATTACGTGGCCACGTAAACGCTATTACGTGCGCACGTAATAGCTACTGCGTGGCCACGTAAAGCTATTACGTGGCCACGTAAACGCTATTACGTGCGCACGTAATAGCTACTGCGTGGCCACGTAAAGCTATTACGTGGCCACGTAAAGTTTAAATATATCTCCATGTCACCTCTATGCCACCGTACCGGTGGGCCCCTGTTTATAAATGTGGTCTACTAATATCAAGGGACTCAGAGGACCCAACAACTAAATCAAAATCTGTTTTGTTTCGTGAGCAAAGTTGAAACGCATGCAAAAGCTCGATACAAAATCGTACAGACATTGCGTATGAAAGGACTGCATAAAAAATTAATATCTAACAAAATATGTTTAATAGTTGGAGTTTTAAGTCTTTCTGGGTCGAAAAAAATGATATGAATGGTACACAGGTATTAAATAAAGTTTTAAAATCAGAATAAAGACCACGAATGCAGTGTATACAGAAACTCTGTACGATCTTGAACGGAAAATTGCAAATCTGCAATATTTTAGTAAAATTGGTAAAGAGTTTTCGTTTGGCATAAAATGAAATAATTATGGAACTCAGGTACTAAAAGAAAAACTTTCTTGATGAATATCTATATATAATAAGAACCCAAACTAGATGTGTACATAAATTCAATACAAAATTCAACAAAAATTGCAAAAACAACCCCTTTAAGGTTAAATCTTAAAGATTTTTTGTTTGTGTAAAAGTTTTTTAGTGGACATTTTTTTAGTTAAATGTATGGAACACGGGCACTAAAAATGGTTTGTTCATAAAAATCTGAACTTTGAAACCTAATGAAGATGTATAAAAAACTCTTTACGAATTTCAACTGAAAATGCAAAAAAAACGACCGGTTTAAGGTTAAATCTACAAAGAGTTTTTGTTCATGTCTATATAGTTATTTCAGTGGACAAAAAACTTCGTCCTTGTGGGCCTTAAATTATGTGTATTAGACACGGGCAATCAAAAAAGAGGTTATTACATAAAAATCAGAACAAATGAAGATGTATAAAAAATCTCTTCACAAATTGCAACGGAAATTAAAAAAAAACGACCGCTTAAAGGTAAAATCTACAGAGAGTTTTTATTTATGTATAAAGTGTTTTTCAGTGGGCAAAAAACTTTGGATCTTTTGAGTTTAATATCTTTCTGGACCTAAAATGATGTGTTTGAGACAAAGGTACTTAAAAATTGTACTTAGAAACCTCAAGAAGATATTTAAAAAAACTCTTTACAAATTTACACTGAAATGGCAAAAAAACTACCACTTTAAGGTTAAATCTGTAAAAAGTTTTTGTTCATTCTTTTCAGTGGACAAAAAATTAGATCCTTGAGATTAGTGTCTTTCTGTGCCTTGAATTATGTGTTTGGGACATGGGTATTAAAACAATGTGCTTAGAAACCTGATGAAGATACGGTGGCATTGAGGTGACATGGAGATATATTTAAACTTTACGTGGCCACGTAATAGCTATTACGTGCGCACGTAATAGCGTTTACGTGGCCACGTAATAGCTTTACGTGGCCACGTAGTAGCTATTACGTGCGCACGTAATAGCGTTTACGTGGCCACGTAATAGCTTTACGTGCGCACGTAATAGCCATATAAGGTAAAATCTATAGAGAGTAAAAAACCACGTGTAAAGTTATTTTATGGACAAAATATCTTTACAAACGTGAACGAAAATTGCAAAAGGATAGGCCTATACGCCGGCATTTTAAATTTTAAGCCTGTATAAAATCTAATATTTTTGGTAAAATTCGTAAATGTATTCGTACATGAATAAAGTTAGTTCTCACTGAACAAAACAACATCTGATCGTAAGATTTTAAAACTTTTTAAGGGTCTTTTTAATCGATTTCAGTGAAAAAAGGAACAATAATTCTCAAAAGGTGATTAATATAGAAGTGTACTTGGTAGCGCTAAACCGTAACCTTTTATTGTGGCGTATTGATTTCTTGTGGGTGTTCACTAAGCCAAAGGACATTAAATAGTTCTATTTTTGAGGATAAAATTTTTCCTGAAAATGAACATTTCCGGGTTTAAACCCACCATTTTATAATTTAATATATATTTCCTTGCGAAAATCTATAAAACAGCCTCTCATGCTGATATACACGAACTCTTTACGACTCGACTTATACCAACTCTTTACGAAAAAACGCATCCAATCGAACTACAACCTCTGGTATATTGGCTATATGCATTTTCACGGCGCTTAAACATTTACTACCACGGTTTTAAAACATAAAGCAAATCAACTCTTTCTTTCTTGCAAAAGCAGGAAGTGGGACAAAAGTAAATGGCTCTATATAAAATTCAAGCCTGTTACTGGAGGTTACGTACACTGTAAATCGAAACGTTAAACTTATGAACACCATTTGAACACCAAAATGCAACAGATATTGAACGCGTCCATTTGTTCAAATAAACACGTTCTAAACTATAACACCTGATGTTTAAATAGGAACGCCTTTAGAACAATGGTGTTCAGTAAGTTTATGGCATGTGTTATATACTTGAACGCTTAAAGTGTTCAGAAATTTTACGTTCGGGACGTTCAAATCCAATGCAACAAATATTGAATACCTCGAACATGTTTAAAGGATACGCGTATATATTTTGATCACTAGTTGAACATTTAATCTTTTCGATAGAACATACAGGCGTTCAACTATTTTATGCGTTCAAACTGCAAGTGTTCAATAACAAGGGTTGTGGTCCATATACAGTATAACCTGCTTTAACAACAACCTGCTATCAGCGGTCATCTGCTGTAAGTGGTCAATCTGGCTTCCTCCCAAATGAAAATCACTCTACTTTTGAACCTGTTATAAGCAGCCACCTGCTGTCTGTGGCCAGTGGTCACCCATTTCCTAACAAATTCACCAATTTACCTGTATTAAGTGGTCACGGTCAATTAAACTTTAGAATTAACTAAATGTCACCATCATTGTATAATGGTACATACATGTGAAAACCCACCCAGATGAGTCTTTTAACAGTCTAAATTTATCAACTATGAGTCACCACATAAAGTAAAACTTCAAATATACACTTCACTTGTGTCCCTTTTTGTAGATCATTTAATAAAGAACTGTATGAATTATTAACTATTCAGATTGAACTAATCAAAGCATTTTTATCTGAACCTGGTTTAAGTGGTCACCTGCTGTAAGCAGCCAGTTTAGTCATTTCCCTTCACTGGCTGCTTAATGCAGGTTATACTGTATACAATAAAACCTTTCTTTTTTCATTTCTACTAGCAACTTATAGAAAGAATAAACAAAACATAAAACAAAAATACTTTGTTTACCCAGCTAGACTAAACTGATACCCATGAATTTGTAACTAACTTTTAATGAAATATCCATAAGTTTTAAACATAACAATTGTAGACTAAATACAACACTGTTCTATTTTTTTTAAAGTTACTTTTCCATTTTTAAATGAATTCCATGGTATACATTACAATAAGATTGTCGCCAGATTTGATTTTTATAGATAAAGAGACCTGATGGCATATCACTTTAAGTGAAAGATATAAACATATCTTGTATGTTTTAAACCACCTGAATATTTTGATACAATAGAGTTAAAGCAGTGATGCATTCACTGGACCATATAGTATAATATATACAAAATATTAAAGCTACAATATCAAGACTATATAACATGTACAGAGGAGACAGGACTGCATGATAAATGTGAACAGTTTTACTGATATCATTTATATACAGATGCATTTATGTTGTATTAATTTACCGGAAAAAAAGTGTCTATTTCAGCGTATAATATCTTTCAACAATATTCATTACATTCCAATTGAAAGTTGAACAAAACTGGAAATAGAATTGGAAAGTTATTTACAAAAATGAATCACAAACTGGTTAAAATAGAGTCTTTTGAAAGACCAGGGATTCTATATAACAGGGATTTGTAACGATAAGTAAATGTAATAAATTTTCATCAAATTTTATTGTAAGACAGCCATGGTATAAGGGTGAAAGGTGAAGGAAGTGACCATGGAACGGGCAGGGGTAGAGGAAAAAGGAAGCAGACAGGTGCTTTCCATTTTGAAGATAATGAAGTGGACAGAATGAAACGTTTAAGAATGATGAGAAAGAGGAAGGCTGATGTAAGTTCATAAAGACTTTTCTGAATTGGAAGGTGCATGTAAAGGGCCACTGTTATATAATGAAAAAAAGCCCTGGACAAGTACTAATGTATCATTTACATCTCAGTTTTAATAGTGTTTGAATGGTTTTATATGATACAGTACCCCCAATATGTTTTTGTGATGTATCATTTATAACTTTGAATATTATCTAAATGTTCACCAACTGGATGTCATTTATGTTAAAAAACCTGAAGTATAGAAACTTTTTAATAGGTTTTAGTACTGACTTTTTTGTTAATTAATTTCATTTATGACATTAATCTATCTTGTATCTTTAAGGGGTTCAACGGGACTATTGACTTGCTAGGTGCGTTCCGATGGTTAAAAGATATATATTAAGTTCGAGCGTGGAAAATAACACGAACTGGATGTCATGAAGTAGAAAATGGTGATGTGTAGAAAACTTATCAATGGTTTTTAACCTAGACTATTTTTGTGTCAAATGAGCATTTATGACATTAATATAGAATTCTTTAGGGGTTTAACGGGTTCTTTGACTTGCTGGATGTGTCCCGATGCTTTGCAGATGTATTAAGTTCGAGCGTGGAAAATAACACAAACTGGATGTCATTAAGTAGAAAATTGTGATATGTAGAATACTTATCAATGGTTTTTAACCTTGACTATTTTTGTGATAAATGCTCATTGATAACATCTTTAAAACCTTAGTGAGCTATTCATGGGTTTCTTTGACTTGCTGGATGTGTTCCGTTCCGTTGCTTCGTGCAATATAAAGTTGGTTAAAAAACACCAACTGGATGTCATTTACGTTAAAAACCCTGGTGTATAGAAACTTTTTAATAGGTTTTAACACTGACTTTCTTGTTCATATATTGCGTTTATGACATTTATCTAGTATCTTTAAGGGGTTCAACGGGACTCTTGACTTGCTAGGTGCGTTCCGATGGTTAAAAGATATATATTAAGTTCGAGCGTGGAAAATAACACGAACTGGATGTCATTAAGTAGAAAATGGTGATGTGTAGAAAACTTATCAATGGTTTTTAACCTAGACTATTTTTGTGTCAAATGTGCATTTATGACATTTATATAGAATTCTTTAGGGGTGTAACGGGTTCTTTGACTTGCTGTATGTGTTTCGTTGCTTTGAAAATATGTAAAGCTCGAGCAAGAAAAATTACATCAACTCGATGTCATTTGAGTAAAAAATAATGGTGCCTAAAAACTTATCAAAGGGTTTTAACCCGGACTATTTTTGTAATAAGACATAAAGTTTGAGCAAGGAAAATTACATTAACTCGTTGTCATTCTTGAGCGGTTTTATTAATATCTTATTCAGTAGAAGGAAGTGTTCAGAATCCATTGAAATATATAATATTCGAATGTGTATATATACGAGTTTTGCACTTCAGTACATTGAAGTGCACGAACTCGATGTCATATCTTTAAAGAAAATCACTTTGAAGTGGTACATTCACAAATTGGTATAGAAATGAATATCTTGACATATGATCAGCACTTAAGACATATTCAAATACTTTCTATTGTGATTCGGGTATATTAAGATTTAATTGAATAGTTAAAAATAATAATAATAATTTTATTTCGGTATCAATGACATGACACATAGCATACAAAAAGTGATTAACAGAGTTTACAATGCCATATGTCATGCGCATCAATACGGAGTTCAGAAGCTTCCATAAAATAAACAATTAACTGCCTGCATCTTTGGCAATATATACTTAAAAACTGTGACCATTCTTTTTTCACCAATCGCTGAAGATTAAGCGGAGCAATCTTATTGGGCGGGGCTAACTGATAATAAAAACCGGATCTACTTTTACAGTAACTCGATGTAGCACGAATTTGATGTAAAAAAACGCCTCTCTATCACATGAGTATCACATGACTGTCACGTGAGTAATTGTTTACTGTACGGTACGAGAAAACTGAATATTCGGAACATTAGATAGTATGGTCATATGTTCGAAGCGTCGCCTCGCCTGAGGTAGGGCCTGCGTACAAAATCAGTGATTTCGCATCTTTTAATTATTAATCAGATGAAATCGAACCATATACGTCACTGTATAAATAAACAATTTCAGATATGAATTTTATTTAAAAGGAAAAAAAATCAACTAATATATTCAGGGGAGGTAATTGCTTAGGAGAATGATTCGAAGTTTATATTGAGTTACTTCCCTTTGAAATTTTCTATAAATTTAACATATTTTGCACGTTTGATACAGAGCCATAGTTAACCATGGACCCTAGATACAGTTTAAATAGGAACCTAGGGTAAACCTATAGATATTCAAAACGATTAGCTGTGAATAGAAAAAAAAGAAAATAATGACACTAAGTACTGTGACGATGATGATATAAATGATGATGAGGATGATGATGCTGATGATGATGATGATGACGACAACGACGCCGACGACGACGATGATAATGATGATGATGATGATGACGACGACGACGACGACGATGATGATGATGGTGATAATGATTTTTTAATGATGGTGAAAACAATATTGATGATGATGATGATGATGATGATGATGATGATGATGATGATGATGATGATGATGATGATGATGATGATGATGATGATGATGATGATGATGATGATGGTGATGATGATGATGATGATGATGATGATGATGATGATGATGATGATGATGATGATGATGATGATGATGATGATGATGATGATGATGATGATAATGGTGATGATGATGATGATGATGATGATGATGATGATGACAGTGTTTCAGGCTTAACTTATCATTGATGTAGCAACGCGAATATATTTTATTGCCAAAGATATTATAATTCTTACCATGTGACGTCATGAAAAAGATACAAAATACGACAATAACTACGTTGGTCGATATTTTAAGATAAATTTAATCGGACACAAAATGATCGGAATTCGATTGATCACTATAAATAAATTCGAATTAGATAATACTTTCATTTTATGAACGCTACAAAAAGGACATCACGGACCATTTGTTTAATAATCGTTTTTGTCATAAATGCATGATCACTTAGAAAGACTATTCCCCTATCCCTACATAGTTACCCACGATGCACGGTTGTCCGTGACAACATTATACGTCAGTGATGGCTTTATAGTTATTTTATTTGATAAGTACATTGTAATTGGTAATTTTTTTGTCCATAATGAAATATTGAATCATATTTTTACTTGCAGAAGATTTTGACAGGCTGAGTCAGTAGCCAGTTTGCTGATCAGTTTCAATATAGTAACCAAAAATCATAACGAATCTCAAATTTATTCTATTCTATTTACCACGCAAAATAAACTGTAGGAAATCTAGGGCACGTTCCGCAAGGAAATCGCTAGATAGCGCTTACTATGTAAATACTTTTGGTGCAAGAAAGGTACCAGAGGTCGAAGCGCTATCTAGCGATTTCCTTGCGGAATGTGCCCTATGTGACACCAAATCGAGGGTACCAGGGGACGAAGCGCTAGCTAGCGATCGCCTTGCGGAACGTGCCCCTAGTTTCCGATAGCGAAACCAGGGGCGGCTCTAGGATTTTTTTCTAAGGGGTCCGAACTTTTCTAGGGGGGGGGGGTCCGAACCTCCAACCACAACCACATTAAACACATTTTGCCGAAAAAATGCAACATATTGATAATAAAAACTATATAACCATTAAATCTATGTTAAGCACCGAGAAAAATTGCTTCATACTACACTGTACTTAAAAATGACGTACAAGCAAATTATACACTAATGAACATGTACATTTTCCAAATTCTTGGGGGGTCCGGACCCCCCTGAACCCCCCCCGCTGGATCCGCCCATGAAATGTAATTTGTCACTGTTTCGACTTTATATATCTATTTTGAAGTAGTCTTGTCAGTGTCAGTTGTGTTTTATTGCTGTAAAAAACTTATAATGAAAACATTTATTAAATCCAGTGAACTTTCTTAAGACGATGAGTTTTCTATATTAAGACGAACGTTGAAAAATATCATTCTTAGAGCCCAAGCATAAAGAGTAACAGTAACATAACAGTGATGTTTTATACCCAGATTTGTCCAGAAAATAATATTTGTTTTGATGTGGTATACTGTATTTCATACAACGCTGATGACATTCGGAACCCTTTGGCCATTCACTACGAAAACAATATTCATTCAATGAAATGAAGAAGTGTTCCAAATGCGCTGAGAAGTAAGGCGCGCATGACGTATTCACTGAGCGTAATATAGCAAGCACTATCTAGAGTGACCCATGGTTGTTGGACAATCACAGTTTTTTACTAAAACACGATGGAAATATAAACTTTAGAAACTGTTTTAATGGGTTTTTATCTCGGACTCCATGTGGGACCCCCCGGGTGAATACAGGGTATAGTACACATGCACCCACTATACTCCGACACTGTGGG
Source organism: Mactra quadrangularis (assembly GCA_025267735.1). NCBI lineage: Eukaryota > Metazoa > Mollusca > Bivalvia > Venerida > Mactridae > Mactra > Mactra quadrangularis. The sequence continues at coordinate 1,239,914 of CM046310.1, forward strand.
GGTGACTTAAATAATCCGCCATTATAAAAAACACATCGAGTCACTTTAAAGCCCCCACGTGCTTAAATTTTCCCTTTCGCCTTTTGTAGCAGATAGAAATCGTTTGATAAATATTAAATTTATTATCTTAAATCATCGCCAAATTGTTTAAAATTTCGATCGAATTTTATAAAGAAATAGCAATAAAACCAAAAATAATGAAAGTGAAAATGAGATAAAACCCGTCTTGTTCGGAACGGCAATTTATTAGGACTGTGCGTACCGTAATCTACTCGCGACCTGTGTCCTCAATTAAGACAGTATTTCAACCGGCATTTATCTACTTCATAAGAAAAGAGATTACCTAAGTTGTAAAACTTCAGTGAAAATAAAATGTAATAAAGTTTGTAGGATGTTCCCCCAATCTTATTGAAATATAAGCACATTTACCGATAAGCACTTTGATTTGTTATTAGTAGTTGAAACGAAATGACTTGCAAATTAGAGCAAGACTTTTGGTTAAAGAGACTAACTCGAATCAGGGGTTTACATTCGATATTGAACTTCGAGAGAATTCTGGTTTGTGAATGAAGCTATATCTAATAAAAATATTTGAACAAAATTAATTATTCGTTTGATCAAATTCGCCTGGAGTTTGAATCTAAGGTCCCGAAGGGGGTGTGGGTTCGAATACCACACAGGGAGATTAAACCCTCCCATGAAAATTTCTCAATAATGTCGTATTTCCTCCATTAATAAGATATATGGAGAAGTTTCTGGTCTTGTGGAAGGGTAGGTGCATGAGTACTGGTTATAGACAAGGGTCCAGGAAAGCTAGGTTAGATGCGCTGGACGCATTAAAATAACGTAAATTGTGTTGACACAATAAATAAATAAAATAAAATAAATCAAGTTATTATATAACATGTTTTTTTAATAATTATACTAATGACTGTAAGTTGGCATTTTAGAAATTCTGCCTTAAATGCACCGTGAATTTTTAATTAAATATACAAACATTTTAAGCATATAAATCAGCATATTAAATGTCCCTGCAGATTAATTTGAATTCATGCGACAAAGTCCATTACTTCTAATACATGTAGATGTATACCCTTTAAATTCGATTACAAAAAAAACGAGTATAGACCTTTAACAAATTCACTTTTAAGTAGCTTTTTTTTCAATTTGAAAGAAATTGAAACTTAGAGTGCATTCACCATTAATGTTGCTGCATGTAAAATGATTTAAAACATGATGTTATAAACATGTAAATTAATGAATGATTCATCAACATTTAATAAAATTTTGTTTACAAGGAGAATTGGACATTTTGGTTTTTTAAAAGTTTTATTTTTTAAAATGATTTGTATTATATGTTAGTGATTGGAAATAACCCTCAATAATGCTTAAACATACTTTGCTGTGAGCCAATATTAATTGAATGACTACTTTGTGAGCCCAGACGCCGGAAGACAGAAGTGCTGTTAGACGTGTTTCTATTCGTTATTTTAAAATCAAAGTACTGGATGCAAAGCTATCATCACAGAGGCAAGGGATAAAACGCTGACCATACAATTAGTAAGTTTAATTTTCATTTTATTTACTTAGTTATTAGAAGTGTTTAAATAATTAAGATATGCCAATAGCAAGACTTATTGGAAGCCAGCATCAAAGACTAACACACTTTTGGTCTTTGTGAACCTCATTTCGAGTTCGACTTGTGAAGTGTGAAGATGTTGCTTTAAAGTGGCTCTCTGTTTATTTACAGTACAGTCACCCAGTTCATTACAAATTAAAACTAAAAAACTAAACTTTACTATATACCGAATTTAAATACATTGTATGTAGAAATGTTGCAGATCACTGAAAATGCTTACATTTTTCCAATAGGTTTACAATTACATTTAAGTTATATTATGCATTTTGTTAAGTTATTCTAGAAAAAATGAGTACAGGGTACGATGTGGTTTGATAGCTCTGAGGTAGTCTTATTCACTGATGATTGGTCAACCAAAATGCATTTTCAATTTCATATGAATACATTTTGTACTGAATTGATTAAAGCTTATGTATCAACATCACTCCCAATTATTATGCATGATTTTAAATAAGAATGTTACATGCATGGCCACACCTTTGAAACTATTCAGTAGTCACATGTAATGCTGTATATATATATACTTAACGAAACTTCTAAGTACACCGATTTCAATGTTGTCATTTTTCAGCATTTATGTCCGATCGTAAATGGAAATGTGTACAGGGCTATACTGCCGTCTGCTTGCATGGTTTTCATGCTTCTTAATTGATGCAAAATTGGCTTTGTCGCGCATTCTCAGAAAAGCGGAAATGCACGTGCTTATCGTGCAAAAATTGCACGTTGTCAGTTTTAGTGAAAATCATTAGTGTGTTGATAAGCACATCGAAAATCAAGAAATTTCTCGAATGCCGCTTCAAGAACGAGAAATTACCATAGGTCTTTTGCCAGACGGTGCGTCACCTGCAGAATAAGACTTCTAATCGCTAATTTTTCTGTTCAATCAAAACAATAAGAAAATCTTCCCATATCAACGCATGCGCTACAAAAAAAAGTTTTGTTTTGATAAAGTAGCATGAAAACCATGAAAGCAAAGGTCAGTATGGTCCAAAACATATCTCCATCATCGATCAGACTTTAATGTTGAAAAATAAGACTTCACACAATACTGAAATCGGAGTACAATGTACTTAGAAGTTTCGTTAAGTATATATTTAATTAGCAAAAGTCCGAGCGGAGTAATATTTACTAGTAATCTACAGAAAAATAGTCCCTAATTATTATCGCTATGAAAATAGTTGATTCAATTTGTATAACTCATGAGTAAGAATTTGAATGCAGTCTTGTATTTTATTTGCCTATGTTGGTTTTCTAGAAAATGAGCAATTATGGTCGTGTTAGTTCGAATCCTGACCCCTAAATCCATCTCCTTTTTTCATTGAATATGGTACTTTATGTAACTTAGAACTTATGGACTATGAAAATGATTAATGAATGTACACCATTCCCAAATGTAGAAGCTTCCTTTACAATGGAGCTAAAATAAACTAAAAGTATGCTATACTCATTGAAACAAAACAGCGGGTTGCCAAACTTACATGTTTTTTCTTAAATTATTGTAGCGTAAACTCTAATAAATGTAATAGTTTATGCAAATATTTATTTACCAAACATAAACAAAAAATACAAAAATATTTATAGAAAAATGAAGATTCGACTCATTCAAGACTATCTTTTTTTCTATTTTTTATTGTAAGTTAGGTGTGAAAGTTATTCTTTATGATTCTTAAAGTTCAGTAAATAATATGTATTAAGATTAGTCAATCCGTTCCCGTCCGTAAATAGTTCCTAATTGAATTCTCACGTATTGTCAGTATACATTGATACCGTTTGATAATCGCGAAACCAAAGTTATTTCAAACTTTCAGTGGCAACGGTTTAAGGTAGATCCACTTGTTTAGGGGTGATTTTATTTAGTACATGTATTTATTTTGCAAATAACTCATGTTACTGTTTTTTATATTTTTGTGCGACATATTTTTTTTACATATCCCGAAAAATTACGTCAATATGATGATGTCATAACAATTTCTGAATTTTTCATTGTATTAAAGTTTCATTTTTACTTCGAAGATAAATTATTTTTATTTGTTTGTTATTTATCTTTTATTTTAGGTTTAACTCTCGCGAATTCAATCAAAACAAACACAGAGTAAAGTTTTGCTGTGAAGACAGTATTGGTTATTGCAAAATCACACGATATTTGTCATGTACTTGTACATGTAAAAGTTGTCGTTCTTTGACAGTCAAATGTTTAACTTTCTTATCACCCCCCCCCCCCCTCTCTCTCTCTTGCTCCCTCTAGAAGTGTTAATATTTATTTATATATATAAACATGTAATTTTTCTTTTCTTATATTTCTATCTATAAAATGTACATATGATTACTCATGTATCATGTATCATGATTTGAGAAATAAAGGTTTGTTCTGTTCTGTTCTGTTCTGACAATCTGTAAGTCCCAAATACTTAATTTAAGAAGGAAGAGTGACTATTAAGACCATCGATTTTGATGGTCACTAAAATGTAACCCGACTCAAGTACTAAATAAGAGCAAAGATAAAATAGTATACTGAACAAAGAACAAACAACTCAAAAAACATGTACTTACTAATGAAAGCCCAATTACAATGTACAACTGTTAGGGGAATACCTGCAACTGAGTTATGAATGCCCGCAACTATGTTGTGAGAACTTGTGGGCAGACCCATTTGAATTTATGTACATTGCATAAGTTTATAGTATTTTGTGTAAATATGCAAACAATATGTTAAAAGTAAACAATTGTTAAAGTAAATTTCAAAATAAAATAATTAATAATTGGAAATTAAAATAAAAATAGATACCAAGTGAAAAAATATCCAAGTTACCTACGTAATGAACGTCACGCACATAACTCTTTAATTGAATTTGTTTATAATTAATTTAAATAAATAATTTACATATTCAAATCATTCATTAGTACTAATTGCTTTCTGTTGCTGAAGTGTCAATACAATATGTATTTAAAGCCCGTATATTTTCACCTCATCAATAAAATTGCCGTTGTTATCGCTTAAGCAATTAAATAAATAAATAGTTATTGTTCTGTTCTGTTCAATTATTTATTTATCAATATTACTGATCGCGTGAAAGTTAAAACATAATAATAAATAGTCGATAGGAAGGAAGTGGAATTAACGGCTATTAAGCCAAGATGGCGTTTATACAAGGCGACGAAATCGTTTAGCACGTTCTTGAAGAAGGACGCACGTATGTCCTTAGGCTAATCAGATAATGTTTTCATCTTCGTATATATGCTAACAGAAGCTGTCAGTCCATCATTCGCTCCTTGAGCATCTTACAAATCATACACATTGTTCTCATATGTTCAATATTCATTCCATCACCGGCTTTGTTATTTCGAATAAAATTTGAAGACAATACTTCATATATCACTGGCTTAGTTTTTCGAAGAAATTTCAAAGAAATTTTGGGATTTACTTATTTTGAATTCATGTCTGCTCCGGCCAATATCGAAGGTTTCGCCATGTACCCACACAGGCCGAGTCCATCACGTGTGAAAGTGATGTCAGCGAAGAGAAACATTCTACGCAAAGCACAGAACAATTTCGGAAGAGCCTGCGACCAGATTGTCATCTTAAATCGAAGAATGGAAGGTGTTTTGTACCGCTATCATAAAGCGCGGATTGATACAAACCGTAGCTTCCGGTACAAGTTGCGCCTGCGCCTTGCGATCGTAGAGGGCGTTAGGAACATGTTCTACGAATACGCCAACAGAAAAGCTCACGAGATTGTTAAACTTCGCCGAGATTTGTTTGGAGAAATTGTTGAAGTCATCAGTGACGAATCTGCATCGGACAATTTCTATGCAGCCGATACAGAAGTTCTGGATTATGACGAAGAGTATGACGTCACTTCCGAGGAATCTGAAATTGAAGACAACGAGGATGAAGTTCTCGATTTGGATGACGAGTTGAGTCCATGATGTGTTTTGCCTAGTTTGCCCTCAAACAAAAAGGCAACGACACTTTCAAGCGCCAAAAAGGCCCTTTTCAGGGCCAACAAAAAGGCCCTTTTCAGAGCCAATAAAAAGGTCCTTTTCAGGACCATTAAAATGTTTGAAGAGTTTGTGTTCTCAAACGAAATGTCAAAAAATGCATGATCATTGTAACTATAGGCCTACATTTAAAACGAGTTAAGACATCTTTTAAAACCTTTGATCAAGTAAGTTCCTTTGAAATTGCAATGGGCGCGGAAATACATTTTCGAAAGCGTACAGAAAAAATTATGGAACTCTTTTTACTAAATGATCTTTTTGGTAAAAAACAAACAACTTAGAATGACTATTATGTTTACAAATAAATTGATTAAAGCGATCAAAATCGCAGACGATTGTCTAATATGGAATTGGCGCCAATAATGATCAAATAGCTACTGTTAATACTTAAATTATCTTCAATATTGAAGAGCTACCTTCATTTTAGAGAGTTCTTCCGGTAAAATAAAATATGGCGCGTGAGTAGACGAGAAAAAATGTAAATAATCGGGGTTAAGTTTGTTTACAGTTCTGCCCATTGCAAATAAATCGATGACTAAAATACTCATATTTTCGTATACATGAAAACACTGTCCAAATAAGATGTAAAATACTTAAAAATGTATATAGCCCATGTTATGTACTTAAAATTAGTCTCGTATTTTATTTTCATTTTTTTGTATTATTTAGTTTCATTAAATGAATATATTTGGATACACCCATTGTGCAGACAGGAATCCTCTCTTTTTAATAGCATTCCATTACTAGAGAAATTTGTAAAAGAAAACCCTTGATGCAATATATATACAATTGTAATTATAGATGTTTAAGACATTCTTTGGGATTCAAAAGGATTCAAAAAGACTTTCTGAATCCTTATTTGTTATCATTATCACAGAGTAACATGTATTATATTTGCCTGTTTGTTCTCACAAAAGCGATTCTATTTGCAAGATAATTCGGCGATCATCTTTTTTGTCAAATAGAATCTATTATCTATTTTTTGAAATTTAAAATTTTACTGAACCAGATGCAATGTTTGATTGTCATAAACCATTGAGAATTTGAGAACTTTTACAAGTAGATTATATTTAAATAATTTTTCCTAAAAGTGAAATGGTCGGTGCATTATAAATCATTCGAAACACATCGACCCATTCTCGTACCCAGAGTCTAGTAGGATTCTCGATACTAGAGATTGAGAATCTTGATAACCTCGGGGTACGAGAATGACTTCGACCATTCAATGAATGAATAATATTACATATAATGTTATTCATGGTGAATGGCCAAGGAATTCCGAATGTATTATCAATCTGAACCATTCTGTCCATATGCTAAGCTAAGTAATATAAAAAAACGAGGAGCAAAGTTGAGGCAATCGTAAAAGGTAAGAGGGAAGTAGGCTATATAGCTTGATAGAATGTGACACCGATGTTCCAATACATTTAAGTAATTTTAGATGAACAGAACAGAACAGAGCAGAACTGTTCTGTTCAGTAATTTTAGTTGAAATCATTTATTAGACTTCATGACAGAAAGTAGCTCTTACATAAAGTTTGTATTTATAACTTTCATGCGGTACACCCAAAGCATATAAGGTTACTAAAGAGCATACAATGTAAGTCATAATCTTGACTGAAATGTCTAAAGCAAAACCCCGAAAACGATATTTATACATATTGTCCACACGATATCATTTTTAGGAAACTTTCAAGTGGATTATTATTAAAATTTCATGCAGGAGTTTACAATATTTAAAACAAGCCTACATTCATGGTGAGTTCCCGCCATCAACAAACAGCATTGTTGAAACCACTTGGCTAAGTACCATGCAGTTATCTTAAAAACATGGCGTACTAATACATCGTACTTATTTTCCATGTTTTGACAGATCCGGGTGGGGTCCGGAATGACTAAACTTTATACTACAACTTTTATTAAACAAGATATGCGACGGTTTTGGAAACACTTGAACAAAGTCCAAATATGGTATACTATTTGAATGAGCGCATGTTTTAAGCTTCGTGGTACTGCAATATCTTAATGTTTACATATGCACTGAGCCCACTCGGCTAGCTCAATCGATCTCCTACCACTGGTTCTAAATCATGTAGGACAGTTGTCAGTCACTGACGGTAGTATGTACCCAGTACAAGTAACTGGTTAACAGCGTAATCCAGAGGATTTAGCCTTTCCAGGAATGGTGAGTAGGTTAACTAGCCGCTGTAATATGACTTACACAAAGTGTTGCTATGGCGATAAACTCAGCAAGTCATGCATTTACCTTTAAACTGTGACTTTATCCATGCTGACAAACATAGGATTTTAATGATATGGGGTTATCGTACAAAATTGTTAAGTCGACTGAACATGCATATGGAAGGAGACTTTAAACCGCGTTTTAACTTTAACTATGGGATACACGAACATTATTTTCGTATTAAGATATATCCAACACATATTGAAGTAAGACCAGACATCTTAATGTGTATAAAGTGAGTTTTACCCCCTATAAAATATTGACCCCTATTTCCTGCTATTGACCCCTGTCGACTACTTAGGTCTAGACGAACTAAATATTAAAAACTAATCCTTACATTCTAAATATAAACACTGCAAAAACGAAATTTAAGTAATTGTACAAAAATGTCTGATAAACTCTTTTTATTACCTATAAATTAACTGGCATTGATAAAATATGTTTTCATTGGTTTGTTTTTGGTAAAGATTAATAAATTTTGAAGTATGCACTTACAAATTAACATTGATCGTATCAGACAAGCCCTATTGCTCATCGGCACCACACCCTTTTTGATGGAGCCAGGATAGGTAAGAAGAAGCTAGGTTCCATTATTAAACGAATAGACACATTTTAGTAATCATTAAATGCACATTAACCTGTCTTAACAGTCATCTCTGTGCACCTGGGCAACGGACACACACGTGGCTGTATCAAAAATTGCCATGGTCGAGTCTTTTTAAACAATACAATATACTACAATGTGCAGAACAGACCGCTTACAAAGTCTTAATTATTGTTTGGTTGTGTTTAACGCCATAGCAACACATTGAATAGGTCTTATTACGGCGGTCAGTCAACCTACTCACCATTCCCGGAAAGGCTTAATACTTAAGTATATAGTATTGTATATTAAGACTTGAGCATGGTGCCTTTTGTTTCACTCTGGTCACATATTCACGGAAAACAACCACGGAAGAGCCACGGATTAATGCCGGCATCGTTCGTAGCTACCCGTACTGGAACCGTAGCGGACTACGGAATATGATATTTGCAATATCCGTAAATATGTGACCGGGGTTTTACAGTCAATTACTAACACTGACAGAATTAACCTGAACTGTTTTTTGTTCACATGTTTACCTGTACTTATTAGAAAGTCATTTAATGCCAAAATGCGTGATTATAATTGAAATTGATATAAAGATTAGAAGATCATGGTTGAATGGAAGAAGTCAATGGAAACACTGGTAGGCCTATCAAAATTGGAATGAAAACACACCCTTCATTGTTCCGGTCACGTGTTCTTGACTGATATCAAAGTTTACAGTTTAATTTCAAAATTTTATAATCTAATTTTACATTTTATTGTATTTTAAACGTCATTTTATATTATTTAGTAATTTATTTATTGTTCTTTAATAGGTTTGATCTTGAAACGAATTTCATTAATAAATTTGTCTTTGGGTTAGACTGTTTTCATTTTTAATCAAAAATTGAATTTTTATTCTTAATTTCTCCGACGCATCCGGTTCATTCTGAGGTCAAATGGCTAAAGTTTCGATATTCTAAAACAAATCATAAAAACAACCGTATACAAATACTTTACAAATCACTTAAACGTACATATTCAATGATAATCGATAAATCCATTATAAATGTTTCTAATTTCACCGTACAGGGATGAACCGTGCGTTTCTATGACATTTATCCACAACCCAAAACGGGGAACTCCGGTTTTTAACCTTAACCAGATTGGACTACGGACGCGTAATACCGTGTAGTGCGTGAAATTAAAAGTTCAGGCGAGCCAAAGTTTTAAATTTTAAAAATATTTTGACCGTTAATGCGACGTAAGTAGCAAAATATATAAACTTTGTTCTTATTTAAACCGCGTGGTGTTGATAGCCCTAATCTACTTTTAATTTAATTGTTTAAAAACTAATCCGCGGAGATTGATTTCAATCTCAAGTAAAACTTGAATAAATTTTAAACTTCGATCTAGCATATGTACCTGTACGGAAATAAGGCTGGGTCATTCACACGGCGTGATTTAGATACACAATTCACAATTTGACCATTGGACGATTGCGTGGGATATAGAATTCAATTCTTGTGATTTTTTGTTAAAAATTGACCGCCATTTTTAAAATTTTGAATTTTCCAAGCATCTATGATGATCTAGATGGACTGGACGCTTTGAATTTAAATCTTTAACTACCGGAAAAAGATAGAAATTGATTGTTTGAGTAAATACGTGTGAAACACAAGTGGGACACTTGTATTTAACATTGATTGGGAAAAAATATCGATAAACGCTTGAAAGTTTGAAAACTCTTCTTTTTTAAACTGAATGACTAAGATAGGGGGACATAAGTTTGGGTAAATAGTGTGGACGGGGTTTACCCTTATTAGTGTTAAAGCTCTCAATGGACTGATATGTTATACCGAATGATTTTGGAATAAATAAGGTAAGACTTTCTTTTTTCCGGAACTTTTTTTAATTCTTATAACATATAAAATAAAAATTATATAAACAAAATGAGAAATAAAAAACAGTAAATTCAAATAATTTATCAAAAAATAAATATTTTGCCTAATTAGTATTTTTTAAATTTAGTTTGATGGTACATGAAATTAATCTCCAACACTGTTAAAAGTACTGGGTGCAGAAATATAAATCCATACATAAGTTAAGGGTGCAATATCGTTCTTAAATAATATACATGTAATTCATATATAAATTATTTTGAACAAATTAATTTTAATTTGTTGAAAGCAAACATAAAATTGGCGTAAGAAAAATATGGGTTCCTTACTGAACCTTTTTAATTAAGTGCTGAACTTACTGACCCTTTTAGAATAGGGGCTTGTGAAATACAAGGGCCATGACGTAGAACATTGAACAATAAGGTTTTTGTAGTACACATGTAAATAAGTCTGGCTCTGCGTCTAAATATGGAGTTCAAAACAGTACATAATTGAAATTAAATATTCAAATTTATGATAATTATTCATTAAAACTTTGTGCAATGTCTAAAACGGTTAAAAATAAATGTAGGAGAGTCATGTAAATTTGTTCACAAATAAAAAAGAACATTAACGTCCTTTGTACGGCTTCGTGTTGGGTTTTACCCCGTCCTTGCGTCTGGTACCCCCCTTTTGGATGGTACGCGCTGGCAGAAAGGTCAGCTTTGACATGGCCTCAAGGACGAAGACTAGCTAAGAGTCAGTATGCGCCGTATCGGTGCAAATACCGGGTTATTATTCAGACCGGTTATATTTCACCAAAACGCGGATTTAGTTTCCTATTAAAACATTTTTAAACGTTTTTTATTTAATAATTTGACTAGAAAGCAATCCAACACACTCATATTGTAACTTCAGACTAAATTTAAACATTTAGCTACTTAAACTGAATGCAAGCAATGTTTAACTAATTTCGGATATATTTATTTTGGTTATTCTTCTTGTTTGACTTCGGGTACATCAAAATTGATATGTAAATAAATGATACGTGATTGACAAGAGCCTGTGAATTGCCTTCATCTTTATATACAGTGCTTGCCAAAAGTTTTTGGACGAATGAAATATGAGAAAATTGAGGCATAAATACTACAAGTTATTTTACTATCATGACATAAGTAATATTATTAGTGAATATTCTAGAACTAAAAAGGGACAGGGAGGCAGAGACTTGAAGGGACAGGGCTCATATAGGGTTGATGTTTCAAAGTCACTATTTCTGCATAGGGAAGGGGCATATAAGGGCAGGGACGAGAGAAAAAATGACAGGGTGCAGCGCACTGCTTTTCTGTTTTAGAATAATCTCTACTCTGATGAAAGCTTATTCATGTATCATTTGAATCATATTTTGATAAACTAATTAATGTAATTTGCTCAAATGACTTCTTGTTCTTTTTTTCTCATGGGTATATGCGTATCAAATAATCCTATATTCAGAATTTTGTCAAAAACTTTCGGAAAGCACTGTAGGTATGAGTTTTTATGGCCTAGACCACAGACGTGAATCTTTTAACTAAAATCTGACGTAGGTATTTTCTAAAATTAATTTTGTTAAAGCAATCATAAAAATTCCCGCAACATTTCATTGCCAGACTGACTTATGTTCAATTATATGTCAATCATCAAAGCCAATGCATGAATTAGAAGTTAACATACGAAAGAGGCTATCTGTGTGCCCAAACTGGATATTGAGATTCAATACCTATCGAAATCGAGCATTTTGATAACCTACAAGTACGAGAATGGATTGTGACGGACACTTGCATGCATGAATAATACAACACATGAGTTTTTCCTTAAATTCATGAAAAAAGAACAGTGATACTTTTCACAAACATTCTTGCGATAAAAATCTTCGTAAGTCAAAAGCAAGAAAAATTAATAATACGTTCATTTTTTGGCTTATCAATTCCAAATTTATAGAATTGTTTAGAATATTGTATACCTTTTGAATATTATATCATAGTTATGTTTATGCTTATTATCCATCTGACTTTGAACTGCAAGTTATATGAAATTGACTTACGATAACATTTTTCGTAAGAATTTTTGTGTGAAAAGGAGCACTTTTAGGGTCTTCAAAATGGATGGTATTTGTAGCAAAACGGTCTTAATATGGAGGCATTTTTCGGCTCAAATAAAGCGTATGGGACTTAGAAATCGTCAAACATTGCATTATTTTGCAACAACTGATGTGTACTTCATAGCGGATCTTATCTGTGAATACATTATCTCATTTTTAGAATAAATAAATCTTCTATATGTTAAGTTAATTTTAGAAATATTGCAAGGTCCATAATTTGCCTTTTCCAGTGCCAGGGGTGGAACCAGGATTTTTTTCTAGGGGGTCCGGACTTTTTCTAGGGGGGGGGGGGGGTCTAAACTTTCAAACCAAAACCACATTATACACATTTTGCAGAATAATGCAACATTTTAACAATAAAAAACTACATAACCAGTTAATCTATGTTAAGCACCGAGAAAAAAATGCTTCATACTACATGTACTTAAAATGACTTACAGTCATGAAATACACTATTTGACAGGTACATTTTGGAAATTCCAAGGGGGTCCAGACCCCACTGGTCCCCCGCTAGATCCGCCTATGAGTGTTTAAATTTTAGTCAAGTTCATAGTTTAATGTTATATTATCATCATTTGACAGGACTTAGTATCAACAATTATGCAATACTACATCGACTGAAAATGTACAAAGCCCTAAGAACATAATGGCTATCCGCACATTTTTGAAAGTTAGCCAAAATAAGGTTTGACATACTCCAGTGAGGAATGACCCTACCAGGTCAACTCTTCAGTGTCCATAAACTAAACTTTCAGCCTCGATTTCAAAACGAGGCCACTCTTGAAATTTAAGTTATGGCTGCCTTCATATCTATGTGCGAAGTTGACTTACGTCCCATTATAGAAGGCTTAACTGTTTACTTAGGTTTTGTGATGAAATATCAGCCAGCAATGACTTGACTAGAAAAGCCCAAACTATGGAGTAGCTAAAATAAATTTTCATAAAAGCCAAATTTGGTCTCCAATCTATCACGTTTTATGACTATTTCAAGTGGCCGTATTCAACCTCAAAAATCATTTAATTCCAAAGTCCTTGAGATTCAGTATTGATCATAATAAGATTTATTTAACCTAAATCTAAAGAGCGTTTTATTGATCTAGATCACTCGATGGATTGACCTCTTCAAGACGCTTGGATGAATGAATCAAATTTATATTAAATAACACTTGAAAACGGTATATAAGTATGAAAAATGATGAACAGTGACCCTAAATCTAATACGATTACCCCTCGATCATAATAGCATTAAATTATATAGAGAATTTATTGTAGTTTTTCAAGCACCGGTGAATATCTTTTTCTGCTTATTCTTAGGTACTGATTTTCATGGACGTGTTATTCTTACGAGGCACCGCTATAACCGTTAAGGCGATTTGACTAATCCGTTTTAGTAATCTCTACCTTGTTGACCTTCTGACCTGACTAAAAGACTTCTCAGGTTTATTAAGGTTGACCACAATGTCAAAACAACACTGGATAAACAAACTTGTACCAACCAACCAACGGTACAAGTAATTTTGTCAAGACATTTCAAAGCTTGTTGACGATCTTGGCCTCGTTTCAAGACATTGTCCCACGAAACAACTGTAGATTTGTAGCCAGAACCTTTTTTTGTTATATCGTGAAGTCTCCATGATTTGAAGGTTATATACAAAATGGGGTGATAATCGGAAAAAATCATTGGCCTCTTTGAAAACAGTCAATCCGTTCGACACTGTTGTAAGCCAAAACATGACTCAGAATGAAGTTCTGGCAAATTCCCTTCATTCTAAACAAAACCTTGATACATGGATGCAGCTCGATGACATTTGCAGCAAAGTGCAATAAGTTCAAAATAAACTTACATGATGTATTTTGGTATTCATTTATTGGAAATGACCTCGGATATTTTTCCTCCTTTCTGAACCTGGCAAAAGGACAGGCTATCGCGAAGTTTTGTTATTCAAAATTGTGTACTGAAGTCATATAGATTGAATAAATCGTATACAGTCATAAATTTAATGTACGAAAGTGCAAGCGGCCCTGAATAAACGTAGGCGTACTTTAAACTACAAATAAGGATACACGCAATTGTTTTCATATCAAATGGAACATAAATAAATTTGAAAACAATTAAAAAGTACAGAATATTTATACAAACATTGTTAAAGTATCGAACCGACTACAATGGTTGAATTATAAATTCCCCCAATTTCTAATTTTGTAGTTTTATATAGATAAAGGCTTGTCCTACACAATGAATTTTCAATTTTAGAAAAAGCAATAAAAATAAAATTTTATCAACGTAAGTGCGATATTGAATAGCCTTCGAACCTGGTTGCATAGAAATGATAAAACGTCGGAATTGTTTAATAAAATCAAACAGAGAAAATTTGTAGAAACGCTAAAATGAAACGTTTTCATCGGGTCACGGATAAAAGCCGGTTAATTCCGTTCATTGTTATGGTATTGATGTTCAATTAAAAAGAACGATTATTTTAAAGCACGGAACGTCGGGGTGTTAATCCAACCTAGCCTTGATTAATTTGATTGAGAAATTATTGAAAAAAAAACAAGGGCGTAGAAGGGGGGTTTGCTCGCGTTCCTTGACAAGCAAAAGTCTTATACAATGGCTTTTAGTTCAGAACCCCTTTTAAGGGTTGGGGTTCGAGGGGTCAGCTTAAAGCTAGTCGCCCTCCTTCTGAAATTTGTTTTCAAAATGTTGTTTTACCAAATCTTGAGTTTACCTTTATATTGCCAACCCCTTTTTTGAATAAGTTGCGATAAAATACAAAATGTGCTTTATTATATAAGGCCCCAGACCCTTCACAAACCGTGACTGAAAAAAACCCAACATAGCGCCGATTGAATAGGACCCTTTAACTGGATTTTGTTGCAAGGATTTTCAGAACTGTTTTAGACTCGGGTTAATTCCACTAGATTTGAAATATGTCCTACTTGTTCATGCACTGTCCAACTTGTACTGTAAGTCTCTAATCTAGGTAATCTTTGACCTTGGACATGTTCCAAGTATTAAATTCTGCAGGACGTTAACAGGTACATACATATGAATAATGAACATTATGGCCTTGATAATATATACATGTAGATTATAGAAAAATAAAAATCCCAAGTAGTCGAACAATAAACTCTTCTGACTCCACTATATTATATACTACACTTTCCAGTAAGATTAGAAACCTGGTGGTTTTGTCAAATATTGATCACTTTAAAGTCTAGACCTCAGATTTGTTGCCATGGACACGTCTATATTTCACTTGCCAACAGCCATATTTCTGATTTTAGAAGTTTTCCTAGTTCATGGTCAAGCTCAATTCAGCATTCAAACTGTAATGAAAATATCAAGCTGAAATCAAGCAAACATTTCCGATCGCTTGTAGGCCTACGACAAGCAAACAATTGCTGGTACAAGAAGTGGTTTCAAAATTTAGTTTTTAGTTAGATTGATTTCCTCAGTTGCAACTAAAATTATGGACATTCTCATCTGAGATTTAAAGTTATTCGTCCATTTCACCCCTTCCTTTATAAATTCGCCTCAAAAAGTAGTTCTAATGAAAACATATGAACATATGATATCTGCCTTTATCTTAAATCTATTAATGTACCTTCGTTATTTGTATTTAAAATAAAAAAAAACTTCTGATCGTATTGTTGAAAAGGGAAAATGGTTTAAATCTAATCAAAAGACAAAAATACTGAGCATGCAAGAATCAGTTCGGTATAGCCTCAGTGCTTTTCAGCACTTTGATTTTCCTTAGTGCTCGGTAAAATATAATGCTCTGTCATATTCAATCGCCAATAGCTTGTATGTGACTTGATGATTAAGTCAAAAGCACACCGCTTGAACATTCAACAAATCTACGCCCCGCGCCTTTTTTAATTTTAAATGGGGATTTTTTGTAAATTCGAAACGGGGGTGTAAATCTAAGTGATTGAACACTTCAGTTATTTCATGATAACGGTGGATGATCAGAATTCAAGTGTCCTACAGCGAAAATCACTTTCATATGTTTATTTGGATTAATATCGTCTCGAGCGAAACAGTGGTTTGTTACGATTTCTTTATTCGTACATAGGCTCATTCGTACTCAAAATGTTTCGCACCTTTAAATGTATTTAATTTGTATATTTGTGAAAATGTGGAAAACTTATCCATTAAGCACTTAGAATTTTTTCAAATTTCAATTAAAGTCGAAGTAAAATTTTATCAATAGTTGACTTTGTTTTATCTAAATTCCATACAATTTGAAATAGAAGTTTAACGCCAACGCAGTGTTGACGCACAGGCTAGGAAACAAATGTGAAACGCGGCCTGTCACGTGGCAATTTTTTTGAAATGGATTATTTAGGATAAATTTATTACACTTTTATTTTATTTCAATTTGGAGTATTTAAAATTAGCCTTAAATTGTGTTCGCTCAAATTAGCCATATGCTTTATTACGAAATTATTTTCTTGGTATTTTTGTTTTTGTGTAAATGGAAACGTATTTGTGGATATAATTTTACGTGTTTATTCATCTCAATTAAACTTATTTGGCCTTTTTTATAATTTGCATATTTATTGTTTTAGTTGCAAATGCTTCATTTGAGAAGAAAAAATGTCCCCATATAAAAACCGTTCCGCTATTCAGAACATCGAATTTAGATGGTCCTCTTACCCGGGTCGATAGCGCAGTTGGTAGCGCGCCGGGATTTGGAATCTAGTGCCCGAGGGGGTGCGGGTTCGAATCCCACCCGGGAAGGTTATACCCTTCCATGAAAATTTGACAATAATGTCGATTTTCCTCCATTGGTTAGATAATATGTAAAAGTTTCCGGCCTTGTGGAAGGGTAGGTGAGCACTGGTTATAGACAATGGTCCAGGAAAGCTAGGTTAGGTGCGCTGGACGCCGTAAAATGACCTAAAATTGTGTTGACACGGCATTAACTCCAATAAATAAATAGATTAAGATGGTCTTAACAGTGGAACGTCAAAGTGCATAGTAGTACAATTAATGTATGTATTTTGTCTCCACAGGAGAGGTCTTTTAAAATAAGTACATACTTATTCTAAGTATTATGTGAATTGCAGTTTTATTTATCTCGTAATTTACTCACGGGTATTAGTTTAATCTTCTTGGAATGCAAGTACTTAGTTAAGACACTTTATTGTATATTTATTTCTTTTGATTTAAGCCTTAAGGACTGTAACAGTTCATGGACGAACAAGGACATTCTCATGATTATATTACAAAATACACAAAACGAAAACTTGACGCGACAATTCTATTATAGTAAGTTGCCCGCATGGACAACCAGCTATATAATTCACCAGCCCAAACAAAATATTCAGGTACAATAAGTTGCGAGATCCCAATTATAGGTCGTCAGGGGCATTGGGACGACCCTTAATGTCAAGCCCTGCGAAAAATTTCTACTTAAAACGGCTTCTCGAATAGTAGAATGAATCCACAACCTGTTATATGTAGTCAGTAATGTATTAATTATTATACCCCCGCTTCGAAGAAGAGAGGGGGGGGGGTATACTGTTTTACCCTTGTCCGTGCGTGCGTGCGTCCGTCCGTCCGTTACAAAATTTCCGTCGCAGTTTTCTCAGCAACTATAACATGCAGCAGCCTAATACTTTGCATATTGCTTCATCCCATAGTCCCATGTGGTGTAAAGCGATTTCATGCTCATTGCTCATCTACTTCCTGTTTGTCGCATTTTTTTAGATTTTGGCGGGGGTATCACTAGTGAGCGTTAGCTCACAGATTTACTTGTTAATTCTCGTACCCAGAGGTTATCAAGATCCTCGATCTAAAAATCTGGATTACATATGGGTACGAGAATGTGTATTTTATGTATTAAGATCGGTTCGATACAGCGAATACCTCTTTTTTAAGACCATCTGGCATCTGCCAAAAACAGCCGTTTTAATTCATAAAAAATTATATGAAATTAGGAAATAACGATCACCTGTTTAAAGTCATTGAAGCATTTTTGTATCTGACAGTAAATTGTGTTAAAACCACAGATGAAGACTTTCACAGTCGGTAAAAACGAGTTTACTCGGAGCATTTGTCTACGACGATCAAACATGAAAACATACTTTAGTCGTTAGCTAATTGGCTCGGTTCGAGCGTCAAGTGGCTATTTAACATTTTTGTGATTAAGATTTCATATTTGCTTTTTAATTTTATTTTCAGGATCGACTCTGAATCATCGATCACACTTCCATTTACGTCATAATGTGAGTAAACGAAGAAAAACGACGTAGGAAAGAAATTCCCCTATAATTATCAAGTGTTTTTTATTTAAAAAAGGAAAACGAGAAAACTTAACAAAATGAGCAAGGGAGGTAACAAGACGAAGCAAATTTACGGAATAGTGCCGAAGCGTTCCGAATATGACGACGGGATATTACGCAATAATCAACGAACCGGAAATAGACTCAGAATGGACATGCATTATTACGAGCGTGCACAGAAAGTGGTAATGAAGGATTTAGGGAAAGAAAGTTTATTATTACAAAATAAATTAGACACTGATCGAAAAACTCTATCCCTAGGACTTTATGGTTCAAAAGTTGGTGTGACGTCATCAAAATCAAACAAGAAAAATATGACGTCACCAATGGGCGGAGCTATGCCATCGAACTCTTTTAAATCTCTACCCGTGAGATCAACTAGTCGTGTTGAAACTAAATTTCCGTGGGATAAAGACTCTGCCGATAGGGACAATCCGGACAGAGAAACGGGTGTGAATTTAAACGCGTCGCCATTACTGAAGCCAAAATCAAACATGCGTTATAAAACGCCGACGCCATCTTATTCAGCACGTGGAGAAACCGATGACTTTTTAGCTAGTATTTTAAACGACGCCATGAATGACGAACTTCTTTACACACAACGGACAGAGTATCAAACGGAAACACCGAAGCCACAATCTACTCGCCGGAAGTCCGTCAAAACACCACGTGCGCGTTCAATGGCGTCAATGGCGACGCCATATAATGACTCCATTGCCAATGCGTTAATGAACGCTGAGGGGACGGACGAAGTGTTGTATTAATACCTTCGGCTATTTCCGTGATCAGAGTACATTTCAGTGACGGAAAATGCCGAACTCTTCCAAATGATAAAGTCGGTGCTGCAGATTATATGTTTACGTTTTTACTTCGGCAATTTCCGTAAGCAGTATTATTATATAAGTGACGGAAAACTCCGAAGTTGTTAACATATTCTTACGGATATTTACGAGAAATGTGAATAAGATGTCCGTACTCTTAAGTAAAAAAATAGCTGTTTTTTTTTTAAATTAATGGAATTAAGTGTCGTGTTTATAAATAAAGTGCTTCCAGTTTTCTTGTTACGTATTTTGAACTACATGTAGTTTTTAGACAAGCTTATTCAAACCGGAAACATTCAAATGGAATAGATAAACACAAGTTTGAGAATGTTTCTACTGATTTGACCAGTTGTGTAGCGCGTAAGACAAGATGCGGTGTAAGTAAATATCGAACATTCTGATTGGTTCATTCATATTTTTTGAACAACCAATGAAAACAAGCGATTTTTTAGAATCGTTAAAAAGGAAACGTGATATACAAATGTACATTAATTTTGTATGTGACCGGAAATGATTTGTTGGCAAGCTGTTGAATTTGCTAATGAAATACTGTTTTACTTATATAAAATGTTCATAGTTAGTACGTATTATTTAAATTTTATTTGTTAAATGTTTTTCATTTTGTTGTTTAAAATTCATATTATTTACTGAAATTGTTGACATCTTCGTTTATAAATTTTACACTGTCTTTGACGTATCGTTTTTATTGAACTAAATGTAGTACTAATACATGTATATGCAAGTTGACTAAACATTGCAAGCTCTAAACGCAATGTCTGGATTAGTAGTCTAGCTTGAAGAAAAGACAACAAAAAGACAGACAACAAAGTAAGTGTCATATATATTTTATTTAATTGTGCTTTATAAAACAAAATTATGACATGGAAGACGATAGTTCAAAGATGAAAGGAGATAGATAATCAGATAAGAACAAACATACTCTTCATACACGCATGCGCACAAAACTTGCATTTTATAAATACACACATGGGCAGGGACTGTCATTTTTGTACACACATGTGTAATCGCAGCCATTTCTTACACAATCGCATTCGGAACTACCTCGGTGATCTTCTACGCAGATAAACTTCGTAGATGATCGCCGAGGTTGTTCTGAATGACACAAACGTGCAAGCAGCTTCTTTTCGATCACAAATGGGCAAGCACTCATTAATATAGAGACGCCGATCATAGCACAAGGTCATGGGCAAACCATGTGAACGAAGTAAGGATCACAACATCACATACTCGCAAACATACTTTCAACAGTCACTCTTCTTAAATCAAAACTTGAAGATATTACGAAATCCGTCTATAACATTATTCAATGCATAAAAATCAGATACATAAAGATTTAATACATATTATAGGCCTACAAATATACATTACATGTATTTGGCATTCATTTCCTTGACTGTCAGAAAACTATGAACGTTTAAAGAAAACATTAATTTTCGTGAATAATTAAGAATTGTACAAAACATAAAATTTACACATGGATAATAAATAATTGGGCCCACATAAAGCCCACATTAGGCCCATATATACCCAAGCTTGTACCTAGATGGGACCCATATATAACCCAGATGGGACCCATACAGGTCCCAAATGGGACTCATAAAGTATTGCTGGCTGGGGTACTCGAGCAAGAAAAATCTTTCGTGAGGAAAAGCTTATTTTGTGAATCAATTACATTGAAATATTTTTACAATATTAAACATATTGACAACATTTATTTTAGACTAAAGTGTACTGGCCTTGGTCCCAAGATAATTTTTAAACAGAAAACAATCACAACAATAAAGGGACGAAACTCGTACATGACAATATTGAAAATGAGGCTAACTGGATTTATTTCCCTTAGCTTAGATGTAAATTCTCCACAGGAGCTTGAAAAACTGTGACGTAATTTGTGTTAGGTAATTTCGAAATAAAAATGTTGATTGCGCTCACATTCTGAAATGAATTCCATTTACAATGTACAGAACAAATTTGTTCAATAATTTCAGCTTCGGAAAGGGAGGTCACTGTCATAGAGGTTGAAATAAAGTAATATAAGAGTTATTCCCCTTTCCTTTGTATAAAAAAAATTAATGCTTAATATTTTTATTTTCACAGAAACTACGAGTTGGAGAGAAAAAAATACTAGAGATATTCTCTTAAAATTCAGAACATTTAGCACTTCGATTGAATTCACTTCATTTTGCTGTATGTTCGATTCTTCATTCCAACACGGTTTGGTCTATAACTCCGCCATCCGAATGTTTTTGCCATCCGAACTAATACATGTAATAATCACCACAAATACGAACAGCAATGGTTTCAACTATAAAAAAGTCATATTTTAAGATCAAGAGCGACCTCTATGAGCAGGTCGACAATATCGCGGAAGATATGTGCCCCGAAAGTCCGTCTCCAACTCGTTTTTAGTATCATCGTCTTTATCCGGGCATTTATATCCTGTTGGGCATGCGCACAGGAAGTTGTATCCAGCTACTACTTCCTCCTCGTGCGCATGGCTGACGTATATCTTTGCACATGGCGATTTTTCTAAAGTACATTCAGGCTGAAATTGCAAAATGGTAAATTTACGTTCTATTGACTGCATACATGTAAAACCATTCTCGTTCCCAGAGTCTAGTAGGATTCTCAATACTAGCAGTATTGAGAATCATACAAGACTCTGGGAACAAGATAACTTTTGAAATTTAGTTATTCAAATGTTGAACATAACAATTTGTGCAGAGTATTCAGAGCAAACTAATACAACTTCATGCAAGCGTTTATAGAAAAATGGCATGTAGCAGTTATTTCATGCACTACAGTTAAGTTCCGCTATTAAGACCACTTTGGTTTGGGCAAAATCATGTCATTTCTGACAGTTTTTGAAGTTTCAAATGCTCAATTTGAGAAGAAAATGGTTCCTATAAAAAGACCACTCTGCTACCAGGACTGGTGGTTGATATTAGTGGTCTTAATAGTGGAACTTTACTGTAGTTTAATCTATCTATTTTTGGTTACTGGAATTATTCGACGAAAAACGAGCGTTTGTTTACATTCTAAAGATCACGTGACTATATACCTTGTTCAAAACTCCTCGTAGATGTTACGTCACGCATTGCTTGTTGAAACAGTATCATTATTCATTTAATAAAGGAATATGGCCACTATGGTAGGTTTGACCTAGTATTGGTCTGGTTCCAAAGGTGTACAGAGCGCTCAGCAAAATAAGTAGGTGTGTTTTAAACATGACATCACTCAAATGCTTTACTCACCTTTTCACAAAAGTATTCATAAATCCATTGTCCTGTTTTGTTATCATGTTTATACGTAGGGTGGCGCCACCATCCTAATAATTGATATAGATTGTCTGGGCATGCGCAGCGAGCTTCCCGGATGTGTGGGTTCCAGTCTCCCATGGTCGTTCCTAAAGTGATGGCCAGTGCTCCTGGCTCACATTCTCGTTGAGGGATGATTGGTACACAGAATTTATACTGTACAGTTTTGTCAGCTAAAAGAAAAACATAAATTAATGTTAACAATTTGTAATTAATGTCTGGTCCAATGTGAGAATTTGAAAACAGGGAGCCAAGGGGGCTCTTGGGTCCAGGACCGTCAAAGACAAAGCCTATTATCAGGGGCGAGGTGGCCAAAGCCCTCGGAAGCTAGCGGAATATAGCTATTTGACACCACATGAAACTCTACAAACATATTAAAATGGCTATGGCATAAGCGTACAGCTACCGATTAAAAGACAATGCATATGTTCGTTTACATCGCAAAAATACATGTATTTTTTGTATTCGATTTTTATACAGCGCATGTTGGTCCATGCGTTTAAGTAAGAACGCCTGCCAGCGGCTGACAGCTGCCCTACTTGATACGCAGTTTAGCGGAAAAATGACCATAGAAACTATTTCATAAACAAACTCCAAGAAAGAATGTTCGTCCAATCTAGAAATCCATTTATTGTCCCTTCTGCATTCATAACACCTTAGTAAAGATACAAAAGTTGTCTCTCCTCTTTGATAATGGGGCCTAGATGGCCCAGTTGGTAACACGCAAGTATACTGTTCGAGGGACTGTGGGTTCGATTCACGGGTGGGGCATACTTTCTTGGAGCTTGGTCATGAAATTATTTCTTCGGTAATTCTCACTCCTACCAATGATTTTTAATTATGTTGGGCCATTGTCAGTCACTGACGAAAGTATGCGCTTTGTAGTTGGTAAACAGTTAAATAGCCTTTCCAGGAACAGTGAGTAGGTTGACTGACCGCCGTTATATGACCTATAAAAAGTGTTGCTACGGCGTTTAACCCAACAAACAAACAAAACAAACAAACCTCTTTGATAATGAGGCCAAGATAATGATTGCTGATCATCTGTCCGCCATACTGAACTACATCCGGGACATTGGCAATATGGTCCTTCATCAAATTCAGTACCATCCGGGTATTTCATGATAGAAGTACAGACATGCGCATTAGACTTACATGGTGGCTTTACTTTTTGATTCTGAAACAAAAACAACAACAACTTTAATACATGTATCATAGTTCAATTTTTCATTTATTTTACAATGAACTAAGTTGAATATGCGATTTCGGCTCAATATAACCTTTCTGTGTTGATGCGCCGTAAAACTCAAACAAACAAATGAATATGCAATCATTAAAATGCACAACGAAGCGTTTGACACATGCCTTAATAAAGCTTGCACTATCACTCGTAGTTTCATATCAAATTTAATAAGTATGGCTTAAAAGAAGCTAGGTAGAGCCCCTGTCATCATATAATGAGAATTTGGCTGTTCATTTTCTCCGTCATCTTCCGTGAAAAAATCTACTGAAATCTTTAAGATAATAAGCTATTAGATCTAGCCTCTTTTTGAACGGGATTTCCAACATAAAGGGTTGTGGTTCAGAAAAAACTTTAATGTGAGCCGGCAGCTGTAAATTACTGAAAGTGTTGATACATGGCTATCCCCTGTCTCCTTCCCCGAAAAAGCCGCCCGGATAGCTCAGTTGGTAGCACGCAAGTCTACTGATCGAGGTGTAGTGGGTTCGATTCCCGGACGGGGCATACTTTCTTGGAACTTGGTCATGAAATAATTTTACGACCATTCTCCCTCCTACCAATGATTCTTAATTATGTAGGGCAATTGTCAGTCACTGACGAAAGTATGCGCTTAGTAGTTGGTTAACAGCTAAATCAAGAAATTTAGCCTTTCCAGGAGGAGTGAGTAGGTTGACTGACCGCCGTTATATGACCTATACAATGTGTTGCTACGGCATTAAACCCAACAAAACAAACAAACCCTTCCCCGAAACAAAAATAAAGCAAAGAATGAATAAAAGAAAAGATTTAAAAGACTCACCATGTCCACAAGAAGAGGAACACAAAATATGGCTACCACAAAAACGTTGATGTGTCTAAGTTCAAACATGGCGGATACTGATAGACGATTCCACGCTTTACACAAAAACACTACACAAATCCTGAAAGTCAGCTATCCTTTTTACAGCATTAACAAAAATCTTGCATTGGAAGCCTTTTCTATAAAATTGTAAAAATAGACTTTCATACAGATGCAATCATGTCCATTCAGTCCATCACATTATGCGGTATTTCTGTGTTTAAAAATATCCCATAAATGTAAATTACATAGAACCAACACTCCGTGCTAGAAGGGTATTGATTATCCAAGAAATTTTCTGTGCAAAGTCTTCCATTTACGATGTTTCCTAGCAGCGCTTTTTAAATCAATATTAATTCGTAGTTCTCTAACGCTCTGTCCCCCCACACACACTCTATTCTCTGTGCTAATGGTATTTAATGGATGTTCGGCCGCACTTTGTTCAATTATCTCTTTTGGAATTCCATCTGGACTGATACTTGTATTAAATATTAATGAAGTTATGATTTTTACCAGTATTGTTTTAATTCTATTCAGCTGTCGGTGGCGCATACATTAACCCCGCTGAGTTAAATATTCACTACTTTATTTCTGTACTCTTGATCGATTTGAGTGTATTTAAATCAGCGGAGTTGATATGATAATGCGCCACTGACGGTTGAATAAAATGTATCAATAGAATATGAAAAGTACAAAATTGATCGTCTCTACGAAGCATTTTCGGACTCGAGGGACACCGACATCCTCCCACTCAAAAGTTTTCGAATCTGGTTAAGATGGAGCTTAAGACGAGGTCATTGTCCAGCGCTATCCGCTCCTCGTCTACCCAGATTCTGTCCAGTGGATGCTTGGCAGACAACTGACCCACTTGATATTGAGGTAGAAGGGAGAATGTCCTTTTCAAGTATTGCATAACACAACTCGAATAGTACGGTCTACGAGTATTATGTGTCCAGCTTGGATATCCAACCCACGGCCACTGTATTAGCAGTTAGAGTCGAGCTACAAACGTTTTAGAGTTTGTTTACATCGAATTACTGAAAACCCCTTCTGAACAAAATACGTCGGAATGTAGTAAAATGATCATTGTTCCCGTGTTCTTTCATTAAACATGAATGCATAACTATTCAAATCATGACTAATTTTGAGCTATTGACAGATGACTCTAAGCCTCCTTGTGGCCCAATTGAAATGCTTAATCAATGCATATTAAATATACCCCCAATGTATTAAAAACTGCTGTCACGTGACTCATGCAGATCGAGTAGTGATCGAGTCAGTCTTTCAGGAAGTTTATTACAAAAGAAATCAATAAGTTAATTAAATTACTTCAATTAATGATCGATATGGTTTCGTTGTCTTTTGTATCGAGACAAACTTGGTTTATTGTCTGTAATTGATTTTTTGTTCGCAATCATTTCTTTTAAAGAAGAATGCAATTTACACCGAGCGATAGATTGCTTTTAAGCAAGTTCGGAATATGTTTTTTAAAATATTACTTTGTGGTCCCATGGGCTTAAACTGTGCGAGCGACCGAAGTTGTAGCTTTTTGCGGTCTATTTACGAACTAAATGGATCGATGAGGACACTCTGATCGGAATTATTGCCTAAGAACTTTAATACCACTCAAAATGTTTGGATTGCCATTGAAACTATAAGAAATTGAGCTATTAGAAAAAAATGCAAGTAAAAAGGGAAATAACTTCGTTGCAAACATTCAATTAAATTGTAGAGTTATTTCCCTTAGTTGGTTGAGTGTTTCGTGCTAACAATCTCAAATCATTAGAAAGGGTCCCAAGGAATAAAATTCTCTTCTGGGTGCACCAGTGGAAGACCCCTGCGGAAAATAGGTTGTCCTGGGATGCATTAGGGGGAGACCCTTTGAGAAAAGGGGTTATGAAGAGATTCGACCGTACGTGTGAGATATTTGGGTCCTACCCGGGCTGAGTATAGGAGCTTTAGGGTGGTTTCGGTTATCTTTTACATTCTCAAAATGGCACAATACCAGTTGCATAAGTATACTTGTCATTTCTTGGCTTTGAGCTAGCTTTTATGGCAACATGGTAGAGTGTTCGCTTACAACTAGAAAGGCCGTGAGTTCGAACCCGACTCGGACCATGGATTTTTATAAAATTACATTATGAATCTGTAAAATGAGCTTAATTAGTTAGCATAGGGTTTGTCAGTTCTTTATTACATTGTTGTCATAGAACACATACTGCAGGCATGACTAAATAAGTATTGCTTATAAAATATCTTGATTCAATTTCAGCTAATTTCATAATGAATGAATTAATTTGACGTTGATTTGAAATAAAACCTGACGCTATGTCTCTGTGATCGCTTAAGGTTCTCATAAATTGCAAGAAATTAAACATTGATTGGCATTTATAATTGCAGAATTTGTTATAGTTTATCTGAGAATGGAGATAACTGGAATTTATAGCTGTTAAACATCGTTTTGCCGCCAATGTAATTGACAAATAAATTGAGCATTAAATTTTCAAAGAATTTATTTGATTCCTTAGTGTGCTTTTTCAAACGGCAATATGTATTAGACAAGTAAATTAAGCATTTAAATTTCAAAGAGTTTATTTTAATCTTTCGTATGGTATTTTAAACAGCAATGTCATATTAGAGGCTAAAATGAATCAATTCTCTGGAATATGGTTTTCGATATACATGTAGTTTGTTGATAGCTCATTTAAATCACCTTCAAGCAGGTGACCCCCTCACAGGACCCATTTGCACCTGGTTGGTGTGAAACAACTGCAGGTAAATTTCTTGCTCGAGGAAATTAAATTTGCAGTGCCCCTAGTGGGTTTCGAACCAGAGACCTCTCGATCCACAAGTGCTACCTATCCCGGACAAAAGCTCCTATCGAAAGACATACGTCAAATGGCCAAGTTTAAATGTATAATTAATATTAATGTTCTATTAATCATCAATTATCAATTAACTGATTTTTTCATGTTAATTGCATTGAATGTAACTTAAGGAATTTTGACTTTTTTATGACCAAGAAAAAGCATCTCTCTTTTCCTCTTTTTCCTTTGATCAGAGAATTCTTAGCAAAAATCTATAATAATTTGCCATCGAATATGTCATTATGTAGATTAAGAGCATCGCTTAATTACTTTTGCATTAATTAATATCAGATAGATTGACTTAATTAGCAATTAGTAAAAGGAGGGATCCAAATTGACGAAATTCTAAGGCAGGTTTTATATTTTCTTTTGTTAGATAAACGTGTGATTCCTTTCCATATCATTAAGGCCCCAACAAGTTGATCATGTGTTCTATGAATTCGCTCGTTTTTTGTACGCACTATACTATGTTCTATTATACTATATACTGTAAATCTTCAACTATCATTTATAAGATTTACAGTTTATATTAATTTTACTAAATATATATACAACTTGAAAGGCTTGGAAGCAATAAAGTTGTATATATATTTAGTAAAATTACTTGTTTATGGTATGCAAGACCAGTTTTTCTTTTATTTCCATTTATTCAAAAACTGTTACAGAAAACTGAACTTTCATTTTTTTAACAATCAGAAAACGATTTTATATTCTTTTTGGCACAAAGGATAACTGTCAAAATCTAAATCAGTTTACTAATTATCAATATTTATAATACAACGAATTATCACAAAAATAATCGTCTACACCTGTACACAAACATTCACGTATTTTATAAGTTACATAAAACAGTCGGATAATTTTTTCAGATAAAAAACCTTGATTTTCATAAACCGCAATCTTAATACAAACAGATTTGCTAGCATGCCGGGAAATTCCATTTTTTCATCTCTAGAATCTTCAATAAAGGAGATAAAAATATAATTACCTCGGCGTGATATTAAGGGTAAACTAATTATAAATGAATTCATACTACAAGCAGCTATTTCTGACTTATGCTAAAATACAGTAAGACATCATTAATAAGACACCTATTGAACCATGACAGCATATTTTCAAAAATCTTACGATAATTTAACAATACAATATAGAAGGATATACGACTAAAACAAACGTAAGACACTTGGTGATATGAGCCCCCTGAGCGCGAATTAACGCTCGATCAATCGTCCATTGCAAAAAATTGTTCTTGACGCAGTAGGCTATGTTTAGAATTACGAATTTAGTGTTCCAAAGAAATTGCTGGTTTAAGCCTTACTTGGGCTGGTTATTCCCTTAGTTTTTGACCATAATATCGACTTTTCTCCATTTATTCATGTATTTTCAAAAATTGTCAACGTTGTGGAAAGGAAAATAAGTAATGAGCATAATCGCGATGGAACAGGGATGCTTAATTTATAATAGGTATGCTGGTGTCCGTTAAATGGCCTAAATTGTGTTGGCATGGCGTTGAAACTAACACACAGGCTACGAAATTAGGATATGAAAGTGGTTGTCTGAACAGATCATTTTAGTGCAAACAATATATCTCATTTTCAGAATTTTAGTTGCCCAAAAGAAATTGTTGGTTGCCCGAACTAATAAGTGTTTGTCCCCGGCAACCGAACACCCACTAATTTCGTGGACTGAGTACATATTTTATACGATAAACTACGCCAAACCGATGTTCCACTGTATTAAAACTATCCACCATACAGTTTCCACATCCTACCAGACGCAAAAAACCTTTGTTAAAATGTTACATTAAGGTTTGTGGTGTTATATCAATATTTGAGGTGTTAATATTTTAGATGTAAAACTCAGATGTTTAAGAGATCAGAGCCGAGGAGGGTTAACACAATCATACCTGATAGACAACAAACGTTCTCTTGTTACACAACTTTAACTCTATCGAAACACCTTTGCCTGTTTCATAATGCTTTTATAATACAGTACAACCTCTCTTGAACAACACCCACTGGGAGGAACTAAAGTATGTTGCTTTTCAGAGGTTCGTTGCTCTGCAGAGGTTAAATACAATTAAAATTATACCTAAAGGAAATATCAAATGATGTTGTTGTGCAGAGAACTTGTTTAGTGGAGGGTTGCTCTGTAGAGGTTATACTGTATGTAGCACCCTCTTAAAGGTCTTGGAATTATGAAATTTTAAGAAAAAAACTGATCATGCAAATTGCTAGCAATTTTACTATAATTAAAACTTATTTATGTAACATTGTTTAAATCATATGTTTATAAACTAATTAATGCTGATTTTGGAATTAGGCGCGACATGACCTTTCTGTGTTGATGCGCCGTAAAACCCAAACAAACAAACAAATATTGGAATTAGCTTTTTGTATCATTTTTCATGGGTATATGTGAATTTTTTTTTCTTTAAAATAGGGGACTTTTCCACATGACATCTGGAAAGCACTGTACAAACTTCCACATCGCACAATGAATGTGTCATCTCTCCTTATTTATTCTGTACGTCAATTCACAAGTAACATGCAAGCGCAAAGCCTAAAATTAACTTTCGCGCATTTTGGATATTTTGTTGTTGTCAGTTTTGAAGTGAGCAACAAAAATATAACAGGAGTTTCGACAGTATAGCCAACGTTGTTTTGCACCTACAATTTTAGTGCTGTCGCGTTTTCGCACGTCTGTCCTCATCTTAACACATGAGGATAAATTCAATTACAACATGGTGAGGTGCAAGCGAACAATACCAGACAACAAAAAAAGCTGCGAAGAACATGTATTACTTAGACAAAATGAATTTTGATCTCGATAATTACATTTAGGGCCAGTTTCCTAAGCATATCGCTAGCTAGCGCTTTGTCCTCTGGTACCCTTCTTACTTCAAAAGTTCTAAGTATGTGACATCAAATCGAGGGTACCAGGGGACGAAGTGCTAGCTAGCGATTTGCTTAGGAAACTGGCCATTATACTTGAAATCAGAGCAGAACAGAACACGTATTTTATAAGTAAAAAGAGAAGAAAAATTATTTTTGAAGCAATAGGTCAATTGACCCTTTGTAAACATACAAATGACTAAGGAGACTTAAACTAGTCGGGGACGGATCCTGGATTTTTTTCTGCGGGGGGTCAGAACTTTTTCTAGGGGTGGGGGCGTGCAAACTTTTGAACCACAACCACATTATACACATTTTGCAGAATAATGCCACATACATTAATAAAACTATATTTATAACCATTAAATCTATGTTTAGCATCGAAAAAATGTTTCTTACTACTTAAAATGACTTACAGTAAAAAAATACACTAATGGACAGGTACATTTTGGAAATTCTAGGACCCCTCCCCCGCTGGATCCGCCTATGCTAGTACATAGTTCTGGTACTCGAGAACAACGAGTACAATGCTGCTTTTACTTTTCCTCCAGTTACTGCAGAACATAATTTATGATAACATTCATAATTTTTATATACATATGTACTTGCATATTTTTTACTGGCATTTCCGTAGAATCTTTCGAATTAAGATGGCAGTTCCGAATGTATTTGTTTTGTTTGTTGTTTTTTTTTTGTATTTTGCACATATCTCATGCTGTTTGGCAGCTAATGTCTTATATTAAACTTGAAACATAAGATAATGTCATGATAAAATACAATGATATTAACTACATTGAAAGTTTTGCAAAACATACGTAATTCTGCTACTAGTGCAAGTAAATGCCGTGTCCTCCAGAAGTCCTTGAATGAAATCCTTTTTTATTGAGATGTAGAACTGAACAGAACGAAACTTAGTAAATTATTTTCATAGTTAGAACGGAAACAAATAACATTACAAAACAGAGCTGAGCTATGCAGGGCAGAGCAGGACAGGACAGGGCAGGGCTGGGCAGGGCAGAGAGAACAAAACAGAGCAGAACAGAGCAAGACAGAATAGAGCAAAGCAGAACAGAACAGAGCTGAGCAGAACTTAGTTGAGCAGAGCAAAGCAAAACAGAGCAAAGCAGAGTAAAACAGAGCAGGAAACAGGGCAGGGAGCAGAACTAAGCAAGGAACAGAGCATAACAGAACAAAACAGAGCAGAGCAGAAAAGACCGGAACAAAAACCAGAACAGAGCAGACCGGAACACAGCAGAACAGAACTGAACATGCACTTTATAAAATTACCCATAGAGTCTCTTAATAAGTCAATCATTATTGAATCTCTCAGAAAATCCATTTATATCCAATATTAAATACTAAAAAAGTGTAATTATAGAACTGTTAAAGGCTCTTAGGGTTCCATTAAAGAAACAAAAAACCGGAACTAAAATTACACAAACATATTAAAGAATGTCTACAGAGGCTGATTTTAGTAATTAAAGGTATATTACAGTGATGGAACAATGATCAGTAATTTACCAATTACTACCATCTGGCTTTGTCCTAATAACAAAATGACCTTTAATTATGCCTTTAAAGCTATATAGATCTACTCACTAACATATTTGGTCTTTTTGATGTTTTAAATTTACCTGGGAGTGTCTGTAATTGTTTTAAGAATATGATTTTTTGATATTTTTAAGTAAGCTGACATAGATTCGGTGAGAAATTTCTCATATGAAATATGACTTAAAGGCCCATTGAGTCGGTTGAACATATACAATGTATTTATGATCTTTGAATGTAATGTATATAGTTAGCTCTGTCGTGGGGTCGTAGTGGTGCTGGGTTCCATTCCTCGGACGGACAATCGCGGAGTTTCGTCATGAAATAACTTCTACGACCATTCTACCTTCTACCACTGATTCTAAACCATGTAGGACAGTTGTCAGTCACTGACGAAAGTGTGTGACTATTAACTGGTTAACAACTAAATCCAGAGATTGAGGCTTTTCAGGAACAGTGAGTAGGTTGACTGACCACCGTGATATGTCCTACAGGGGCGGGTCCAGGATTTGTTTCCAGGGGGGTCTGAACTTTTTAGGGGGGGTCCGAACTTGTCCGAACCTCGAACCACAACCACATTATACACATTTTGCAGAAAAAATGCAACATATTTGATAATAAAAACTACATAACTATTAAATCTATGTTAAGCATTGAGAAAAATTGCTTAATACTACTTAAAATGACTAACAAGCAAGAAATTCATTAATGGACATGTACATTTTCCAAATTCTAGGGGGGGTTCCGGACCCCCCCCCCCCTGCCCCCCCTCGCTGGATTCGCCCATGTCCTATACAATGTGTTGCTACGGCGTTAAATCTAACATATGTATATCTGATGTTAACTGTACAAATGTTACTGTAATAAACAAATTATCCATCTAAAATGCTTGCTGAAGTTTGCTTCCTGCATGTGCCATTTTAAGCCCTCGGTAATAGTATTTGAATTTCTAAATTTTACACCATTCTATTTTTAAATTGTAAGCAAAGTTGTAAAAACCTTAAACATTGCCAAAAGCAAAGCCTTCCTGGAAATACTAAATCCGTCTAATTAGTTTAATTTATTTTTATAGCAGAAAATTAATGAGCTAAAACGTTCAGTTAAACTTCATTCTGCAAAATTTTACTTTTGAACTTTTCTTCACAAAAATATTTTTAACACAAGTGCTATATCTAATCATGAACAAGGTTTATAACACGCTGCGGAATTTTATTTTATTCTCTTTTCTGAATCAAGTTTTTTAATTCCAGTGCTAAAAATCTAATTAGGTAAACGAGCTCTGCATGTTTTCACGTAATCCAATTTTCTAGTTCATTAGTTTCATAACGAGGCTTAAGAACTACATCCAAGATATGTGTTTGTTTTTGTTCTGAGAATGTTGAACGCTTTGAATGTAACTATTAAGATCAAAGCCTTACCTAGCGTTTATAAAAACAAACAAACATGCTGCACATACTAAAATAGACAATGCAATACAAATTCATGCCAATAACGTATATATATAATATATATATACTTACTAGATGGGAGCCCGTGCAAGCACGGGCTTTAGGTAATGACAATAAAGAGAAATAACCGCTGCGGGGAGTTTGGTCTATTTTTAGTTTTATCTAGAACTATTTTTAGACACAAAAAACCCACTATTTTTGTTGATTTTTGGCAGTTTTTGCAAATATCAAGAGGCTTTGTCAAAAAAGAATTGTCAACTTGATATGCCAGTATATAGGTGCTCCAGCGACAAACAAAAGATTTATTCAAAGCTGCGCAGTTTCTTCCACAAACAGGAAACTCGCAAATTTAATAGTATAGATAGCGAAATAATATTGAGACATTGTGTTGCGTTTTACACAGTGATTATTCAAGAAAAAAACTAAATAAAAGTGCCTCAGTTCTTGGTCTAAAGCTAGCCTCGCTGTCATTGATGCTGTGAACTACAAATAAGCAATACGAACGACCATTGGCATAGCTGAGAACGGACTTGCAGTGCTCGACGAGCCTGGTTATTTTCAGATACAATGTATAAAGTATTGAGTGGTTGCTCAACCTTTTGCTTAAGGTCTTCAGCATACCCGTTCCTGTACTATTAATAAACGGGTACTGAACAGCAAATTGCTTAAAAAGGGGCTTATAAAGTTTGGAAGCCTAACTACTCAATCGCACCCAGTATCAATCTCTTTGCTTACTGAAAACATTCATTGCTCACCGATTCGGACCATGACTCAAACTCCATCGCTATCAATTAATACAATACAATAAAATTTAACAAGCAAACTGAGTTTTATTAATTGGTTCACGCAAATACGATGTAATTTACAGCAATGAATTGTCTCGCAGCCAAGCTGAAATATATCAGCGTTCATTCAGCGGATTTTATCTTCAGTACTTTTATGTATCTTTAGATGCTACCATTTGATTATGTTCCCAATACATAAAAACAAACAATGGCCAGAAACAGCATTTATTAATTAGTAAATACAATAATGCAGCATCGTAACTCCAAAATGGCTCACATGAAGGCAACAAAAGAATTAATTACGCCAACACTGTTGCCACTAAACTTTGTTGGTCATAATTGGAAAGCGATGTCGAAATTGGATGCAACAAAGTCGCACGCAAAAGGGACATCAATCTTAAATAAAAACCTCATCGCAATATTGTTGTTGTAATGAAATATCCGTCGCAATTGTGCTTTTGTAAATATATTCAATTTCAATATTGCTTACGTAAAATAAAATTCAATTTGTAAATTGCTTCCGTAAATAAAATTCAATTTGTAAATTGCTGTCGTAAAACTGTTTTAGGATTACAACAATGTAATTTCATTTGCGTGTTTTGGAAAATAGTTTTTGAATGCATACGTATTTCTTTCTATTTACAAGGGTTTCATGTTACCTTAGATAAGAGCCCGATGGGACCACTTATGTAAGGACATAACTTGTAGTAATTCGCTTCAATAAACTTACTTTGAAAATGATAGTCTTTAAGGGAACGGAGAGGAAATTGATATGAACATATGACAATAACCGCATCCTGTCTATAGAGCCACTGAAAACTGACACTGGAATTGTGTTCATAACTTCAAAATCGCTTTAAAAGTCACTTAAATCACTTAAAAGATATTGTTTCTTGAAATGGCGATTTTATTAACATTTCTAATGAAACATAAATTGTTGTTTGTGTAGTCTTTCCATATTAAAAGCCTTTTAAGATATTGTTACAATTTCATAAAATGACACACCCTTTGAAAGCCAATATACACCGCAAAGAGAGAGACGTGAGCTGGCCGCCGACATTTTTGGTAACCTATGGTATTATTCACTAACGATATTCATAACGTATGAATACAGTAGGTTTCCGACGATGGCCGCTGTTAAATGACCATAACCCGCATATTTATAATTTGGGACCGTTAACTAAACCTTTTTTCCGGACCGCATTTAGTATATTTGGGACCCGTATACTTAACTACATTTCGAGATAACCAATGGTATCAGATATTTGATTCATTTCTCAATATCGGAAGAATATTTCATTGGACAAACAGGAATGGTAGCGCTAATTGTATTGGTTAAAAATATATGTTATAAGTTGGCTTGGACAGTTACGCCAAATAAAAAAGAATTGTTTAAAGGAATTAATTCCAATCAAAAGGATTGCATTACTCAACTTGCAAAAACACTGCATAATGTGTATGCACTTTCAGCGAAAATGTAAAAACAGGCGAAAATAATAGTACACTTAGTTTCAATAGCACCAAATGTTTGAAGGTCGTTATTTTCTGCATATTATCTTCCACTTATAAAATCATTAATAACAAAAACATTAGAAATAGACAGATATACTCTGTCAGCTGTAGTTTTTATATCATTATTTTATATCATTATTTGTACATTTGTTGTAATTCTATAATTTCTCGATTATTTTGTTTTTTGAAATACTAGCGATGTAATTTACGGAGTTTATAGGTAGTATTCCTCTAAAACAAAACCATATTTGTTTTAGGCCACAACAAGTTGATCATGTGTTCTACGGATTTTTCTGAAAAAAAAAATGGGGCGAGCGAGCGAAGAAAAAAATAAAAAAGTCTTTATTCACTTGCTTTATATAGCGGTTTTACCAAATTTTTATGAGCGAGCGAGGAAATAAAAATATTTTTTTGTAAAAACCGTCAAAATTAAGGTGCGAGCGAATCCATAGAACATATAATCATTTGTTGTGGCCTTATTGCTATAATTTTTATATTCTTTTGTTTTGAAATCTTAGTGATGAAATTTGATGTGGTGGAATGTATCCTTTATACCACACAAAGGACATCTCCAATTTACCATGCAGGCGTTACGACGTTGCACATTTAAAAGGCCGAATTCCCCTAAAACAAAATTACAGCAACCGATGTCTTAGAAACCACGACGACTTATGAAACACAACGCTAAAGTGTCGCGGATAGTTACATTCGGTCATGCGCGGTCAGATTTAGCACAACGATGTGAAATTAGGTTAACACCTACGCGTGAAAAAATAGTCTTATTATTAAATAATATCCAAGAATTTTATAAAAATGATAGATAGATCTTTTATTGACGTATACAAATATGTACATAGTCATTTACAACCTGAAATATATACAATATATGAGAATACAATGACGTGAATAACAATAATAGCATAATGAAAAAAAGACAAACAAATAAAAAACATAGCGTTGGAAAAAACAGAATAGTAGATAAAATTGGAGGATGATTTTGATTACAGAATATGATAAGTTTACAAAGGTTTTACTGGATAGCGTGTTTATAATTATGTATTACCTAACAATTTAGATGTTACAATAATTAGTATTAATATCAAAACAACAAAATAGTGCAAATAGTTACAATAAATAGAATTAAGATCAAAATAACCAAATAGCAAAAAAATAGTAGTACTTTGAGCTAAGCATGTTATTTAGTAACATATTATTAACATAACATAAATAGGCATACACACAAACACATACATATACCAGGGCCGGATCCAGAATGGTCGTAAGTGGGGGGGGCACAGGGGGTGGGTTCGGGAGGGGTAAACCCCCCCCCCCCCCGACGGTATAGAAAATTTTGAGTTTTTCACATGTCAAAGGTGCAAATCTGAGCACTTTAAAATGCTCTTTTAAACAAATTGAATGAAGCTAAAACTAGGTTAATTATCATTTTTTTTTCTATAGAAAAGTGATGCAATGCTTAACATTTTCAGATTCATGTGATTGATTACCTTTTAATAAATATTCATTAATAAAAAAAAATGCATTCATGTGAGTTAGATCACAGGGCCTGATATAGAGGGGTCGTTAGTGGGGAGTACGGTTGGGGTGGGTACGGGAGGGGTATCCCCTCCCGAAGATGTGGAAAATTTTTGAATTTTTGCATGTCAAAGGTGTAAATCTGAGCACTTTTGAACACACTTTAAAAGGATAAAATGAAGCTAAAATTTGGTAAATTATCATTACATTTTAAGCACTTTTGGGCACTACCAAGGAAATATTGAGCGCTATAATTGAGGTATCCTTCATGCATGTGCCCGTTTTGTTCGTTTAGATTTAATTTGTTGGCTTATTAAATCCAATGTATAATAAGAATGGATAAAATCCCGATTTTACAAAAAAATCAGCAATTTCATCATGTAAATGCCGAGAATTTATAAAAAATACACTTGGTAACTTGTGTTAAATCACCGAATGCAATGAGAAAATTCTCCGATTTAACATCTAAAAAAGCCGGTTTATGATACTTTTTTTAAATAAGAGTTTATTGTGTTGAAATTTGGCGTTGTTGTGAGTTTTTCGGACGTTTCAGTGGATTTACAAGAATGGTTGTTGGGACGATCCAAAACGTGGAAATCCGCCGAAGAATCACATTTTTTCGATTCCTTTGGAAAAAATCATTATACTCGGCTTTTCTCAGTCTATTACTTGATATGAAAAACGCCGATGTCCTCCATAAATACTTAATTTATGTTTAGGCTTGGTCACTTTTTAAAAGTTATTCGGAATTCTAATACCATAAAAAATCATCAGACGATCGTGCATGTTTTCGAAATTAACTAAGTTCGAGTGTCATAGTAGTGACGTATAAAATGCACTTGACTAGCTGTCCTCGCCTTTTCTCTGTCTACCTTGCTATGAAAACGCCGATGATTTCCACTAGTAAATAAGATAACAGAGTGCACAATAACCAAATTTAGGCCTCGTAAGCTAGTTACCATGGTAATTTCACTGGTGACGGTCTTAAATATTCTGTTGAGGTATGTGTAATATAGACAATAAACATAGCAATTGGTATCTATGTGTCTGTATAGAGGGACCATACACTTGCACGATCAATGATTTGAACGCTTGATAAGGCCCGATCTGGGTACCCTGAGATGCTTGAATGTATCAATTTAGATCATTATCTTTTTTGATAGCTCGGATGAATGATTTCATATTAAAATTAATCTAAAAGTCGAGTTGATATTGCTATGATGGTGCCGATTTTGTGCCCTTTTCTTTGTATAAGAGTCAATATCTGTGGGGCCAGGTGGGGGGGCACGTGCCCCCTGTGCCCCCCCGGTAAATCCGGGCCTGTATACACATACATAAATAGAACCGTCTATGTTTGTAGTCGCAATATTTACATATACCAACTGTACCTGATAGTCCAAAGGCATTTTATTGGCTAAATAAAATTTTCTGTTTTATTATTTAGTAATTGCAAAGTTCGTATGAACAGCTATGGTGCGTGTAAACATTATCAATGTATATATACCATTTCGGTCTCAAATTACATATGTTATTAATGTAAATGGAAATTATTTTATACCAGTTTGCAGATATGCACCATTGGTCCCTTTTGGGCTATCGATTTGAAGATTTCAATGGTACAGGAAAATGAACTTTGGTAAAACAATGCTCATGTATTGGCTAGAACGAGTGTTATAGTAGTATGACGCCATGACGTACAAATACTACCAGCAAATACTATTCAAATACAATGGTGACTTACCAAAATGGACGGACTAATTAATTCATTTTTTCCGATCAAATATTTTCTCGCAATATGCCGAATGTACATTCATCAGCAAAAAATAAAGAAAAATAAGCATTTCATATTATAGCGAAAATTATGATAGAATAACTCTAAATAACAAAACTTTCGTAATTTGGTCATTAAATAATTTTAGGTCATTCTCCCTCTTACTAATGATTCTTAATCATATTAGCACAGTTGTCAGTCACTAACGGAAGTATGCGCCTAGTAGTTGGTCAACAGCTTAATCCAGAGATTTAGCCTTTCAAGAAACAGTGAGTAGGTTGACTGACTGTCGTAATATAACTTATACAATGTGCGGCGTCAAACCCAACAACAACAAACAAAATAGCTTTTCCATGAACGGTGAGTTTGTTAACTGACTGCTGTGATATGACATAAACAATGTGTTGCTACGGCGTTAATCCCTCTCCCAAAAAATACACACAAAAACACAAAATGCCCTCGAAATATCAGCAACAACTAAACCATCCTACTTATGTTTCATATCAAGTCGTTACATTAAGTATATAAATATCAAATTGTTGATAGATTGGATACAGGTGAAATCATTCAACTTGTTATGATTAAGTGTTTACATCTATTTTAAAAAAAATAGGTTTGAAGAACATAAAAAAACACAACAACAACGTCTTAAAGTACGCCGTGAGTCATATATAAATATCACATCCTACAGAGGGTGGTAGAACGGAATATTCACCCGAGACAAGAATTGTCAACCGAGGCTTTAGCTTTTACCCTCTGTAGGGTGTAATATTTATTTTATTATAGCGAATTGTTAACAATTTAATTGGCGCAAACCATTTGATTTTATCTGTTTAATTTTCGAAAGGAAGACATTTTTTACACCGTTCAAGTATGTCGTTTGGTAAAAAGCAAGCGTCTTGGCATGGGATGCAATTCAACTTGAATGGCTAAAATTCGGGCCCCGGTTTTCAGCATACTCAAACGCAGTGGTCTCCTGTCGCTTTAAGCGGAACGAAAGATGATTTCAAGCGGTCCGATATAGTTTTTTTGGTTCTTGATTTCGTTATTTATTTGTGGCATCCTTTCATAACAAAGGTTTAAAAAATATAAAACATCTCCTTCCTCTTTGCTTTTTGGCTGTTTTAAAGGTCTGTGTTTTTTACTGTTGCGGTTCCTGATATGTTTCAAGCTCCTTTTCATTTCGGCTAAGGAATCGGCAAACAGGGGAGCAAACTCTGCGGATTATTTTTTTTTACTCGGAACTTCACGACGATATTCCACTAAAATTGCGTTTAAAATTGCCGAGGAGTTCCGAATGTCTTTCTTTTAAAGGTTCTATGCGTTCTAAAACTCATAATCTTCTTTTTAATAAATAAGTCATAACTTAACAACATAACTTGGCACCACTAATATTACATAATGGCTGTTATATTGGCGTAGATTGACATGTAGCAACTGTTCGGATATGTCTATCGGCGTTAGGCTAATTACCGAAAGTATCTATCTCTATTGAATGCCGATTTTTTAGCGCTTGAACTGAATTGCACGCAGATTTGAAAGGGCGCAGTTTTATGAAATTTTGTAATTTTTAATATTGATTTTTTATTTTTCTTGATTCTGGCGAAGCTAATTTGGCACGGATGCAAAGAATATGTTCACGTGCAAGCATGGCAAATGCAAAAAGAAGCAGAAAGAGAAAAATGCACGCCCCATGCGCACCTGTTGGCGAGCTCATCTTTTGGCAACACGTTTGAAGGAAAGTTTCCTGTTGCAGCCTTTGTGATCGATAAACCGCGAAAGAAAGTTTGTAAGGAAGTCAATTTTTGGAAACCCAAGTACATAGGATACTGAGCACGATTGATATGTGGTGATTCGAGGGTGTTTTTGTTTAAGTTTATAACGTCTGTATGACAGGTTGTTTATGCTGGAGTCCCTACACTCACCAAAATTTCTAATCGGTCACACCATTTATTTTCAAATAACTGAAATAAACTAAGGACTATTATGGCAATATTTATTAACGCAAAACACATCGGGTATATTCCAGACAAAATCATATAATCATTTTCTGAATAATTGTGATTTTATATGAGTGTCTTTAACAGTTATTTGAAAATAAGGAATTAATAGGGTGACCGATTAGAAGTTTTGGCGAGTGTAGTGTCCATGGACAGCAAAGAAATAGTCATTTACCTATAACGAGTCTTTTTTGACAAAAGATGGTTATCTAAATTAAGTTTTCGCTTAGATATTTTCATGTTATTTATTACATTTCAAAGTGAAAGTAGACTGAAACTGAAAGTAAAAATTGGTACATCCAAACAACAGCTCGGATTATAAACGGATTACTGTGATTTGTTGGATTATTATTGAAAATAACTATGCGTACTCGTATATCTTAGGAGAATTCTATAATAAAGTTCAAAACAGACAGAACACTTGCATCAATTGATTTTTATGGTTCTGTTTAGAAACACTGGTTAAAAACTTAATTGAGTGCTTAGAGTGTTTTCATCATAAAGTATAAAATAATAAGTTTCCCCTTACATACTTTTATTAAAACAACATGTACTTTACAGAAGGCTGGTTATAGTTTTTTGTGTGCATAAGTATTTGAATACATGTATATACGTAAAGTTTTCACATTCCTTACCACTAAGCCCGAAGCCCCGAATTAGTTAAAATTTGTTCAGGCTATTGACTGAAAGCCTGTACTAGTTCAATATCGACGAGAGAAAATTACATATTTCACAAAAACACACAAACCGAAAACAAAAGCACAAATATTATACATATTAAATATTTCAATCACTTTCGATTCTCAAAAAGCGTTCATGACTTTTGGCGTTCCAAAACACCACACCAATCCTTTTTCATACAGAGAAGGGAAATAATGTATGGTTACAAGAGCTGTCTATGTTTTGCTGGGGGTTGGGATTACGCTGTTGTTTTCGTTTGTCTTTGTGAGAAGACGAACAACCTGCACGAGTCGTACATAAGATCGCACGATCATGGCGCATGGTCCTGTTTACCCTCTTATAGTAGAAAACATTTAGTAAATTTAACACCATTTTTTAAAGTTACTTTGGCTCTATATCAAAATTCTCACTCAGAGTCATTTTGGTTAAAAAGTAACTTTATCTACAAACGTTTTAGTCATAAAAGGTTTGTAAATAAAGTTACTTTTCAACCAAAATGATTCTTTTAGTGAAACAAGACAAAATGAATATTTGATATAAAGCCAAAGTTAATTTAAACATGGTGTTGCCTAAAATCAAGTTGCCTATAGTGGTGTTTAATTTTACTAAATGTTTATACTTAGATATATAGAGGGGAAGACAGGGCAGCGCGACATGATCGTGCGACCTTATGCACGACTCATGCAGGTTGTTCGTCTTCTCACGAAGACAAACGAAATACAACAGCGTAAGCACAACCCCCAGCAAAACATCCACAGCTCTGGTAACCATGCCTTTTTTCCCTTCTCTATATGAGAAAGGTTTGGCGTGGTGTTTTGGAACGACCTGAGCCATAATATGCTTCACCAAAAGATGGCAAACGCTTGGTAGTGTGTATGACTGAACGTCAAAAGTACAATCCTTCATTGCGCAGTGTCATCTTTTGTATTACAGGTAAAAAACTATTCATCGGTTTACGAACTTTTTAGATAACCATGTCTATTAAATTCAATTTGACTTTAGTACAAGTAATTTTAAGATGGTATGTTCAGTGTTAATAATTTTACAAGTCACACAATTTTTATGTCAATTAAGGACCTAAATAACCCATTAGATCAATATTTCAAAATTAATAAACACTTCAAAATTATTTCCATTTTCCCTCTAATATTTTATGCAGTATATTTAAACGATATTATATTTATGCCCTTAGGGCATTCAATTGAAATATATACAAAAGAGTATCTACTCGTATAAATATATATGCAAGGGAGACAATCTAGTCTAGGATACAAACCACCACGGTTGCTTCCCGTGACATTTGAATGAGGTTACCATGTAATATAATAAGGCCATGCCAAATTGGAATTTTGTCAAGGGTCAACTAAAGTTTGACAAACGTAGGTTTTTCCTGAGAAAAATCAGTTATCGAATCCCGGAACAACATAATTATTTAAGAAAAATTTACCAACAATTTTGTGGGTTTTTTTTAGATTGAGGACTCTAAAACCTACGCGCACGCGGACGCTTAAACAAAATTCCGAAATGGCATGGCCTTATACCCTTTCATGAAAATTTGACAATAATGTCAATTTTATTCCATTAATAAGGTACATGGAGACGTTTCCGGCCGTGTGGATGGACAGATGAATACTGGTTATAGACAAGGGTTCAGGAAAGCTAGGTTAGGAACTCTGGACGCCGTAATATAACCGAAAATTGTGTTAACACGGCGTTAGATACAAATAAAACATAAAACGGACTGCAAACCAAACAGAAGTACTTTGGAAACTCAAATCTTGACTTTTAAGATTGCAGATTCATTCTCCACTTCTGGTAATTTCGCCACATTTTCCACTTACTCCCCGCTTCCATATATTTTATGATGCTATCACCCTAAGCACTTAATTAAGACAAAACTCAGAAAAAATAGACAAACATTCCAATGGGAGATTTTATAGCTTGTTTTACATTTTCTCTTAATTTTATTTGCATGTTTTTACATAAATGTCATGTCCTTTTTGTGAACCTTTGTTTCAATGCCTAGAATTAATGTCAAAGACGTGACTGATGTAATTCTAAAAATTGTGGGGACGATTTGTTAATTAATACAATACATCGAGGGCTAAACGAAACACTATTGTGTTGTAACTCCCTTTATTTTCAAATGGAGTTACTATAGAGTTTCGTTCAGCCCTCGATATATCTTAGAAATGCAAAAAATAATTGAATTATGGAAACATTTCTTCTGTAACTTGCCTATTGGCATAAATACTATAAATTATCATCTGTATTTGTATGTTTTGTAAGATGATGTACTTCTGTTGCAAACATCGCAATAAAATAAATGTTATGTTCTGTTCGGTTCATTAAATAGCAGATAAAAGCAAATTAAACATTGGGGCGGGGCGGGGCGTGGTTATGGTGGGGTGAGCGAGAGTATTGTTGACTATAGACTGTTACCAAGAAATGAAAACATAAAACTTAAATATAGTTGTTGAGCAATCTACGAAATTAGCGGGTGCCCGGTTGCCCGGGACAGCCACTTTTTAGTTCGGGCAACCAAAACTTTCTTTTGGGCAACCCATATTCTGCAAATGAGATATAATGCTTGCTCTTAAAATGATCTGTTTGGACAACCACTTTCATATCCAAATTTCGTAGACTGTTGTTGAGTATCAAAATACATTTAGTATAAATGCAGAGTAAATATATCTGACTTGCACTTCTGGGAGCACTTTTTGTCTCAATTTTGCTTCCGTTATCTGCATTTTCTCTAAAATGATTTCATAATTTATTTTGACTTAGTACGCA
Organism: Mactra quadrangularis; assembly: GCA_025267735.1. Taxonomy (NCBI): domain Eukaryota; kingdom Metazoa; phylum Mollusca; class Bivalvia; order Venerida; family Mactridae; genus Mactra; species Mactra quadrangularis. The sequence continues at coordinate 1,284,742 of CM046310.1, forward strand.
CATTTTCCCAATTAAAATAGCACCTGTTCTCTAAATTGGCACATTTATTCTGTCTAAAATGAGCAACCCGTCAGTTTAGCAAACCAAGAAACTCGTCTGGGCAGGAATTAAGGGCGTTATTGGTCTTATTCCCGGGCGGGGTCTACTTACCTAAGTGAATTTAGGTAATAAGATAAGATCATGATATATTTGGATGGAATTCGAACCAACGCGGAGCTGGCTATCAAATGATTACCAGTCCAACGTCGAAACCTCTCGGCCACGCCCACGAGCAATCCCTCTGTTGTCATCGAACCTACAATATTTATAAGCGCTAACTTAATATCCCAGTCTTACAGATGCTTCGAATACTTGCTCGCAAATCTTCGACAATCCCCGGCAATCTTCGTAAATGTTTTCGTATTATGACAAATAAAATAAAATCTAATGAATACATGTAAATCTACCTATATTCAATGAACTATCAGGCTTTGTCAGCGCAAACAAATATCACAAATATTTCGAATACTTACTCGTTTATCTCCGACAATCTCCGGCAATCTTCGACAATTTCCGACAATCTTCGTAGAAATGATTAAAGCAATAAAATCAAATGAAAGCACTTTAAACAAGAAGGTAATGATGCCTAGGCTCTTAAAACTTCATTTTCTTTCATTATCTTTCGCCATTTTTCAGAAATAAAATAATTGAAATCTTACAGTTGTGATGTTACAATGACAGACAGCAACAGTTTGTTTTCTAAAGTTCGTCTGTTGCGAAAGACATGAAAAGCTGTAAAAAATCGCGAAAATTCAATGAAGATAATTTCGAACGTAAGTATGCGGTTTCTGTGGTTCGCATTTTGTTTCCTTTTTTCGATTACAGAAATATGTACAGTATAACCTAAGCAGAGTGGCCCTCTACAGAACAATTCCAATGCAGAGCAGCATTCTACAGAACAAATCCTCTGCAGAGCGGCACTCTACAGAACAAATCCTCTGCATGGCGGCCCTCTACGTAAAAATCATCTGCAGAGCCGCCCTCTGACAAACAAATCCTCTGCACAACAACAGCTTTTGATATTTCCCCTAAAGTGTAATTTCAGTTAAATATAGTCTCTGAAGAGCAACCACCTCAAAACAGCAACATACTTTAGTCTCTTCCAGTAGGTGTTGTTCAAGAGAGGTTGTACTGTATATATACAATCTGCAATATAGATTGCATGAAAATGTGTAATGAAAAATGCACGATATGGAATGTGCATAGAATTGATTAGATTCCCATTTAGATTATGATTATGTAGTTCGTTTAGGCAATTTTACGAGTATAAAAACCCCTCTAACATTACATGAGGACGATCGTATCTTCAAAGTATTTTGTTGATTTATTTTATCGCAATTGAGAAACAAGTTAAATTCTCTAAATTACATTAATTAATTGATAAACGAGTCTGCTTCCTGATCCCCAAGTACTGAGCTAGCGGGATGAAGTTTCTTGCTCAATGAAACATCGAGAATTTTTTCTAGATGTGATTTGAACCAACGCAGCATAGGCGATCTAGCGGGGTGTCAGAGGGGGGTCGGACCCCCCCCCCTTGTAATTTACAAAATGTACCTGTCTATTTGTGTATTTCTTGACTGTAAGTCATTTTTAAGTAGCATGAAGCAATTTTCTCTGTGCTTAACATAGATTTAATGGTTATGTAAATTTTATTAATAATATGGTGCATTACTCTGCAAAATGTGCATAATGTGATTGTGGTTCAAAAGTTTGGACCCCTCCCCCCCTAGAAAATACCCTGGATCCGTCCCTGGGCAGGTTTTACTGTAGCTCACCACGCGGTGTTAATCTATAAGTAATTAATGACAACAATTACTGTCTATGTAAAACAAATGTATCTTATTGCTATTGGCAGTAATCACTGATATTATTTACAGGCGTTTTTATCATAAACCAAAGATCTCATGATGCTAGGTGAATAGATTATTGACTTGTTCATTATTTGTAAAGTCCCAAATGACTTGATTTGTTCAGGGATTTTATATAACAGGGATTTGTAACGAAGTGCTTTTTTTGAATTTTCTTGGTCGTCATTGTCTATAATTGGCTAAAGCAGGCTGTACAAACTATTCCAGAGTTTAAAAACTTGATTTATGTTTTGTACATGTCTTCCATGCAACTTGTGAATGTTTCTGAAGTTTTTTTACCAAAAGAAAATGCTGCAATTACGACCGAAAATATGACTTTAGGTAATGTAAAATGGGGCTAAAAATGGCAGATCGGCGGGAAAATGCATTATTTTGTGAAACAGTCTGTGAGCGTAATTTACCTTAAAATCATCTAGAAACACATTTATGTCAATTTGAATGGTACTGGTACAAAATTTCATGTGAATATCTTTATTTAAACTTGTAATACTTGTTTTCCGTATGGCCGAAATAATAGCGACGACAGTGAAATTTGATGAAATTCTATTACATTTACATATCATTACAAATCCCTGTTATATAGAATCCCTGATTTGATTGGAGAATTCGTGTCTTTCGGCCTCGTACATCGAGTACTGTGAATTTCTACTATTATGACCATCTAACCTAACGACCTTAACAACAGTTCGGACTCATGTAGTGACAGTTTTCCTCAAATGAAGCATTTTGACTTGAACATTGTCAAACATTGCTTTTGCAAAACCAACGAGGTCACTGTAGTTAAGCCATTCACCGATTTAGGTTCATTGTGTAGGAAGGCAAAAGCTCACGGTAAATGGAGGTAAAGTAATGGCTTACCCCAGTTTAGGTGGTTTTGTATACTGTTCCCTTGGTATGACTCAGACTTTTGCAAAAGTGCATTAAAACAAACTAACAAACACACTTATTATGCATGTATCGCCAAAGAGCCATACTTTAGCACAAGGACCATAAAACAAAACACTAATTGATTTACGTATAAAACAAACCCGAATGTATGCTTAAGTATTTTATAACAAGGACATTCCACTAATTGTCGAGTTTCTACGGAGTGTTGATGGTGCCATCCCAAACGTCGCCGTCGCGTTAGCAGGTCAATATACGACGAAGCTTAGTGACATCACGACACCCTAATAAGACTGGCGACAATGCCACTTTAATGACGCCAAAATATGCGACGTTTAACAAATGTCTTATCGCATTGTCGTCCGTGGAATCGCAATGTTGTCTGTCTTTTTGTATTGTCGCGTTGGCACTTCGCAGTGTAGTACGTCGTCCTGTAAACGCGACGGAGACGTTTGACATGGCACTATCAGGTTTCCATAGGTTTCATGTATGTATCTATTTAAGCATGCATGAGTACCTTTTGTAGGAATACAGTTTTCTACAAGTAACATCCCGTTCATTTCTTCAGTTTTCTTTCTTCCTTTCTTCATAATGAACTCATAATTGTTTGTAACATCTTATAAAAGAAACCAACACGCGTTATTAATTAACTATAAGCAGCGAAAGTTATAAATTGTGGTTATACGCCAGACGTATTGCAATAACAATGTATACCTATACACCGGTAAAGAAGGCGGTGCGATAGTATAGCATTACGTTCCCAGCATGCACTTCAATACCTTCACTGCTTGGAATTTAGTGATACAGTGTAAAAAAACAAAACTTTGTTTATTGTTAATATGTATATTACATAATCATGCGGTTATAAATAAATATATTTTGCAGTTTGGTGAAATCAACATTTGTTTGCGAGTGAAAGTTACAAGTTGGTTTTGAAAACTGATCATTACGAGTATAAAATCGGCAATTATCGCCATTTTCCGGACTATATGTCGTGAGCATGGAAAAGAACGCTGGTCAGTCAGCTCAAGACCATCTCATTGCCTTTGAATGAAGTAAAACTAAGGTCACAGACAAGTTAAGATGGCAAAGAGTGGCGCTGGAAAACCTTTGATACCACACTGAGTGGAATAGAAGAGGTAAGTTAGTTTCAATAAAAGAACGATGATTCCCGAATGTCAAATCGTAAAACTCCGGTATTTTTCGGAGATGTTAACCTGTTCACAAATCCAAATCGTAAAACTTCGTTATTTTTCGGAGATGATATCGATGAAGTTTGGCGATAAATTCCAATAGTAAAGACTGTATTTCTGATTATCAAGTGGATGGCTTCTAAACAATTCAAAAAGATCAAAGGTTCCGATAAAATACGTAATCAATGACGTCATTACGACATTCCATGATAATATCTTTTTGTTTGTTTGTTTTTATTTTTGAAGAAAAAAACTGATATATCATCGATAAGAAATACATAAGTTCTTAAAAACATGTTTATACTTATGTTTAATCTATAAAACTGAGGCAAATTTCCTGATTCAATTCTTCCATTAGAAAATATCATGGCAGTCCTATTCAGTTCCTTGGACTTAAGTCACATTAATGTGATACGTATAGATAGAAAAGCGCTATTGTAAACTAGGAATTAATGAAACTTAAAAAACGAAAACCACAGAAAATTCTAACTTTTTTATGTCCGAAAGTAGTTCGTCTTTCCTGTAGTCAAATTTTTCTACTCATGCAGTTAGTGCTCTTAAAATGTCGAGAAAATATCGCCAAAGGACATTCTCGTTCTTAATGAATAGCATGTTATAAACTTATAAGATGTAAACTGAAGATAGAAAATTATAATAACCTGTTATTGAGAATGACCAATGGGGAGATGCTCGGAGTTTCTTATATTGCTTTGACTAACATACATAAGTAGAGTTATATGTACGTGTTTGGTAAATGGTGATTAAACAAAGAGCGGATTTATTTTTCTTTTTATTAGGATGTCCGTGTGCGAACAAAGTGGTTTCCTTTCAATCAATTATCACAAATACGAATCTTTACATGGAAGAAATTATGACATTCGTGCCTTCGCTATTGTCGATGAGTTCTTGTTTATTTTAGCTGAAAGCATTTTTACGCAGACAATGGTTCTGCGGCTTTATACATTGTGACAGAAAAACAGCCCTGACAAAATAATGAAAGTGACATACATTAACTGATTGGGACCTTACTTAGTTTCCTTTTATTTGTGTCTGCTATTCTTTATTCTCATTCGGAAAACCACGATGATCTTCGAAGCAGATATGTGTACAATTTTCGCGGAATATCACCGAGAAGTTCCAAATGCTATAGTCTAACATAAAAACTCAAACAGTCCCCATCACTATGAGTACTTTAATATAATTATTTCAAGCTGATTTTCGAGAGAAGCAAGTCCATCCCACTGTGTTAGTTAAAAAGTTTCCATACAAAGGATGTATGTATTTAATTATTGTTAAATCTTATTCAACTGTCTGTACAGTAGCGCAAAAATTAACCATTCAGTAGCGTGTTCAATTACACAAAACGTTAAAGAACGTTACGTAACGATACATTCGGAACTCCTCGGCCATTCGCTGTGAATAATCTTATCTAATAAACAAATATGCAATCGTTAAGGCAATGAGTGATGTTTCAAAATTTACGGACTAAAAACGAAACGTCACTCAATGCCTAAACGACCATATATTTGTTTACTTCAACACCGGTAGTTTCAAAATAGCGTCTAAATATGTACGAGATTATTCGCAGCAATGGCCGAGGAGTTCCGAATGTATCGTTACGGAACGTTCTGTAACGTTCGCGGTAACTGAACTCACTACTGATTTATATATTCACGACATTACTTCTGTTCTCACTATTGAAAAAAATTGATATTTGTATTTATGTATGTGGATTATCAAACACATATTGAGTATTTAAATCAGTGGGGTAAATGTACATTGTATACACCACCGACAGCTGAATAAACATTAACAATAACTGCAATTCAACTCAATGAACTTATGATTATGATTAATAATCCATGCCTGGAAATATAATAAGCACTTGGAAAGACATTGTATACAAAAACGTATTGTTTTGTTTTCTTTGTTGCGGCTATCAAAGCACATAAAGAACTCGTCATATCCAAGTGCTTTCATTAAATGATATGACTGTATTAATATCGGCCTTAACTAGCAGAGAATAGTTGCCACCTAAGTTATTTTCCATAGAGATAATACAGTAAATCATGCAAACTACGACAATCATTTGTACCGAGCAAAACTCGAATTTCCTAATTTCTAAGGCATTGCCTTTTTTCTGATATCAAAAACGAAAGTGACTTGAACCAACACGATCATTTCGGACAACCCATGATATTCGTTATATCCGATTGCGAATAATTGAGTTTTAATTGTAGTTTAAAATTCGAAAGATTCAAGATTGTATTAAAGTCTCAATTTCTATCGAATTTCTCAGGCTTTGAGTTCCCGGGTTATTCTGTACTAGTAATAAATTTGTCGGCAACACAAAATGTTATTCGGGAAGATTTTTTGTCTCCTAATGTCTTAAACAGACGCAATAATCTCCGCTGTTTTGTCGATAATAAGAAAATAACATCACTGTTTATGATATCAAATATGTTTTACTGGCCATTTATCTTCTAGATGGTTTTCATCGAACATTTAGAAATTTCTGGTACATGTATTGTACTATTATGATCGAGAAATAATCGGCATTTATCGTTAAATGTCGGGACAAATCGGCGTTTACCGTTGATTGTCGGGACAAATCGAAATTACCGTTGAAAGTCGGAACAAATACGGATTTATTGTTGAAAGTCGGGACAATTCGGCATTTAGGGAAAATAAGTAATTACCGTTGATATTCGGGACAAATCGGCTATTATCGTTAATATTCGGAATAACTCGGCATTTATGATCAAACCCTTGGTAGAAACTTAGGCTTTGGCTCGTCAGCCAACCGAAATATTAAAAAGATATGAATAGAAAAATATGGTAAGGTTGAAAGCAATGTGTCATGATTTATGAAAAGGCATGTTCAATCTGCTTACATCGGCGATAATTGTGAAAAAATGCCAAAAAAGTGTACATAAAGACTGATTTAGAGATGCTATCAACGATCTGCCAGGTTTTTTGCAGTTAAAGCTCTCAACAATGTATAATACATAGTTAATATCGAATTGCAAGCATAAATCGTGTCAGAAGCACAAAAACACGCTTCTTGTTACAAGTGATTTCAGCACTTTGATGAGTTTCCCTATTTCGGCTTTAGATATATTCGCTGACAGCGGTGCTATCAGCGCTTTGATTTATTTCAAGTAGCTGACATTAGTGCTTTCCGCGCTTTGATTAATTTTGGCACTCTTGTTTTATATAGGTTTTTTTACATCATTTATGCCAAAGTCGGGTGCCTTTGATATAAAACAGTGTTTCTGTAACAGAGGAAGTCTGACAACGCTCTGTTATAAATCAAAATTTTGTTGAATACTGAGAATTTTATTGAGACAAAAATGTGTTGAAATATTTAGGCACCATGCTGGTGATGAGATATGGATACTTCGTAACTATTGTTTTACGGCTCTATAAACATGTCCGTGGTTATTTTTCAAACTGGGTTTCATCACAAAGGGGAAATCAGGAAAACAAGGAATTTCCGCTGAACATGGCCATGAATAACTTAATCAATTGGCAGGAATTGACAAACGACTCATGCCTGACTATTACAAATCACAAAACCGAAGTTTCAATTTTATGGTAAAACCAAATTAATAATGCAAATATTACAAACGCCTAGAACATAATTATTACTAAACCCATTCGCCCGCTTGTCAAATTTCTCTTTAAAAAAATGCCAAAGCAACTAAAAGTCCTTCAATTTGTCATAGTTTACTCAAAAATCTCGACAGTAAATTATATTGATCAAAAATTCATGTGCAGAGCCTTCAGGACGCGGTTTCTCGAAAAAAAATCACAGAAAATGTTAAATGCAGGAGACTGTCGCAAATTACAAAGCAAAAGTGCCAATGTCTGGATCGAGAATCTCGATAACCTCTTGGTACAAGAATGCTAATCATAAATAAACCCTATTTTTATAGTTTCCAAAGAAATGGCCAAAGAAACTATCGCACTATGTCAGTGTGATACTTCAAGTTTTTATCCGTAAGAGGCGTTAAAATGATAGAATGGCCGTACGTTTATTAGATATCATCTTAAAAGCCCTTCCAGACAATTAATTCCTAAGACAAAACATTAATCTGATACTGAATTATCTAGCATTGGTACAATGTTTATATAGATCTTGACCTCAGAGACAAAACAGTGAATTAAATTAAAAACATAAATTACAAAATAATTAAAGACATTCTAAGATAGGTTCTTTTGAACATAAATTCAATATAAAAAGAGTGCTATATAAATAGGGTATAAAATAATGAAAATGATGATGATGATGACGATGATGATATTAATGATGATATTAGTGATAATGACGATGATGATATTGATGATGGTGATGATAATGGTGGGGATGATGATGATGGTGATGATGATGATGGTGGTGATGACGACAATGATGATGATGATATTGATGATGGTGATGATGATGGTGGTGATGATGATGATGGTGGTGATGACGACAATGATGATGATGATAATGACAACGACGACGACGACGACGATGATGATGATGATGATAATTATCATACGTATCTGTTTATATGATTTTGAAATCGTTTCCAATAAATCATAGTTGTACTGGAAGCAAACTGCAAAAGCTCACAGTTTTGTTCATTATATTAAAGGGTTTGTCCCTAAAACAGGATTTCCTCACCGTTTTCAGAGAGCAACTTATTATATTATATGATGGTCAATTACCACCTTTTAGTGTTCTCATATGGTAATCAGCCATCGCCCTTCATGAAAAAGATTTTTCATAGAGCAATTTTTGCTAGGCCTGCCTAACGCTATTTTGAATGAACTACATGTAGTCGTTAATAAATGCACATTCTGGTGACATTCATTTGTTTGTTTTATGAAAAGAGCAATCGGCAAAGACAAGCTTTTGTTGATGTTATTGTTGTTTTATGTCACGTGACTGTTGTCCCTTAAATTGAAACGAAACAGTTAATCATTAAAACAAGAAAAGCAAGTCATAAATCTTGAACTTCGCTATACAGTACAACCTCTCTTTAACAACACCCACTGGGACGGAACTAAAGTGGGTTGTATTCAGAGGTTGTTGTTCTGCAGACGTTAAATACAATTTAAATTACACTACGGAAAATTTCAAAGCTGTTGTTGTGCAGAGGATTTGTTCTGCAGAGGGCCGCTCTGTAGAGGTTATACTGTAACAGCCATATACTTAATTATGTAATTGAAAATATATTTACTGAGTAATTGAGTCATACACATAAATTATTAGAACCGTAAATAAGCGAACAAATTTAAGAAAGGATGAAGTCAAAGATCTTAAATATCATTATTATTGTTTCAATACTTTATGTAAATTATTATTCATTTCTTAGAATATTTGTTCTGCAATATATTTAAGACTTTCTTAGATTAATTCCACATCTGTTTCTGTCTGAGTAACAAGACTTTTATTGCCGAATTTAACAAGTATTGGAAATCTTATGAAACAGCATAATTTACGGGCAATTTGTTTGGAAGGTTTGCAGACATAACTAATATATTAAAATACTGTTTAATAATCAGCATCGTTGCTATTTGTGTATAGTGCGTAAAAATTGACCCCGATCTGACCTTTCTTATTTGCATCTAATAATTATCTACACATATCCCGACGAAAGTCAGTACCGCGCCTATTCTACACTTCGGCAGCTATTGTAAAATTATAGAAGTATTATAGAAGTATGTTTGTGCGTAATAATTTTAACTCATAATCCTCACGGCTCGGTTTAATAGAGCATTAATAAGTACATTTGTATTCAATGTAATGAATATTCTTGCATAAAGGTTAGGTCGGAATCAAACTTTATGCGCAATAGCATAAGTAATATTAAGTAACGACTTAGAATATGTGAGAATGGTGACAATAAATGGCATGGAGCGTTTGTTATAGAAAATAATAGAAAATGAAAAAAGACCGATGAAGGTAATAAAAAAGGAAGATGACTGAAAATATCCGACTGCTATTATGTGTACTGAATTATTAATAAATACATAACCCCTTCAACGGTTTATTGTCAATTTGTTAGAACCTCTCAGACTAAACATAAATATCATACTCGTTTATAACCAATTTGTCAGAAATTACTAGTCTCGAAATAAACAAACAAACGGAAAAATGAACACAAACTCATTTACGGCAAATATGTTGCCATGTCGTAAATTTACAATAACAACAGAATAATTTGCAGACGACTTTGCCAGTCGTAAATTATGGACGGGCGATTACGTAATTTTCATGTCAGACGTTAATTCAGAAATTCCTGGAAAATTGTTAATGTCAATCTGGGACGTCATTGGTACCGTCTGCTTCCTAAATTAGACCAAATCATTTTTTAAGTGGTTTTCAGCAAAATTTTACAATTATGCTGTCCCTGAATAATGAAATAATTCGTCCCCTTACTGAAAAAAATACCAAACTGTGATGTCATTTATACCGACTGCGTCCTAAATTAGACTATATATAACATTATTTAATGGTTTACAGCAAAGTTTTACAACTATGCTGTCCCTGGGGAATGAAATTATTCGTCCCCTTAGTGCAAAAAGTACCAAACTGTGATGTCATTTATACCGTCTGCGGCCTAAAATGAACCAAACATTATTTAATGGTTAACAGCGAAGTCGTGCAATTATGCTGTCCCTGGAGATTGAAATAATTCTTCCCCTTAATGCAAAAAAAAAATACCAAAGTGTGATGTCATTTATACCGACTGCGTCCTAAATTAGACTAAAACATTATTAAAGGTTTACAGCAATGTTTTACAACTATGCTGTCCCTGAATAATGAAATAATTCGTCCCCTGAATGCAAAAAGAGTTCTTAAATCTTGTAAATAATGGTACAGTACAATCTCTCTTGAACAACACCCACTGGGAGGTATTTGAGTATGTTGTTGTTTAGAGGTCGTATCTCTGCATAGGTTAATTCAATTAAAATTACACGGAAAGGAAATATCCAAAGCTGTTGTTGAGCAGAGGATTTGCTCCGTAGAGAGCCTCTTTGCAGAGGTTATACTGTATCTTTTTGCCATAAGGGGAAGAATTACATTGTATATAAAAAGCTTAATTTGATTATCAAAACCAAATGACACTTTTGGCAAGTAAGAATTAGCAACGATTTGGCAAAGTAACTATCCCAATATGAATAAAATATTTGGAATTTTACAAAATTTGACTTAATTTAGACCTTAAATCCACAAAAGACACCCAAGAGTTTTGATGATATATTCCCTAAAACAAGTTTTACTGTTAAGCTTGGTACCGTATAATTGAAGTATTTCGATCAATTTTGGTTGTAATTCCTTAAATATTACTGTAAGTCTTTTGATAATAAATCACGTTTTTTTCTGTATTTTGGAAACAGTATCTAGCACTTAACTATTCCCAAGGGGTCAGACAATGTGACACACAACTATTACATATAAATGTTTACTCACCCCATGAATGCCCAGTGGAATTTATCAGGCGACAAAATCTAGAAAAACGCTATGTCTACTCTAGTGCCATTTTGTCGCCGAAGAAATATTCGTCAATGTAGGTTACGATCGTCGTATTTTTGTATCTTCGGCCAGGAAGTATAAATGCTGGTTGTCCTCGTTTCGAGTGTAAAAAAATTCTAAAAAATTCTAAAGCGACCTCTGAATTGCTTATGTTTTGTTTAAAATGATACATTTTGATGTACATGAAAATTGCAAAAACTTAATCCATTGTGCACCTTTGAAAAAGCGAGTCAAGAATACCTCAGTCTTTGCCTTTACCAGGGATTTTGAAATCCGTGCCTATATAGAGGGTTACACTAGCCCAAAGCCAAGGGCGTTAAAATGAATCGGGCTAGTGAAAATGACTAACATTACATAGTCGGGCTAGTTGATTAGTTTGCATTTTACTAATTATCATAATAAATTGAGCAAGTGCTTGAATGACTGATATCGCGATATTTTATGTTTTATGACATAGTGTTAATAAGGCAGGCAATAATTTAATCAGTTTTAAAGTAGAATTTCCCTAACGCGCTTGGAATGACCCTGCCCAGTGACTTAGAACCCAGAACTTAGCCTTACTCAATGCTTGTGTAAGTGCAATGGCAATTTGATGGTAAAAAACGAGATTGTCCGAATCTAGCCGAATTTCCACTCTGGTTAAGACAGCATGGAATGATATTACATCGGAATACCAGAACGCACTAGGGTCATTCTACCTTAAAACTACCTTAACAAATATAATAAATATGAAAAATTAGAAATAATTAGTTTTATAGCATATTTTTAATAGCGTGATAGCATTATACATACTGAATAACAACAAAAAAACATTGAATTAGTGAATCATATCCGAAATAAAATGTTATCCGAATATCATTACTCTTTTTGGAATATTTCGCGTACGCATTTTCTATAATCTTTGTTCATTACAGCGTAAATAAAGGGTCTAGTAATACTGTTGAAAAAGTAGCTCCTAAGAAAAACATGGTATACGATAAGAGCCGTCCTATCAAGTTTTTTCGGTATATCCGGATTTGAATATCTCAGCGTCACAATTATCAGAAAGGGGAGGTAACTCAACATAAATGTAAACGTCACCATTCTCATAATCAAAGTATTCCTTTTTAATGATATTTCTTTAATATCCGCTTTTGGTTTGTCCACAATTTGATTCACAGAGTAAATCTGTCCACTGTCAACGCTTAAACTGCGCGGAAATGACGAACCGGAAGTGCTCGGGGTAACACTCTCAAATTCTTGTTTTGGATTAGTTCCCGGATGTGAATGCGGACGAATACTTCCCTTGTGAATATATTTAGAGTTATTTTTCTTCTTTTCACTAATTTCTTTTCCAGCCTCGTTTTCATTCGTATCTACGGTTGATTCCATCTCCCCCGATTCGACTTGTAATTGGAGATGAATATTATTTAAACTTCGGCTGATTGTGTTTTGCTTGGTGTTCCCATTAGAAAGATCCTTGGCTTTGGAATCTTTAATCGGCTTGCTATTTGTGCCAAGGCTCACATTTGACGACCTTTTGGACCTTGAATACGGAAGATTGTCCGCGCTAATGGACTTGGAACGTCCACCGCAGCAGACGGAGCCTGTAATGGCGGACACCAGACTGTCTTTCAATAAACCGCTTCTTTTTCCGACTGTATTAAAATCGGTATGAGAAGAAATGTATAAACGTCTTCCAATAACAATGTACATGATTGTTAAAGCTGAGAATATAACCACGTGACCTGTGAATAGGAATCCTTGGAATGCGTAGGTCAAGGTCGGATCTTCATAATAATTATAATTCGTCACCAAGCAAGTTCGCCCTAGAGCAACAATTGTTGAATTTTCAGTCACAATCAGTGGTATTTCAAACGTGAATGTTCCGTAAATTAGCACGGATGGCCATTCAGTGATTACACCAAGAGTTACAGCTAAAATACAGGTACGAATGGCGTAGCGTTTTCCCAACGTCATTCTTTTTAATGGCCGACAGACCAGCAGGTAACGATCGAAGGCGACTGCGACGAGGACAAATGAGTACGAAGCAGTAGTCACGTACGATAAATATCGCGAGATTTTACAGAATATATCATAATCGAAGGAAATTGGTTTTGAAAGCATGACAATCTCTATAGGCATGTTCACTGTGCAATTAAATATATCCAGTAGAGCCAAGGCCCCAATGAACACTGAAGTTTTATTCCTTTTCCATTTTATGAAGAATACATAGAAAACTAAAATATTACCCATCAAACCTAGCACTATATAGACTGCTATAACAAAAAGAGGGTACACCATAACTCCAAAATATTTTTGCTCCACGGAATCGAATATTGGCCCTTCTGATATCACTATTTTATTAATTGATGACGTCATATTGTTTAAAATCTGTGACGTCACGTTTTCAAAATTTTGTGACGTCATATTATCACTATTTTCCGTTGTCATGGAAAATCCACCATTTTGAACGTTACCTAGCAACGACACTGTCGATGTTGCCATGTTCACTTTAAATTCCAAAATGAATAATTCTTCCAGCTGACGTGTGTACCATGCTTACTAAATCCTTGGCACAGGTATGACTAATTTGTTTTTAATTGGAATTTTCTCAAAATTTGAAAACCCTTCAAACTAATCACTCGTCGCGTCTTGTTTGCTTTTCAAACAAAATCATCTCAGGGCAGACGACTTAAAAACCTCTTGGTATATACAAAACACAGCTCTCAATAACCACTGCACTTGTTGACCAGAGTGAAAAAAATATTTCCAAACGTACAAAGTTTGAAATATTTATCTATTGTCCTTATTTATTGTTAAACCAATCATAAGAGTCAATTTTGACTAATGAACGATTATCATTTACAAGCAGATTTATAAAATGCATTGCTTGTCAATAAAATCTGGCTTTTTTGGTTTTGCATTTCGGTAACATGTACTAAAACTTACTTTCAAAATTTGAATTGCTTCCAACTTACGATTTATTTTAAGCGTTTCTGACTTCATTTTTCTCCAATTAACATGTTCTGCCAAAAGTTCGCATTTCAAATTTTAACTCCAAAAAAATAGTCCACAATCATACACACCAAACTGTATTTATTTATTCTATGATAACTTATGATATCTTATAATAACTTCTAATTAATTTTTGGTCCAATACCGTTGCTCCTCATACAAAGTTCTCTGAATACAATGAGACTCTAGTCATTCCAAAAGTTCCACACAATTAGAAAACAAGTTCTATTTAATTTTCCATAACATACCCAAACATGTTTTCTTCAGCATTAACCTTCCGTTTCTATAATACTACTTTGAAATTCATATAATTGTTACTCAACACAGTTCAGTATATACAACGCACGGGTCGACAAAATTCCAAAAAATCCACACATTCGGACAATAATTTCTATTTCACAATCCATAACCTTTCATTTTCATAATAACTTCTTTGAAATTCATATAATGTTAATCCACACAGTTCAGTGTACACAACGCACGCGTCTTCAAAAATTAAAATAATTCATACATTCAGAAAACAAGTTCTATTTCATAATCCATAACTTTCTAAAATGTTTCTGAAGTACAAAACCTTCCGTTTCCATAAACACTTCATTGAAATGCATCAGCGTTCACTATCAGAGTTTCTCTGTCATGTATAATCACAGGTATATAGCCTCGTAACTTTACCACAACAAAACAAAATATGAAGTGGTATTCGTCTTCTATACTAGACGCGTTACACAATATACAATTTCTTTCATTCTTCTGCTAGTATCGTAAAAAAAGATGCTATGAAAACATATTAACCGCCTACTCTCATAGCAGAAAAAAATCCAAAATATTTACCCTGTTTCTTGAGTTACGTAACATCAATTCTTAAACATCAACTAAAATTCCTAACTTCTGTCAAATCGGATAAGTATCAAAAAGTCCATACCGCATGTTTTTAAACTACGGGAGAAAAATTCTCAAATCATCGCTTGGCTTTCTGTCTTATTTCTTAATTTAACTCCATAACTTTCTCCCAAAAAACAAACTATTTAAAATACATTATTCCAATCCCAAAAGTATTTAATCTTCAAGAAATAATCACTTTAGACTGATACATTGTATCTGTTTAACTGTCGAAAGTACATTTATTTTATCAGTAATTTTCATGACTTCAGTTCGACGAATGGAATTCGAATATGCGCGTCTTGTTTTTGCGACTTCAGTGAAGGAACACCGGTTATTAAAACATATCTGTTACTTTGCGGTATTCATATCTACGAAGCGCTTTGTGATGGAATGAAACTATGGAAATAAACAAAATCATAATATGATGTTTTGTAAACAGCGAAAAAACGTGAATAATCCTGCTGAGCTGAAGGAGAAACTGATTCAATGATCCAAAATATTGCAGATAATGGGGCTGGGAGTGACTGATATTTCTTTATTTTATTTTTTTCTCGCGCTTGAAAAAATATATAAATATTGTTTGGGGCACAAGCAAGGCCCCCAAATTAACACTAGCCCTATCACCCTTTTCGACGAAAATTTGTACTGGACGATGGTCAATTTTTTGACTCACATAATGCCAAATAACGAATAAGTTATAAAATATCTGAAAGTAGCCAACCAGTATCCATATGAATACTTTTAGTTTCATTTTTGTTCGCCAACTTGACCATTCACCATCGCAAAATCTTTGGTCGCCTATTAGAGATTTTTAAAGCCATGTCCGTGCTGAGCCGGTAATCATAGACGGTGGCCAATTTATTCGTCTTTCCTCCTTAATATAGATAAGGGGATCAAATCGTCTTCTCTCCTTTTTAGGATAAGGGTGTCGCATAGCCGCTTACGTATAGCAATGTATTAACAACCCAGGATATAACAGTACAACACAGATAGTTAACTAGTTTAATGTTCATTATAACATCGCATGTAAACACATATCAAATGTCATGATTGTAAGATAGCCAAACATACAAGTACAAACATCCATAGTCTACGGAACCTAGGTATAAGCCCTATGTCCAGCGTGGACCTAAGGTTATGGCCAAAAGCCACTAGGCTCTCTGGCTCTCTGAGCGATGGTCACTGAGATGCGATACATTTTATACAATTTAGTTGACATCTCAACATTTGTACGTAAGTACAACTAATTAGTCTAACATACATATAAAATGTATATCCGGTAGCCCTAGGGTATAATGAGTTAACTTAATTACTTCGTACTTTGGTCATCGCATAATATCATATGTAATCTTCAGATTACATAACAAGGGGTTCCAAGTCAGTAATTTGTTTTTATTTTGAACGCAATCAAGTGTACAGTAAGTAAATTGCATGCTATGATTCATTCCATATTCAATTAATATACATTTATTGATATAATATTCAAATAATGTGATATAATACTCCAAAACGTGATGTATTAATCGTAAGATTACGATGTTTTGTAATTTTATAGTAAGAGAATCTTAACGATAAGGACAAAGTGTTGAATTTCATATTAGCTTTCAGACTAGCGATATAGTCTGATTTATTCAAGATCTCAAAATTATCACTGCAGCTGCAAAACTCGCTTATCAAATAGTTTAAGATTATCGTACGATTAGTTTGAAAGTTACGACAAACTTACGATCGTAGATTAGACTTTCTTTTGAAACAGTTCCCAGTTTTAAGTGATTGATATGACGTGAGTTAACTTTTTTGTTTTGTTTCGAGACAACTTTGAAAGCGGTTATAATCCACAGTTCATGCAAAAGAGGACTGATTTCAATTTCAAATTGTCTGCCTAACCGGGCCAGTAAAAGGTAGAAATTCCAGTCATTGCGCTTCATTACGCGAGTGAAGTTCGTTGCTACACTTAATGCCTACTCTCTGGACAAAAATAAATGTTACTAACTTATTTTTTCCAACTCATTTTCCCTATTTCTATTTGAGACACTCATTCATTAATGATCAGAGTCGCAGCTGTACTTACAAATAAACAAGTAAGTAACAGTCTTAATAAGTCATACGGCTTCGTTTTCTTAACAGTTCTTGATAATTACAAAGCTTTTAATAATTGTCACAGATCCACGTCATAAAGACGCTTATTGTCTCACTGAACTACTTTACGACTTGACAAACAAAATCAAAATGGCGTGTTTGACGCGCATGAATATTGTAAAAAAGTAGATCCCATGGGATTCTTAGACCTACTTTTTTCTTGATAGAATAAGCGAAAGAATCATTTTGCCCGCATTGTAAAAATAATGACAATTTAACACGATGTGGGAGCGGCAGTTTTTTTAAATAGGAAAAAAATACAAGTTAAATTTGATTGAAATTTGTGGAGGAAAACTCATTTTAAACTTATTATGGAATATAATCGTCCCTTACATGAATTTTAAACAGACATGTTTATATTCAGTTTACATTGTAATAACATAGCGACGCACTAATTCCAAAGGGACGTCAGTCAACTTTTGGCGATATTGAGTGTTTGGTGATCCTTTTTTTCAAGCTCTACATGACTGTAAGAGTTATATCCCTTTGGAACTATTCTGCACAGTTAAAAATGCAATTCCACAAAAACGTAAGTAATGCTTTACATAGGCGGATTTAGATTTTCCAAAATGTACCTGTCCATTAGTGTATTTCTTGACTGGAAGTCTTTTTTAAGTAGCATGAAGCTTTTTTTTCACGGTGCTTAACATAGATTTAATGGTTATGTAGTTTTTTTATTAACGTGTTAACTTATTCTGCAAAATGTGAATAATGTGGTTTCGGTTCGAAAGTTTGGACCCCCCCCCCCCCATAGAAAAGATTCGGAGCCCCCCCCCCCAGAAAAAAATCTAGGGTTCGCCCCTGCTATATTAAAAATTCTATGAAACTATAAAGAATGTAATGCACGACGATGCATAGACTTTCTTAGTCCTCTTGTGTTGTAGATCTAAATCTATGTAGCTATAATTTTGCTTCGAAAAACCCGCTGCTCATGGGGTGTTCTGTATAACAATGAATCGTTGTAAATTTCCGGGACTTTTTCTGAACTTTTCGAGTTAAGTCGCCGCTTAATTAGTAAAACAGGCACAGACGAACTGAATGCCATATGCTATTCAGAGATTAGTCTGCGAGTTGTTCAGAAAAAAGTCTCAATGTTGCAATACTAGATTATGAAATCAGGCGTGTCATTGTTTGCATTGAATTTGAGAGTTGTCGAAGAAACAGATGTTTAGTATATACTTCCTGCGTTAAGATATAATCTCACAAAAATGAGTACATAATTATCACGTCTGAATGGTAAAGGTTGATAGATCATTGTCTCTGAGAAAAGTTTAGTACCGTGTTGCGTTTTAAAACATTCAATTTTTGAAGCGTATAAATGGAGGTAACTCAATATGGCTTATTTGGTCGATTATTTTTCACACGAAGAGTTGTCACCCTTTAATACGTATTTTCATTTAATATGTTATGTTTCATTGTTTTTGAGTCAAAAAGGTATGTATAGCTCTTTAAGCTTTTTAAAAACAGTATTTTGAATTTCAAACCATTGCTCAGTCTAATATTATTTAAATAACTTGTAGTTTAAAACTGTACACAGAGACAGGGCGATAGCTGTTAATTGGTGCATGCCTCACTATTTATTGAAACGTCATTTTCTTAGCAATTCTCGAACAGCCAAAAATCTATAAACAGCCCTACTTACGTCTCTTAAATTCATATATTTTGTTTGAGACAACTTTTTCTGTCAAGTTTTTGTCGTTAAACCATTTTACTGATAATAATGAACGACAACTCTGTATGGAAACTATCATCATAAAAACTGTAGTTACTTCCCTTTTTATCTACGATGACATTAAAGTGACCAAGCTAAAATCTCGCAAACTCGTACCAGATCGATACGGAATGTCGGTGACAAAGACCCCAAAATGACTTTAATGATAATAAATAAATAGTCCGATCCTCGTTTACTGATTTGAGTTCTAAAAAGGATAAAAATAAAATCCGTGTCAACCGATAGCGCGTATTAAAGGTATCTTATAAAACAATATAGTATTATTTTGATTGACGTCGTTAATCCATTTAAGACAAATAAAATTGAAAATGTGTCAATCTTAAGTCCAAACAGAACTCACCATGGATAAAAAATTATTATTAATAATTTTTTGATCGTACGATAGTTTTTATTTTGTCATTAAGTCGTACGACCCATGTATGACACTGACAGTGGTAAGATTGACGACATTTTGCTCCCGATGTCAAAATTATTTTTGGTGCACATCAAAGTTTTTTTTTTCAAAATTTGATTTTACACCGTTTATTAAGACTTTGTATAAGTCAATGTACGGCGGCAACCTCACCTAACCAGTTTTTCTTGACACTTTTCCTTTACAATTGCTCACTTACCTAACCAACTTTCCTGGAAACATCTTTACAATTTCTCGCTGACCTCTTCCACAAGTGGTAGACAACTTCGACCACATCACCCTCTATAGAAGTAAAATAATATCAACTTTTCATAAGCGACCGAGTATAACTTGCTTCATTTTCGTACCCAGATGTGATAAAAATTCCCTCGATCTAAGAAGATCTTTAGATAAACTTTAAGTATGAAAGCTAAGCTTGCTGTGTCCGGGAATCGAATTTAGGGGTCATGAGTTCTCTTAAGTTTTCTTTTTCTGACAGTAACCTACTGACTCATAATATTTGTATAAATGCACTTCATCGGTATTCTTGTGTATAACAAATTCATCCATTAATTTGTTATTTCTCATTTTGTTATTCTTAGTCTGGAAAGGATGACACACTCCCGTTGCTATGACAACCAAACAAACGTACCGCCGCCATGATTGATTGTAAAAATGTTTATACTAACTGTGGGGTAAATGTAATTAAGTGGTTATCTTGTGTTTTAATCTTAAATTTGTTTATTTGTAAGAAAACAGTTTAGAATCATTAAGCATGTCTGTCGACATAGATGTATATTGTTTACGGTGAGAACCCCATTTAAAGACCACGAAGACGTTTTATTCACAACCATATTTGATCAAATTTTAGACCGTCTTTTTACGGCAATTGGAACTTCAAGTAAGACGTTTGCTCGTGTGCACTATTAAATTAAAACTAAGTTTTAAGTCTCAACAATGATATAAATACATCGTGGCCCCTTTAATAATAATCTTACGTCAAAAGTTATCGTAAGTCATTTTGATGAATTTGTCGTAGATGATCAAATAATAATAATTATAGATAAAATACCAAAACAATATTGAAATTTGTTCGAGATTTTATTATTTGAATTACGTTGTAATTTTTTGTAATTTGTAACCAGTTTTATATGGAAATGTGCAGTATTCGTCGTGAGTTTTTTTTCCTGGAAATTAGTAATGTAAAGCCTCAATATCGACCTAAACAATGCGAGCAGCTCATCATTACGACCACTCCAAAATATAGAACAAAGTCAGAACGTTCGATTGAACGCAATATCGAGGTTTTACTATAAATTAAAAAAACAATGCCATATCTTGCATAAATTCCTTATATTTTAGAGTCCTACCTACATTGGTATACAGTAGTATATTATATACATAAAGTTGTTTTAAACATAAACTATTAAAACAATGACAATTACATTGTCTAATCTTCAGATATCTTTTTGTTTTTAATCATGGACTGTGTTAAGTTACATGAATAAATAAATCATTAAAATTGCTAATCGATCTGGGGGTCCCCGATGGGAATATGTTCTTTTATTATTTTATTCGATTAGAGTCCTTTGTCAATAAAACGTTTTAGAATTAATTTAAATTGAGAGGTAATATCAACTGTACATTTATCTGTGTGGTATATCCCTTTTTGTGCTTGTGCGCCCTTAAGCACAAACAACGAACTGCGAATTGTACAAAACGGCCTATACTTGTATAGTAAGTTTGGCGCACGGTTTGTCCAAAATTGGACTGAACAGATGTTTTGCTATAGATCAAGTTTGACCATTTAAGGTCAGGCTGAAGTTGGTTAAAAGTTTAATTTATACATTTATACAAAACCAATCGTCCTTTAAAATTGTCTCCTGAGGAATTTTGTCAAAAGGTTTTTCAAAAACCGGTTTCCATATTAACAGCCAAAGGTTTGGGATAAATGACCCGGGTAGAGAAGTTGGTTTGCAGTTCCGATTGCATATAGAATCTAGCTGTTAATTTTGAAATACTACGTAAATGCCCGACGTTTCTACAATCCAACTATATTTCTTGAAATAATATTAATTTGGAAGAAAAACGACTCAATGTTTCAAATTGAAGAACTAAGTTATTTGTTAAGCATCAATCACGCGCAATCGCCAGTGAACGTTTGTCATAGAGTTGACCATAGTTTCAAAATAACGAAACCGATGACGTCACATCAAGATGGCGGCTAATATGGCGTCTAAAAGCTCCGCCTTGCTCTCTGGACGCTCCTAACCGTCTCTATTGCTATTTATACAAGAAAAAGACATAATATTTGATTAACTGTTGAATAAATATCTAATTATACAATATTTAATAACTCTTAGATTTAAATAGAATACAATTATCGGTACTTAAAAAGTCTTTTGAGGTGAGGCTAAGTTTAACAATCTTGTCGATTTTGATTTTGTCCGATTTACGAAAGACAGACGTACAGATTTAATTATCATTACAGAGAAAACAGTTTCTGTACGTGTTGTCGTTATTTAATTTAAACAAGTCAACTAAGGTGCAAGCGTGATCGAGTGGTTTCGATGTTTGACTGGTAATCATTGGAAAGCCATCTCCGCGTTGGTTCAAATCCTATCCATAACCTACCCTGTTGTTTCCTTGAGCAAGAAACTTTATCCTACTAGTTCAGTACTGGGGGAGCAGGATGCGGACTTAAAAGTGATTAATCTAAGTTGTGAGAACTTATATCACAATCGAGCTAAATTAATTAGTATAAATTTAACTAACAATTCAACGAACAGCAAAATGTATTCATACATTTTTTGCCTCACATTTCCGCGTTTACTAGAAAAGTGTAGCAGACTACCATGGCTTTGAACCAGGACGCCAGTAAACTTTAGATCTCAATCCTTTGGCCTTAAGGATCTTCATACATTTCAAATAATATAAAAGTGAGTGTTCTAACATAATTGAAGAATTATTTGATCTTTTCATAATGTATTCATCAATATATATTTTTTCAAAGATTGATTTCAGTTTTCGTATGTACAAAGAACTTGGCACTTGGGTCTTGACATTCGTTTTTAACCTATGGTTTATGACTCTCACACGTTTTGAAATCAAAGAGTTGTTAATGAATTTTTCATAGAAAAAAATCGAATCTCGCGCGATCTGTAGGGAGTTTAGTAACCGCGAACATTACAGAACGTTTCGTAACGATACATTCAGAACTCCTTGGCCATTTGCTGCAAATAATCTCGTACATATTTAGACGCTATTTTGAAACTACCGGTGTTGAAGTAAACAAATATATGGTCGTGTAGGCATTGAGTGATGTTTCGTTTTTAATCCGTAATTTTGAAACATCACTCATTGCCTTAACGATCGCATATTTGTGTATTAGATTAGATTATTCGCAGTGAATGGCCGAGGAGTTCCGAATGTATCGTTATGTAACGTTCTGTAACGTTTTGTGTAATTGAACACGCTACTGATTTCGTTTGTCGCAACGACGGCAATCATTATGAAAACATGAGATTTGTTTCTTCAAATTATAATTCTAACCAGTGAATATATTTATAAGTTAATATCACATATGACCATTTAAACGAACTATAGCATTGAATGAAATTAAAATCACTTAAATTTTCCATAGACCATTTTCATTTTTGTGTGTACATTGTAAAATGATCATTTAATTAAGTGGTACCGAAATAGTCAATAAAATGAATTGCACCAATTTTCAGGGTTATATTGAATTAGTTCATATAGACACCCGCGTCGTTTTTATTTGACTAAGTCTATTATGAAATAGTCTTTTAATAAAATCCTTAAGTGCGCCTCCTAAAAAATCCCGTACGTGAAATAAGATAGGTCCAGTTTTTTAGATAACAAGCACAGTATAATTTTTGCATGAGTTATACACCTTAGGTTTAAAAACATTTTATATCAGACTGGTGTTTTTAAAACTGTTTGGTTTAGGTCAAATCGCCGGTTTATGAGTTGAATCGAAGAGATGTGTAGCCCGGATTAAAGTTGGTTTCATCCGGACCGGACCGTGTTTTTTTATATATTCCGGTGAGTATGTTTTAAAACTCGGATATATTTTATTTGTTTAGAAAACCTTAGTCGTGTGTGCCGTATTTATTGTATAATTTCCGTCTTGCCTAGCAACTGGGAAGCTAACAGCGTACAGGCAAAACATCATCGTTTTTGAAATCATATCTTAACGGTTACAAATGCAATTTTAATAAACATAGCGCGGATGAATTTAAAACTCGATGAACTTAGGGTTTTTAAATGATGTTAGATTAAAACCAAATGATTTAAATATGCCAGTTTATATTTAGTTGTAAATAAAAGTCGTGTCGGGAGTGGAAAAGTCACTGATTTGAGATATTTCTGATATCGTGAATAAAAGGGGGACATGTCTTAAGCCGGTATTGACAGATCGACAACGTGTTGGCTGAACATTTTAAGGTCATATCGTCGATCGCTGATTTTCGGTAAGTCAAAGTAAATAAATAAATATGTGAGCTACGTTCTATGTATATGAATATATACCTTGTAGGTTTCAATTATTGATTGTGCGTTAGTTGGTTAATAAGCCTCGATGATTCAAGGCTGAGAAATTGCTACATGTAGATCTAGTTTTGTTACTCGCGATGTTTATCTGATAGGTTTCTTTAACACAAAGTGGACTGTATTTTACTAGCTGCAAGTTGTCCGACACATTCGTTTCGCAGAAACCAAGAAAACATTTTTAGATTTTTTGTTGTTTTTAAGCGACAGGAGGCTTAAACAATATTTTGGACTTTATATAGGTTTTTTAACATTTTTTTTTCATTTTTCAGAGTGAACATACAAAATTTGGAGCACTATTCTGTGGTGTGGCGTCATTAAAATAGTGACGTCATTTTTCTGTGATTTATTAACAAAATTGACTTCGAATCAAGAGTTTTGAAATAATCTGTGCTGGACATCAGTGTTGGTGGCACTGTTGTATTGTGGGTGGAACTAGATTACGTGGAGGCGAGTATTGGATAAACCGGAAGTGACGTAATTTATGGCTAAGTGAATTTTGCGGGAAATTTAAAATAGTGAAATTTACAATCATGGCCACAAAGAATCAACAAAAGGGTTCAAAGTTGCCGAATGGCTACGTAACGAAGGGTGGAGGCGATGACCACGACAGAAGCGAAAGAACACCGGCCTACATGTCGGCCAACCCAAGAGCATTTAAAATTACTGTTCACCAAAACAAAGACGGTAATAACCCTGGAAAGAAACTAACTGTGAGTAAAAATAAACATAGTACATTTGAACACTTCTTGGATGAATGTACGGAAAAATTGAAGCCTTCATTCGGTGCTGCTCGGCGTTTATACACGTCACATGGAACCCGGAGGGTATTTAAAATGGAAGACCTTCATGAAGATAGCATTTACGTCATCACCGGTACAGAATCATTTAAACCTCTAAAGTAAGTCTCATTTCTTAATTTGTCTTTAATTCTAAATCAGTATCTAAATATATTCGTGCTGCTTTGGTGAGTATGACGTCATGATGACGGATATGACGTCATATTTATAAATCTCACGTCATTTTGATGAGTGTGATGAAATGTTTATCACATAGGTGATTGTTACGTCTTGTCAATGAGTGCGATGACGTATTATTACGTTATGTTGTTGTTTGTGATGTCATATTAATGATTGTGACGTCATGATTATTTTTAAATTTGCATACAAATTCCTTTTCCTCCCCCTGCCATTAAACTCTGCATAACTTCAAGACCATTGCAATGCAATGCATCAAAAATACATGAAGGGCCAGTTTCTGAATGATAATGTTACTTATGGACTATTTTATGTCTCGGACTTACTTGACTACAGATGTTGTTCGGTTTACATGTTTACTGTAACGATTGTTAGGATTCTATTATAACTCTGTGTTCATCCTGCTTCGTACAATGAAACTAAAAAACTATTTACAACCTTGAATGTGTTCTGCTCTCAAAATAAGACATGCTAATGAAGTAGATAGGCCTTATGCTTAAAATTACCACAAAAATCTAAGCATTCGAGGCTCATGACAATAATAGTAGGTCTTGATCCTTAGATATTTTATATACGTATTTCTAAGTGTCTTATCGTGATTGTTTGAATAGAGGGCCGTCTTAGAGTTCACTATAAACATTGGTGATAAAATTTATGGTGATTTATTCCGGGGAAAAACGATCCACTGATTTATTGTTCATTTTGAATGTTTGTGGAACAGTTTGGTTTATCATACATTGATTTAACAATATAACTAAGTTTTTAAAATAAACCTCATGTTACCATTGTTGATAGAGATATGTTAAGGTGGTGAGCCGTGGTGTGATTTTTGGTATTAAGGTGATGCGTCAGTTTTTAAATAAAAATTAATCTAATCTTGTATATTTATACATGCAGTTCTTTATAATTTAGTTATGTTGCCCATTGCTATCCTTGTTGAGATTTTAAGGTGTTGAGTCTAGATTCGGTTTCAATATTAAGGTGATATACCACTCACGGTATATTTTACATGCTAACTTCTTTATATTGGCTGTGTTTCCATTGTTGATATATTAAGGTGGTAAGTTCAGATTCAATATCTGCATTGAAGTGTTACGCCAGTTATTGTGTTTATATACAAATTTTAGTCATATCAAATTTTCGGCAGTAAAGTTCTACAATTAGGTATATCAAAATTGACGGTCTTTGGTTTTTGTCTTGGATGTTTTGTTTCATGTTTTGGTTGGTTCAAGTGTTGGGTCAATACAAGTTTTTACTGACATTTGTCTCAAACCAGTGTGAAGAAGCTAAATAAATGATATTTAAACTGTTATCATTGTCTCAAATCAATGTGAGCATGCTATAAGTTAATACCGATTTATTCATTGGTATCATTTTTTCGGTGCTTAACATAGATTTAATAGTTATGTATTTTTTTATTATTAATATGCTGCATTATTCTGCAAAATGTGTATAATGTAGTAGTGGTTCGAAGTTAAGACCCCCCCCCCCCCCTAGAAAAAGTTTGGACCCCACCCCTAGAAAAAAATCCTGGATAATGCCGTTTTTTTACGATCGTGCTTCGTATATCATAACATAAACTATGCCATTCGTGCGGAAACCGACGATGTTTACCGAAGGACCACGAAAGCATACCATAAGATAACAAACTATATTTTTCGATCCAGGGATTTTAAGATAATACAAAATTGTCGTAAGAAAATCTTTATTAGATCTGATTCAAACTTCGCGATATTTTTAGATAACGAAGTTCATAAATACTATGGGCTTAGATCACTCGTTTGTCTTGGGTTACGCTGATACGAACCCTCAGTGGTTGGAATTTAAGAGTACACAATAGAGGTTATGTTTAAGACATTTACGACTTATTAAAGGAATCGTAATGGACCGTTAAAGTAAATACGGCGCGTTCAATGCAAATAGAATCCTAAAAATTGATTAACTTTATAAATGTGTGTCAATAAACCTAATCCGAGTGAAGATCTTGCCCTGTTGCAATTTGAATGCGTTTATCACAGGACAATGTTTAATTAAGGGTTCTCTTTATGGACAATTTATAACCTTACAAACTGTTAACATATTTGTATAGTGTTCGGATACGGTCACATTTCCGAACATTAATCGCACTTAAGTGGCCTCTTTGACGCATGGAATAAAAACAATGTTGCTTAGTTCTTTTTCATTGTTCATACAATTGCGCTGATCGTGGAGCAACTCAAGTAGCAATGTGGTTCATTTTGTGACAATTAAATTACCAGTGGTGCTTTTCACAAAAATTCTTATAAAATAAATCTTCGTTAGTCAAAAGGAAGAAACATTAATAATACACTCATTGTTGGCTTATCAATTCTAAATATTATACTAATTGTGTAGAATTGTGTATACCTTTTGAATATTATATCATAGTTATGCTTATTATCTGTCTGATTTTGAAATGCTAATTATATGAAACAGACTTACGAAGATTTTTTTCGTAAGAATTTTGGTGAAAAGCACCACTGGTTCGGGGAATGCCCATATCTAAGTCGCGAGAACCTATTATCAGACCCCGTTGACACTGTTATGTATATGCTAAATGTATTTTACCACTGTAATATAAGTCTGAACATGTATAATTTTGTGAGCTTTTAAATTAGAATCTTAGCTGGAATTCACGCTAGCCAGTTGCCATGCCTGGAAGTCTACGAGAATAATGGCACCACGGCGTGAATCGTGTCAGGCTTTGTCTTTTAGAGACTCAAGAGTCGGCATTTTTGTACATGTATAATTACAAATACATAAATTACATAAACTCACATCTATAAATGTAATATTCGTGTTGATTTTAAAATTAACAACTTAACCATTTAGTCTGACTAGCTGTTAATTTGCTAACTACATGCAAAAGTAATTAAGTCGACAAAATGAACGACATTTCTGATTTCTGACGCGCATGCGTAGTCAATGCCTTCGTCAATAATCATGGCAGTAATACGTACATGTATTTACTAATTACTGCTTATTCCAAAGTGATAACCTTGTATCTACTGTTGCCATGGTAACCAATTTGTTTCCAACCAATTATACATGGAGAATTCAACACTTATATTGTTAAGGAATCGTTTGGAATTCAGTCCTGAAAGTCTATAAATGTAGATCATGTACAATTAGTCAATAACACCCACAGCCCCCGCGATGACATGATAACCCTTGATACATCGTATAATTAACAGTCTCTGCTTTTTTAGTTATTTCAACCATAAAATAAGCTAGTGCAATTTTATGGTGAAATCTTGCATTGTCATTGACTGTGCTGTCTTTGTTTGCTTCTCTATGTTTTGTACTGCGTACCAAAACTATAAATGCGTTATTTACGGCAGCGGGCCCACCTAACCAGATTTGTTGCTATTTTATTATTTCTATTGCGCCGATCAACTCAATTGACCAATTCATTGGCTTAACCATTAATGATTTTACTATATAATATTATTACGCAACTTTTCTCAGAAGAAAGAAAAAACACATTATCAAATAAATGCAGCGAAATGGTCACCTAACCAGCTTGTTGCGTCACAAGTTTAGTATCACTGTTTAATATACAAACACATTTTTCTCAGAGATACAAACATTATTAATGCCAACACCAATTTTCTAGGCTTTTTAGTACATGTATATTTATAACTGTTTTCATATAAAAACAAAACTTTTTTCTATCAACACCAATGCCCTCGGCAGCTCAAAAAAACATCAGAAAAAAGTCACTAATGAATCCTGTATTAACTCTGTATTAATTCTAACTAATAATAGATAATTTTATTGTGCTTTAATTAACTGGACAAGTAACAGACCAAAATGGTCATAGAATAATAATAATAATAATAATAACGGCTTAATTTAATGTGGATAACATATTTGGCTTAAATCAAATTTCAATATGGTCGACAGAATTAAAAGATAATTATTATCATTATTATTATTATTATTATTATTATTATCATAATCATATATATGTACCAGATTTGCTCAGGTCATTGAAAGTTCATGATGTGTTTTTCAAGTTACGAGTAGGTGTCTGCAAAATTGGCTACCGATATAGAGCGATGCAAGGTCGAGTGGTCACGATGTTGGACTAACCATCTTCGTTCACATGTGACTTGCAAATGTTACAATGGCGGTCATTTTGATGCAATATGTGTCATTTATTTGTTTCCTGTGAATGTTATGGCCATACGTGTACTTCATAGCTGCAAAAATCCAAATATCAACGATACGATCTTTTATTAGCCTATTATTTTAGTGTGCTCGACACATCAATCGGGAAACTTCGTCATTTTCCGTCAAGGGTCGATTTTGCGGGTATAACATAGGCACTGCATAGATTTTGCTTAAACATTTTCAAAGTTTTTAAAATTAGTATTAACTTATAAATATGTTAGCCTTCATTTAATTTACTTTACTAGGGCTTGGGAGGTGTTAGCTCATTCGTGTCTATATACTCATTAGTCGGTGACTTACTTTTTATCCTAATTAACAGCAATCATCCATCTTGTTTCCAATAACACTTAATTATTGCTTATCTGAACTTTTGATGTAGGGTAGATATTTACCTGGTTGCCATAGCAACCGTTCTGTTAATGTCGTGATTAAATCCGTCTAAAATGGTCGTAAGTTCATCGATAGATCTAACGATGACTCTGTGATTACATGTTTTCGAAATCAATAAATTCCATTAATTTGTGACAATTTATTGTGTCACGTGACGACGCTATCATGAAAGTAAGTAAATTAGTAAGTAAAAAATGCATTGACATACGAGAGAAAAGATCACGTGACGTGATTCCAAGACGATGGCGTTATCAATGACCTTGCAAAATATGAGTTTTTCTTCTTTTCATGCAAAATACGCTTGGCTCAGAGTCGTGTTCGAGTCAACAAACGCTACAAATCAATGAACTAGCGCAAAAAGTCAACTTTCTTCATTATTTACTTGTAGTTACATTAGTTTTGTATTGACCCATAGAAATGTAAGAAATAATCAACCGTGAATGGTGCCGCGATTTCTATGACGTCATACACAAACAAGGCACAATTTTTGCACGTCATATACATTCGAAGAAACTCAAATTCGAAAATATTTGACCAGAGCTTTTATGTTATCCTCAGTATCCTCAGTATCTTAGGGTATTATTCGTTAACGATTTTCATAACGCATAAGTTCATCGAGTTTCCGACCATGTTATTTTGTCCAAGTCTTGTTTTCTTGTTTTATGAGCATAAAAACATTTTCCATAGTACATGTGTTTTGTTTAAACATAATTGATAATATTGTCTTCGAAACTAGGAGACGAGTGCTGATAAGCTCATCGCTATTGAAGTGTCGGGTTATTTTTCATTTGTTTATTAAGTCCATGGTATGATTGTCCAATAAATTTAAGAGTGGCTATGTGTGAGTATAAATAACTCGTCTAAACTAATTGATTACATCAGTACAGTCAAACCCGCATTGGCAAACATCTGATTTCAGATTTCTTAAAATTTTTTGTAAGGCCACAACAAGTTGATCATATGTTCTATGGATTTTTCTGGAAAAAAAGGGGCGAGCGAGCGAAGAAAAAAATAATAAAAAAGTCTTTATTCACTTGCTTTATATAGCAGTTTGACCAAATTTTTATGAGCGATGGAGGAAATAAAAATATTTTTTTTGTTAAAACCGTCAAAATTAAGGTGCAAGCGAATCAATAGAACATATGATCAATTTGTTGAGGCCCAATAGCGATTTTGAATTTATGCTTCTCGTAGTTTATGATAAATTTCATTCAACTGTCATTGGCGCATACATAAACCCCGCTGAATTAAATACTCGATGATAGATAGTGATAATTACAGACATACTGCAGTGAGTATTTAAATCAGTGGGTTAAATGTATGCACCACTCACAGATGAATAAAGTTTATAAATACAAGGGTATATAAATTAGTACTCAGGAATCTGGCAGGGAACTGGGAACCCCTTTTGCCCTACAGTGCCCTTAGATAGTTCCTAGACTAAATTCTGCTCTAAGGAAATAAATTTTCGTTCACAAATGTAACTAGGGTCGGTAGCGCAGTTTGTAGCGCCTGAATTTCGAACTAGTATCAGAGGGAGGGGGAGGTACGGGTTCGAATCCCACCCTAGGAGGTTATACCCTTCCATGAAAATTTGACAATAATGTCAATTTTCCTTCATTAATAAGATATATGGAGAAGTTTCCGGCCTTGTGGAAGGGTAGGTGAGTAATGGTTATAGACAAGGGTCCAGGAAAGCTAGTTTAGGTGCGCTGGACGCCGTAAAATAACCCGAAAAAATGTGTTGACAGGGCGTATAAATAAAATCGTATGCAAATGTAACAAAATCAAACTGTGAAATAGAAAAGAATCGACCATGGCAGCGGCGCAATCAATCAAAAATATATTTATGTATCGTGAAAATTTTAAATTAGAAGGTATATACACGTACATGTACTATAAAAATCAACGATGTTTCATAAAGATTATCACTATTTGAAAAAATATTGAAAATTGAATATTTATGCATAAATTTGCTTCTCATTTGCATATGATTAATAAAATACACATCTAATGCACACAGTGTTCCAGTCAGAATGAACTTAGTACGAATATTAATGAGATGTTCATAGGCGGGTCCAAGGGGGGGGGCTGACCCGGCGTACCCCCCCCCCTCCCCCTAAATTTGCCTGTTTTTTTCTATAATGAAATATGATATTTATAGGGAAATATATAGATATACATGTAAGTGTAA
Source organism: Mactra quadrangularis (assembly GCA_025267735.1). Taxonomy (NCBI): domain Eukaryota; kingdom Metazoa; phylum Mollusca; class Bivalvia; order Venerida; family Mactridae; genus Mactra; species Mactra quadrangularis. The sequence continues at coordinate 1,316,723 of CM046310.1, forward strand.
AAATACTACGCGTGAAACAAATAACAAGACTGAAAGTACACTAATACATTGACATAACGTACAATAATTCAAGGACAATTCCTTCTAAGTATTTGTAAGATATTATAACATGATCCAACGGCTGTAAAAATTATATGCTATATATCTCGATGTTTTTATCGTATACAGTGGAAAATGATAGTTCTGGCTCTGTAAATGTGCCTGAATCCCTTAGAAATGAGCTTTGGGTGCCACAGTCCCCCTGGTCAGGTTGTCGTCCAGGACCCATAAGGGGCCCTTAGATGCGGCACCTGGACCCAAAGTCTGCTTGTTTATTTTCCGCCCCCGTAACTTGATTTTCCGCCCCCCCCCCTCGTAACTGGAAATCCTGAAACCGCCTATGATGTCTATATTTTAATTATAATTGATGACATTTTGAAGTTTTACTGAATTTTGACTTGATGTACTGGATTATGAAATCAAATACATGTACTTAAGAAAATGTTTTTAAATTTGATGATTTTATTGACCCGGCACTCACTGCATATTCTGAAGTTAACGTTGATTTTAATTAGGGACTCTTGTCTGTTATCTTTCCCTTATAAAATCTCAAGCAATCCAATTGGTAAGTAGGTATTCCTATGTAAGGATAACAGAATTGGATATTAACAGAAATGATGAAATCCAGATAGTTCTTTACCCTAAAAATACTTAGCTAGAATTTCAAACAAATTAAGCTATTTACAAAAAAAGTTATTTAAGATTAATTTTGGCATTTTTCATCGTTTTCATTTATACTTGTTTTTCCTAATTATGCATATGATTGTGAAGCGCTTTTGAACATATATTCAATTTGAAAAGAGCGCTATACAAATGCGGTATATAGTAATAATTCAAAAATAACTTGTTTGATTTTTCAAAATAATTCTATGACATACACCAAAGATCAAAAATGTTTGACTAGAAATGAAATTTCAAGGGCCAAAGGGGCCAAGGGGACAAATTAGCATTTTGCTCTTACTACAAAAAGATCTGTTTTAAGGAACAGTTCATGTATACATTGTATTTTGAAAAATAGAATAGAGTTAGGGCTTTGTTTCAAAAAGCCGACAAAATGTAACTCATTTTACATGTTTTAAAATCAGTGTATGCTTTATCTTCAAGTCCAAGTCCATATCTCTTCACTGCTTGAATTTCTCATAAAATACTCTAGACTGATTAGCGAAATTGACAACAAATAGTGAAACAATCTTATATCAAAATTTGTACAAAAATTGTAAACCCGTCAATCAGTTTCAAGTTTTGTCGATAAATATTTTTCAATGTTTTCGAGTGTTTGTCAATGAATATTTGCTTTGATAGTAAAACTTTGAATTTATTGGACCATTAGCATGTTCTATCTATGATCTGTAACCTTGACAAGCGCTTACATTACAAGACGATCCGCCATTTTTAATTTTAAATTTTATCAAGCGTTTGAATGACTCGGAGCAACGAAGCCTCGTTTTGATATTTTAATCGAATGACAAGACAAATTAGCGTTTTTTTTCTCTAACTTTAGGTTTTAAACTATTGATTAAGTATATAAATTTAAGATTCCTTGTAAATGATTCACTAAAATGATAAATGAATGAACTCGATGCAAGTGGTGATATGCATACTGTGAACCCAAGGGAAGTTTAATTACACTTCATTGCAATTTATTTTACCAAGCTTGGAGATCATGAAAAGGACTTTGGGACACACCGTTAGTCCAAGGCGTTGTGTAAACGTAAATTTGCCCACCAAGAAAACATTCCCCATTTCTTACAAAAAAATCTTATTATAAAGGGGAGACCACTCTTACTCGCCTATCTCAAAGATTCAAGTCATGGGAAGTAACTCAAATTGTCTTGACCTGATTTGTTTTGCTACTATGGGTAATAAACATGAAAAGAACTAATGACTCGTATATTTTAGTAGATCATTTTTCCAATCTACCATAATGCATTACTGCATTTCAAAAGAATATTGACTTTAAGCTATTTATAAACTATTGACCGTTAAAGCAACTTGAATACAGATTTGGATATTTTTGTTAATTTAAAAAAAATCTGTCAACGACTATAGCAGCTGCTGCGTTAGGAACATGAACTCTCAATATTTTAAGGCAAACTAGCCTATAAATTAAAAAAATATAAACTAAAAAGTCACAAAAGCGCGCTTAAATCATCCATACCGTTTGTAATGTGTTAGTTTTGTACCAATCTGACTAAAACCCGATCTAAAATCTTACCGCTCGCATACTCGCTAATTTAGATCTGGCCTTTTCCAAAAGAATGTCGCGTTCAGGTGACCTTTTGTCATCACAATATTCGTGACGAAATTGTTATGATACGTAACTTGTTTACATCATCTACGTCACGCAATTTGAAATGAGCCACCCAATCGTAGACTGTGAATAATACCGCTGTTAAATTTGCATGCAAACATTGGTCTAAAATAGAAATTACGACATCAAAATGTGATTAATAGTGTTTTCGTCTAGATGAAAGCTACGCATTGATTGGTCGACACAAAGTTCATCTCGACGTGACCTTGCATTGACTAAGTGGAGATCCAGTACGACATCGCGAGTAGAACAGGATCTCTGTTTACGGAGATTGGTTTTGTACACACAAACATCTTTTACTGTATGCTAATTTGTACTAAAATTGTCACCATCAGAACACTGCTTTACTGTTTTCAAAATGTTTCTACAAATTTTTATTGTTTAAAAAGTGTTGATTTTTAAGTTGAATGCAAAGCTTTAAGTTATGAGTTATATAGACTATCAGTCAAAAAGGAGATCGAATTTTTAAAATACATTTTCGCGGGTTTTAAATGTCCGGGTGGGGAACATGTTCGAGTGCGTACCTCCAATTTGAAGAGCTATTTATGATTTAAAAAAACATGGCAGAAAATAAAAGAAAAGTTTTCTTGTTTTATGAATGAGGAAATGATTTGTATTTTTTGCAAGAATGTGAAGTACTGCAATTGTACATATTTTTGAAACAATTTATTCTTATTACAAGCGACTATGTGTTTAAAATAAACTGTCGCTTTGTTCAGGAACGGTACATTTAAATTGATCAATGCTTCTATTGTGAAATTTGACATGTAAATATTGTACGCTAGCCTTAATGCTAGCACATTTATCTTATGCGATTTTTGTCTTACATATTGATTAATCAATTATGATAGAAAATAGGCAATGTTTATTTTATCTTGAAATTAAGAAGGCATATGGATAGTTTTCAGTTAGAGGGGGTTTGTAAAGGGTGCTGAGGGGCCTGTGGTCGTGGGGTAATATGAAAATGCAGTGCGATCTCTCACAGAACACTTTTAAACCTAGATGGAGTGAAACAACTGGTAAATTTCTCGCTCAAGGAAATTTATTTATTTATTTATTTATTTATTGGAGTTAACGCCGTATCAACACAATTTAGGTCATTTCACGGCGTCCAGCGCACCTAACCTAGCTTTCCTGGACCATTGTCTATAACCAGTACTCACCTACCCTTCCACAAGGCCGGAAACTTCTCCATATTATCTAATCAATGGAGGAAAATCGACATTATTGTCAAATTTTCATGGAAGGGTATAACCTCCCCGGGTGGGATTCGAACCCGCACCCCCTCGGGCACGAGTATCCAAATCCCGGCGCGCTACCAACTGCGCTATCGACCCGGGTTCTCAAGGAAATTAGCAGTGTCCCAAATAGGGTTTGTATTATAATAACACTGAATACTTTGTTCTCAGGACCCCTTTACCCCTAAACAACATGCGTCCTACTAAGCCTGAAATCGCCTTTAAATGATATTGAATCAAAATCACAACAGATATTGAATTAATAAAAAAAATCATGACACTTTTAGGGTCATCCAAATATAGATGTAGATGCTCTTACTTGTCTAGAATGTCTGGAGTCGCATTCTGAAGCATGATAAAGCAACCTATATCATCATTATTATTGTCATCGTCATCATCATCTTCTTCTTCATCGTCATCATTACCACCATCGTCATCGTCATCATTATTATCATCATAATTACCAACATCATCATCAACATTATCATCATCACTATCATCATCAACATCACCATCAACACCATCATCAATATCACCACCACCACATTATCATCATCACCATTATCATTATAAGTATTATTATTATTATGCTGTTGTTGTTAAAAGTCGCATCCACAGCAAAGGTCATTTAGCAGGTATGTAATTCATAGAATTATAGAAAAACACAATTATAATGGAGTCCAAAACACGTATATAATTATGTATTTATAAAAACTAATGGTGCTCGTTAAAGGACCCTAATGAATCACAGAGAAGGTGTGGAAAGGTATTATTAAAGGTTGATGATTGGTCATTATTAATCTGGATTACATTGTTTGTTTGTTTTGTTGGGTTTAACGCCTTAGCAACACATTTATATAGGTCATATAACGGCGGTCAGTCGACCTGCTCACTCCTCCTGGAAAGGCTTAATCTCTGGATTTAGCTGTTAACCAACTACTAAGCGCATACTTTCGTCAGTGACTGACAACTGTCCTACATCATTAAAAATCATTGGTAGAAGGGAGAATGGAATGATTTTTAATTATGTAGGGCAGCTGTCAGTTACTGACGAAAGTATGCGCTTAGTAGTTGGTTAACAGCTAACCCAGGAGGAGTGAGTAAGTTGACTGACCGCCGTTATATGACCTATATTAGGTGTTGCTACGGCGTTAAACCCAACAAAAAAATATCTGTTCTGTTCTGTTTTTAATTCTTCAATATACACATTTTTTTAAATAAGGTAAAACCTCTTTAAAGTACACCTAATATTAATAGAAAAGAACCCGATAATTACATTTATATACATGTATGCACGTTTGCAAATTGGCATTTCTATAAGTACAAAGGCAAGTTCACAAAGTGTAGTATGTTTTTTTATTTTATTTTCCAAGGTGAACTATGGAATACTTCCATCTCTGTCCGTCCTTGACGAACCTGAAATTCTTGGTGTAACAAGTTATTCTTTTCATTTAATTCTAAAAAAGCTAAAATGCCATAAAGCCATAAGGCTACTCCCAGTTTCTATTATCGTTTTTGTTGACAAACAAAAACTTTGTTAATAAAGTAAACAAAAACATCATTAAAATAAGCCACTCGGGGCTCGTTAGTGCATCGAACAAAATAGACGAACGTGATGGAATTTCAAAAGTTGAAAAATTAATTAATTCGCCTTTTTAATTAAATTGATTAATCCGGTGCATGATTTTATCTTTGAAGTAAACGTGTATGTAGCAGAAATATTTTGTTTATTAAAGAATATTCATGATGCTATGCACAATTTGTATCGCATGTTTTAATGCCCAAAGGCTTATGAACAAAGCTGTGCGTAGTGCATGCATTACATGAAATAAGCCAAAGAGCGTGCGACTTAACTAACTTCCGTTCTTTGGTCTGGTTTGCAATATGTTTAAATTATGCACCGTGTAGGACAGTTTGTCACTCATTGATGGAAGTATACGCCTAGTAACTGTTTAACAACTAAATCCAGAGATCAAGCATTTCCAGGAATGGTGAGTATGACTGACCACCGCCTACCGTGATATGACCTATACAATGGGTTGCTAAGGCATTAAACCCAAACAAAAAATCTTATAACCCGCACCTCAACCCCTGTGGCAGTGTTGGGGCAGTGGAGAAAAAGAGCTGTGTTTTAAAATCCAACTTTCCCGCACCAACGAGCGACTACGGGGGCTGTTGACCTCGTGCCAAAAACAGCAGGAGCCGAAATTAAGATGTTTTCAGTACATGTATTAATGTTTATACATTTGTATTCGTGTTTTGCATGATAGTTTTAAATACCCGGTACATGTATTTAAAATGCTTATAAATACTGCCTTTTTTAAATTGAGTACTTCAGTTATTCCTTTGAAGTCAAAATAAACTTGAATACTGATTTTTGTAGGCAAGTTTATATACAATAAAAACGTGTTACCGTAAAACCCTGTGTATAAGTACGTTTAATGCTGTTTTCATTGAATACAGCGACGGTTACTATATGTACTTTATTTTATTATGCCCCACGTGATTCGTTCACTATATAGCCCAATGTGACGTCACCGGGTGATAATTCGTAATGATACCCTCTGGACCTCATCACCTATCGGCCTGCTTGACATCACCTATCGGTCCGTCTAGGGTGAACATTCCGTTCTATCACCCTCTGTAGGATGTGCTATTTATATAAGGTCCAAAATTTAATACAACTCGTTACACTTTGAAAATAATCAATAAAATCAGGTCACACAACCAGTAAAAGCCAAAAACCTCTCCTTCAATGGCAAAAAATACTGACGATTCCATATAAGGTTGTGGAATGAAGTCCGTGCCCAAAGAATCGGTTATGGTAATATCTTTGACTTAGAGTTGCGGTCTCAAGTGTGTAACTAAAGGACTCCGCGCTAAAACGTTGTAATGCACCCAAAGAGCAACCAAGCCAACCAACGCATGAGGCCATGCAATATCGGAATTTTGTTAAGCGTCCGCGTGCGCGTAGGTTTTAGAGTCCTAAATCAAAATAAAAATAAATTGGTGAAATTTTCTTAAATATTTTCGATGTTTTGGTGTTTGATACGACAATTTTACTCAGGGAAAATTGTGTTCGGCAACGACGTTATTCGTCGTAAGGAATTTACCGCGTCATGAGTACAGTATATATATTAGGTGAAAAAAAAACCACTAGTCCGTTTATATTAAATTCAGACCATTGTTTCATATTATGAGGATGTTATTCCATTGAAAAAATATATACAATGCATTGTTTTTGTCGTAAAAAAATATTTGTGTTTTTGTTTTCGGTTTGTGTGTTTTTGTGAATAGGTACCCAGGTTTGTGAAATTTCAGTTGACGCTTAACAGAATTCCAATTTGACATGGCCTAAGCCAAAGCAACGCATGATCTTTGAGCATAGAGTTCACTGTACGATGGTTGCTACTATGAATGTATGTTTATATTTATTCGTAGTTATTAAATTATTCATTGATTGATCGATTGATTGATTTACTTGATCAAAAGATATGTTAGGTTTTTAACAGACTCATGAATTCGATATTGCATCGATAACATCAAATCAATTTGCATTTATATGCTTCAAAACATGCATGCACTAAGCATAATGTGAATTTTAAACTTTAAAATGGGCGTGAAAAGTAGTTTCCAATGCAAGCGTCTATCGACTGAAAATCATGATCATCTGGACCATGTGGACGCTTTATATACAATTCTCACTTCGAAGTTTTGAATTTGCACTGTATTCAAAATTTTGATAGAAGACCTACTTTTGAAAAAAAACGCTATTGTGGAGCTATAGTGACACAATCGTCTGCGAATCTGTCGCTTACTCTGAACTTCGGGTTTGTCATTCGGAACAACGGTAGTTCCGAATGACGTTTATCTCGGATATTGCAGAGTTGCTACGATTTCCGACGCTCTGAGTTAGATTCCAAGTCGCGGCAGGTTCACATTATCCACGAAAATATGTCAAGAATGTTGGTTTTTCATCTGTAGAGGAAGATGTTGTTGGCTCTATATAGGAGTGACAAAAGGCAACATTCTGAACTCCTCGGCCATTCTGCGACTACGAATAACCTCTGACATATTTAGACGCCATTTTGGAACTACCGGTGTTTAAGTAAACAAATACACGATCGTATAGTAACCTAATGATGTTTCGTTTTTAGTCCATAAATTTGAAATAACACAATTCATTGTTATCACTGAACAATATTTGGTTCAATGTATAACATAGAAATGTGTTTTGACAAAGTTCTGTGTGTATACTACAAGAACTATTTTGCATAACCGTTAAGTGCTTCGCCTGTGCTTCGCATTGCGTAGGTAGTAAAAACCCAAGCCGTCAGGGTAGACCCCCACGAATCCATTAGCCCCCTATTAATGAAATTAATTATGGTTACTTAAACATAAACACCTATACAAATGTACAATGTATAATGCATATACCGATGCATGTATAATACTAAATATGCGGAAACGAAGTTTTAGTGCAATGGCGGCCATGACCGAGTTTTATTCGAGTATGTCCTTAAGTGACCCTGTTACTATGTACAAAGTGTATTTGTATAAAAAAGTGTCGCAATTGATGTTAGATGACATCAAAAGTTTTCAAATCGGCAGGGAGCTCGTCAGATGTAAATCAAATCAACGTGGGAGGCGACAAAATATGACAATTATTTTGAATGTCATAAGCGACCCACTTGAAAAAAATGTTAGCATATTTATCAACATGGACAAATTTTGGTGTCAACATAAGGAGGTCAAAAGAATCTTATTTACGTAAACAGTCAATTATGATTTAAACATGAAGAGCTTAAAGTAAGATTATGGCGACATTAGGAATTGATCAATCTGGAGGCAATGACGAGTACTTGATACCTTCATTGTATATATTGTTTACGACGACTTCAAATGGAGTTAATCTTATACTAGGCCCTCGTTTATTCTAACTCTTACCTTCTGTGAAAGTCGTCCTCAAACTGGAGTATCTCCTCTTACGACTTGAGTTGTATACGGGTTGAGTTGTCGATCTCTACTTACGATTTGAGTTGTTCCTACTTACAAGTTAAGTTTTCTCTACTTACGGACTGAGTTGTCTCTACTTACGGCTTGAGTTGTCCCTAATTATGAATTGAGTTGTCCTTAATAATTGGTTGAGTTGTTCTCGGACTGGATTGTCAATGGTTAAGTTGCTCCTACTAGCGGGTTGAGTTGTCCCTACTCATGGGTTGAATTTTATCTACTTACGGGTTGAGATGTCTTGGATCAGGTTGTCACGGGTTGAATTGTCTTCGGGTTGAGTTGTTCTCCAATTATCTTAATGGTAGGGGAGTAATACCCGGGTTAAAGACAATTTGATTAATAGAGCAATGATATATCTTTCGCTATCCGAACATTGACACATCCGAAATACGGCAACAAAAATGCACCTATATTTTTTTAACCTTTTCACTGTTGGGTTTTTATTCAGGGGAAGCCGACTTCAAATAAAATTCGTATTTATCGTAATGGCCAAACGAATTGTGAAAAATGATAACAAATTTAAAGTTATCCAAATGTTGACATATCCGAAATAAGATTGTATTTGTGACCGGAAGCGAACGCTCTTAATGACATTTTGTAAAAACCGATGCAGCCAATGGTAGCGCTTGGTTTTTGGCAATGCATTTTATGTAGGTCAAATGATACGTTTTTATTAACAAAAAAAATAACAAACATAATTTATGACTTTAAATCACCGTTTCATGTTTCATTTGATTTAAAAATGGCGGAATTTTGACTCACGCAATCACTTCGGTAATTTCCGTGTTTATTTCGGGACATCTTCGTGATATAAATTGGTCGTATATCACGTTGAGTTTCGGTTTATCTCCTGTTAACAAAGATAATGAGTTTTGACATGCATACATGAAGTGTATCACAATTGAAATTTGCTCCTAAGTAAACACAACTTGGGCAAAATGCCTAAGATTATGTCATTAATACATTGTACAGGGAGATTTAACTCAATACTGTTCAAACAATGTTTCTCAGGGTCGGTGCGTTACTCAGACCAAAGGGGAGTAAGGCCTATGTGCTAAAATTAAAAAAAAATAACCAGAGATTGAAAAATTAATTTAAATAGAATTTGTATACATTGAATCACTAAATAGTAATGAAGCTGTTTATGCTTGTAATGTTTTAATCAGTCGTCGGTCCATATTCCCAAATTATACAATGTTTAATGTTGCTGTCCGAACATTGATCCGTCCGAAATGCGGTTACACAAAAGCGCTTCCTTTCTATTTCACCCTAAGCAGCTCTTTAACACAAGGAATAATCAGTTACGTATAAGTCTTATCCTCTAAATTAGTCGATGATATTCGTATAACCTCTTTCGTGTTTAATCGTTGATATTCGACTATCTTCGTAAAATAAAAAAAAACATGTTTTAATTGGACAGTCTTGATCAAGTTCAGATTGGATTGTTCGAAAACATTCGGTGCGATTCGATATTTTCCGCCACCAGTTCAGAATTTCCGAAAATATCCGAGTAAATCCCCGAAGAAATACGGAATATATATAACATTTTACTCGTTAATTATTAATGAAAAGAAAGTCCGTTATCAGCGATAATTTATTTGATTGAACAACTCACGGTTAAATTACGTAATGAGTAACGGCAGTTTAACACCTGATAAAAACATTTTCTCATTACAATTTAACCTTGACACATTCTCCAAGGATCATTGACTTATTTCTGATTTTCATTGAAGCACAAATAGCTATCCGTAATCCCAAGTTCCAAAGCGACATAAGTTATCTTTTGAAGAAAAATGTATCATTTTAAAGCCAGTGCAGGGATGTGGAACGACATTTTTTTATGAATTTCGTCGGATTTGAAGCCTGTTTCAATCTCCCCTTGGCGGTCAGTCGTATCGTTGTATTCACTGTCTTTGCAGGGCTTTTTTCAGCATTATATAAAACATTTGGGGAAATTTTATGGCAATTTCATAGATAGGGGAACAAAAAATCCAAGTTAAACTCCAAATTTGGGGATAACTGCATGATGAGGAAGGCGCCTGTTGACGGTCCCTCTTATATAAGGAAAAAAGGTCTGCTTTGGACAGACCTTAAGGTAAATGTATCTTGAAACAAGCCTTTAACCAAGAGCTAAGTACATAATTATACACCACAAATGCTTATACATGTATATGTGAATGTCCCGCTAATGAATCGAACCCATCGTTGTCAGACGTGTTTCTTACAGAGCTCTCATGCATTCATGCATACAGTATAAAGAGAAATAAATGACATAGCTTTATTTTCCCCAAGGGACAAATTTTCCTAACTCATCCCATGTCACGCATGAATGCATGTTTGACTTCAGTTGTTTCCAAGAATGTTTTTGTCCTGTCACAAATATTTTCGTATTTTCGATCCATCTTTAAAATAAGTATTTCAGTAAAAATAGTCATCTTGAAGTCATATAGGACTCAACTTTCGGGGCGCCGTCAATTTTTGGCTTCATTTGTCTGCACATACGCATTAAGCAGTAGGATTTCTATTTGGGTTGGATTAAAAACGCCGACGGTTGGAGCTACCATGTATCGACATTGTACTCGTATGTCATTTTTTGACTACGATGGATTCAGGTGATTTTTTTCTCCTATTTTTATTTTAACATATTTTCGCGACTTTATGAGATTTTAAGTCGTTCCTTCGCGAGGGTCTGGTGCCGTCACTTGGTATTGTGAATAAGGATATCCTATCATTGAAAGTCCGCGCATTATTTAAACCACAATTTCTCACTCATACAAAGTGCATTTCACTCAAAATGTCTTTACATTATTTACACTGTATAATTTTCATTCATACAAAGTCTGCGCATTATTTACACTGCATATGTTTTTCATTCATACAAAGTCCGTGCATTATTTACACTGCATGCTTTTTCACTCTTACAAAGTCTGCGCTTTATTTACTCTGTAAATCTTTCACTCATACAAAGTTCGATCATTATTTACACTGCAAACTTTTTCACTCATACAAAGTTCGCCCATTATTTACACCGTAGGGTATTTACTAATACAAAGTCTGCGCATTATTCACACTGTATATTTTTCCCTCATACAAATTTCTTTGCATTATTTACTATGTATCTTACACTCATATAAAGTCTGTGCATTATTTACACTGTATAGTTTTCACTCATACAAAGTCTGTGCATTATTTACACTGCATATATTTCACTCATACAAACCCGCACAATATTTACACTGTATAGTTTTCACTCATACAATGACAGTGCATTTTTTACCCTGCATATATGTTTCACTCATACAAAGTCCGCGCATTATTTACACCGCGTGTTTCTGCATTATAAATGCCTCAATCAGAAAATGGCAGTTCAATCAATAATTCAAATTAATGATACCTAGCGATTACATAGCCCTTTGAAAGAATAGTTTAATGTTTTGTTCTGTGCTTTATCTTGGAGAGAACCGATATCATCAATTTAAAACTTGGAGATTGAACGCGCTTGCCAAATTTTTTTTGTGAAAATTCGTTTGGGATTCTTACGATACAAAAGCCGTTGTGGCTCTATACCCCCGGATCAAATTATTTTTTGGATTAATACGAATTAGGACTGTGTGTGTATTTATAAAATATATATTAGTGTGTACATCGTTGAAAGCTTTTAGTGTTAAGGACGTTCATTCAATTGATAAATTAAATAAAAACGAATAGGTGCATTTTGATTTAAAGTAAACACAGCTCATTGAATTTGGAACTTGGGTTTTCTCTATTGAAAAACTTTAATCTAATTCTATGCATTTAAATACGTACATTTAAAAACATATTCTTTAAGAATTAAAAAGATTTTTTCAATATACATGAAATATAAGTAAAGTACCATTATTTTCAAATGAATAGAGTTAACGTTGCGCTTCAAAGAAACTGAAAGGATCTCTCAGACGCTTGAAAAAAGGAAACCAAGCGTTTGTTGACAACGACGTCGTTAAACAATTGTCTTCCCGTCATACAATTCGCGCGTTGTAAATGGGACGTTGCTAACGGGGTGAAATTTTGAGTTTTTAATTCTAATTCTGAAGAAAACATCTCATGGCTTAAATTGGAAATTAAAAATTTTGGATTTTTTGTTCAACGTCGGGATCCTTCGGCTGGATTAGAGATTTGGATTTAATTTCTAATTGGCTAAGAAACCCCTGCGATGATGTATCACCCAACCACAGACATGCAAGGGAAGCGAATTACCGTTTATGTAAACGGTGACCCCTTCATGAAGGGGAAAACGGTCACCTTTAATAAGCATCAGCTACCAGAGTTCGATACATTTTGTGCGTTTTTAACGGATAGAATACCTAACCCGACGGGCGGCTGTTATAGGCGTATATATACACCGAATGGGACGGAGATTCGAGCCCTAGACCAGATTGAAGCCGGCCACGAATATGTAGCCAGCAGAACTAAATATAAACGACTAGGGTATGTATATTTAAACATTTAAACCATAAATTCTGATTTTTAAGTCTAATAACTGATACAGTCAAACTTAAAGCAATCCGTCTTTAGGACTAGTAATTTTACAATTTATGCTCCGTACTTTTTGTATTCGGAGCTTACTTTTAAGTTTGTAGAGAGGGACATACATAAATCTGACTATTAATCAAGGTCATTAAATGTTTTCTTTTTAATGCGGTCAAATACATGTACATTAAACTTAACTGCATTCCAACTAGCTTTATCTTAAAATATATTATAATTAAAACAAATGGCGTGTTTGGGTATAAGTATTAATGTTTGTTTTTTATAATCTTAAAACATAGTTTAACACCAGAATAAGCTTAATTTATATTTCCTTGTTACTTGCATAATTCTGAAATAAACTGACCAGGACTTATAACTAAACTGTGATTTAACTGATGTATCGCTCGCTATCGTGGTCGAGTGGTAAAGATGATATCGATGACTTCACACTGTTGTATGTCTAATTTTCTCACTGGTAGAGGATCGTGGTTGGGTTCTAGCCCCAACATATCAACCATATTTTTTAAAGTAAATATAGAACTTAGGTGTTCATATTTTTTTACAGCAAAACAAGAGTCTTGTGTTGTTGGATCACATTAACAACTGATAGGTGGCATTTCCTTCTTATATAACCCCTTAGCCCCTTATTCAACATTTAGGGGTACTGAAAAGGGCAACACAAAACAAACAAATAACAAAAAACGGAAAAAAAAACAGAACAGATACCGATTCTTTATTCAGAAACATGTACATAAAAATTAATGCATCTAAGAAGATCGATTCTTTCCCTCGTAGACTAGAGAAATCTTGTTCAAATCCCCGTACACCTAGGTGATGCATAAATGATTTATGAACCTATATCAGTTGATCGTATTATCGTTTTTATCTAATTACCTCACCTACAAAGAAAATTCCAAAGAAATTCCTTTAAACAAGATCGAAATTCCTATTGTGTTGCGCAAACCAGTTAACTATAAGCTTCCGTATTCGGGGTATATAGATAGTCACGTGGTCTTCAAAAGGTAAACTAATGGCTGTTTTTTCCGTCAATTTCTTGTAGCAGGTAAAAAGACTAAAAAGAATCAAATAGCGCATCAAATAAAAACTTTTCCTTTTTTGTCCGTTTTTCTAATTGGTTGTTGTTGTAGATCACGTGACTGTTGACCTTGACCTTGACATTGCTCAAGATAACGATTTTTGAATAAACGGCATAAATAAATATGGCTGTGTGGTCACGAATAACTACTTTAGGGGCTTGTTCTATTCGTCGCATTCTCGTCCCCAGAGGAGGCTATTAAGATTCTCGATACTAGCGTTAGATTGAGAATCTTGATAACCTCTGGATACGAAAATGCATTCTTCATGGAGTTGGGTCATGAAAACTTCTCTTCGGCCATTCAACCATCTACCTCGGTATCATGTAGGGAAGTTGTCAATCACTGCATCATGCAAGGTGATGTTGATTATTTAACGACTTTAATAGTTCAATGTTACTTTTTTGAAAATCCACTCTTCTCGGCTTAAATCGGCTTCACAAATAATTGGTTTAAACGTAAAATGCGGAATTTTCCGAAGCATTTCTATATTAATTGTATTTTACGAAAACACCCGAAGTTTCACGATTGCAATTTACGACCAGATACGGAAATACCCGATGTTTCTCGATTATTGAAAATTCATGATCGTAAATATTTCAGCGTTCGATAATAAGTTGATTGATGGTTGTGGGGGCACATCAAACCGATAAGTATGTTATGTTTGTAAACGTTGAAGTATACATGTCAGTCCTTGAAGTATACATGACAGTCTTTGATCGTTCTGCTAACAGGGGGGGGGGGGGGGGGGGTATTTACATTACGCGAAATGAATATTGAAATTAGTTGATTTATTTTAGCTTACTTAAAACCAATCTCACTGTAACAAAATTACTGTATGCTCCGCTATATTTCCGCTGCTGTGTATTTCGTTTAATGGTCATGTTCAGTAGTGAATTTTCATTCATATGATGTGATGTCACATTATGGTATCTTTATATGGACCGACACACCAGATGTGACGTCACATATACATTGTAAAACAAACAAAAAAATAAAGAAAATTTTATATAAAGAGTGGGTTGTTCTAAATGCCAAAATGATTGCGCGACTAGAGAGTGGACATCTCGATGAGACAGCCTTATGTGGTTATGGGGAGTGTTTATTGTTTACTATATTTATTTGCAAGTTACGTCCAGTGAATTTTTCAAACGAGATTTCTTATTCTTAAACCTTTTTTTATAAAAAAAAGTTTGAACTGAATTAAAATATATGTACTACATATGTTTTAATACTTGTAGTAAAAAATAAAGTGTACAGAATAATTAACATCGCTATGGATATTCAAAAATATTTGAAAGTCATGCCGAGTTTTTCATGATAAAGCCCCCCCCCCCCCCCCTCTAAAAACTTACATGTACGAGTATAAGCCATATACATACTTCATCGAGAGCGTACAAAAGATTAATTGAAATTATACCATTCTAATTTTGTAAAACATGTACTTATATCGTTGAGGATGGCACAAATGGTTATTCATTGATCTCAATCAAAATATTCAAAGGTAGTCAATGAGATGAGATCGATATTAATTTAAATATTTACTCAAAACACGCCATGTTTGTTGAAATTCATTTCATCGTTGATGAAAAATCGTAATCAAAAATGAATCGATTTTTATAAAAAAAATTCATTTTAATGTATATTGATGATATAGAAGCTATTTGGATGTGAATAATATTTATAGAGTTCATTCAAAATGGTTTAAACTTATATGAAACTATATTTCAATTGGTTAAGTGTATGAATGAATAGTTTAAAATGTATAAAGATGTTTCTATCGGATTATACGACATTTATTTAAAAAATTATAAAATATGCCTAGCCCTGTTGCTAATGTAATCTTTAACAGTACATGAAGTACAGCGTTTATTTTCACACATAGGGGAAAAGTGACAAGGCCCTTTTTAGGAGAAATATAGTGACAAAATGAAAATGGGGGACGTTTTCTTTCATTTTCAATACTTTAGACAATACCCACTAACAGAATAATAGTTTTAAAAGGAATAGTTCTGGTTTTTTTTAAATTTCAAGCAGGGGCGGATCCAGGATTTTTTCAAAGGGGGGGAGTCCGAACTTTTTCTAGGGGGGTGGGTCAGAACTTTCGCACCACTACCACATTATACGTATTTTGCAGAACAATGCAACATATTTATAATTCAAACTACATAACCATTAAATCTATGTTAAGCACCGTAAAAAATTGCTTCTTGCTACAAAAAAAAGACTAACAGTCAAGAAATACACAAATGGACAGGTACATTTAGGAAATTCTAATGGGGGGAGTTCCGGACCCCCCCTACCCCCGCTGGGTCCGCCTATGTCAAGTATTGAAGCAATATCTTCCTCTGAGGTTTCCGTTGCTGTGACTTACGACAACATGTCAAGGAACCCTTGTCTGTCAAAATTTTATGATCTTATTAAAATGTACGTGAGTACCTTAAACTTAATCATGACTTACGACGAATTTCGTCATGGGTATTCGACAATGTAAGATCTATGTCAATATATTCACTGAAAATAGCTTTTCTAAGCATTGGAAACCATTCAGAACTCCTTAGCCATTCACTATTATTGAAAGGTCGAGGCGTTCCGAATACATTGGATACGTGTGGGCTGTGGGCTCTAAGTCAAGTTCATTAATCCGACCATATTTTCAAGAGCCCTATTTACATACACGTTCAAATTTTATAGTAAAAATAATTTATGTTTCTTTGATTGGTAATTTATAGTATCACAGACGATGTATGTACACTCTTGACTTTATAATATTCTTACAAGGCAGGAGCGGATCCAGGATTTTTTCTAGGGGGTAGTACAAAATCCTTAATTTGAGAAGAATAACGTTCCTATATTAAGGCCAATTTTGGTGGTCATAATTTCAAAACCTAGGGGCAGATCCAGGATTTTTTCTAGGGGGGGGGGGGGTCCGAACTTTTTCTAGTGGGGATCCAAACTTTCGAACCACAACCACATTATACACATTTTTCAGAATAGTGCAACATATTATTAATTAAAACTACACTACCGTTAAATATATGTTATGCACCGATAAAAATTGCTTCATGCTACTTAATGATGACTTACTTTCAATATATACACTAATGGAGAGGTACATTTTAGAAATTATATGGGGGTCCGGACCCCCCCTCGTCACCCCCCCCCCCGCTAGATCCGCCCTATGCAAGGACCGTATATATACATTATAGGGTCCTTGATTCTGACGAACGTGTAGGGCTACATATCTTAATAAATACAGTGAGTTCAATTGAAGATCATAAGGACCAAACAAAAAGGTTAAGATGTCGTGAGAAAATATTCAACTGTATATATATACGTTGTACATCAGTCATCTATGTCATCTGAATTCGAGGAAGGGTGTTTTAATTTTGTGGTTTGCATTCATTCATGGTTCGTGTATTCAAATGGTACATTAATTGAGTTTTGCTTACAACTTTAAGCTGGGTGCATTTTGTTTTATAGTTGGCTTGCAGTCATGGTTATTTTTCGTGTATTTAAAGGGTACATGCATTGATCGAGTTAAATTGCTTACGATTTTAAGCTTAATCTATTGAACATAGATCTACTTACGTAGGCGTGCTTCCAGTCTATTTCTATATATTATATATCAACTTAATTAATTTAATCTACTCACATCTAATTCACAAAATGTGTTTATAGCATGTTTGGATGATTCGTTTGGATAGTTTGATTGTTGGTGTCACTTTTATCTATTTCTTTGCAAAAGGTTTACTTTAAAAGATGGTTGATTTTTCTAGTAAATTATTACACTTAATTCAGAAGAAAAGTGCTTACTCTCCAGAGCATCGCATGAAAGTTTCACTCTTTCACTTGAAGTATTCACTTAGCTGCGAGGGAGCGTAACAAGTCACAGTAATATGTGTAAGAACTTAGGGTGCTATCTTTGGTGCAAGCTAGTGGCCAGCATTTGTTTATTTATATTGGGGTATTTAATTTAATATCTGGGCAAATTAGGCCTACTTGTATTTATTTTACCCCACGTTTTTTATGGGCAGTCAAAGTTCGCACCCGAGGTATAGGCTTACAGGCAGCTTTGATTCCGTGTCTGGCTCTTCTAGATATAATTATATACAGGTCATAAAAAGAGCTGTACAGTAGAGTTTGATGCAATAAAATACAAATAGATAGATGAAGAAATAGAAAGTAATTTAGGTTCAATCAAGCTTCATTGGTCGACCTCTCATACCTAAGCCAGTCGGGTTTCGGTGACCGACGTTGGCATAACCTAGGAATCATTATGGCTTTCATTTCAGTGTGGATATCTACGCCATTGCCTTTTATTATTGAGATCTTTAAGTGTGTCCATTTCATTGTAAATTAGAATTATAGTCAGTCCTCTCATTTTAATCTTTAAATCAACAAACGATTCGTATGATTTATTTCACCACAAAATACACTGAAATTCCTCTTAACCCATTTACGAGTCATTTAAAGACTTTCATATCAGTACAGTAAATATTCAAGGTGGCATATCGAGTGACAATTTAATGTATCGCAGTGTAAATACGATATGTAAATCGATTTCCCTTTTCGTGACGTTGAAAATAGTACATAAAATTATAGATCAGTATAAAACCCGTCTTTTTACGTTTTTATACCGTGCAAATTTATAAAATTCTACTTGAAGTAGAAGCAATATTGAGTATGTTTATTTTTTCGACATTAAGTACAAAATTAATTCATTTTCCTCGCATAGGTTGACGCTTCAATTAATCATGTGCTAAAAACGAAAGCGTTTGTTTACATCGAACACGTGGTTACTAGGGAAAGCGGGTCAAAGGTCGAGTGAAATAATCCCATAATGCAATGTTCATCATGGTCGCAAGGCGAACGTTCCGAAGTTGTTTACCTTAGCATGGAGACGGTTATTTGCGGATAATTTAAGTTTAGGTGGATTTTAAATACTCATTTGTGTTCTGGGAATTATTTTGGATTAATAAACATGTCGAAATCATACTCACCAGCGGGCTATGCCCCCGTGGAAACAAGAAACTTAAAACAGAGCCCAAATTGTTATTTTTACGTAAACGGAGATCAACACGGGGCCGGTTCGAAATATTGCGTTTCGCACAAATATAGGAGCTTTGATATTTTAAAAGATGAATTGACAAAAACTTTATACAAGGGAAATCATAAAAATGGCTTTATCCGTGAAGTATGCACCCCACAAAATGGAACTAGGATTCGAGACCTTAGCGAATTACAGGACGGCCAACATTACGTCGCCTGTCTCAATAATGAAAGATTTAAAAAAATGGAGTAAGTATTTTTGTAGATCGAATTTTTCATGAAACTAAAAGCAAATTATTGCATTATTTATATACATAATTAATAACTGCCTTGCATTTTTTATACAAATATTTTAATCCATAAGTTTGAGTGGTCATTTTTTTGACAGCTGTCATGTCCAAGCAGGGTTTGCAATGCATTATAATTGGTAGGCACATATGATGTATTTTTTCTATGTTTTTTATGTCAATGAACAACAAAATTTGATATATTTTACATCATTAAAATATAATCATCTCTCACTGCAAGGCTTGTAAAATTGTATATCATGAAAATCATTATATAAAAATTATTTTTGCTGTAATTATCACAGCCAGTATGAATGGTGAACCGTGCAATATTGGCGTTGAAAAAATACCATATGTCTAAAAATATTCATCTAAACTGGTTAAAACTTTTTATGTCTACTGATACAAATAGAAATTCAATGATAGCCAAATTTGATAAGATTAGCTTATGTATTTTTATCAAAACAATTGATTTTCATTTTGCATCTTATAGGCCGGATATTTTGGGCCAGAGGCCATCACTGCGAGTTTTACATTATCTTCAATCCAATTAAGTACAGAAATTCTTGTAATTTTATAGCTAATTATTTCAGTCATTTATGAAACTGTAATTAGTGATGTCTAAAATAAACAGTAACTTATATTTGTAAAGTTGTCTTGGGCTTGTAATACCCTTCTATGAAAATTTGACAATATTTTGGAATTTCCCCTGTAAATAAGATATATACATGGCATGAAAAAGATGTCGACTTTGTGAAAGAGTAAGTTAGTACTGGTTATAGCCAAATCTCTAAGAAAACCAGGTTAGGTGCACTGGCCACTGTAAAATGACCATAACTTGTATTGAAAGTGTTAACCCCCCCCCCCCAAAAAAAAAGCAAACAAACACCAAAAACATATTTGTTGTTCAGCACTCAGGGCTTTAAAACATGTAAAATAGGTCTTCCACTCTGATTATTATCTTCTTAAATTATGTAAAAAATCAAAATAATATATGCTCATGTTTTCTTCCCTGAATGGTTGCATGTTGCCGCAAGCCAATGAAATATTGATATATTATCTACGTATAAATTCCAACTATACAAATCATATGAATCCGACTAAAGAAAATTATGAACAGCCTTTACAATGTTAAAAACCATTTACTGCCTCTTACAAAGCAGGCTTATTGTAGCTTCCTTGCTAAATAGACTGAAATATTATATTCATTTGACTTCATTAGCTGTTGATTATACTATGTATTATAGAACTATGTATTCTATACTCAATTTGAAAAACATGATATTAACTTAAAAGTTCCACTCCTATTTAGCTTGGTTGACTGATTTCCAATAACTCTTATATGTTTTTAAATTGGCTTTTAAATTACAACCTTTTATAGAAAAACACTTCTACCTAATGAGTATATGATGAAATTATTTCACATGTAATGATAAATTATATACATTATGCCTGTTTTTGATTTTTTTCATGTTATAATTAGGGAATGACTTTACACTTGATTTTCTTGATGTCAAAAATCTCTTGGGGAATTGAGTTGGTGACCATGCTGCTTAATAAAATATCACAAGAAAAACTTGTATTGATTTTATAGCCTAGAAATGCATTTAATCAAAAAGCTTTGTCGTGTTCTTTGAAATGCAAAATTCAAATTTCTATGAAGTATTTTCCAGGTTCATTTTAACTATGCCAACTGTCTATTGCCTATAGCCTTTTTTTCTTTTAATTATAGTCAATAATATGGAACTGATGCAGTTTTAAAAAGATGGCATTAATGGTTTTAGATTAAAATTAAACTGCAGGGCTTGAATTTAAGCTTGCATACTCGCAAATTGCAAGTAACTTTAATTATAACTCGCAAATTTTCACGAGTTGAAATGGACGCAAAAATATTACTGTCTGAAATAATGACGCTCAAATCAGCTTAGATAGATTGATAGTATCAATTAAAGATTCACCTAAAAGACATGTTCGATACTCAGAGTATCCCACAACAATGCCCTTGTTCAACGTATAGTTAAATATAGTATTATGTTGATTTTAAGTTGCATGGTATGATATGTAACTATGTCTTCTGTTAAGATTTTGAGAAGAAATGTGAGTCACCTTTTTCATTTGCGAGTTGAAATAAAATCAACTTGCAAAAATTTCGATTTTTTGTTAAATTGGAGCCCTGAACTGATTATAAATAACTGCAAGTCCTCATATTTCTGTATACCAAAGTTTCATTTATTTTTTAAGTTATGCACTTGAAGTATCGATTCAAAAAATGATATACTCTTTTATAAGCCGTTTTGAGATGTTAGAGATTTTTTTGATAGCTTATCAAACTTATCTTTGTTTATTATAAGTACCTTCTTTTCATGTAAGAACTTTGTTTTCATGTGAAATGCTACAATATATCACCCCATGAGGGCCTAATAAGTGTTTGCACTTCCAAGTGTCAGTTGAATGTTTTTACCTCTTTTTTCGAGAGTGTGTCGTTATGTCATATTTTTGTTGTACGTTTTTTTTGCATTTCAAAGTTTGTCGGTGAGATAGTTTGTTGATATGTCATATTTTTTGTTAAAGTTGTTTATGCTTTTTTGAAATTTTGTCTTTTGGTGACAGAGCTAGATATTAAAGTTGTCTTCGTTTTTATCAAGTTTGGTTTTTGCTAAGAGTTGGATTTTGAATGAGAAATTATGTATAAATCCTAGTAGGGCTGCGGCGAGTATCCGAGTACTCGGATATTCGTGATCCCCACCAGAAAATCCAGTACGAATATTTGTCACGTCCGAAATCGTCGGGCATAGTTATAAATAATATAATAGACATGTTGGGAGTACATGGTTTTCCAGATAGTAAAAACTCTTGTAATTCTTCACTAACTCTTTCTATTACATGAATTCTGTATGCTTCTCCATTAACAAGAGATTCGTGGTTCGATTCGTGAATCGCTACACATGAATCGTGGTTAGGATCAGATCGCCACTTGCTCTACGATCCTCAGCCCTAAATCCTAGTTGTTCTTAGCTGGGATTTCATCACGATTTCTGAAAAAATGCCATGTTCTTAGATGAATTTGAGTTCTCATGAATTGTTTATCACTCTTTGTGACTGCAAATCTGTATTCAAAATTTTTATCTTTTATTGGAGGAACCCTTAACATTAAAGTGAAATCTCTGATAATGGACTTAAGGATTCCTACGAGATCCCTAATAATAAGAGCAAATGTTGAACCCTGATTTGTTGCTATTGTTTCTGTTTTGGTTTCATCAAATGTGTTTGAATCTTTCTAATTTATGTTGATTTAAGTGTCTTCCACTTGGCCCATTATTTTCAGAAAATGCTTTCCGTATTCATGCTCAGTCTTTGTCTTTCACTCCATGGCTTGCATGAGGGGACATTATTCTACATGTCTTTGAAAGGCTTATTTTTAGGTCAGATAGAATACATGTATAATACATGTAAAGTTATAATATCGTTAATAATTTAATGAGTTAGTGCAAAACAAGTCTAACTACTTGTAAATAAAGAAGAATGTATACTAGTATTGCGCTGACACATGGAATTGTAAATTCATAATGCAATATTGCCCAATTAAGTCAATTTAATTGATAAAATATGGATATCTTTTTTAGTTAAGCAAAAATTATCATGTACACAATTACATTAATTAAATCCAATGTTAAATTGACCATAGACATATAGATTGATTTTAAAGTATTTTGTTTCAAAATTTGATTTAGATATTTGCTATGATATTCATATTTGTGAATGTATTTTAATGATCCAATATTGTCGAAATAAGTTAGCGCCAGACTGTTGTATCTGCTTTTGATTGGTTTAAGTTTTGTATTGCTAGATGACTTATTTTTGTGCTCAAATCATGATTTAGATTGGTCTTGGACTCTTGGTGGTAGAATTTCTGTCTTTTGTACTATGTTTTATCAAAGCCATTGCTTGGGCCACAACAATTGATCATATGTTCTACGGATTTTTCTGAAAAAAAATGGGGCGAGCGAGCAAAGAAAATGTTTTTAAAAAGTCTTTATTTGCTTGCTTTATATAGCGGTTTGACCAAATTTTTATGGGTGAGTGAGGAAATAAAATTTTTTTTTTGTAAAAACCATCAAAATTAAGGTGCGAGCGAATCCATAGAACATATGATCAATTTGTTGTGGCCTTGCCTATGCCTTGGGAGTTTTCTCTTATCATTTGGGAAGCGGGCTAAGTCTGATGACTATGAAAAGAATTATCAATGAAGTTGCTTATATGTGAAACTAAGAAGCTGGTGTTAGTTTAGAACTTAATGAAAAATGCAAGATTTGAAGAAATTTTCAAATGGGAATTGGCTTTTTATTGGTCTTTGTTTAATAAGGCTTTAATAAACTTAACTAAGTGATCCCTGACAGACCTGTCTTCATTCTGCTAATTTTTCAGACTTGTAAAAACTTGACTATTTTCTTTTTCATTTCATCTTCCAAACTATTAATTTTTCTATTTTTTGCTTTTAAGGCAATTTGATGATTTCATTCACTGGCTATATTCAAATGGCATTGGCAATGGCGCTGACTGTGAGCCATAGTTTTAGCTTGCCATTGTTGTAATGATTCAATGATTTTTTGCTGATATGCCTTGATATATATATTATGTATATATTATTACCTTATTCGGACAAAATTGGCAAATTGGCTCAACATTATATCGGTTTTGAAGTACTTGAAATGCGGCCAACAAAATTTATATTTAAAATATTAAATATGCACATAATATGTTATAAACATTGAAATAGAGTTGAGTTGTATATCATAAGTTTTTATTGAAATATGAATGCCAGCCATACAATGTATTAAAGACCTTGAAATTGATATTATTCTAAGTTTTGTTCAAAATGACCGAAATTGGCTGAAATTGCCTATATGGCTTTTTCGGTAAGATATTTTGAGGGCTGAACAAGACACTATTATTTCTCTATTTGAAAATAAAGGCAGTTACAATATTGTATTTTGTTCAGCCCTCAATTTTATGTGTAGCAGACTTGTTTGTCTTAAGTTATTATAAGCATATTTGTAACTATGTTTGAAAGGCCTTGAAATTGATATCTAATTATTAGTTTTATCCTGATTGGTAATGTTCATCTTCGACTGCTGGTTTGGCTACTTAAGCAATGAAAACCTTTTTTCAACAGACTGTGTGTTATCATTTTGAGAAAAAACTGCAGGGTTCAATGCTTACAGAGTTGTTGGACTCTGAAGATCCCTAAAAACTTGCTAAGCTAGGGATTCCTTTAGGATCCCTATAAATTGCTCTGTTTTATACAAATTTGAAATCCCATGAATTTTTACATCAAAATTTGTAGTGACAAATCTGTATCTATATTTTCGTGTCTCTTATTTGCAGAATCCCTAACATTATAGTAGAATCTTTGAAAAACTGACTTGGGTTTCCTCTGGGTCCCTTGTAAATACAGTTAGCGTCAAACCCTAAACTGTATCTAATATTTCTTTTCTTTTGAAGATTAACAAGTAATTGTGCATTCCTGGAACATACATGTAGTTTTAAAGCATATTATCTATTATATAAAATATGATATGATAAAGTCAATCATTAAAACCATTGTTACAAATTAATATTTTTTCTCAAAGCTGTCTTTTATTGACTTTATTGTGTCATTATTTTATTAAGTAGTTATTTTTAAAACTCGATAATAACCAAACATTTGTATCATAAAGTCTTAACAGTTTTTTTGGTAGCGTAGGCTTATGTTAAAGATTTACTTCTGTTTTGAAATAACAAATAACTTCATAGTTACAAGATTCAAACTTAGTAAAACTTTGAAGTTTTTTAACAGTTTGTAAAAAACAGATAACTTCTTTAAATCTTAACTCTTAAAGTTTGTAAAAAACAGATTTTTGTGTATTTCATCATTGGGTCTCTTTCCCTACCCTGAAGTTTTCAATGCATTTTTTGATGTGGGGAAGGGGCCTGGAGCCTTACTTTGTATAGAACAATGGGGGGGGGGGGGGAATTTTAACGCAATTTCATTGATAGGGGAATGAAAAATCAAAGGTAAACTAAAATTTTGGGGAAAACAGCATGATTTCAAAGAAATTTCAGAAGGGGAAGGCGCCTGTAAATATAAGGAAAAAAATCCCTGAATATTCAATAAAATATATTCAAAGGCTTTACTCTCTTAGCTTTTGAAGTTCATAAAGTTTTTAATGAAACAAAGATTTTCGTGTGTTATCATTTGACCAAAATGCTAAAGTTTTTTTAAGATTTCCCAAAACTTTTCAATGTATATTTTTGAAGTTTTTTCAACATTTGATAAAAAATTGATCAACATTTATTTTGCTATATTGATGGGCCTATAAAATTTCTTTAATCTTTTTAGAATCCCACAGCTTATCAACACATATTTTTTTGAAGTTTTCCGACAATTTATAAAAAATCATAGATAAACATGTATATTGTATTATATTGTTGGACCTAAATCCTTAAATATCCGAAAAACTTCCCAATACTTATGTATGACACCTAAACAGTGTATATTGTAAAAAACAACCTATCAAAATTTTGTAAAACTATAAAGAATATCTAAGGCTCGGGGTAAAACTAGCCGATATCTTTCTTTATTTACACGTAGTTGGACTATTTTTGCCCTGATCCGTTGAATATTAACAACGATTGATTATCGAGGACAAACAAAATACCGGTAGCTCGTACAAGCTGAAGTCTAATCCGAAAGCCGATATGGATTGTGTCTTTCATAAGATTTCTTCTTTTATGTTCGAGCGTATTCTTTTTTAATTACTTAAAGTGAAGCATTGTTTGTTTATTCGTGTATTTTGAATATAAACCCTTAAGAATTGAGAAAAAAAACATTTCAAAATTTAGTTTTGCTAAGGGTTGATTGCCCCCGTGTGTTTTTTTGAAAATTAAGTCTTAATTTTTTTATACAAAGAAAATTTAAAATTGTATTATAAGTGTAGGATTGTCTTGCAATCAGTATTTAAAGATTTTTGTTTGAATTTACAAAGTTTTAATCTAAATTTCTATATGCTTATATATTTATTTGTTTATTTTTAATTTAGGCTTGGATAATCCAGTTTTAAGATTACAGATATTTGTAAAACATGTTTTAAGGTATATAGGCACATAATGTATAATGGTTTTAAACCAAAAGATACAAAAAAGACTAGAAAGTATCATAAATTTAATGACCCCAAAGGATACAAAAGTACAAGAAACTTAAAGAATTATCATGAATTTTTTAACTAAATAGTAAAAAAACCCTACAAAAATAGCATGATTTTAAATGACTAAGGTAAAAAAATTCAGAAAAGTTTCATATTTTTAATGATCCAAAAGTATAAAGAATGACAAGAAAGTTTCATATATCGATCGTTCATCTTTATTTCATCATATCTTAGAGGTTAATCAAGTTCATAGCAGATATCATCTTAGTTGATCTGTCGCAGCAACTTAAGTGACGTAGTCTCGGTACAAAAGTCAATGTTTTTTATGTTCCTTAAAGGTATTAACTGAATGGTTAATGGTATTATCGTACAAACAAAAACACATTGATGTTCAGTTCGATGGTATTCAAAGTTTACGTATTGATTGACGATAAAATACTTATACATTCTAAAGACTGGGAGAATGTTTATGACTCTGATCTTATGATGCTTGGCTACGTAGCGTGTTTTTAAATAAATGAACTGTTGCTATTTTGGTGTATATATCGCAGACTTAGTGCAAACGGTTGTAACTCAAGTTAAATAAAAAGTGAGTTATGATCGTTTTGCGCCAAGCCTGCAATATGTATTTACTGTACTCTTCAGACTTCAGCACGCTGTATATATATTGTATATGAACCGAAGAATTAATATATTTTATTTGTAATTTTTCTTCGTTTGATTGAATAATTTTTATTTTTAATTTTAATTATAAGCATGATGATGTAGTTATTTATGAAGAATTATATTCAGTTTTTGCCACACCTTTCAACAGTAATTTATTCACATTTGATTTGTGTCGTGCCGAAAACATGCATTGCACCATTTGATCAAGCAAAATCATGGGTTGAGTGGAACAACCAGACTATGAAATTAGTGGGTGTCCGGTTGCCTGGGACAACTAATATCTGGTTCTAAGGGCAACCAAAGATTTCTTTTGGTCAACCAATATCTACAAACAAGATATAGTGCTAGCTGCTAAAATGACCTGTTTAGGCATCTGCTGTCATATTCTAATTTTGTAGTCTCGGAACAACTGTAGGTAAATTTGTTGCTCAAGGAAAGGAGCTGTGCCCCTACTAAAAGTGGGGTTTGAACACAAGACCTCTCGATCCCTATGTCTGCATCCTTCCACTGGACTACGGTTGCTTCAACCTTCTTGAAACATGTACCTTAGTCCTTCACTGAAACCAGTCCAGTTTGACTTTTTTAAGCCACAGATTCTTTTCTCATGAAAGCTGTGGTCAATCTTTTATAGCTGTTTGTAATTAAAAGACTATTTTAGACTTAAACAATTGTTTTAAGGACATTGAGTCGTTAATAATTTGTACTTTAAATTGTTTTAGATTCGTATTGTTATGTGATTTAAATGTCCCTTCGATTTAACCTTGGCCTGAAAGTCCTTACGTTTACACGTCACACGATTAATCCTAAACATAATAATCTTTTGGCACCAACATTTAGAATTTTAATCTAGGTACTACGAATCCTGATATTTTTATTGAATTGAATCGGTCATTTTGTTTGGACTCTATGGTCAGTTTTGATAAAACATGTGGCCATTTTTACAAGTCTTGTCATTTAAAAGTATTTGCTTTGATTCGGTCATTTCATTTTGACACAGGTGTCAGTTTTGATAACCCTGCTGATTTAAATACTCAATATTGGTTTAATTATAAACATAGATACTGAAAATAATGCTCCAAATTAGTTTTATAATCTTCATACAGAAACATGAATTTCTATTTGTAGTGAGTATTTATATACAGGGATTGTAGAACAAATATTAAGTATTTAAATCAGCCAGGTAAATGTAAACGCCACTGAAAGTTGAATAAAATTTAACAATAATGCAAATTGACTGATTCTTTTATTAATGCAAGCCATATCCTCTGTTATATTTGATTTGTTTTTACGAAAGAACCAAATTATGTCAACCAATCCAATTGAGCAGCTAAGCTTGTTTTTTTACGAAAGAATCGAAACATGCCGACCAATCTATGAGCAGCAAAGCTTGTTTTTTTACAAAAGAATCGAAACATGTCAACCAATCTATGAGCAGCTAAGCTTGTTTTTTACGAAAGAATCGAAACATCACAGTCGACCAATACGAGAGAAGCTTAAAGCTGTAGATACAAAAACTCAACAAAGCCTCTACATCTATTGATCTATGAGAGGTTAATTAGAAAAATAATAATCCATTGATCTTCATTATCTGTAGCCTCATTCATTAGTAAGAATTACCATTCTGTGTTAAGGTATTCCTTACCCTGTCTATTTAAGTTAAATTTGTTTGTTGTTTTTGTTGGGTTAAACGCCGTAGGAACACATTGTATAGGTCATATAACGGTGGTCAGTCAACCTACTCACTCCTCCTGGAAAGGCTAAATCTCTGGATTTAGGTGTTAACCAACTACTAAGTGCATACTTTCGTCAATGGCTGACAACTGCCCTACATAATTAAAAATCATTGGTAGGAGGGAGAATGATCATAGAAATAATTTCATGACCAAGCTCCACAAAAGTATGCCCCACCATGGAATTGAACCCACGACACCTCGATCACTAGACTTGCGTGCTACCAACTGAGCTAGCCGGGCGGCTTTTATGGTAAATCATGGATCCTTTAGTCTTTACCGGTACATCTTATTTTGTATCATTCATTAGTAGAATCATAATGTACTTCTTAAAGTAAATCATTGCTCAGTTACCACCAATCATGGCGGACGGACAGACAAATCCTGTAAAAAATTAGAAAGTCTGTCTAAATCTGCAGGTTTATACAACATACTGTCCAGCAATAAATTTGATCTCATTCACACAGTTTTCAATTCATCAAAATATGTGAATTGTCTTTGGTCCTGTAAGAATTGGTTTGGTTCTGTAAAGGAAATAATATGATAGGTTTTGTATGGGATTTGAACCAATGTGGAGCTGGGTAACCTATAACTACCAGTTCAATGCTGTAACTGCTCGACCACACCCGCTCCTTGTGATTGGGTAGTGGGGGTAGACCTTAAAATAAATTCCTGCCAGTCATATTA
This sequence comes from Mactra quadrangularis, assembly GCA_025267735.1. Classification (NCBI taxonomy): domain Eukaryota; kingdom Metazoa; phylum Mollusca; class Bivalvia; order Venerida; family Mactridae; genus Mactra; species Mactra quadrangularis. Next base: position 1,346,533 of record CM046310.1, read on the forward strand.
TTATTAATATGAATATATTGATTAGCAGAGATGAGATGTTTGTTGGAGTTTGTCTGAAGGCTTCATTCATTGTCTAGTTGCTAATTGTTGAACCAATGGCCTTAAATATTGTTGAGTATTTCTGAATAGTTGTTTAAAAATAATACTTAATGATGTCTAGTAGCTTTTAATGAATTTTGTTGTTTGACATTGGGGTTGATGTTGTTGTTGTTGTTAGGGTTTTTACGTCATTGTTGCTAAGGGGTTCCTGAGTTATGTTGTTATATTAGAATGCAATTAACAGTTTGTTTTTAGACTTGTATTTTTATATTAATGTGTATGCGGTAAAAATGATGTGAAATTGGTTTTGTTGAATTTGCTTTGTGACATTCTTGTTAATTTGTTGCACAAAAGGTTATCATATCTAGTCATTTTATTGGTTTGGTTCGAATAAAATTCTTGTATTGACATGTAGCTTATGCTTGCCTTAGATTTTTAAGAACTTTTGAATTTTAAGTCTCTTAATTTAGCTTATAACCAACTACTTGGGCTTACTTCCGTCAGTGACTGATTGTTGTTCAAAATGATTTAGAATCAATAGTAGGAGGGAGAATGGCTTTAAAAATTTTCATGACCAAACTCCACGAAAGTATGCCAAACCCTGAAATTGAACCTACGACCCCTCAATCAGTAGACTTGTGTGCTACTGACTGAGTTAGCTGAGCGGGCTGAAAATCTAATGATTGTTGCTTTCATTTATAGTCGTGAATACAATGTCTAGACTTGGGCCAGAAATAGTTTATTGTTCTTTTGTATTTAATTCTTAGTAATTGCATCGAGCTAATCGTCTTGTAAATCGATTGTTTTACATCCTTCTGCATTGTGTTTATCGTTTTGTCATTAATGTACAAACGGTTTTGTAACATTTTTATTGTTATGACATGTAAAACTGTCTGGGTACTTAATCGACTAAAACTGTAATTACTATTTCCCCATCATGCTGCTGGTTAAACATTAAATATTGCATTGTGATTAGTCAATAAGGCCACAATGAAAAAATTCTGAAGTTTAAATTTAGATTTTTATTTATTGGATTTTGAAGGCTATGTTTGGATTTATTTTGTTGCTGTTGTTACAAGTTTAAATCAAATTTTAATAACCTGTGTACAAAGTCGAAGACTATATACTATTTTGAAGGGGACAGAAAATGAATTAGGGGCTAGGGGACATGTGTTGGAGGGAAAAAGTAGGGATGAAAAACTAAATATTTTTATTATCTTGGTACAATGTCAAAGATGATGTACTATTTGGAAGGAGCCGGAAAATGAATTAGGGGTTAGGGGACATGTATTGGAGGAAATGGGTAGGGATGAAAAACTAATATTTTTTTATTCAAACCTAATGAAATTTGAATCGTTATGGATTCTTCAATATTAATGAGTCAGTGCCTTAGGAGTCTAAATTCTTCTTTATTTGTGCGTAGTTTGTCTAGTTTTGCGTCAAATCATGGATATATTGACTGTTTGCTATGACATCATGTAACTTAAACGTTTTAAATTTCTGTTTATTTTTGTTAATTATATTTAGATGATTATGTTTGTCTTTGTTGATTCACCTGATAGGTTATTTGGCTGTCCTCGAGATATTATTAGAACTTTAGGTTTTTATGATTGAAGATTTTAATTTCGAAGTCCTGCGGGTATTTTTATTACCGAAATAACAAACCGAACAGAACTGTTGGCCATGTTTTGTTGTTGAATAAAACATTGGCACAAAGGCAACAAATAAGGGTATAATCAAAGAATCCTAGAGGAGGACAAAACAATTAACAATAGAAAAAACAGGATGCATTCTTGTGTTTTAGTGACTGTTTTAAAGCATTGACAATCTTTTAATTACTTTTGTAAAAAATATGCCAAATGTGCAGATATGTTTTGCTATGAATTAGTTTTTTCTGTCCGATTTTGTTTGATTTAAATATGGCAGACATTCTTATACTAATTTATTTTAGCTCAAATGTGAAACAAATTCTTACAACTTATATAAATCACTTTCTAGTCCACTTCCTAGTCCCCTAGTTCTGAGCTCTGAGCTAGTAGGACAAAGTTTCTTGCTCAAGGAAACAATGGGGTAGGTTTTGGATGGTATTCAAAACAAGGGCAAGCTGGTGATCCAATGATTACCAGTCCAATGTCTTACCACTTGGCCACGCCCACTCCCTAAGGGCAATGATATCTGACTGTTCTTGCTTCTTGTTTCTTTTCTAGCGCGATATGACCTTTCTGTGTTGGTGCGCCGTAAAACCAAAACAAACAAAAAACAAACAAAGTTTTTATTCTAGATAGTCTATGTTATGTTATGGAGTTTAAACCTTTTATATACACACTGTTAAAAATAATTTCATTGCCGTTGGCTTTCTATGGCATTGGCTTCTGAAATTGGTTCAGATTGCAATAGGCAATCTTTTTTGTTTTGTCCTTTTTTAGTTCCTCGAATGTTTCAATGACACAAAAGTATTCACATTTGCTAGAACTTTTATTATTGGTTCTATCCAAGAAGTGTCGCAAAAATATCTTGCGATTGTTTCTGGCATTCCAAATATGTTCGTGCCAACATTCCTTACAAGTTATCAAGTGCTTCCTGAAGTTCCTCATCTTTCCGGAAAATAAAAACAAAGCTATTTTCATTTTTTGCTTTTCGCAGACTTAGCATTTTTTTTCTCTTTTGTCTCGTGCCATTTCAAGACAAAAGCATTTGTGTTCATTGATTGTATATAGTTTTATTTACATAGCTCTTTGAATAAATTGTGTACCCAAGTTAACTGGAATTCTAAGAATGCATGTGAACATTTCTTATGTATTTCAAGACGTTTTCCTATTGTCAAAACTTGTCAATACTCAAAATTCTTTTCAAACAAATCATATTCCAAAGTTCAGCGCAAAACTAGTTGACAACTTTCTTTATCTATATCGTGGGTTTTGTGCAAAATGGTTGTAACTCACTTTTTTCTTATATTGAATTACGACCGTTTTCCACTAAACTTGCGATAATGTCCGGTATTTCAATAAGTAGGTCACTAGGTCAGTGTTACTGTTGTCAGTAGATCATGCCTTACGGTTTCCATTGACGATTTCTTATTTGCTTTTAATGTTGACACATCCTCATTCAACTATTGATGTTTTCTTCCATGACAAAGTTTCCATCTATGGAGATACATTTTTATATGAAATACTCAATCTACCTTCAAACAAAAGAGTCGATTCTTCATTGATTGTAAATTCTCAATGCAATTTTTTTGTCCCCAAAGATTCAATGTTCTGTATAGCGCGTAAGTTTTGCAGGGTTTTAATTTTTGCTATACAAAATGTATTTGTATTAATTAACGATGACAGGAATTCTAAACACTACAAATGTATGTGCATTACACTTATAACGATGGTATATCATAATAATATATACGTCAAATGTGGAAATTAACAATACGCCGAACCTCCCATTTCTAAATATTTATCATCCGTTCACCTATGAAAGATTAGCGTATTCCGGTACTTTGACAAACATAGTGGCATGACTTTGGACACGAAGGATTACTTTGTTTAACAAACTACCGGTAGCCCATTGTCTAAGGGGGTGGTTATAGTAGCCTCAGCTTAATGTCAATTCTAAACCAAGCAAGTTTAAAACCCCTTGGAGTCTCGGAAAGCGTGTAATTTGGACACCGCGAAATGAACAGGCTCTACAGTATTTTGTGTGACAATCAGAGTATGTCGGAGTTTCTATATTTTATTCTATATTTGAACATTCGAGAAAGTTTGTGATATAACGATGAAAAGAATCTTCTTGGGATTAAAATACTCTTCAATTGAGGAGATTCTAAAGTTACTTCCTGTTTTAGAGAATAGGCGGGGTCATGTTTAGAAAAGGAGGGGGTCATGTTTATTAGCAACCTGATATAGCAATGTTTGTTTTTAAACTTAGAAAAAATTGATTTTTTTACGCTGGATAAAAATGCCGAGGAAATTCATTGTCTGTTGGGATTTCTTGTTTCTTGCTTTTTTAAGCTGATCTATAATTAAGACGGTATGGCATAGTATTTGTACACTTGAACAATTTTTTTAGATTATGTATCTGATTATGGTATAGACCTGGTGTCTGTTCAATTGCCCTGAACGTTCCAAAACGTTCCGTAACGTTAGGTCTGGAACAACTCGACCCAAAGACTCAACCTGAGACAACTCAATCCCCTATTCACTGATTGAGTTGTATCAACTTTGAGTTGATTTATCCATGGGTTGAGTTGTCTTTGGGTTGAGTTGTCCCGTACCCGTAACGTTCGCTAACAGTTGTTGCTGAACACGCAGCTGTATTATATGGCTCTCATGACTATTTATTGATAAACTTTATTCATACATTAACCCTGCTGATTTAAATACTCACTACAGTATTTCTGTACTATCTATCGATAATTGAGTATTTATATCTGTTTGGTTAATACAATGCAATAGATAATTGTTAAACATGTGCAGGAAACCAGTTTTTTACTCCATGTATTGAAGAACTTAAAATTAGAAATGTCGCATTTTGTAGTCGAAGGGGTGTAAGAGTAGGTGTCACAAGGACCAATAAAGACTATTTGTTATTTAACATTGATTGGTTATAAGGATTTGACAAGAGATGAATGGAAGTTTTTGGTCCCTCAAATCGTACATGTATTATTCCCAAAGATTTTTCTGTCTTGCATCCAAACTAAGATGCTTTCACATGTACATCAAAGAAAAGTTTAATTCTATTGGACTGCATTCAAAATAGGCTCTTAAACACACAAATCTGCTCTATTCCCAAAAAGTACAAAATATGGCACTTTCAATTTGACTCAATATTTCACAAAATTTCGATCAAAACTTTTTACCCCCTAATTTTAACCAGGCAAGTCAAGAATTCTGTTTTTGACTTTTAAAGGGGTATTTTGTTCACAAAATCTTTGATCGTAGATTTGAGTACCTCTTTAGATAATTAAAATTGGTTTACGTTTTTTTGACGTAAGATTGATAGTAATTCGATTGTCATGTTGAGACGCTAATTATATATGTCAACGCCGAGTCGGTTTTTGAAAGATAAATTTTTTTTTCATTCTTATTGTAAACCCCATAAAAGAAAATTTACTAAAATCAAATATTTCGGTCTTTGTTCCATTATTGATTTTAAATGATTTTTTACTTTATAAAAAAAATTTTTTATTGAATTTTTTTTGTCGAATAAAAAATGAATTAATTAGGTGAACTGTCTCCGCCTCTCTCCAGTCTCAGGATGGTCGTCTTTTTATGTCTTTTAAATTATCGGCCAGTTTTCGTCTTATTGATATTGAAATAGGAAGAAACTTCATTAATGAAAAAACAGACCTCGGCGGACAAGATTTTGCTCTTAAAGGTTTTGTTGGTAATTGGAAGCGTTCCATTGTACTGGATATCAGTTTACACGTAATTAGATTGATTTTTTTCGTATTCTTTAAATAGAAGTCAATTTATCATCGTCTTTTCTCAAGGTCTGTGGTTGAGACTATTTCAGGATGGGTCAGTGCGAAACCAGTCTATCTACATGTAAATAAAGATATTTAGTGCCTTTTCACTTCATGAGGATTATACATTGATCTATGCTTTTCAGTTTCAACTAATCTGATTAAAACCCAATCTAAAATTCTCCGCTCATCTACTCACTAATTTAGATCTGACTGATTCCGTTTGAGGGTCATGTTCAGGTGACCTATTCTCATTATAACGTTCATGTTACAGACATTATGTTTCGTAACTTGTTTAGATTGTCTATGTCACGCAATATGCGATGAGATGTCCAATCACAGCCTATGAATAACACTTTCAAAATTATAGACAGCGGTCTATAGGATATCTGTTTACAGAGATTGGGTTTATACAGAAAGGCATTGGTCAAAGAATAATCTAGTATATTTAACATGTACATGCAACTGACCTTGGTGGGATTAATTCCGTAATTCGTGAAGTATTTAACGCATGTTTTCTTTTGAATAAGTGCCGAAAGTTGAATAATCTTTATTTCGAAATTGATTGAAAATTAACATGGAAAAATAACCTAAACCTTCAATGTCAATTGGGCAAAAGATTTATTTTACGTATTAAAGTGATATTGAATGTGAAATATTGGATAGCTAATATTTTCGTGCATGAAGTATTGGTTGACAATTTAAAAGACTTAAAATTTGTACATTTGTGTATAATATGCTAAGATCATTTTAAGTAAGTGTCGTCGAAATATGATACGGGCTAAGAATAATACATTTGCTAAATTCCGTTATGCCGAGCTTGTTAAAATGACATTTGGTATGAAGTGTTTGTCAAAACATGGCGATCTCGTGTCAATGATTTTGAAAAGATCTTTTTGTATAATTTATACGCCATTTAACAATGTTTTCGCTTTTTTGCGTATTGATTTACTTTTTAAAGTCACGTCACAATTGTTCAAAGACTAAGGAATATTATTATTATCTACGATTCTTTTTGTTATTTTTTTGTGGTTGAATAACAACAGAAGAATTCTTATGAGTTCGGAATGTGTGGGCATAAAAATAGAACATTTTTTTATAGAAATTTTTTATTTTTCCAAAAAAATTCCTGAAAATAGTGGAAATTTTAGAAATAAAAAATATCAATTAAAATGCAATCGTGGTTGACCTATTAACTTAAATAAATTTAAGATTTAATTTTTCGTGTCTTTGAGAATAAAGTACTGTCTATGAGTATATTTTTTCGACTCAGTTGATTTTTTTAATTTTTTGGTAATACTCGGTAACCTGGGTCAATATTATAGTAGTTCTGATTTTTAACCCCCACTTGTAAGAATTTATTTTAAGTGTTGCGTATATTTGCTAATTTAGAAATAAATTAATCATTTTTTTAGATTTTAATTAATTTTATTTATCATTATAAAACATGCCATGTCTTCTGGAGTTGTGATTAAATTAAAGAATCTACTCATTAATTGATGATAAATGTAGTATATTTTTAATTTAATTAAATCACCAGGCTTGGAGGTTTTTTAAACTTCTCAAAATACTAATGACATTTGTAACTAATTGGACTGAGTTTGAAATATGTTTAAAATCGTTAAGTCCTAATGCCATTCTCCCTCCTACCAATGATTTTTAATTATGTAGGGCAGTTGTCAGTCACTGACGAAAGTATGTGCTTAGTAGTCGGTTAACAGCTAAATCCAGAGATTTAGCCGTTCCAGGAGGAGTGAGTAGGTTGACTGACCGCCATTATATGACCTTATATGTGTTGCTACGGTGTTAAACCCAACAAACAAACAAACAAGTTAAGTCCTAGATTTTGAACACTTAGTTAAAAATAATTGTTAAATTTTATTCAACTGTCAGTGGGGCATACATTAACCCTGCTGATTTAAATACTCAATAAATATTCGATTATCCCTGTACATAAATAAAGATCTATAGATTAATTATCAATAATGATTACAGAAGTACTGTAGTGAGTATTTAAATCAGTGGGGTTGATGAATGTATCACTGATAATTTAATAAAATTTTCAATATTTTTTACCAAGATTATCAACTATCCCAGCTATATAAATTAATTAATTTACCCTAGTCACTGCTTTTGACTTGTGGTTTTAAAATGGTGACTAAAATTTCTGATGACAGTTTTTGATTGATGTTTTGTAAGATCGCCATGGTTTCCCTCGGCCTAACAGATATAAAAAATAATATACATGTGTTGTAACATAGATTTATGAATATCAAGTTGGCTTCGAAGATTTCCTTGACTTTTGGTATAATTACAATAAAGCTTTTGATATTCAATTATATATAATATAGGTATGAACAGATGTGTAAATATATTTGAATAAATCCACTGTTTACTCAGTCAACCATTTTTTGTAAAAGACGTCTCGGCACTATAAGTTATATAAATATATGTATTATATATTATAATATGTACAGTAAGGTTCCGCTACAAAGACCCACTTTGGTTATCTAAAAATCATGGGACTTCGTGCGATGACGTTACGTCATGGTGTGTTTTTTTCCCTCTGTTGTTTAAACCTGAAGATTTGCCTTTAATGGCGAAACGTTGGAAAACAGTTAATAAACAATAAGAAACATATTAGCTATGTGTTAATAGTGTTTTATATTTAATATAATGTTATCCTTATATAGGAATTCAATGATAAAGTCTGAGGATTCCAACTGTAAGGACCTACTTACCAACTGGATTGCTTCAGATTTTATCAGGGAAAGATAACTGACTAAAGTCCCTAATAACAGGCAATTAAGGTTAAAGACCTGCTGCTGGCTGTTGTAGAGGAGATTCACTGTATTTTTAATGCAGTTAACAACCAGTACAAAGAATTTTAAGAACGGTCTGTTTGAACTTGGGGTATTGGATCAGTTTGTAAACTATTGCGATTGGGCTTCTCGACTTTGAATGGGCTTATCCATTGTGAATGGGCTTTCGATCACTCTTCCTTGAAAAGATAATATTAGCTTTAACATATAATTGTCAAGATTTTCAATTCATTATCATAATATCATAAAGTGGTATGTTTTGTCAATGAACAATGTTTGCATATCTGTCGGTTCGTGTTTTTTTACTTTTGTAAATGAACAATAAAGTCTGCGCATCTGTGGGTTTGGTTTTTACTTTTGACATGTAAGTTTCTATACTTGGCCCATTATGTCAAGTTATAAAAAAATCAGCTCTGGAATGAAGCATGTTTAAACTTTGTGATAAAAGTTTGACATTTTGGGCATTTTGAAATGTTAGGGAGAGATGTTGAATAAATCCTTATTTTCACTTGTGGACTTCCCTCTTGGGCTTTTGTGTGCACATTGAAAGGCATATAGGGCTTTGTTTTTGTATTTTGTAAGTAGGGGCCATGGGTCTTGCGAAATTTCATGGCAATTTCAATCAAAGATAAACTCAAATTTGGGGGAAAATTGCATTTATTCAAAGAAACTTCAGGAGGAGAATGGGTTTGGACAGGGGCCTGTAAATTGTCCAAGCTGTGTATAAAAAAACATGAATATCAACTGATCTCTTGCTTTTCTTAATTATTCATGAATGGTAATAAACAAATTCATAAATTATGACATATAAATATTCCCACGATCTGAATTATTAATGTAAAATAGCTGCTCCCTTTCAATACAATGATGATGCTGTAAATATTTTTGAAAAATTTACATATTTTCCTGCTTTAAATAAATAAATAATATGCTAAGTGCTGTTTTACCATGAAGTTTTGAAATATACGTGCAATATATCTTATAAATGATTCGAAAACGTGTTGGTTAACTTCGTAGCAGACGAGAAATAGACGATATAGAAGTGGCATTGAATAGCCTCTGTCTTTTAAATAGAGATAAATATTACTAGCTATTCAATCGTTATTGAACTACGAGGTATAAATGTATATACATTTGGGTCGTTAATCAATACGATATATTGGAATGCATTCAACTTAAAGAAATAAACGGCTGTAAAACCATCTTGTTTTGATTGGCCCTGGTGTAATGTACACTAAGATTTATAACGTTCATTAAGTTGTCTGGCATATTTTTGAAAATTCAATAGCGCAGTTGGTAGCGCCGGGATTTGAAATCTCATGTCCTGAAGGGGTACGGGTTCAAATCCCACCTGGGCAGGTTATACCCTTCCATGAAAATTTGACAATAATGTCAATTTTCCTCCATTGATTAGATAATATGGAGAAGTTTCCGGCCTTGTGGAAGGGTAGGTGAGTACTGGTTATAGACAATGGTCCAGGAAAGCTAGGTTAGGTGCACTGGACACCGTAAAATGACCTAAACTGTGTTGACACGGCATTAAACCCAGTAAAAAAAAAAGAAGTAGTTAAACTAGCTGCTTACAATGTGTTGGATATAAAAAAAAACTTTGATGTTAGATGTCGAAGCTTCCTTATTTATCAGGGACCATTTGAAGGGTCCATCCCTTTTTAAAATTTCTTTAATTAAACTCATTCAGATTTCCCTTTTCTTCTTTAGTTAAGTGAAATAACTTGACAGTTATACTGTTTCAACTTTCTGTTTTAATTCATTATAAAGCACTGATGTTTTCATTGTAATATTCTACATAAAGTCATTCATTAAAAGGAGCTGGCATTTCATATCCTCCCATAAAAATTGGCAAAATGGTAAAAAGGTCATGGAAGAAAATTTACTTTGAATGATGTCTGTTTTGATGATTTTACAGTGGTGCTATTCGTAAGCTGTGATTGGACAGCCGATTTCAAATTGCGTGACATAGATGATGTAAACAAGTAACTAAAATTAATGATAGCGTCATGAATATTTCAATGAGAAAAGGTCACTTGAACGTGACCCTCATAATGAAACAGCCAGATCTAATTTAGCAAGTAGGCTAGCGGAGAATTTTAGATCAGGTTTTCATCAGATTGGACCCAAACTGATCGCAGAAAGTCACTTGGTATAGGCACAGGGACATGTAACTCAGTCTCCCTGATTACTCTCTATATTGAAGTCTTGTTAAGCCTACCTCAAGAAAAATAGGTCCAGATCTTGTCATAAATGAAAGTACAGTGTGAATAATCTAACAAGTCAACAAGTTTTAAGGGTCTAGAATCGCTAACACTTTATCAAGTGGTTTTACAACTTTTATTATTTATTGTTCATTTTTGTGAACTTTGTTGATCTAGTAATAAAACTTTTTATTAGTGTTTATTGTGAGGTGTTGGCTTGTCACATGAACAATAAATCATTATAAATTGGTCGAACTTGATCTTATTAAAGGAATGGCTTGGCTCATAATTGTCGGAAAGATTGTTAATGGGCAGCGGAAGAATGAGTTTTACAATATGTGTGTAAAAATGTCAATGAAGTTAATGACTTTAATTGTCTTATTGTTTGAGGTGATTTTATTGTCTTTAAATGAGTTGTTGATATTATTCAAGCTTTTGACCTGATTTCGGAGTTTGATTTACTCTGCTACAGTTGTTCCGGGTGCTTACCTTGGTGGGCGAAGGCTGAAAGGGTGTGTTACACCTGACCTCTTCACTTTTGGGCTACATATTAAAATACTTCTTGAACTTTTCGTCGTCAAATGTGTCAGTTAGTGCTATGCATTTCTTAGAATTGGTGCAATGCCATCTCAAAAACTGTTTGAATAAATGCATGGTGTTAGCGCTTGCAGTTGCTGTATCCAATAGATTTCACAATTGTGCCTTTTGTTGGTGACAGAAGGTGGAGAAGGGTCATTTCGTATGACTCCAATAATTTGGTGTTGGACATTGTCTGGGCTGTGTCCGGGTGAAATTTGATATTCTGATATTTTATGCATTGCAGATTGACTGATGACTATTTAGCCTCTCTATATGTAAGAAAATGCTCAGAAAATGATTGAGATTCAAAATGCACTGAACAAATGACTTGATAGTTTCAATATTGATTTACGTGAACTTCTTCTCACGTCGCCTGTTTAGCGGAAAACTGTTGTAACTCAATATAAGAAAAGAGTGAGTTATGGTCGTTTTAACCTGAACCTGGGAAATGCAGTTTGACTGATGGCCAATTTTTTGTTAAAATTTTTATACTAATAATAGAAAATATATGATGTATGTTTTCATTTGCATTTTTGTTACAGCTATAGAGAAATATCCGAACAGAGAAGACGTCCAAAGTTTAAGAAAATCGACGGCGATAGAATAGTAAGTATCGAGATCTCAAGATCGATCTCATATTATATCATTTACATAACGTAATTTCATTTTTAACGTAACTTGTGCTTTCAGTTATAAAGATATTGCGGAAAATACGCGACATGGTAGTCGCCGTAAAAATAAGCAGCATCAAGAACACAACGATACGGTATGTCATAAACTTGTGGGTGAGATTTCCATATATGGCTTTTAAAAACAAAGAAAACATGAGAAAATATTGGTTGATAATGATTAGGGATTTGTTTATTTTAGGTTAGGTTAAATATGGGTTTGTTTTGTTGTGTGAGCAAAGTGGGATAATGTGCTATAGGAATTTAAATTCATGTGCTACACATATGGTATTCATGTGAAATTCATGTGCTACTCATATGGTTTTCATGTGAAATTAATGTGTGGCTCATATGGTATTCATGTGAGATTCATGTGCTACTCGTGGTTTTCATGTGAAATTCATGTGTGGCTTGTGAGGTATTCATGTGAAATTCATGTGCTACTGATATAGTATTCATGTGGATTTTATGTGGTTTCATGTGCTACTCATGGTATTCATGTGAAATTCATGTGCTACTCATATGGTATTTATGTGAAATTCATGCACTACTCATATAGTATTCATGTGACATTCATTTGGAATTCATGTGTTGCTCATTTGCTGCTAGCTGCTACTGCCTTAGTTATGTGAAGTCTAAAATTTCATGCTAGAAAATAGTGGGTGGGGTAATTTGTCTGTAATTTTTATTCTCTCATGTTTTGTGCCAGTATATTACCCAGTAGAGTTTCTGTTGTATAGGAATGTAATGTCACTTGTTGAATTTTTTGCGTCATTCTATTGCGATCATCTATCATGCCTCCTGTAATCTGTTTGTGTTGGCATTTGGTACCGCTTCATTATAGAGTCAAGCAAAAAACCAACAACATTTCATACATTCTTTGACTTACACCCCTTTTCTTTGTTTTGGTAGAACTTTGTTGGACACTTATACTTTTAGGTTTCAAAATCTCCACCTTAAACATTATTTTAATATTGACAATTTTGTAATGTGTTTCTTTTATAAATTTTTAAATTTCAAAATAATGCTGCATTTTCATTGGTTGATTTGAAAATATTTTGACCAATCAAACAAACTTAATGATAAAACTGTTTCTATGATGGTTTAGGAGATTTTCTTCAACCTTTGGATGATTCTGTTGTCTCTTGCAACCAGGTGAAACTGACAAAAATATTTCGCAGTCTAAATTTCTTTTAAAAGATCATGTGTCCAACATTATTCTAACAAAATGTTCACTGTTCACTGCTGTTTCATTGTTTCGTTTCCCCCCCCTGTTTGCATTTCATTTTCACGTTTGTACCTGTTTATAAATAAATACATGTACGTATAGTGTTTTGTTCTGTGGTATATACCTTTTTCCCTAAAACCCCTATTGATCAACTGTACGCTCGTCCATCACTGCTCTCTTTTCTTTCCTCAGTTTCCCTAAACCTTGATCAATTTACCCTCTTCCCCTGTTTTCATTATTTAACCTTCTTCCTGTTTTTCTAAAAGGAGATACTCTTGTTTAGCGAATCTTCTTTTGGAATTATTCTACATGGATTTTAAAGTTGCTATCAATCTAAGGCCTGCTTCATTGACGTTTTATTTCATGAAATAAGGGGCTGCAATTATTGTCATTGTAAAAAGGGTTACAATTGCAATCACAAAAAAGGCCTTCAATTATTATTATGAAAAAAGGGGCTACAATTATCACAAAAAAGGCTGCAATTATTAGCATGAAAAAAGGGGGCTACAATTATCACAAAAAGGGGCTGCATTTATTATCATGCTACATTTAAGTTTTATCTTTGTAATTTTTCATAAAAAGGGGCCACACAACTGCTTAACATTAATATTCATATTGCTTTACTAACTCACTGTTTCTGGTAAAGGGCTCACTGTTCACTGCTGGTGTTTTGTTCACAAACATAATATTTACGTAGATAGAAAGGTCCGAGGGTTTGTCTGCTGTATTCGAAAAAAGGTTCACGAGAAATAAGGGTTGCATTGAAGTGAAAATTAGCTAGTCATATGTTATTCCACACGTGTTGATGTGTCCATGGGTTGGTAGTCATGTCTGGACGATATGTTTAAAATAATTTTTGAAGTTATATGGATTTAAGGGCAGGGGTCAGATAGGGAGTGAAGGGGGGCATTGTCATGATATAACTATATAATGTTTTTAAATTTGTGACTTTTAATTCAAAATCAGACAGAAAAAATTTGAGTAAAACTTTGCTGGAGTTTAGAGATTAATTTTTATGTGTAAAGGGAGATAATTCAACATTTAAAAAAATCATAATTTTTTAAAGGGAGGTAATTCAGAATTAACATCTCAGAACTATTTTGAAAGCACTCAAGTCAAATACTTTTCTTCACATTTTTCACTGTTATCTTATTAATGCTTATAGGATTTATTCCAGAATTCCTTACCTTTTGGCGGGAAAACCCATTTTCCTGGGTTCTGGAAAACATCTTTTCTTGAATATTTTCTGACTTAAATCTTTGTATTTGTTACATTTTATTTAAATGTCAGTGGTGCAATCATTAACCCTGCTGATTTAAATACTCAATATTCATAAAAAATCCTCGTACACTTATATGGATATCTATTTTTATCCTTGTGAGTAAAGAATCAAATGTAGTGTGTATGTATATACAGGGATTGTTGAACTTACATCAAGTATTTAAATCAGTGGGGTTAATGTAGATGCCACTGACAGTTGAATAAAATTTAAGAATATATTATATAGACATGTATAGGTATTTATTTATCCATAGAAACCTATATCTCTTATGATTAACAAATATTTTATTCACATGTTCAATGACTGCATATTTTACATCAATGAGCAGTAGTCACTATTCATGTAACTTTGAGTTTTATTTTAATTTTCTTTACTTTTGTTAATAAGCAATTAGTAATCTCTTATCAAATTATAAATTTTATTTCAATCTAATAATCTTCAATGAACTTTTTCATGCATACATACATGTACATGGCTTGACATTTGGGTTGGAATGACCTGTACAAGCTTAAAATCTTTTTATTTGTTCAATTTACTAGGTTTAATGCCGTGTCAACACGTTTTGGTTATATTATGGTGTAGGGCACCTAACCTAGCTTTCCTGAACCATTGTCTATAACCAGTACTCACCTACTCTTCCACAAGGCCGGATACTTCTCCATATACCTTATTTATGGAGAAAAATTGACATTATTGTCAAATTTTCATGAAAGGGTGTAACCTCCTCAGGTGGGATTCCAACCTGTACCCCCCCCCCCCCCTTAGGACCCTAGATTCTAAGTCCTGGTGTGCTACCCACTGCACTACCGACCTTGGTTCGATTTGTTTAGAAACCCAAGCTTTAAATGTTTTAGCATTCAGGGATCTTAAGTTAGTTTTAAAAAGTACGATATATGCGTTGTGTCCTTTAATATTGGAAGATAATTGCTCAATAATTGAAGTAGGGATTTTCTAATGACAAAATATATTTACTTTGTACTTGTATTAATTTTGCAATATTTACATTATCATATAAAGTGCAGAGATTTTTTAATTGCATTTGAATTAGATTAACCATCAAAGCCTGTTTTAAAGACCATTCTAAGCGGATTCAATTTATAGCCATTTTGAAGTACCACTCTTTGCCTGGATGGCCTGATTTATGCATTGAGTGGAGGTTATTCAAGTGTACTTTATGATTATCCTTTTGAATTAAGCCAAAACAATGATCCAAATGACAATGCTGTTCGAATTTTTGAAATTTGAAAAATCGTTATCTGTCATTCCTAATTAAAAGTTAAAATTGATTATCAAAAAGGTCTCTTTTTATGTAAGGTTCAATAGACCCACTTTTGAACTCCAACATATGTTTTTTTTGCATTAGTGCTCAGGCGGTACAAATGAAATTTCTGCATATTATCGCTGAAAAACTTAATACATGGATTAAATCTTTTTGTTCTCAGAACATATGTTTCATTGTAACGATTAAAGTTTGTTTGTTCGTTGGAATTCCAAATATAATCTATTATTTTGTTGATTACTATAATATTGATAGGTGAGTGAAACAAATATTCCAACTACACGTAAATAAAGAAGGATTTTAGACTTGTTTTTTGTGCCAGCCCATCCATTTGTAATCTCGGTATGCAGGTGTCTGGGTTGATAAATTGAATGTTTCTTGAAGCCATTTATATCTCCTTTCTGCCATTGGCATGTCGAAAAATGTACCATCCTACAGTTGTGGGAAGTTCAGGGCTCTGTCCAGAAAAGGCTTGGCTCTCTGTTAGGGTCAGGAGCTGAGAGGTCTGAAAGGGTTTACTTGTTTGTGTAAAAAGGGCACATGGATGAGAAAGTGTTAATAGGGGGTACTGTTAAAAAAGTTCAGGAAAGTTGGTTAAATGAATTGGCAGCCGTTCATTAGCTAATCAAAATTTTTGATTGCCAGCTTAAAAATCTAACATACAGAAACTATCAGTAATTCTAATTAATGGGTTTTCATCTGCCACAAAAACAAAGATTAAAATGCACAGAACAGAATAGGAGTTATGTGTAATTCTTGATTTTCAGCAATAATGTCTGAAAATCATTTGTACCTCGGTGTGCATGGAAAATTCCAATATTTTGAGTTCCAGCAGCGTGTTCAATTACCCTGAACGTTCTGAAACGTTCCGTTACGTTAGGTTTGGAACAACTCAACCCAAAGTTAGCTCAACCCAAAAAATTCAATACCTCACTAACGATTTGAGTTGTCCCGACTTTGGCTAGAGCTATCCATGGGTTGAGTTGTCTAGGGGTTGAGTTGTTCCGTACCCATAACATTTGCTAACAGTCGTTACTGAACACTCTGCTGATGTCATGTTATAAATAATCAAGCATTTCTCTGCTTTCAGATTACCCCTGTAGTACATGCACCCATATACAAGGACAGACATGGTAAAGCTCTGGCGGAAGGTAGAACGATTAAAGGTATACCACTTAGGTAAGTACTTTGTTGTTTAATAAGTTTTATTAGCCGGATTTTTCCACCGGTGGGCCGGCCATTTTGGGGGGGGTCGCTGGCAATGTCCGGTGGCGTTAACAATTGCATTCAAGTTTTCAATTTAGCATATATTTCTGCTATTTATTGTCAGATCTTTATGAAACTTCATACAATGATAGCATACCATGTGATGAACGGAATTAGAAATTAACCACAACTCTAGCTGGCTTAACTATGGATTATTTCCCTTTGAAATTTTGGGTTAAAATTTTCAAACCCGGCTTTATTGTGGTTTCCACAGTGCATTTCTTGTTTTAAAGGATATGTGTCTAGAAAAGCACTCCAAATAATACACTTAGGTCCCAGTTACCCTAAGGGCCTAGTTACACATGGCGATCGTGTTAGATCGATAGTTCATTAAAAATGGCCTATACACATGTATCTATACTGGTGTAATTATTTTGAGTAAAGTTAGAATTTCAAAATAAATAAAACATCGCCCAGACTTTGACTTTTTGGGTTTTTCACAACTGAAGATGTTAGAAGTTATTATATATTACTGGATTATTATTAATAATATTATAAATACAGTCATCACGAATGAATTTTCTAAGCGCAAGACATTCGGTCTGGTAAACGCCAAAATTTTACCTGACCAAAAAGACTTTTACCGGACCGAAGGTTTACCAATCATATTTTGTTTTTATATGTTATTTTAGACTGCACTGCTTATGTTTCTACCTCATATATGATATTATTATATAATAAACATTGAATAAAGAATCGCTTGACTTACATTGTACTTGCAACTGCAAGTTTTATGTTCGATTATGCATTTTTAGTAATATTGCTACTGAAATTTCCACCAGACAGTCGGTCTTGTGATCCGTATACTTTAACCGGACCATCAGTGTTTTAGACGGACTCGGTCTTCGGTCTGGTGGCTAAATTCAAAGACTATAAATATATTTTCTTTTTCTTTGTTTTCAGACTTGCAATTAATAACAACAATTCAAGTGGTTACATACCTTTTACTATTCAATACAGAATTAGAGATAACCTGGATGCGATAATTGAAGATATTGAAAGACAGTTAGGAGTTCTAGTTAAAAGGTATGACCACTAGGGCTGTGGCGAGTTTCTGAGTACTCGGATATTCCTGATCCCAACCAGAAAATTGAGTACGATTATTTGTCACGTCCGAAATTGTTGGATCACATTAATTACAACTGAAAACGAGTCGCACTTTTATTGTAAAGTTTAATTTATGTAGGGACCAAACAATCTTGTGTCAAAATTTGATTGATACACATTTAAACAAAATTTTTTTCACTGAAAATGCCCATAAAAGGTATGGTAATATATGTGTTTGGAGTACATGGTTTTCCTTACCGTAAAACTCTTGTGATTCTTCACTAACACTTACATGAATTCTGTTTGCTTCTCCATTAACAAGTGATTCTTGGTTCGATTCATGAACCGCTACACATGAATCCTGGTTCAGATCGGATAGCCACTTGCTCAACAATCCACAGCCCTAATGACCACCATCTGAAGTCTAATGTGAGGCAACAAGGATGATCAGAAAATACGAAAATTTGTTACTATTTTTAGTAGCAAGGATGCTTCGAAAATTCTAAGATTTTGTTTCTTTTTTTAGTAACAATTGTTCGTTCGATTTTTCATCGAAGAAAATCAGCTAATAGTTTGGCAAAACACTGATGGGCGGTCCGGAGGTCATTAACAATTGCGATAAAGTTTTCAATTTAGCTTATATTGCCATTAATTGTCAGATCTTTATGAAACTTCGTACAATGATAACATACCATGTGGTGAACAGAATTAGACAGTAACCTGAACTCTACCTGCCTTTAATTATGGATTATTTCCCTTTGTAATTTTTGTGTTAAAGTTTTTAAATCTGGCTTTAATGTTGTTTCCACATTACATTTCTTGTTTTTATTACTTTTCAGTTTGTACACTATTGATAATGAAGGTCTCACGGGACCCCAAGACTTCAGGAAAGTTTGTGACTGTTCGGATTTTTTTCCAAATGCTCATGTGTTGGTAGTAGGGAAAGGAAAACCCGTTTTTAAACCTTATAAATTTAAAGGATTAAAAGACTTTGAAGTTCGAACATCACCCCGTGCTGGCCTCTTTTATAACTATCCTGATTTTCAAACTACTGGAAACCAATTTAAGCATAATTTATCTTTAAATAGGTAAGTCATTCTTGTATTCTTCTTCTACTTTTTAGCAACGTTTTAGGAAACTCCTCCATATACCTTATTTATGAATGAAAAAAATTGACATAATGTCAAATTTTCATGGAAGGGTATAACTCCTTGGTTGGGATTGGAACCTATACCGCCTTCTGGGCCGCGGCCGTGGGGTAGTGGTTCAAATCCGGAGATCGTGTGTTCGAGCCCGGTTGCTGTAGGTCATACCCTATCCATGAGTTGTCGGCCTTGTGGTAGGGTAATTTAGTACTGGTGATAAAAAAATGTCCAGGAAACCTATAGTAGGAAGAGCTGGTCGTTGTATATATGACCTAAATATGTGAAAAAAACAAAAACAAAAAAAAAACCTCCTTCAGGAAACTAGATTTGAATCCAGCCCTCCTACCAACTGTGCTACCGAACAGAGTTTTATTCTCCTTCTTCCAAAAGAGTTATTATACCCCCGCTTCGAAGAAGAGGGGGGTATACTGTTTTACCCTTGTCCATGCGTGCGTGTGTCCGTCCGTCCGTTACAAAATTTCCGTCGCAGTTTTCTCAGCAACTACAACATGCAGCAGCCTAATACTTTGCATATTGCTTCATCCCATAGTCCCATGTGGTGTAAAGCGATTTCATGCTCCTTGCTCATCTACTTCCTGTTTGTGGCATATTTTTAGATTTTTGCGGGGGTATCACTAGTGAGCATTAGCTCACAGATTTACTTGTTCTTTGTGCTTAATGTGGCAATTCATCCATCTTTCTTTTTTCGCATATGATGAATCAACTGCAAGTCATTCATTTTGCTTGTTCATAATAATAATGTTCATCTGGTTTTCCCAATTTATGGGTTTTCCATCTATGCACAGGCGGTACAAACAAAATTTATCTACACATAATTGCTGAAAAGTAAAAAAATGTGGATTAAAAAATTTAGTTCATTGTACAGGTTTACATTGTAACGATAAAAGTTTGTTTGTACTGGAGGGAAAATACCCAAATATTTGAATTATGAATATAGTCTATTAGCTTAAGGAGTTGAGAAAAAGCACGAACATATAACCATGTAAAATGCCTGAAAATATCCACAAATGTTACTATTTCTAGTAACATGTGAATTTATGGTGTTTTTAATTTAAAAACATTCAAAACTTTTATTTTTCAGACAAAAAGTTTTACCAAGTATTAGCTCAGGTAGTAATAAGCATAGTGAACCTTACTCACCTTTCTCAAATGCTGGATCACATGGTGGCAGGTGAGTGTTACTATTTTTAGATTTCAAATTTGATACTATTTATAGATATTAGATAATGTTACTATTTTTAGATTGCAAATTTGATGCTATTTATAGATATTACTTATGTTACTATTTTTAGAATTTGTACGACATAAATTACTATTTATAGAATTTTAAGGTCAAATTTTGACCTTTCCTCTATTATTTCGTCAAGAAGTGACCTTGACCATTGCAAATGAAGCCAGAATTAACTTAGGCTGGTGGTTTAAGGCCCTGACTGTACAGTACAGTGTTTATGGCTCATTTTGGGGGCTCTCGGGGAAGATTGGGTTTCTAAATGTTTATAATTTTCATGGGTTGTCCTAAAAACAGGATTTTGCACAAAAACTTATTGAGAGTTCTCATATATACTTAGTATTGTTACTTCTTGACTGTATTTTAAGACTTACTCTATCAATTAATTTTTCTTCATTCTTTTTTCAGAAGAAATAATAAACAACAAAGAAGACCTAAACAAGTTGATTATGACAAAGGTAACATAATTAGCACTGATACTATGGTAGAGTTCTTATGTTTTAGGGAAAAGAGATTTTGCCCCTTTAAATGGAAATATAGCCAGATAGTTTCTTTAAAATGTAAAGAGTTAAGCATAATGTTACTTTACAAAGCAAATTGTTCAGGACCAAATGATCATTTTGGATAATGTATGAAATTCTGATGATCCCACTTCAAATAAATGAGACATTTAACTGTATATGCATTAGAGAACTTGCCTTTCTAAGAACTACCCGGTAGACATGCTAAAATGAGCAGTTAATAACATCCATCGTAAATGGAGCGGCCGTGGCCAAGCAGTTACGATGTTGGACTGGTAATATTTGGATTACCAGCTCTGGGTTAGTTTGAATCCCATCCAAAACCTACCCTGTAGTTTCCTTGCAAGAAACTTTAGCCTACTAGCTCAGTACTTGGGGACCAGGAAGCGGACTGGAAATTGATAAATCTTAGTTGTAATAACTTGTTCCAAAATCGACCTAAAATAAATTAAGCTAAACTACCATAAATGGCCAGCTCAGATTCGTACAGTGTGATTTAAATGTTTCTTTTCTTTTTTTTAATGGGTTTAACGGCGTGTCAACACAATTTAGGTCATTTTACTGCATCCAGCGCACCTAACTTAGCTTTCCAGGACCCTTGTCTATACTCAGTACTTACCTACCCTTCCACAAGGCCAGAAACTTCTCCATATTATCTAACATATTTAGGAAAATTGACATTTTTGTCAAATTTTCATAGAAGGGTATAACCTCCCAGGGTGGGATTCAAGCCCATACCCCCTTTCGGGACACGAGATTCCAAATCCCTGTGTGCTACCAACTGCGTGATCGACCCAGGTTTTTTAATGTTTCATGACTGTACTTACTGCATGCATGTCTGAAGAGATGTAATCTTCAGCCAATTAAAAATTCTGTTGTTAATTGGCTCAGACTTAATTAAAATTTAATTTACTACTTACATTTAATTGCTCGTTACTGCAAATCAAATTTTATATAAATGTATGATGTGTTCATTCTATTGATTAAGAAAAGTGCTGTGCTGTCTTAAATTTATTCATTTGAAGTTTATTGTTTGAATATTGAGTACTTAAAAACATTTCTTAAGCTGGGTTGAACACCTTAGCGACACATTGTATAGGTAGGTTATACCAACTCACTGTTCCTGGAAAGGCTAAATCTCTGAACTTAGCTGTAAACCAGTTACTAGTGGCATACTTCCATTAGTGACTCACAACTGCCCTACATGAATTAGAATCAGTGGTTGGAGGAAGAATGGCTGTAGCAATTATCTCAGGACAAAACGTTAGGAAAAAATGCCCTGTCGGGAATTGAACCCACAACCCCTTCGATAAGAATACTTTTGAGCTACTGACTGAGCTAGCTAAGTGGGCACACCAAAACATACAGTCATTTCTCATTACGTGTATCTCAACTTTTCATTATTATAGCCCCACTTCGAAGAAGAGGTGGGTATACTGTTTTACCCTTGTCCGTGCGTCCGTCCGTTACAAAATTTCCGTCGCAGTTTTCTCAGCCACTATGACATGCAGCAGCCTAATACTTTGCATATTGCTCCATCCCATAGTCCCATGTGGTGTAAAGCGATTTCATGCTCCTTGCTCATCTACTTCCTGTTTGTCGCATATTTTTACATTTTTGCGGGGGTATCACTAGTGAGCAATAGCTCACAGATTTTTTGGATCTGTATATAGATGTTTTTTAGGCCACAACAAGTTAATCATGTGTTCTATTGGTTTGCTTGCACCTTATTTTTGACAGTTTTTACACACAAAAAATTATTTCCTCACTCGCTCATAAAAATTTGGTCAAACCGCTATATAAAGCAGCTGAATTAAGATTTAAAAAAAAAATTCTTCGCTCGCCCCTTTTTTCCCCAGAAAAATCCGTAGAACACATGATCAACTTGTTGTGGCCTTATGGCCAACATTGATTTACTGTCTTGAACTCTGGCAGGTTTTGAATTTGGTTAATTATTTATACCCGGATACTAAGAATTAATCAAAATGGTGTTTTTTTGTAATCTTTATTGTTTAGTTGTTGATAAGTTGATGGATTAATATTAACACCTATCAACAGTTGATGTATTAGTTTCTGTTTTAAATGGATGGGGAAGAACTTTTATTTTATTAAGATTTTATGGTGTTTTATCAACACTTTTAATTATTTTGGTTGATTATGTAAAACTGCCTGCCTGAAATAGCTTTTTTGTCTAAGTAGTATGGTTATTTAAGGGGACTGACTAACTGACTGAAATAGTTTTTGGCTAATTATTTTGGTTTTTTAAGGGGTCTGGCTGGCTGAAGCGGTTTTTTGGCTGTTTTATTGTCTTACCCTACTACAGGGCTGTATCATTGAGTCTTTCAAAACTAGACTTACTACATGTTAGAAAAAAGGTGTATACTAGTTTTGATTTAACCAATCAATGTGTTTATACACATTCGTCACTGTAAGGAGATGAATAGGAAAGAATAACAAATGGATGTGAGAATGGAATGGGTAAAATTGAATTAAGGAAGAGAAAAAGGGTCAGAGAATAGGGCCCTTCTATTTTGCTTTAACTGGTCACAGAGCAAGGCCCTTCTATTATACTTAAAAAGACCAGAGAGTAACTATGAGTGGGGAAATTTGACTAAGAGAGAGAAAAAAGGTCAGAGTTTAGACCCTTTTTTTTAAGAACAACCACTTCATTTGGTGTGCCTACTTAGTGCTTTGAATTATGATAAGACAAATTCTTGTTTTGTTTTCCACAGATGATGCTGGAGTGTATCGTGCCAAGAAACAGAATAATGCACGCGGGGCTCAACAGGTAAATGAATCTAAGGATACTCGTACTGAAAGACCCATTGATCAAATGGAGGCAGAGACTGTTGAAGAGGTATGCCCAATTAAAGGGCACAGTGTTCACAAAAGTCAGTCTCCAAAAAAATCTATTTTTAGCACAAAAGCTTCAATTCTATTTATAGCTTATAGTGTTTATGTTCTTTATTTAGAACAATATGAGGTTCAATATAAAGATCAGAAACATCCATTATTTTTTAAGAATGAGGCATCCATTTTAAATATAGAAAATAATTTAACAAATTTTAAGAGCAGAGTTTGCTTTCTATTTTTAGAACAAATCATATGTTCTATAAATAGAACTAAACTTCCAATCTATTTTTAGAACAGAATTTCAAATCTATTTTTAGAACAAACCCTATAATCTATTTATAGAACAAGCACTGTTGGAGATATGATGTCTTAAATTTGAACTTTGACCTATAGGTGTCACTGTAAGATGTTGTTGCATGCTCCTTGTTCACCTAGTTTACTGTCTGTGTGTTTTTAACTCCTTGTTTCTTTCTGTCTCGTATTTCCATCCTCGTGGAAACAAGCATGCATGTTTTTCTCTGCTTTCCCTTTTACCCAGAAATTTTCAAAAACATTTTACCAGATTTAGGTCTCTTTTTTTATTTTACATATGAATTTCCAATGAAACGACAGTCTTGTTGTAGTAATTGAGTGACAACGAAAAATTTATACCTCTGACGCCACATGTGATTTGACTATTTTGTTTGTTATTTGGTGGCGTTGCACCTCTCGGCTTATATTATTATCACTGCAAAAAATATTATATTTCACTTCAAGCTTGGAAACCTTTAAATGCCCGTAGTCTTATTTTTTATATTTAAAGCAAAGTGCTTTGTATAAAAATAGAATTTCTTACCTTTTCAATTTAAATTCTAGACTTTTGCTGCTTTTTATAATTCTTTAGGTTCTTTAATCATACGTTTTGTTACTTTTATTTCTTTCTGTTAATTTAGCAACCCCCAAAACATAAATGATCGTCATTCATTTTCTGAAAATGTGTAATGGTATGTTCAATGAATGAGTTTATGAGTGAAAAAAAATAAAGCTAAATATGAGTTTGCTAAAGTTTTGTTAGAGCTAGTTGCTCTCAATGTTTGATGAAAATTTAAGCTAAAAGTGTGTTTTGCTTAAGTGATTTTATTTTAGCCATTATATAAAGAATGGTAACTTTGCTATATAAATAAATGTTTTTCAATTTTCCCAGATATTTGATAGACCTAGTACTTGATATTTTTTCTTGAAATATTAGGCTAGAAGTATGTTTTGCTGATTTTTTTTCCAGACTAGAAATATTCATATTTTTGCCTATTTTATCAACATGAACTGTATACCCCGATTTTATTACAGTAAGATTGCTGTGTGTAACTTACAAAAGGAACTAGACCCCCTCTTATAGATTTCTGAGTTAAATATTTATTTTGAAAAAATCGACCATTTTAAAGAACTGATTGGCAAAATAATGGAATTGTTATAATTGCGTTGTCATCAAACCTTCAACTCTAGCATGACTTTTACCGTAATCTTTAACGTTCAGAAATTCTCAATATGAAACCAGTTTCGTAATTAACGAAGCATTTTTTCCATATTTAGTGGAAAATAAGGATGGAGTTCTGACTCTTTAATAATTAATGTCCTTATTACTTTCCTCAGATTAACAAAACAACACAGATAATTATGTCTCTGGATTAATTTCCTGCGATTGTTGGTTTTCAAGTTAGTCTGGTTGCTTAGCAACCTTATTAAATGTTCTATTCTGAAATCATATTTATGAGGTTAATTCGTACTGCTTGGATATTAAGGTATTATTTTCATGGCAAATAAGCCTAATTAGTAGGATAATGAAAAGTTTTACCTCTGTTTTTAGGTTAGTGCATAATTAGAAAATCGGAAATCGGGTTACAATCAAATAAGTCCCATCTTCAATTATGAAATTTTTTAAAGATCTATTTTTAAATAAAAACGAAATAATTGTTTTTGATCTTTATCTTACTAAATCTATCTTTTGGTTTTTAAGAATCGTAATGTTAGTGATCTTTCTGATGTCATTGTAAGTGACCTTGAACTTTAACCATTTGACCTTTATATGACCTTGGTGACCTCGAAAATGTTCCCATAATTAAATTGACCTTCAAATGACCTTGGTGATAATGGCATCTCTCATTAGATTTAAATTTGACCCTTAGTACAATTATGACCTTTTACAACAATTAACCTATATAAAGTATTTGACCCTTAGCTTTTATATTTGACCATGACCTTTAATTTAGCTTTGACCTTTATATTTGACCTTGAAACTGATATTTGACCTAAAGTATTTGACCCTTAGCTTTTATATCTGACCATGACCTTTAATTTAGCTTTGACCTTTATATTTGACCTTGAAACTTGTATTTGACCTTGAAACTGTTTTCTTCCTTTGTCTCTGTCTAGTTTAGTCTGTTACAAATGGTGTGTTTTGTTTGTTGTAGCAAATTAGAATTTAGATTGCCTAGAACCCTTAGTATCTGACCTACTTCTGTGTAATCTATCAAATAATCTATAATCTAGGTCACTTCTCTGACCTATTTCTCTATAAAGTAGGTTAAAAATCTAGGTCATTTTCTTTATTATAGTGCTAAATTTTTTAGATCTTTCATTAATGAATCTTTTAACTAAACTTCACTGGGTATAATGTAATTTTTTTTCCTTGGATTAGAATAACCGTGTTTGACCTTTATAGTCTTAAGATGGTCGCAATAGTACTATTAAAAGTATTTTTTTCTCATATTTTTTTTTAATTTAAGATAAGTTTAATGTTTCCACACAGTAGACGATCTCTTTTAATATATTACTTAGGATTAAACTTAAAAGATAAACTATTCCTCAAATACTTATTATTTAGTAGAAGTGAACTCTGTTGATTGCTTTTTTTCCGTAAGTTATGATCTGATGAATTAAAGTCAAAATTATATTCATCATAGCATTAAGATTGTTTAATGCTTAAACAAGAGTTTTCTAGTTTGTTCAGAGTGCTTTTAGAACATACTGTTTTTCTCTGTATGTAGCTTAACAGCAAATGGAAGAAAATTCTGACTTCCATTAGATATAATTCCTGTTTTATAAATGTAGACCCATCTCCCACCATTATTTTAACTGTTGTTGAACTTTAACTATCACCATGCAGCTATTATACTATACAATGCAAGCTTTCTTTGAGAAGCACTTTTCTCATTTCTTCTGGAATACTGTTTTGCTTAGATTCTTTTTCATTTGGAATCCCTTTTTTTGGAGCAGAACTCTTTTAGCAAATTGATGCAATCTTTGATGATTTATAAGTCTCAAATGCTCAATTTGAGAAGAAAAAAATATTCCTGAATAAAGATCATTCTGTTATCAAAGGAATAATTTTGGTAGAGCTTTAGATTAATTTTTGAGCTTATAATTGCTTGATAAGATCAATTTCTGAGTTTTATGCTTGAAAAGATCAATTTCTGAGCTTAATGCTTGATAGGATCAATTTCTGAGCTTAATGCTTGAAAAAGATCAATTTCTGAGCCTATTGCTTGAAAAGATTAATTTCTGAGCTTAATTCTTTATAAGGTACAATTGCCAACCTTAATTCTTTATAAGATAAATTTCTGAGCTTAATGGTTGAAAAGATCAATTTCTGAGCTTAATTCCTTATAAGATCAATTTCCTGGAAAGCTTGCAATGTATAAAATCTATTTGGCTTTCACAATGCACTTTTATTATAACTTGCACATTTTTTTTGCTGTGGCTTTAATTTAGGAGGAGATTAACACGAAAGAAAAGACAACTCCGATACCACCTGGCACGGAGCTTAACAAACAACCATCGAAAGAGAATAAACAGAATGCGGACAGCCAGAATAAGAAAAATAGTCAGGTAAAAACCGGTTCTCTGAAAAGTGAGAAAAAAATAAATAATTTGTCTGTATTACCTCCCCTTGTCAGCGAGGATGACGCCAAAAATGGCAGAGCTTCTAAAAATGAAAAACATTCCGAAACCAACGATGCTAGTTTGATAAATGACGGGCACGTTAAAGATGAGGTTAATAAAATTGAAAATATGACTGATCCTAATAAAGGTGCGGATAATTTAATGGATAAAAATGATGCGGACAAAAGTGTTGGTGCAGATAGGTTAGATGATAATGTTCATTGGGATAAAACTGGTGCGGATAATGATAACAAACAGGATAAAACCAAGTCAGGCAATCTTGTTGATCAGGATACCAGTATAGATGAGGACCAAAAGGGGCCAGAAAAAGGGCCAGAAAAGGGGCCACCATCACCTACTGGTAAAAATGAGGCTGGCAGTCAAACACCTCTTCCGGCGTCACCGCCAGAGGGTAAAGTGTCGCGGGCGTCGCAAACTGCCAAGGTATCAAAATAGGCTTGGTGTATTATATGTTATGTCGGCTGTTAGCTGTGCTGCTATTTGTATGTGCTTATTGCTTACCTTTTGTATTTATGTGTAAGCTAGAGTTGCCAGACTGGTTGTGATTCGCTTTTATTCTCAATGATAGTTCCCTTATAGGGAAACCACAAATAGTTTACGCTTTCATTGCCAATTGATAGAGCTAGCTCTTTTTGCGAGAAAATAGTTTTCAGTAGTTTATGAATTAGATGAAAAAAAGTGAATTTGCATTTTTAATGGTTTATAAAACAAATTAGTAAGTAGGTCAGTGCGAAAACTGGTCTACATATTTCTTTATTAACATGTAGTTAGACTAGTTTCTGCTCTGATCCTTTGTTATGGATTATGCATTTTGATAGTAAGAAACTTCGGTACTTTTCTTTTTGAATATGTGCATGATTTTCTTGTAAACAGTCCTAGGATTTCATAATGTTTAGTATTTTCTTAGTCGAAACTTAAAAACTTCCAAGTTTTCTTAATAATTTCAACTTGCCGTTATTGATTTGTTGTGGCAAGTATTTTCTATTTTTATAAAAGTAATTATGAAGTGTTTTTTTTAGGCTGAGTCTATCTTGAGAGTCATTTGTCTCAGTCTTAAAATTACAATTGTTGTTATTACATGTACATGTAATTAAAATGATATCTTGTCTGGAGCTTTTCCTATGTCTGACAAAGTTGTACATGAAAATCTAAAACATGTATATATTTTACCTGTAGCGTGTTACAATGCTTGGTCTGTGTGCTTTTGTATATTTTGGTTTGGGTTAATTATGTTGAAAATTAAATATTAACTTCTTAATTTGTCTTTATATGTATTACTGTACAATGTCTTCTTGCAGTTTGAAAATGAGTGGAATTTTCTGTAGTTTTTTTGTTGAATTTTTTGTTTATTTTTTTTTTGTCTTTTAAATGAGTGAAGTTTGAAATTCAAGTTTGCTGTGACATGAAAATACTGATTAATTTTGCTGTGTTTATTATGAAACAAAGACTGTTATTGATATAATATACATGTATGAAAATATGGATTGTAGTTATCCCACCCACTTAGTTTTACTGTAGCACAAAACCCTCTTCCGTAGCACTGTTATTCCATTCCTTCACTTTTTACCTGGTTTTTGCGCTCAAAATTTTTAGTCAGTTTTTGCCATTTTTAAGCCATTTTGTGCCATTCAGGATCTGTGAGAAATGCATGTTTCTAGTTATTCTTATTTACTGAAAATGCACTTTTGATACATGATAATTTTAGTCTTTTATGGACCATTAAATACATGGGGTCCATGGTTTTTTATGCAGGGCCAAGGTTTTTAGGTTACTTTTAAAATTAGTTTTTCCTTTCTGCTTAGTCATGAACACTTTTTACTGGCACATTTATGCATGTTTAGGGGTAATAGACTGTATGTTAGGGGCATTGTTAAGCATGAATAGTTATTCTTAGATCAGATATTATTCATATTATAGCTATGAGCCATTTGAATTTCGATCATTTGTTCCCATTTCAGATTTTAAATATATATTTCATACATTTTTCTCAGATTTAAATAATGGCTAAGGATTTAAGATATCCATACTTTTAATTTATTTCTTGTACAATTTTTTTAATAATTCAATTTTCAAATAATAATTTAAAGGCTTAAGTTAAATTTTCATGGTGACTGTAGTGATTATTCTTAAACTCAGAAAAAGGGGCAGGGAGGCCCAAAAAGGGGCACAGTGCATCAGTGGGTTGATGTTTTAAAGTGACTATTTTTTCATGGGGAAGAGCAAAAAGGGGCAAGGGGAATAGAAACAGGGTGGATCTGAGGGTTAATGTTTCAAAATGACAGTTTCTGCAAAGAAAGGAGCAAAAAAGGGGCAGGATGCAATGCCCGGCTATTATGCTTGAGAATAATCACTATTATAAGCTCAGCTTTTCCTAAACTCAAAAACTAGTATCCTATAATTATTATATTTTATATTTTTTGTAATCTTCTTACATGACATCTTTTATTGATTTAACAATTAACATTGATTTCTCTACCTTCTTTTACAGGAAAGGGTGAATGAAGAGGCCGTAAGTATAAATTCTTTCTAGTCATTTCTTGGATATGGTTGCTATGGCAACCATTAAAAACAATTTCCATAGCAACCATTATAAACAATATACCATTTTAAGTCTTCACTCTGAAGAGTGTTTTTATTGATTTTCAATCATTATTTCTATGATAGATGATGCATCATTTGCGTCACATTGATGCGTGGTAATCTCCTCTGCTGATAGCATTTTCCAGGAAAAAAATCAGGAAAGAATTTTCTCGGAAAAGTCTTTCAATGTTAAAGAGAGCATTCTTAAGAGTATGCATGCGAATGCTCAATTATTAATTGCTATGTTTTAATTTCCTTAATATTTTATAGTTACTGTTATATATGACATATCAAGGACCAAAAATGGAAAAAGGACTTATCGGTTTTAGTGCCATCATAGGCATTGATGTGCAATGAATGATTTGGTAATAATTTGGCAACTTGTACTGGTCCCTTGTATTTAAAATAGTTAATTTTTATGAGCTATGCTGTATGCGTCATCAGTCGGAATAAATCATACTTTAATACTCTGGTTTTATTCAGTCCCCTGACCTCTCTGGTCAGCGGCCACAGTCTGACTACACTGACCACGTCATGGATCCCTCCTCTGACCGTAACCAAGGTGACACAGGACAACAACAGGTCTCGGATGGTTCGAGACCCGCCACTAATAATGGTCTGATAAGTTAAAACTCATACGGCACTTTGTGAAAAAATTGCGGGGAAAATTGGGCCAAAATTTTGGATGCTCCATTTCTGTAATGTTGTATATTATTTTTGTATAGTGATTCAAACAGCCATTGGGCTTATGACCATATTGAACTTGCTTTTAACGCCTCTGTGGTGCTTTTCACAAATGTTCTTAGGAAAACAATCTTCGTTAGTCAGTTTCATATACATGTAATTACCATTTCAAAGTCAGACAGATAATAAGCATAACTATGATATGATATTCAAAAGGTATACACAATTCTACACAATTTGTATAATGTTTAGAATTGGTAAGCCAAAAAATGAGCGTTTTATTCATAATTCTTGCTTTCGACTTACGAAGATTTTTTTCGTAAGAATTTTTGTGAAAGGCGCCACTGATCTGTAAGAATCAAAGTGCTTCATATGGCTGTAACGATACATGTACGACCCTTATAGACTTGGAGCATCGCAATAATTATACTTTGTCTTATTTCTAGCACTGATAAGTTCATTTTTAGGGTTCTTATAAGGACTTTAAAATTGGCCTTAGTTGAAACCCCTATTCTCTACCTATGAATTTATTTTAAATACCAAATAAACTTTTGATTATGTAATAAAACATATTTCTATCAAATTCTTTATTTTATGTATTGTTTTGCATAAACTAAATATACATTTTTGTTAGATTAAGCATCTTCCTGTTGAATTAAGCATCTTTCTGGTAGATTAAGCATCTTTCTGTTAGATATTAATCTTAAATCCAATTTTTGTTTAAAAATCTCCAACTTTTATATGATTTGTCCTTTTACCCCTCTAACATTTCCCCCCTGTGGCATGGCATGTTTTATATTTTTAGTATCTTATATACCTTGCATGTTTACAAACATTGTAATATTATAATCAACAAATAAAACAGGCACTTAGTACAATAGTCTGCCAAATATAATTGTTGACAAATTTGTACCACAGCTTTCAATAATTTTTTGTAAGCCATAAAAATGCAAAGTTTTATGAATAAATTTTAAAGGATGTTTTGGATATACTATTGAAAAACGAAAATTTTAAGTGCCTGTTTTATTTCTAGTTATATAATTCCCTGCATGTTATGAATTAATTATTGTATTAGTTTTAATATTTAGTATAAGATTATAGCATGTGATTGGTTTCACCATTTATGGATGTTTTATTTCTAAGTTTGACCTTTGGGGTTCACAAAATTGACCTCTGGGGTCATACAATTGACCCCATTTTTAGGTCACAAATCATCTTTTTCCTTAATAAAATTGACCTTTGATGTCACAAAATTGATGTTTGGGGTCATAAAATTGACCTTTGGGTCACAAAATTGTTGTTTGTGGGGTCATAAAATTGACCTTTGTGGTCACAAAATTGACCTTTGGTGTCATAAAATTGACTTTTGGGTCACAAAAAAGATGTTTGGGGGTCATAAAATTGACCTTTGTTCAGTCTGACTACAGCTATACACTGATAGCTTCTCAGAAAGCATTTTGAACATTTACAACTCTTGAATAAAAAATGGACTGCTCCAAAATGAGCATAAGACTAGTTCATTAACAAAATTCAATAGATCCAGGTTTAAGCAAAAATATTCAAATGAAGGGCAACTATACTGCTTCATAATCTGATAGTCTTGCAATTTCAACTTAGATCTCTCTTTTAATTGACAATGGACTGTTCCAAATTTAAGACTGAAAAGTCCATTATCCTAATTTAGGCAGTAAAATGTTTTATGAAATGGTGGAACCAATGTTTTTAATATCTTATGTAGCACCTTTTTATGTTTTTTTATGTACTAACTCACTTTATCTTAGAAATATAGGAAAATTATGCAACACAATTCTATAGGTGAAAAAAGATATTGAATTTTATTTTCTTCTACATTTTGAAATCGTTCAAAGAAAACGGTCAGCAAAGTATCCGGATATTTCAGCATTTAGTTTCTGCTAAAGATTTGACACAGTCATCAGGACTTGAATCTTCATTTTCATTGGAAGTAAACAGATTCAGCATTATGGGATAGTTTTGAGAATTTTCTTCAGAATTGTATCAATCAATAGGGAGCGACACTTGTCGTGGTGACCCTTAGAATCATGGGAAAAAGCTTTTACAAAGATTTTAGTAAAAAAATACAATTTTTTGAACATTTATGCAATTTTTTGGCAATGACAATTTTGAGGTTTTTTATTTGTCCTTGAACTCTATATTTGACCTTTAAAGGTCACAGTGCACTAGTTTTAAACTAGGTCAAGGTTAGGGTTAGTTGCTCGGCAACTGGATAAAATAATTTTAAACTATGAATAAATGTTGATACTTAAAAAACAATTGAAATGCTTTCGAATTTTCATCTCATTGTCTGTTTGTAGCAAACTTGATGCATAACTCTTAAAAAATCTACTCTGTATCTGATACTCACTGATAAAAAATTGCTTTCAATTTCTACATGTAGCTGAGCACAATCTTAATATATACGACATAAAACCATTCTCATCTCCATAATCTATGTTTGTAATGTTGCTTTATACTCTTTAAAAAAATCAAAGTTCTGTGAGGTAACATTATGGTGCAATAAAAATCTGCAAGTTAAGCAATTTGTTCAATCAATAATAAATCTTTATGCCTTCTTATTTGAGAAAAATATAAGAAATGAATGATGGCAGTCACTAAAAGTAACTTATTTTTTTCATAAAAATCCAGAAAAGAGAAAAATAAAATAACTTTGATAAAAAAAGATAATTCAATTAAGAATAATTAGATTAGAAACTCTATTTAACAAAGCGAGTATTCCAAGAGGGTTTCCATTAAGAAATTGTCATTGGTTCTTGAAATAAGGTTATTGACCTTGGGTAGGGGAAAAATGCACTGTTCATAAAACCATAAAAATCTGTTATCTCATAAAAATAGGGCACCATCTGTCCTGCACGAGGTAAAGGTCAAATTTTCCTAAGGCACAAGGTCAAGGTTGCAGTTTTTCTTCTCTAGGGTTCAAGGTCAAAATCTGTATAAAACACACAGTGAAATACTACACAGGCATCATGCACCCAGTGGTGAAAACATTGTCATTGTCAAAATATCATTTAGATTTAAAAAGTAAATATTTAGAATACAAAATTAATGAAAGAAAGTAGGTTTTATATTTCATAAGTTTTCTAGACGTGTAAAAAACAATTGGTTTTATTTATTTTGTTGCAGACGTAAGATAAACGCATGATTTTCCTGTATTTTAGGCTTCTGTAGATTTTCACTCACATTTCGGTACTAACCTAACCCTTTTTTATGCACACACCTCACACTGTAATCCTCTCACACACTTATATTTTATATTTAACTTAGTAGTGTAACACCTATGTAGTTATCTACTTAATGTTTGCACCCTTTTTATTTACCATTCTTTGGTAATAGAGGAACTAATGGTACACTTATTGACGCTGATTTTTTGGTGATCCTGTTTTGTAATGGATTTGTGATCCCTTCCCTCACCCATTTTGTAAGTTTAGAGTAGAATAGATCCTGGGTAAGATATAAGTTCAATGGCTCAAAGCAATGAAGTTTTTGCCTAAGTCTTCCAGATTTTCCATTAAAAATTGACGGTACGTGCTTTTTCTAAACAGCCTTAAGATGATTAAGAATAGTTTTCGTCTTCTCATTCTAAATGGGTTTTTTGCAGTTGATAGTTAGAATTACTAACTTTTATTTTTAGGCTATTGATTAAATATAATAAGTGTTACAACACCCTTCGTCTGTGCCCCTTATTTTTGTAAAAATGTTCTTTATTTGTTGTAATCACAATTTTTATGTTGTTTTACCTTCAATCATCACGTTTTTAAGTTCATCCCTACTTCTAGAAATTAGAGAAATATTTATTTTCCTTTGAATTTAAAACAAACAAGAACTAGTATATACACTTTTAAAAAGGCCATCATTCATAACTCACATCACTTTTATGTACAAATACTTCAAAAATCATATAAATAAGTTGCTTCAACAAGATTGCTAAAACATAATTTCTATATAAAACTATGCTTATTACCTCCCTTTAAAAAACAAACTTTAAATATAGTCTGACTTATCTCCCTTTAAGAACAAAATTCTGATAGCCTTACTTACCTCCCTTAGTTAAAAAGACAATTCAAATATAGCCCTATGACAAAGTCAGCGTCAAGACTCTTTAAAAAGGTGATGGGTAATTTATTCTGTATTATCTTCCTATTGTAGTCAAATTGTGCATGCTCTGAATTTTGTATTTCCGTTTATTAATTTCATTTCATTTACTAACCCTCTGGTTTTTGGTTTTGTTTTCCTATATATTCTCCCTACATGTATTTCATATTCCTTGTATTATGACAAGTAAAAAGATTTGTCAGACTTGTTTTCAAACTCAGCGATTTGTTAGATTAACTGGCATGGTTTGATCGTTTTTTTGGTGTTATTATAGTGTTTCTGCTTTAAAATTTGACTGGATTCAGCGGGTAAATGGGGGAAATCATTCAATCAGTAATCTGGTTGATACAGCCCAAAGTTAAAATTTTGCGTAAAAAGAGAATTGAATTTAGCTTAAATGGAAATAAGAGTAAAGTATTGCTTGAAAATAAAAGACGAGCACAGATTTATTCTAAAAAAATCAGATGGAAGTTTTTGTTCCACGAAGAGCTGATTTTACATTTGTAACATGAATTAGCTCCCAATGTTAATTCTAATTTCAATGAACTAAGCTATTATTCAACCTAGTCTGCAATTGCTTGTACAAGTAGTACTCAAAGTGTATATGCACCAACGGTCCGATTACTGTAGATTTTGGAAGACGTTGTAGATGCTTGCTAGAGACTAGAATATTATTGCTAGATTTTTGGTAGATAATGTTCAGCAAGACACTAGAGCTTTATAAGATGATATGACTAAGATACGATGAAAGTGCTTAGCAAAGCTACGCTTTGGCATCACAAAATATTAATTCTCTGGATAATTATTGAAGAATTATTAATTCATTTAGAGTAATTTTCTAGAATATCAAGACATATTTTTTTGTAGAAATCTTTTTGCCTGTCATAAATATTGTCCTTTCCTCGGGGCACATCTAGTTTAGCGGATCCCGGAAGTAAATATAAATATGCGTGCGCAGCGTTCTGTTTCTATGAGCAGACGCGCGAAGATAAATGCGGCTAATTTTCTGTTATTATGGGGGCTGCCGCCCCCACACCCCCGCCGATATTAAAAACGGATAACAAAAAAGCAGTTTTAAAAAGTTATTAAAAATAATTCATTTAAATAATAAATAAAAAATTGCATCGGTAAAAACAAAATGGCGTCCAAAATTTGTAAACAACGCAACGTCCGAGCATGCGCAATAGCGGGGTCCGCTAAACTAGATTCTATCCCTTTCCTCTCTTATTTCTTTTCAATACTATACACACAATCTTAATGTATGTTGAAGAGCTATATCAAATGCTCATCATAATTTCGATGCCCGTTGCTGGTTTCAGTGTCGAAACTATCTAGGGAAGTCAAAAGAAACCCAGTAACATGTATAACTTGTTTATTATCTTGATTATACAAC
The DNA here is from genome assembly GCA_025267735.1 of Mactra quadrangularis. Lineage (NCBI taxonomy): Eukaryota > Metazoa > Mollusca > Bivalvia > Venerida > Mactridae > Mactra > Mactra quadrangularis. Next base: position 1,382,903 of record CM046310.1, read on the forward strand.
TTCATTATCATTTCATGAAGTTATTGGTTAAGCATTCAAAACAAAGATGTAGTTAGTGATTGTGCTCCCGAAATAAAAATATTTATAATTCATCTGCCTCACAAGGTGTCTCGATCCGGGTCGATAGCGCAGTTGGTAGCGCTCCGGGATTTGGAATCTCGTGCCCGAGGGGGTGCGGGTTCGTATCCCACCCGGGGAGGTTATACCCTTCCATGAAAAGTTGACTATAATGTCGATTTTCCTCCATTGATTAGATAATATGGAGAAGTTTCCGGCCTTGTGGAAGGGTAGGTGAGTACTGGTTATAGACAATGGTCCAGGAAAGCTAGGTTAGGTGCGCTGGACGCCGTGAAATGACATAAATTGTGTTGATACGGCGTTAACTCCAATAAATAAATTAAATAAATAAACAAGGTGTCTTGATCTTAAAATACACCTTTGTTTGTTACACTATTTTCAAAGTTTGCTTTAGTATGAATTATATGAATTAAATGAACATACACTACAGATAATCTATGTTCTATTTTTTACACGAGGCCATTGTTGTGGTCTCTGATATTTCTGAAAATGGCATTGATGAGCATTTGTATTGTTTCTTTTGAGCTATGTATTTTTTGCATGTTTGTATTTCTGACCTTCTGCATTCTTATCTCCCATCTCTTTATATGTTTTCCCTTTGACTTGAATGGCCATAATCACGTTCCAATAACCGTCAACTCTTTACACTCACCCTTAAGATAAACCTCCTCAACCTGGGAACATTATATTACACCTCCCCTTCTCTCTGGCTCTAGTAAAAATGAAAAAAAGTAAAGTGGCTCAATTTAAAGGGATATTCCATATTGGTGTGTCTTTGCAAATTAGTATAACTGCATGTAAATAAACAAATGTGTACATGTACTTGTACGAGTATATATAGGTCCAGAAAGGGGAGAAAGTTGCCTAAATTGCCCAAAATTCCTGGTTACCTGTAGAGTTTAGTCCTTTGTGTTTCACTTTGTTGTCCCATTTGCCTTGAGAATTTTTCAATCCGTCATCTGTGTTGGCTTGATGATTAAATCACCTTTGTATAATCCTTAATTTGTACACTGATGTGACAAAATAAGTATATTTTGCCGTCCACTCTCGTATTGAATGGTATTTAGTAAACAAACCCTTAGTACATTGTTTTAATTCACATAAATTAACTGACATTAGTGTATTAACCAATCAAAATCATTCATCAGGGCATGCACCATAATGACGAAAATGGAGATGATTCTTTCAACCGATATGGCTACGAACCAAACTCACCTAGGGGCCAAAGTAAAGATGACTACGATCGTAGGTCACCAAGGGGCCAAAGTAAAAATGACAATGATCGTAGATCGCCAAGTAGGGAGGACAATGACCGTAGGTCACCACCTAGAAACCAAAGCCGTGATGACTACGATCGTAGGTCTCCACCTAGGGACCAAAATAAGGATATACGTTCTTCGACCCCTGCTTCAAGGGGTCAATCTAGACAGGGAAAAGAGATCAAAGAACACCAGGTAGTGAATGGTTACTTTTTAAAATTATTTTTACAATTTTTTATCTAAAAACATTCATGGGGAGTATTTGGAGGTAATTGCAGATTTTTTTCTGGAAGTCTTTTATTGTCTGTGTTATTTTGTCATCAATTAATCTCATTAGGAAATAATTTAGCATGAGATGGTATCGTTTCGAGTCTCATCTGTATACAAAACACATTGAGATCAGCTGCATTTACATTCCGTATAGTAAAAATGTGTTGAATTAATCATTTGACTTTTAAACCATTAAATCGACACGTCATCGTTTTGTTTCTATCATAAACAAAACGTGATACCATTGCACTCTTTAGACGTTTAAACCTCTTAAAACCTCATATAATCACTTCAGTAGACAGTTTAGAATATGCTATTGATCTTATGGTCTAATGATGAATGAGAAACATTTTTTAAAACAACAGACATGAGTAGAATTTAAATACTTTTTTCCTCAGACGAACAAACATGGTCTAGGGCCACAACAAATTGATCATATGTTCTATGGATTCGCTCGCACCTTAATTTTGACGGTTTTTACAAAAAAAAATATTTTTATTTCCACGCTCGCTCATAAAAATTTGGTCAAACCACTATATAAAGCAACTGCATTAAGATTTTTTTCTTCGCTCGCTCGCCCCATTTTTTTCTAGAATAATCCGTAGAATATATATCATCAACTTGTTGTGGCCTAATCTGTAACTCAGCTTAAACTTACTAACTAAATGTGATAATGCTTTGTCCGTAATAATAATTTCAAAACTTAAAAAAATAATAATACGCACTTTCCCAACTAGACTTAGTTTACGATTGCACTGTGCACAAAGTCAAATGCTTTTCCGTGTTAATTAAAATTTCAAAACTGAATAATGTACTCTTCCCAACTGAGCATAGTTTACAATGGCACTGTGCACAAAGTCAAGTTGTTTTAAAATTCCACTAATATTAGTATTAAGTCATTGCCAAAATGTGTATAAAATGTTTAAAATTGTCTTTTTTGAAATCCAGGCTGCGACCAAAATTCAAGCAGGGGCTCGTGGATACTTAACTCGCAAGAAGGTAGCCGCAGATAAACAAAACAAACAAGCAAACAATCGCCAAACGGAAGATGATAATAAGGCTCAACAGAATAGTCAGAACAAAGCAATGGACGAAGACGCTGCTGCGTCAAAGATCCAAGCTTCGTTCAAAGGTTACAAAACACGTAAAGAAATCTCCTCTAAGAAACAACAGGTACGTGAATCTAACAAAAGTAACAAAGCTAATGAAACTAAAACCATGAATGAAAATGAAGCCGCTACTAAGATACAAAGTGGCTTCAAAGGTTATAAAGTTAGAAAAGAGGTTAAACATAAGAAAGCTCAAAAGCAAGCCGATTCTGTTAAAGATATTAATGACAATGAAAAAGTTAATAAAGAAAAGGCTGAAAATGATGCGGCCACAAAAATTCAAAGTGGTTTTAAAGGCTATAAAACAAGAAAGGAACTATCTGAAAAGAAGGCTAAAAAGGCCGATGAAGCAAATGCTAAGCAGAAAGAGGACTTAGCTGCCTCTAAAATTCAAGCAGGGTTTAAAGGTTACAAAACTAGAAAAGACATGGCTTCTAAAAAAACTGTTAACAATGCTAAGAATGATACTGATGATAGTAAAAAGCAGGATGTTGCTGCTACTAAAATTCAGGCAGGTTTCCGAGGTTACCGAACAAGAAAAGATGTCAATGAAAAGAAGAAGAAAGAAGAGCTAGCAAGAAAGGAGGACCAAGCTGCTACTAAAATACAAGCAGGGTTCAAGGGTTACAGTACTAGAAAACGAGTTGCCGCCCAAAAGAAAGAAGCACAGCTACCAGACCAAGCACCTGAAAAAAAAGTAGATGATAAAGATTTAGATAAGGCCGCTACTAAAATACAAAGTAGTTTTAGGGGTTACCGACAAAGAAAAGAGTTTAAATCTAAGGTAATTGACGAACCAGTATCGGAAACTGATTTATATCAGTTACCTGACTCTGCAATTAATAGCTTTGTGAAAAGAGACCAGTTCATACCGGGTAGCAAAGGGGCGCTTGCTTCAATTATTCAATCAGCGTATAGGGTAGCATGCGTTAAGAAAGATATAAGGGCCGGAAGCGGTAAGTACAAACTATGGTGGGACGAGGAAGAAACTGATTACGATTCTTTGCGTTACGATAAATTGAATTCATATTTTAAGAGTTTTATTTCTAGAAAATCTGCTTTAGATATTGATAAAAAGAGACAAGAGGCTGCATGTACAATACAATCACATTACCGAGGGTATAAGGTTAGACAGACTAAGTATTATTCTATTAGGGCGGTAAATTACCTTCAAGCTTCAGTTCGAGGCTATATCACTAGAAAACTTAACAAGGTTGAAACTATTGAGAGTTCTAATATATTTAATGTCATTAATGGTGATTATTACGCTAGTATATTACAAGCTCTTTGTAAAGGCTTCCTGACTAGGCATACAGTTAAAAATGCAATAAAACAAGATAGGTCAAAAGTTAAGTCTGCGTCTTCTATTCAAGGACCTTCAGTTTGTACCGACGTTGAAAGCTCCGGGGAGTCAGAAAACGAAATTTCATATTGGGAGGATACTAATTTGAAAATGTATTCCGATAAAACTCTAAGAAGGTCTGCTGCTAAAATTCAATCTGCTTATTACGCATACTTAACTAGATTAAAATTCAAACATTTAAGGGAAGAGAAAACGACCGTTGAGAGTGAGAATGATTTCAATATAAATCTTGCAGCATCTAAGTTACAGTCAAGTTTTAAAGGGAAACTCTTAAGAGAAAATTCTAAGCGTGAAAGATCATTAGAAAGAGTGCAGTCTAGTTTTAAAGGGTTTGTTGCTAGAAAAACTTCAAAAGAAAGAAAGAATGAATTGAAAACAAATGTTAAGAGTGATAGTGATGGGGAGAGACTAGTTGAATCTGAGAACAGTAGTTTAGATAGTGAAAGATCGAGTGCAAGACTAAGTAGAAAGAGGAAACTGAGTAGCAGGCCTAACAGTCGTAGATCAAAATCCATTCCTAGCCCAGTTAGTCAAAACAAAAACTCAAATGATAAAAATGTACCGGCAAGTGCCAGTGAGTTTAACCCTAATGAATTATTAAAAGAGAAGACTCGTACTTCTACGAGACTTAGTGGTGAGACAGATAGCTTGAAATCTGAAATCATACATGAAGCAAGTGATCTAGAAAGAAAGCCTAGAAAAGTAAGTGCATTGAGTATAAGTACTGATGAAACGAAAACTAATAATGGTGAAGTTGAGAAGGAGGGTGATAGTTTTAGAGAGATAGAGGACGATGAAAGTGAGCTGAGTTCAATTGAAAAGAATGTGAATGCAGTAGGTCAGCTTCAAGCTGCATTTAGGGCGTATAGATTACGTAGAGAGATATCAGAACTAATGAGTGGTGGGGAGGAGCTTATTGATATCAAACAAGTTGATAGAGCAGTGTCTGCTTTAAGAAAAGATTTTAGATTGAGAAGTGCGAAAGTGAGAAGGCTTGGAAGTCTTGGTAGAGAACATGAGTTTAAAAGAGATAAAGTTCAGAATTGGTGGGAAAGTGACAGTGATAATAATGAAAGTAATAAGGATATTGACAATGATAAAAGTGAGTCCGGATCTAATACAGACACTGATAATAGTGAACTAGATAAGGGCGATAGAAGTCCGATTAAAATTGATTCGGCTAGAAAGAAGGAAAAAGCTGCAGAAGTTGTAAAGGCTGCTTATAGAGGGTTTAGAACAAGGTTAACTGAAAGGCTCATTAAAAGTTCAAGTAGCGATCGTAAAAGTGGTAGAAGTCGATCCAGTAGTGGTAAAAGTCGAAGTAGAAAATCAAGTTCTAAATCAGTTAGAAGTGGCTTCCATGTTCAAATGCATAGTAATGCCATAGATCAGAGATGCACAAGGCTTCAAGCAGCCTTTGCTGCATATCAGACCAGAAAGGTGTTCATTTCATTATCGAGAATGGTGGAAGAGGGTGAAATGGGACACAGTAATAGTGAATGTAAGCTTGAGAGAATGGGTTCACTTTCTGAGACAGACGATTTCAAACTAAGAAGTAAGAGTATTGCAAAAATCCAGGCTGCGTATGATTACCATGATCTTTCTAATGAAGTACGAAAGGTTTCTGAAGTGATTCCTGTGTCTAAGGCTAAGCCACCGCTGGTAATTAACCCTCATAGAGTGCTGCCTCCAATTAATCAAGGCGCTTTGTTGCCTAGTGCTGAACCAGGTCGTCCTAAAACTGGAACACCCAACAGCAGATTAAGTGTGGTTAACGTGTCTGAAGGTAAGTCTAAAACACAGCCCAATTTGTACCGACCGTCTCGAAAATTGCCGAATAGTCTTACTAATATTGAAATGTACATCGTGAAGAAATTGTCCGCTACGATTGTTCAAGCCCATGCAAGAGGGTTCTTAACAAGACATAAGTTTGAGATGAGAAAACGATCGAAGTCTAGAGAGGACAAAGGTGAAAGGAAAGGCAAAGATCAGAAGGTATCACCAACCTCAGGTGAGAAGCGATCTTCCTCAACTAATAGAAAAAGACCTGTGTCATCTTCCTCAAATAAATCTGGGTATTCTAATAGATCCGGTTCCAAGGCATCGACTAAGAAGACTGCTAAAGACGGTAAAGTTTCTGATGATGTAACAATGACTGATGTGATGAGAGCAAGAACTGCTTCAATTAAACTTGAGGCTGAAAGGAGAAAAGTCGTTGCTGAAAGGATAAGACTAAGAGAGAAAGCAAAAGCTGAAGAGGATAAGGTAAGTGCTGTAAATGATCAAAATGACAGTCATGAGAGTGAATCGGATACGAAACTTGAACATGAAGAACAGAGAAGAGAGTCTACTCCTCCATTGTCCCCTATCCCTTCTTCAAGAGTACAAGAAGATGATGTTCAAACAGATTCAAAGAAGGAACACGATGCTGCTGTTCATATCCAGAAAGTTTATAGGGGATACAAAACTAGACAGAGTATTGAAAGAAAGAATCAACTACAGAAAGAGTATGATACATGGAAGACTAGAAGAGAAAACGCTGCTATTACTATTCAAAGTCATTGGAGAGGATATTGTGTAAGGAAAGATCTGGAAGCTAGTCCTGAAGTACCGGAGTCTGTCGTTGACTTCTCACATTTAGACGATGGTGGTTTACTTGTTATTAACATTGGTAGAACGAAGTCTGAGATAGAGAGAGCCAATCAACGCTATGAGAGCGTCAGTATGATTCAAATGGTTTATAGAGCTTGTGACATAAGAAGAAAAATGGCTTTGAAATTCTCCAAGAGAAGGAGCGAGAGAAACAAAGCAGCAAGTAAACTTCAAGCGTTCTTTTTAGGTTTTATTACTAGAACAACTACGAAGAATTCTGCCAGTGCTACAAGAATTCAGAATGTGTTCAAGGCGTTTTTGTCAAGAGATACGATGGTTGAGCAGCAGAGATTGCAAGCTGAAGAAGAAAGAACGGCTGCATCGTTGATTCAAGCTAGTTACCTATCATTCCAAGCTAGAACTGCAAATGAGGCAGAGAAGAAACTACGTAAATTGAATGAAGCAGCAACTGAATTACAAACCGCTGTTCATGGTTACAAAGCGAGACGAGATTATAGGAAGAAAGTCATTGAGATGGAAAATGCTTCAACAAGGAAATTACAAGCTTTTTTTAGAGGTTTTAAGGTTAGGGTTCATGCCAAACATACGAAGAAAGCATTTGATATTATTTCCGATGCTTTGATTGGTTATAAAGTAAGGAGACAGTATAAACGTTTACTTAATGAACGAAGATCCAATGCTTCTCGTCTTCAGGCTGCCTACAAAGCATTCACTGTTAGACAAAATAACAAGCTTTTTAAAAAGAAGATGGCAAGACAAAATAAAGCTGCAACCCAAGTGCAACGATCTGTACGTTGTAGGAAAGCTAGAGTCGAATACGCCGAAGCCAAGAAATTGTATGAGCAAAAGAGACAAGGGGCTAGCATTAAAATACAAGCTGCCTATCGTGGTCATGTGGGAAGAAAAGTGGCAAAGGAGAGAAAAGATGAGAAAAATAGACTTGAATCGGCAATTAAAATCCAATCTAACTACAGAGGTTATTTGGGTAGGAAAGATGCAGAGGCGAGACGAGTTGAAAAAGAAAGACTGGAATCGGCTATTAAGATTCAGTCTTATTATAGAGGTCATTTAGGACGAAAAGTAGCCTATGAAAAACGAAGTGTCCGTGATATACACTCCATGGCTGTCAATACGGTTGAAGAATTGGTTAATAGGTCATGGGATTATGTCATTAGAAGAACTGAATCGTCGGAGAGAATTCAGCGGACTGTGAAAGGGTATAGGACGAGACAGGACATGATGAATAGACTCTCTGATGAAGAAAAATTTCGACATAATTTCGGGTCAGCTATTCAGGCTGGTTTTAGAGCTAGTAAATATAGGTCAGTAAGGGAGCGAGAGGAGAGAGAAAGTGCTTTGAAAGAGAAACGGGAGATTTTAGCGTCAGTAATACAGTTAGCATTTAGAGTTGCTAAGTTAAGAAAAGAAGTTGCTGAACGAAATAGGGTGAGACATTTAAAAGGTAGTGAAATACAGGCAGCGTATAGGGGTAGCAAGATAAGGGCGGAGAGAAAGGAAAGACTACGTGACCAGTTGATGAACGAATCGGCTGTGAAGATTCAAGCATTGTATAGAGGTTATGCTACCAGAAAAGAAATTCAGATTGAGAAGGAAATGATTGCCGATCTTGAACCACCGCCTTCTGGATTGATTACCGCTAGATCGAATTCTGGTAAACTTTTAAGGATATCTGTGGACGATATACTTATGAAAAACTCTCGGGCTATTATTGTCTTTCATAGAAAAGCTACTGAACTTCAAGACGCTTTCAGAGGTTATATTACTCGGAAAGAAATGATGAACAGGTTGGAGAGAAAGGCGGAAGTCACGCAAAAGACTCCTAGAAGAGTGTCGAGTGTAACCAAAAGATTAACGAAAGAGGAGAAAGCGGCAATATTGATCCAAAAGACTTTTAGAGGTTTCTGGTGTAGAAATGTGTATAGGAATGCCATGAAACGACGAAAGAGACTACAGTTTGAGGCTGCTGGTAGGATACAAGCAGTAGTGAGAGGTTATCTTGCTAGAGTGAATGAAAATGGTAAGAGATTGAGAATGAAAGATGAGGCATTGAATGAAATTATCAGAAGAAAGCATGAGGCAGCTGATGTCATAACATGCGCTTTTAGAAGTTATCAAGCAAGGGAGGTGAAACGAGAGCTGCGAGTTGAAATGTGAGAGTGGTGTATTTAAGATACAAATGACTGTATTACATTCTATGCTTGACTGATCGACAAACGTTTCTTTTCGAAGTCTTCATTTGATTTGCTTTGTATGTTAGGCTCTGAACTTTGGAATGAGTAAATATGGTTTGAATTTGTATAAGGACAGAATTTTTAGAGATTTTTTATGTATAATAACTGACTAGAGTTTATTCATTTATTTTTTTTTAAAAATGACAAGATTCGTATGAAATGGACAGGTTAAAATCCTATTTTGTCATTTGGCCACGTATATGAAAGGGTTGTAATTGTACTTGCAATGTCAGCTTTATTATCAAAATAAGTCATATAAATGTACGTTTTGTGTCAGAAATCAGTTGAAAGCTTTTACTACAACGTCTTTATACCAACGTTCTGGATGACAAATCAGCATTAATGTTTTCTTCCTCTTGCCCACGATAGTTTAAAAGAACAATCAAAATAATTTGAAATTTATGGAATAGAACATAACAGAACCCTGGTATGAACTGGTCTTCATGGTGTTGTAGTATTTTGTACACTCTCAATGTCCTTCACAACCGATTCCAGCATACAGTCTCAGAATTTCAGGGGGAAAAACAAACTTGATGAATTATGTCGATTTTTTATATTTCTTTTGCATACAAAGTATTGCTTTTTAATATGAACTTGAAGTTCTGGGAGGTTTTAAATACGACAAAATGTCATCAAAAATGATAACATCAGATGTTTTACATATTTTTTTTAGAAATAATATTGATGTTATTAGTGTCAATATTCGGACTTAAGTATTTACGAATGTTCTATGTAGGAAGTGTAGTTTGGAATCTGTTGGACAAAAAGAACAAAATCACATTTTGTTAGATTTTAACAACAAAAAATTCTGTACTCTTTTTACGACTTTTATAATATTCAAACCCTGCTTGGCACAGCTATACTTGTATGTTTAGTATAATTATCATATATTTATACATGTATATAAAATAAATTAGGTGTAGATGAATTGTTTCAAAGATAGTAGAGTTTTTGCACTATGTGTATTAAACAATTTTAGATAAATGTATTCAGCATTTTTTGCAAAGTTTTCGAAGTATGTAGTAATTAGTATTAAATATTTGCATGTTTTATAGATATACTGTCCGATTTTTGTATTTTAAGTGTCCTTGTTCAGTTGACGTTCTACTGGTTGATACGAAAATAGAATTCAATTTATTACATAGCGATGCCAGTGTGTGTGTTGCACCAAAAAGTGTACTATTTCTAATTACAAGGAGTTTCATATTATGCCCTAGTATTGGCATGGCACCTAATTAAATTGTACAAATTCTAGTATCTAAAGTCTGTAAAGTTAACAAAGCTTATCGACGTATATGGTCATATGCAGGTGTGTCATCTGAACCAAGTAGCATAACACTTGATAAATATTTTTTGTTGTTTATTTTATTGACTTGTGCAAGCAGTGGTGTTTATGTATTTTGAGTGTGTCATATCACCCGTGTCCACATAGTTGTTGATGTACTGTTGTACTCTCATACTATCGTCAAAGTTATTAATGCACCCAATAGTTTTGTTTCTGTGAGCCCCACATGTTTTTTAAAATTCACTTGTTGTCTCTCAACTTATTATCACATTTTGTTATGTATGTAAACTAGGCCAGTAAAGTTTAAGGGTTTTGTGTACCGTAGGCCTTTGACTATAATGTGTATTGGGGGAGATTGTTTTTGTGTTTGAGCTGGAACGGGCATAGTGTATTATTTGTTGTTTGATATTGCCTGGAAATATGGCTGCAATATCATGTCATTCAAGTAAGAGAAAGTAATATTGAAGCCTTGCTCTAAAGATTATATTCTCTATTTTAAGACTTATATGTAAAACATTCTAACATTAAAGGCTGTACCGAGTTAACAATGGTCATAATGGCAATATCTTAAATTTGTAAGGACCTGTTTTTAGATAGCATTTTGTAAATAGAATTTGTAGCTTGATGAACGGATGGTAGTAGGATTTCTGAATTTAGCTTGTCACATGGACATAGATGTTAAACTGTTTTCCAGATTTCTTAAAAGAAAACAGTTATAATAAATTGAATTATTAAAACCATTAGCCATTAAACTAACTTTCTGTCCTTAGTTATTTGGGTGATATGACCATATTTTTATGTACCTTTTTGATATTGCATTTTATATGCATGATGTTTTACTCATACACATATTTCTGATTAAAAATATTGTAAAAACAAGCATAAAGTACTACTGCATGCACATTTGATGTTGACTTACAGCTCTTTGATTGTTTACTGCAATCAAAGTACTGAAAACACCTTACAAAAAATCTACAATATTGAATTTATTTTATATAAAAGTATATTTATACTTTTTCTCCTCATTTTCTTTAGTTCTGCTGAATTTATTTTCTAAAAAATTCCCACATTATACTAATCAATTACTGCTAGTGCTTCCCAAATATATTGAATGAAGCTTAGAGCTTAGTACTTTTAGATAGTAGTTGAAATAAAAATATATTTATGCTTGTTTTATAATCGTTCTTTGTTACCTTGCAAATGTTACACTTTGTATTTTTATAAAATCAAATTTTGTATGTTTAATACACTTAATGTATATATTATGGCAATCTTGACCCTATACATCACCTTAATTCATAATAGTTAAACTTATCAAAAGCTAGCTAGTTTTATTATCATTAATTTACCCAGACCAGTTGTTTGGAATAAAATTTAAAAAAATATATTTCCCTTTACCGTTTTTAAATGCATCAATAATATCATGAGCTGTGTTCAGTGACATTTTAACTAAGGTATTACAGTCAGCTTGCTTGTCAATTTCCATTTGATGCCATAGGATCTCCTTACATTGAAAAGTGAGCCTGTAGTTGTTATATTAGGGGTAAGATGTAAAGGGTCATTTTTGCCATATGATACCTTCCGGTGATTGGATACTTTAAATATTTTGCATGATCAGTTATATATAATTTCTAGTCACTTTCTGTTATTATTATATTTGTTTTTGTTTTGTTAATTATAACCAATAGGCAAGTATTTTACTGCATGCTAAATCTTACCCAGAATCTCCTTACGTGTAAATATATGTCTTGCTATTTGTACTAAGTATGGCCAGCATATTGTGATAATCCCCTGTTTTGTCCCTAGTTTGACCTATTTAGTATACGCCCACAAAAGTTTTAAGTTAACATTTTATGTTGACATTTGTTCTTTTTTTGGGGTAGAATAAATTCATTGACACAATTTCATAGATTATGAATATAGTTTAATGCATTGAAAAGAAATTTAAGAGGTGTAAAGTATATGCAAATTATGCTTGTTTTGGTTGAAGCTGCCTGCTTCCCCCTTAATGACCCTTATTGCTCAAGCTTTGAATTTCACAAATCCCCCATTGATTATCTCCCTTTGCATATTATTATAATCTGGTTTTATGATAATTTTATAAGCAAATATTTTATGTTGATTTCCAGCGCTTTGATTTTGAACTTTAATCAAAGTACTGAAAGCCCCCCCATGCTCATTTATTGCGATATTGAATTTTATATTTTATACAATTTAGTTTATGATTAATTTGAATAATTATTTACTTAATTACTTGTATAATTAATTAGGTTATTATATATTTTTGTTTGTTTATCCCTATTTTATGCATGTAAATGCCATGTTTAATTTTATTTTGTATTATAGTATTTTTTTTACTTTGATATTGTATTAATTTAATGTTTGCATGCCATGCTATTAGAAAGGTATTGAGGCTTATTTTAAGTATTCTTTTGATTATTTATTTTTAAACACTTATTTATACAATATATATTAATTTTGCATGAAAAATCTTCTTCATTTTAAGTATCCTATGATTTCATTTAAGAAAATTAAGTTTTAGGACTTAGAAAATGTATTGATAATATTTCTGTCGGGTCTTTAAGAACACTGGCTATTGGTGGCAATGTGTTATTGAAGTTGCATTGCATTATCATTGAACACCCAAATCTGATCTGTTCTATTTTATATCATTGCTGAAAAATTAAACATTTTGTGAAATCTAACTTTTCGTTATGAACGTTTGAGCGTTCAACTTTTTACTGTATAACAGAAAAAGCATCAAGAATAGAACGGAACAGTTAGTTTATTTAAGATTTGTACATAGTACGTCATCGACTTATAAATGCAATTATAACAATTTATTTTACATTAAGGGTGGAGTTAAGGTTGAATAAAACAGTCAGATATGGGTGTTCAATAAATAAAAGCATTGGCATTAGACAAATTTGCATAATATGGTGCACTTGAACTATCAACATATTGTGGGTTTAGCGGAGAATGGTCGTAACTCAATTAAAAAAAAGAGTGAGTTATGACCCTTTGTGCAAAGCCCATGATATGATAACAAACTTAGCATTCATGTTTAGTCAGTTATACTATTATTATCTTTTTAGTATATGAAAGAATAGACAATGTGAAATATTTGTAATCGAGTGTTTGTAGGATTGTGTATTCTATTAAAGAATTAATCAAGTGTTTTTAGCGTAATAATACGATTACAGAACTTTCTTATGAATTAGCAGTTACTCATCAGAGTTGACATTTTAGTTTGTTTATATGTAAATTAGTGTGTTTCCATGGAAACAGTAGAATATTGGTGATTACTGGATGTCGTAAGTCATTCAGTGATCTGATAATTAAAGTGACTTTTGATAAAGTTATGAAAAATATAATTAATCGTACTACGCAAGGAAGTGCTACTGAATTGGATTTTAAATTAAATAATTGCTGATTCAGCATTATTGCTTGATGTATATTATATTGCCATGTATCAGTTCGCTCACTACGGCCTTCAGTTTACTCAGCTATGCGTTTTATAGCAAGTAAAATAAATTTAAGTTTAAAAATGTAATTATATTGTTATATAATATTTTCTATTATGAAATTTGAAGTATGAAAATTGAATCTTGAATTTGAGGAATTATAGCGTTACAGTTGAGGGCATTGCACTTGGCAGGACGGTTTGCACGAAGCACTGCACTTAGGGGTTATTCAATGTAGTCTCAGATAATTTTCAAAATTGTTGCACGTGTCTTTTGCAGTGCGTGCAGATATTAATTTTGGTTTTTAAAATCTTTGTTTTTCAAACTTTAAGAAGTGAATATGTTTTGAATTTAAAGTAATTTACTTAACTAATAACTATGATCATTATTTCTGTTAATTTATATTTAAAATTAAATTTTTGAGTAACTTTTGTAACGACCCTTACTTATTCATATATTTTATAAAACTTCTGAGACGACCCCTAAATTTCACTTGTATTATTTGCTGTGATGTTTTTTTCTCACATTTTCTTTTTTTTTCTCTCATTTCTTAGGGACAGAAGTAAATGGAAACCTAGAACAGGATGATGTCCAAGTAGCCGTGTAACAAGACAATTGATTGGTTAAAAAATTTGGAAGGAGACGCCTGATTGGTTGATACGTAGTTTATAAACCCAAAATGACAATTTTGATCATTTTTTGTGATATAATTAACTATTGTTGAATTTTTTTATATTTTTTGTTTCTTTATATTATTTTTAATCATTCATCGTTTACTGGAATAAACTGTTTTGCCTTATTTATTTAAATATTGACTTTTTTCTGTTCCGTCTGATGCAAGTGTTTCGTCTGATGGAAGGTTTTTCATGATATTTGATGGATTTGCTTGTCATTTTCGTTATCAACTACACTTTAGCGGATCATCTTCATCGTTGGATGCTCACTATGTTTGTTTGATAAGCAATCCTAAATAACTTTTAACATGACAAAAAGTTTCAAGTTTTGAGCACAATTTCGGATTTTTGTTAATTTTCTTGTTATTTTTGACAGTTTGATGATTTTAATGTCCTCATGACAAGTCGGCGAAATTGAGTGGGAAAAAGATTACTGTCTAGCAGACTTAGAAATTGAGCTCGGCAAGACTTGAAACTTTTATATTTTCATCGTTAATTGATTTTTGTATAAAACAATTAACAACATGAAATGAAGGACATGTGTTGTAACTGCATGAGTGGGTGGCGGGATGTCCTACGTTGACTGAGCACATGGCATCGCAGAATTTCTTCGTTTTCTCTTTCAATTAATCAGAAACGTGTAGGTACTTATTCATTTTAGACGGTGAATTTTATTTTTACTATTTTATATTGATTTTGTTTTTCCTTTTTTTCATGATATTTAATTTGTAGTATGGTATTTATATTTCGTTATTTCTTATCTCGGATCATTTCGGTCCCAGTTTTTGTTGCGTTAAATATTTCATGCCGTCATTTAAGGTTTTTATCGTTCCATGTGACCGATTAAACGAACATTCCTTGATATAACAGATTCTGTTACTTTATGTTAATTATTTACGCTTAAGTTCAGCATCATTTTAATTATTTTTTTTTTAATCAAGAACTGGGTTGACCGAGGACCTTTATATATGTTAATCGGGTCCTAGTTATGGCGTAAGTTCAGATAATTGTGCATGTGCATGACATGAAAAACATAGTGAAATATGAGATACAATGGAGTTTGCTTTGACGATCACCGTTGCCCTTTATATTAGTGAATTACTTTAAGCTGAAACACGTTTGATGAATAAAATAATTCCGACCACATTTTGTAATTTATCGCTAACTAAATTCACACATTGACCAAAAATATTGTAAATTTTGCCATATTGCGTAGTTTTTTATGTATACATGTACATTGGACATTTGTGTATTAAAAACATATCATAATTATACATATAGAAAAAAATAAATGAAAAAGTATTTATTTTATGAATTTGTGCAACTTGTAAACTGTTTTCAACTACTGTGATATGTATTGTTGTTTTTATTATCAAATTTATTCATTTTTACCCTTTATTGTGATAAATGTACATGAGAAAATTTGTGACTTTTTTTCATTTTTTTTTGTACAAAAAAAATCTTTTTTTACTTGTTCCGTCCCCTGTCTTTTCCCTCCATTTTGTCAAAATGAGATGATTTTTTTATGTGTATATAATATTATTTGTGCATTTCATTTTGCCCTTTGCCTTTTTTGTATATTTTTTTCGTCTTTTATTTTCTGAAAAATTCATATGGATATAAGAAAAATGTTTAACAAAAAATGGTCGATTGATGTTAAATTTCATAGTCAACGCTTGAATTTAGAACAAAATGTATATCTTTAAAATAAATATGTTCAGTTTTACTTAATACTTAATAGTAATACTTTAATAATCAGGCAGTTAAAATCATTTCTAAAGTTAGAGATTTCTTGTGCTAAAATCACAACAAAAACTGATGACATCATCAAAATATGTGTAGACATTTGAAAACCAGTCTAGAAATACAGCATTCTCATTGGTTAATGTAAATTCAAATTTAAAATTTATTATTGATGACATCATCAAAATTTGTGATGATTATTTTGTCTAAATTTTGTCATCAGCCAAAAAATTGGATTTGTTTGAAAGTGAATCATAGTTATTAGTGTATATATTTACATACAAGAAGTCCGTCTGCTTGTACCATACATGATGTGTGTGATAACCTCTCATTATTCACTGCCAGAATGAATTTTACCCATAATTCATTTCTCCTTTAAAATGATTACTAATTTTTGAAGACCAGCCTAGAAATACTGCAATCTTATTGGTTGTTTCCTATTCAAATTTTAAAATGAACCAATCAAATTGTGGATAAACTTGACTGGTTCCTAAAATGAATTTTCCCTTTTTTTCTAGAATCATTTCCTTGCACGTTATATAAAAGGCATCGTTAGAATTAACATTGGTTAATACAATAATTTTCAACTGGTCATATGCAATAACTAGGATTGTTTTACTGTTTTTAATTTAATACTAAGATGAACTTATTAAAAAATTTTTAGTTTTTTTTTAATTCTAAGATAAACATCTGAACTAGTGTTGTATGTAGGAAAGAATTTGTAATGTACAGTACTGGTCCATTATAAGAATGACCAGTTTGAGAGGCCGACCTGTCTCGGATTTTATTTAGCAACGGCTCAGCGCAAAACTGGTCTAAATCATTCTTTATTTACAAGTAGTAAGACTAGTTTTGCCCTGATCCTTTGGTAATGAATTTATTAGGGATTTTAGCATTTCTGGATGCCTTATGTAAATCACTTTCATTAACTGTATATATATTCAATGTATCTTAAATATTAAATGTTATTTAATCATATACTGAGGGCTTGGCGCAAGACTGTTTCAACTTAATTTTTTATAATATAAAGTTATGCTAGTTTTGCGCCAAGTCTTTGAATCATCGTACATGTATTATTTTGTGATATTTTTCATCCTAGATTGAACTTTATGTATGCATGAACCAGATTACATGAAGTTAGAAAAAAATATATCTTAAATTTCTTGGGTAGAAATTTGAAAATGAATTAGGCGCCAATTTTTCTGATTTTTTAATTTTCCTTGTTGTGGAAATTATTAAGATATGTTTCATGCTCACACACATGAAATTTAATGAAAGCCTTTGATTTATCAGTAAAATTTTGAGTTAATGGTCAAAATAAGTTCCTAAAATTTTTATTTTGTAAAACTTAAAAAAAAATATGGCGTATTTTTAGTGAAAACATATTTTCATTGTTATAAAAAAACAATATTATATTAAATGTTTATTTATGCTTATTATATGTAAACAAAATATGAAATTCATCAAGTTATTCTAATATATTGAACTATAGATTCTTTCACAAAAAATATCTTACGACAAAAATCATCGTAAGTCAAATTCCAATTACAAAATTAATGTAGTAGAAAAAATGTTAAAATCTGGCTTAAAACAAAAAAGCATTATATCATATCATAAATTTTACTTTTTTAGAATTGACAGGAATAAAATATTTTGAACATATTCCGTCTGCAGATATTTTTTTAAAATTATTTCTGCTTTTGACTTACGATGATCGTAAGATTCTTTGTGTAAGGATCTTTGGTTCAATCATTCATACCTTGCATTACTAACCGTATCTAACATAATGTAGTTTATAAACAATTGCTTTAATTTTCCTATAGTCTCAAACCATGGTCAACAAAAATTGATAAAAAAACTAAATCAAAATCTGAAAAATTGAAACAGCGAAATTTTTATAAACTTGACTTGACGATTATGGAGTTTGACTTAATCGGGTAGATTTAAATCACGTGTAGGCCTACTTAATGTGTCTTGTTCAATGTTTTACTTCATTGCACATGTTTTGCACGTCTTTTTGAGAGTAAATCTTTATTGTTGAAAGAACTTGCATATATCTGTTTTCTAAGGGAGATCACTTTTACTTTACCTTTTTTAAGAAATATGATTTTAGTTTTTGGCTTGAATTTTTAATAACTCAGAAGAATATTATTTTTATAAAAAAAATTATTAAACATTTTTTTGGGGTAGCCTTTTTTACTGATGATAAATCAAACTGATTATAATAATTTTAAGAAAAAGCAACATCATTTAAGAAATTTACTTGTGAATGCGCAAAATTTAGAAAGTTCATTAAAGATGTTACGAACAAGAAGTTTTCATGGCTATATCAAAATTTTTACTGACTAGACATTGAAAAACATCTTTAAGATATTGAAAAACATCGAATTAATGACAGAAGTGCGTATGATACTTATATGAAGTCATATTTTTTATGAAAACAAATGTATACAAATCCCGGGTCAAGTGCAAAACTGTCGTAACTCACTCTTCATATATTGAGTTAAGACAATTTTGCGCTAAACCTGCGAAATCTAGAATGTATATTCAGAATGAGTAAAAAAAGGTATATATATATATTTTTACATTGTGTTTAAAAGGTTTTGTTTTTGTTGTCCAAGTAATGACATGGTCTGATAATCTTAAATAAATGTATCCAGTACTTAAGTTGTTTTGTTTTTTATGAAACCATGGTGCTATTGCCCCCAACTACTTTTTTGTGGGGTTTACCGCCATAGCAACAAATTGCATAGCTCATATCACGGAAGTCAGTCAGCCTTAACACCATTGCAGGAAAGGCTAAATGCTAAATCTCTGGATTTAGCTGTTGACCAGTTTTTGTGGAGGTCCGCTGCATACAGTATATTACTGAGCTTAGCCTACTGTCAAACTTGATAAATGAAACAGAAACTTTTTAACAGTGACTGACAAATAACCAACATGATCCAGTAGTCAAGTTGTTTTGTTTTATATCAAATCCAGGTCCTATCATCCCTGACTACTTTTTTGTGGGGTTTAATGCTGTAGCAAGGCATTGTATAAGTCATATCACAGCGGTCAGTCAACCTATACACCATTCCTGGAAAGGCATTCTCATACCCAGAGGCTATTAGGATTCTCTATACTAGTGTAAATCTCTGAATTTAGCTGTTAACCAGTAACAAGGGGCAAACTTCCGTCAGTGACTGACACTATCCTACATGATTTAGAATCAGTGGTAAGAGAGAAAATGTTTATGACCAAACCTCAAAAAAGTATACCCAATCCAGGATTCATACCCATGACCAGTAGACTTGCATGCTACCGAATAAGCTAGCCAATTTTGTGTTGTTTTGCTTTATCAAACATAGGTCTCTGGCACAGTAGGCTTTCAGGGCACAGCATTAAGAGTCGTCCTATTGTCCCTGACAACTTATACATTTTATATTTAAGTTTGGGCAACTTGTTATTGCTAGTTAACATTCGATTCTGGCAAGTAAATTATATAGCTGGTTGTCCAGCAGGGCCGCTTAGTTTGATAATTAATGCCAAGCCATAGGCTATGTGCAGGATTTTCAAATCTAGAAGCAAGAAATGGTTTCTGGTTTGAGCCTCACTCTGGCTGGTTATACTCTTCCATGAAAATTTGACAATTATGCTGAATTTTAATTATTTATTAATTCAATTATTAGCTATTAATAAGGTACATAGAGATGTTACTGACTTTTTGGAAGGAGCAGTGATCACATGGTGAGGTTATTTATTTCGGGATCCCAGAATTCCTGGTTTGAACCCCACCAGTTATTTCTGATAACCTAAATAAATGCATCCAGTATTCACCAGAGAGATCAAAAGTCAGGGGATATAGCCATCTGCTGCCAAGCAGGAGTCCAGTAATGTGAAAAAGGCTTTCAGATCCAGAGGTTCCCGGGTTCAAAACCCCAACATGCAGTATACTGCCGACTTCATTGAGTAAGAAATTTACCTGTACTTCAGCTTGCCCTTTCTTCACTTCACCTTGGTGTAAAATGGCACTTGTGGTTACAGTATTTATTGTTTGTTTAATGTCATAGCAACACATTGTATAGGTCATATAACAGTGGTCAGTCAACCTACTCACAGGCCTCCTAGTAAAACCTTTAAAAACCTTTGATTTTAGAGCAAACCTTTAAAACCTTTACATTTCCCCAGAAAACCTTTAAAACGCCAAAATAGCGTGTAATTCTCACTCAAAACCTTTATATTTGCTCTGACTGGTTGCTGTGCTAGCTTAAAGCAAGTAATGGATTTTGTTCTGCATTTTCCCTCCACTGTAAAACAGGAGCTATGTATGATATAAATATGCAGAGAAAATAGGTATACACATTAAATAAGGTATGTATTATATTGCATAATTCAAACAGTATATAACATCAAAAAATGACTTTGGTATGACTGTGGGTTTAATAAAGAAATGAGAACTTCGACGAAAATAGCCTTTATTTACTCTTTTTTTTCATATTTTACACTAAAAGGCCTTTATTTTCATACATTGGAGCCTTTATAAAAACCTTTATTTTTGTTTTGGCCTGCTAGGAGGCCTGTACTCACTGTTCCTGGAAAGTCTAAATATCTGGATTTAGCTGTTAAGCAACTATTAACACTTTCATCACTGACTGACAATTGCCCTACTTGGTTAAGAAACATTGGTAGGAGGAAGAATGGCCATAGAAATAATTTCATGACCAAGCTCCACAAAAGTATGCCCCCCCCCTCGGAATCAAACCCACAACTCCTCGGTCAGTAGACTTGTGTGCTACCATCTGACCAAGCTGGGCAGCTAGAGGTTACATCACTGTTGCTCTTTTATGCACATTTTGATATAGAATCTGCAAGAGAATTGTTCTCCAATAAGTTTAACCTACTTAAGCACAGTAAGATTATTTCAAGTTTCAAAAACTTGTAACAAAAAATTCAAATTACATCCTACCATTTGTGGGCTTCACAATAATTAGAGTAAAAGACCCTGCTTAGGATCTAAGCTGGAATTGAACCATGGATGTCTCAATCCATTAGCTAGTCTTCGTTCCTTGAGCAAGAAAAGTCCAATGGCCATGTACATTTTTGCATTTCATTTGACCATCCGGATCTAAATTGGCATTTAATCAATCCAAAAGCTGGTATTTTTTCACCTTGTGCAAGAAAAGTCTAATGATCATGTACTGTCTAAACTGTGATGCAGGCAACATGATTTTAGACTTCATATCACCATCAGGGCAAGTATATTTTGATAAGTCAAACAAGTCAAAAAAGAATAAAAAAGCCCTGAAAACTTTTGGTAATTTTATTTTGTAAATAAATATCTTCATATTTAAATAACACATAAATGAACAATACATGAAATGATGACAAATGACCAAATGTTAACAGTTATAGACTAGAATCCTAAATGAGAGGGGAACAGTTTGAGATGACACAGTTTCTTCACTTGGTTGTGAAAGAATGACCGAATACTTTAAAACTAGATAACAAATAACAGAGAGCAGTTGTCACACAGTTTCTTCACTTGGTTGTAGTATTCTTGTTTTGTTCTCTCTCTTGTGAAGATATCCATCTATGTACATACTGTAACTGTAAGAAAATTGAAAATTCACCAATTTAGAAAAGTTATAACATCAAGTTTCAACAATAAAGTTTAGTTGTTTCTGTTTTAAAACTAAAAACAAAGAATGTAAATTCAAAGAAAAGTGTCCCTTGATAAATGCCTTTGGCTGCAATTTTGGAAAGTTTAAAGACAAAATAAATGTTGTTTTAACATAAATCCCTCTGGATTGTTTTATATATGACTAAAAAAGTTAAGAAAATAAAGATTACAGTATGATAGCTCATTCAAAAAGCAGTACATTAAATGGAAAATACAATAAGATTGAAATGTTCTTTGTCCACCTAAAACTCATCTCATACATATTGCTCCTGTTATTGTTCCTTTCTTTTCAGGTTACTTAGCTCTTAATTTTGATTTTCTTATGTATACAACATGTTTTTCTCAAGTCTACTATGCATTCATCATTATGTAAATATTGTATATACTGTGTAATATGTTTGATAGAGGCCCACATGGAAGATTGGATTTATCCAAATGTGTAGCCTCTTAAAATAAGTCTTTATTATTATAATTATTATTATTATTATTATTATTATTATTATTATTATTATTATTATTATAGAATTGTACTATATGGACAGACAGTTAGTAAACCATATAAGATAAGATCTTTGTTGGACTCAACATGCCACTCGCACTCTATGGGACATTTTCTTCTTCTCAAATCCGGAAAGCACTTAGGACTAAAACATCGTGAAAAAGCACAATGACCATGGTGGATAAGTAAATACTCACAAAAGGAGAGTAAGAGACAATAAGGGACCTAAGTCAGTTATTTCCCCTTGTATACTCTTCAAATAGGTAGGTCCAATTAGTTGAATTACTCGGATTTTACCCTTACTTTTCACTGTCAATTTGCCAAAATTAATCTTAAATAACTTTTTTGTAAATCATTTAATTTGTTTGAAATTCAAGCTCAGTATTTTTAGGGTAAAGAACTATCTAAATTTCATCACTTCTATTAATATCTTAATTAACAAGAAAGATATTAGATGAAATATTTCGTTATCCTTACATAGGAATTTAGTTATAAAATCCAAGGATTCCAACTGATAGTACCTACTTACCAATTGGATTGTTTAGATTTTATCAAGGAAAGATAACTGACTAAAGTATCTAATTAGTTTAGTGAACTAGCCACCATAATTAACAAACAAATAACTTTGTAAATAAACAAATAATATTGTTAAATTTTATTCAAGTACATCTATCTTTACACCACCAATTTACATACTCAGGTATTTTTGTACTCACTAATGATAAAAATATACAAGTATAATCTAAGTATGTAAATAAGCAGGGTAAATGTATGCGCCACTGACAGTTGAATAAGATTTAACATTAACTTACTCTAATTTTAAATCTTGATAAACATTGTGGAGACATCATTTCATCTTCTGTCAAATCTCTTGGACATATAACATAACAATATACCAATGTCTGTAATACAAATATCAAGTATTGACCCGCTGATTTAAATACTCAATGTATATATATGATGACCTCCGCACATAGATATAGATATCTATTTTTATCAATAATAAGTACAGAAAAACTGTATAGAGTATTTATGAGCGTGGATTATCAAAATAATATTGAGTATTCAAATCAGCAGGGTATAAGATAAACCAATAAATATTTGAGGTTTTTTACAAGAGTTGATTATTACCCTCCTTAGATATGAAAATAAAGTGATTTCTAATTTGCAAATAAAAAAATCAAATATAAGCATTACTCTAAAAAACAGGGTGAAAAGTTTGGAAATCAATAATGTGATCAAACATCCGTTTTTTTTTAATTTTCAGAGGCCGTATAAGTTTTAGGAGCAGCCCAGCTAGCTGAGTTGGTAGCCCACAAGTCTACTAATCATTGGGTCATGGGCCCTCATGAGTTCCATTCCTGGGCGGGGCATACTTTCGTGGAGCTTGGTCATGAAATTATTTCCACAGCCATTCTTCCTCCTACCACTGATTCTAAATCATGTAGGACAGTTGCCAGTCACTGATGGAAGTATGTGCCTAGTTAACAGGTAAATCAAGAGATTTAGCCTTTCCTTCAATATATTTGTATTAGTGGAATTCTACATAATGTAAAACAAAGTTGACATAATCTCTACCACTAAAAAGACATAAAAAATCCGGCTAAAAAACTACAATAAAACATTCTGTTACCTTGGCAACATGTTCAGTAACTCTATTCAGACCAGATAACTCAGACCATGTCATTTTCTTATGTTTAAAACAAGGTACTTCTTCATATGTATCTTCATATATAGTTCTTATTATCACAGAATATGAGGCATGATAAAATGCTGGTCCAACTTTATATACCACTGAAATATAAATATTGTAAACTTACACAGTGAAAGTTCAAAGGGACTACTGAAATGAAAAGTATAATTTGTCTTCAGAATTCAAAAGCTTGATAAGCTTAGTGATCGAGTATCCGACTTTCAACCATAAGGCTGCAATTTCAAGCTCATCCATATTTTTCATTGGAAACCCAATTTCATTAAACAGATATCCTATTGACCAATCAATGTGTAGTTTTCATTTAGCCGAAACACTATTAATAGCATCATAATTTCTTTTATAAAGGTTTGCAATTCAATTTGATATGCATGTGACTGGACCATTCTTTGCAAATAAAAAAAATATAATGTGGAAACAACAATAAAGTCGGATTTTCAAAAAGATCTGACCATAAATGACAGAGATATCCAACATATTAAAAATGCAAAAATGACAAAGGGTAATAATCTATAATAAAGCCAGGTAGAGTTACTTTCTAATTCTGTTCATCACATGGAATGTTATCATTGTATGAAGTTTCATAAAGATCTGTCCATAAATGGCAGACGTCTGCTCACCAGCCCGCCCAGGTTTCTCCAAACTATAAGCCGAATTTTTCGTTGAAAAATCTGGCTAGAAACCTACAACAGACCAGTAAAGGGATAAAACATCAAATTAACATTACATTATATTAACATATAGATTATACTTTCATACTTACACAAATCGGTCCCAAACAAAATATTAGGTTTAGGGACCCAACCTTTACTTCTAAAATAATGGTAGGCTACATATCTAGGTAGGAAAGTTTGTTGATTGAATCTGGACCATAAATCTTGTATAGATAACTTCTCATGTGTCTCATTAGTCACTGTGAGGCAACCTAGACCATAACATAAGAAAAATGCCTGAAAGAGTGACAAAAATTAGTTGTTTCAAGTTATATGCCTAAATTGTTTATCAAATTGTCTTTACAATCATTTCAACATTTGCTTACAGACATCTAGATAACGAAAGAGTCTTGAAGCCTTCATAAATTTAGAATACCAGCTTATTTAATTCCATGGAAAATTGTGATCCCTGATCTGGTTTATTGTCCACCTTAACTTAAGGACACATTTCATAGATGTGATTACATTTTAACTTAATAAAACTTGTATGCTACAAAAAAGCTTTCAAAAATTACTATAAAGCATGTTTTTTCTTACAGAATAGACTCAAGGCCACACAAACCTAAAATAAATCTTATTACTCCATATCAAGCTATTACCTCTTCAAAACTCAACATCAGTGGTTCATTAAACTGAAACACTTCTTTTTTCCGTACAGGCAGCCATTTTGTTTTCTGTTTTAAAGGAACATGTACAGTGCTGTCATCAATGTCAGAATCGTCAATAACTAAATAATCTGGAACATTATCTGTGTCTGTGATATCGTCATGGTTACAATATGGATGAACAGGAAGAGGAGAACAACCATTTTGAAGAGTAAAATCAGAATCTCCTTTTTGAAGATTTTCTGCAGAATCTCCATTTTGAAGATTTTGTAAAGATTCTCCTTTTTGAAGAGTTTGTGAAAATTCTCCTTTATGAAGAGTATTTAAAGATTCTCCTCCACTTTGGAGAGTTTCTAATGAATTTTCAGAAACATCACCACTTTTTGTAGTCACTTCATGTTTACTACAAATTTCATTTGCTTTTACTTTGGAATCAGAATTAATAGTACTAGGTTCAGAAGTTTCAACACAGTGATAAATGTTTGTTTCAATTGCATCTGAAGTTGTGAATTTAGTCCGACATTCTTTCCTGGCTAGTTTTGATGTATTTTGGTCATCACTGATATCCATTGGAATACAAATATCATTATTACCAATAAGTTTAGAATTAGAATTTTTACAACTATCATTAGCAGTATCAGCAATTACATTAGTTGAGTCTCCTTTGAGATTAACTGACTCAGATTCACATTTAACATCGGTTAATTTCTTATCTTTTACATTATCACAGTTCTTTATAACAAATTTACTATCATCAATACTTTCATCAAGTTTAACCTTTTTAATAGGAGGACTATGGCCAACTTCATCAGAATTTTTATCATCACCAATTGCTAATTCATTACAAGTCTTATTTTCAAAGCTACCATCTTTATCATTAACTTTGGGATTACTTTTAGGTGTAAGATCTTCACTGGCCCAAAAATCCTCGTCAGCTTCAGCAGTGTTCCAATTTTCAATAGCTGATCTCTCATTGGTTGAGGCTTCCTGCCATAAATCAAATACTGTCTTTTGATTGGTTGATAAACTTTCCCATGAATCATAAGCTGATCTCTCATTAGCTGAGGCTTCCTGCCATGAATCAATTACTGTCTTTTGATTGGTAGATAAACTTTCCCATGAATTGTAAGCTGCTTTCTCATTGGCAGAATTGATATCTTCTGATTTAACCAAATCATCTTGGTTTTGCTGTACAGGTACATCTTGGGAAGACATAAAGTGTTCATTTTGTTCATTATATGGTCCTGATGGTGGTGGCAATTCATTTTGTTCTAAAAAAAGAAGATATTCTTTGGTGTAAGATTATTTAATTTCACCTTAGAAGTGAGCTCTAAAAAATATTTTCAATAGTGGGGTAACCATATCAGAAAATGTCATTTTCTGAACTCAAAATCTCTATTTCATACTAATGATTTTTGAGTTATTTAGACTGAGTGCTTCATTCATGCGCTGTGATTGAATGATTCACTGCGAGTTTGTTCATTCATGCGCTGTGATTGAATGATTCACTGCGAGTTTGTTCATTCATACGCTGTGATTGAATGATTCATTGCGAGTTTCTTGGTAAATATTAGAATTGCAAGGGTCAACAAAATGACTGGTGCATGTATGGTGAACTTGTCATTGGAAAATTAAGCCAGAGAATTTGAAATCAGGTTTTAATCAGATTTACATAAAAATTTGAATTTAATATGGTTTTCATTAATATATGTTTTCTATCATCTAAGTCATAAACCTTACTCACCCAAACCAAAGTAATCAACATCACTATCAAATTCTTCATCAACATCACTAGCAGATTCTACAGACATAGTTTTATCACCTTCACCAGTATCGTTTAATTTATCTAATGATTTTCTCCATTTTGAATGGCGTAAATACCTGTAAAGATAAAAATTTAAAAACTTCTGTCTTTTCAGTCAAAAATATACAAATGGTAACTTGCTTGTAAATTAAAAAGATGAAATTTTCTTAAAATCTCAGTTGCTGGCATCTTTTCATATACATATAGAAATGGCAACGTGATTGTAAACTAGAACAAATGCACCGAGAGTAGGTTTTCACACGAAACACCCGCAAAAAGCTATTTTGTATAACTATGTCCTATGTGATGCAGAATGATTCTCAAAGCTTCAAAAGTTAGCAACCATATTTTACTGACAACAAAGCCTTATACAAAGCCAAATACATTTGAATCAATACAGGGAGGTAAGCACAGGTTAAGTTAAAACATTTATTAGCCCAATCCTTTATTGGACATTCCATTAAATAGTATAATAATAATGGATTTCTTAGAGCCCTGTTTTTTACACATGCATGTTCACATGTAAATACTTTTATATCAATTTTTAAGTTATAAGGGAGATAATTTTACAAGACAAAAATTTAGGATAACATACATATGTCTTCTCATAACATTGACAACATCCACATCTTCTCCATTAGAGGTAGGTATATGTACATAAGGTAGATCATCATATAATGTAGGGGCTCCACGAGACATCAACCCTCGTCCAAAGAAACCCTGAAATACATGATTTTTATTGCAACATGGATTAACAAGGTTTAAAGATGTTTTCTAGTCACAATTTTTACAATCTAAAACAATAACTTGATACAGCAAAAATAAAACATCATTTTCCCATATTTATTGCAAGCACTAGCTTACTCTACTATAATGATATCAAAAAGATCAACTAACCCAACAATAAGAACTTATATGATTTCACAAAATCGAATAAATTTTCATTTGTCCTGGTCTCCCAACAAGTGGATAAAGCAAAAACCTTTTTAAGCCTTAAAAACTTAAAAATATTCTATCCCAAAACCAAGACATCTGCATAATTTTCTTATATATATGCCTGACTAAATGATTTACCATGATGTACAAACTGGAAATGGAACAAGAAGACAACAACAGCGAGACCATTTAGATTGAACAAGAAAAGTAAATGTATTAAATGCAAAGACTGACACCTCATAATCTCCTAATGAAAAATGTATTACCATGTCACCAAGATAAATTGTATCTGCATCATTTCACTAAAATCCAAGCCCGCCTACATGACAGAATAAAAATTATTTACCAAACTAAAATTGGTTGTCCTAAGCAATAGGACAATAGGTACTAGACTGAATAGACTGAACAAGAAAACTATTTACCATGTCACTAAGATATGAGATGTCACCAGAGTGTTGTACCAGAACTTGGTTCCCAACAATTTCTCCAGTAAAATGGTACCAGTGGTTCTCTGCCTCTTTCTCTCTCGTAATAGAAGCTATAGGGACAGGAAATGGTGCAGATCTCTCTTGGTAGACATATTTCTTCTTCCTATGTTGATGGACTGGAATTTTGGATGAACTCATGGTTTTCTATTTGGGTTTCAACTTTTATGGTGAAAACTGGAAGATCTGGAAATAAAAATGTTTTGAAACTTGAACTTAAAGAGTATTGTGGTGATAATGGGATTTGGGACATTTCTGTCGACTGCACATGAGTTCTCTTCCCGTCTTGGAGTAGCGGAGACGCGTCATGGAAAGTTGAGTGGAATCCAATCCATGGTTTTATTTGTCCTTACTATCGGTGCACATAGCCAACGATAATCGTGAGTAGACAAGTTTAGATACCCCTTAAAACAAACACAATAGTATCAAACTAAAGTATCAAACACATGAACATCAACCAGGAAGGGATAATCAGCAACTCAACCTATTTGTAAAAATGGTGAATATTGCCGTCACTGGCATCAGCTTCCTTATTCAATTAAAAAATATACTGACAAACCATCACAAAAAGTCAATGTCGCGAAAACTAATGACAAAGGCAGTATTTAGATTTATTTTGATATTTTCAGCGTCGTCTTTCATCTTACGTTCACATCTCAAACAAAACGCAAAAAACAGTCAAAATAAGTAACTGTCACGGTAAAACATAACATAAAATCGTCAAAATTACTTCATAACTTGAAATTTGTCATGGAGGCTGCCATCTTGGGTGTTCACGTAAGAAATGGATTATCGTGAAACTTACTAAGAAATATATCTAAGCATAATAAATGAGCAACTCATTAAAATCTTATTACCTCCGAGATCTCAAAGTAACATACATTAAAGATGGCAAGAATGAATCATACACTTAATCTAAACAAGTATTTTCTGTCAGTTCATTTTTTTTGATCGCATTTTCGTCGATAGAATTTTGACAGGAGCTGATGCTGAGGAAATTTCCATTCTGCAGAAATTGACTGAGGTTAATTCTGAAGTACGGTTTAAAGGTGAGTGAATATACAAATTTTTCCTACTTTTGTTTTTATTTTTGTATATTTTGTTTTAATTATATTTTTGTAGTGTTTTTTATGCAGATTAAATATCTAGTAAGCCTTTTCGAATTAGGGACAAAACGGACCATGAGACGAAACGGACCATGCCAAAACGGACCAAAGTAGGGACGAAACGGACCATATTTGTGGGACAAAACGGACCATAGTCGGGACAAAACGGACCATTGTCGGGACAAAACGGACCATAAGAAAAAATAGATTATATTACTAGACAATAAATATATTGATTTAATGAAATAAAAGTTGAAGTAGTAAGGAGTAAAAATATTGATATTTTTTCATAACAAAACACAACATATCTTTATTCACCCTTGCAAACAATTACAATAATAGCTATTGAGTAATTGTGTTATTTTTTTTTCATGGAAAACTTCTTATCTTAAATAACACCAAACTGATGACAATTATTGACTAGATCTAATATTAATTGAAAAATATGTTTTGTTAGTTTATTTCATTGTTTTTTTTTCAATTACATCAAACTTATGACAATTATTGACTTCAAAGTGATATCCTTACATTTGATAATTAATGATATTATTATAAGTATAAGTATGTTTTGTTATATTATTGATGATGAATTAAGAAATAACTTACAGTTGTCTATATTTTGTTGTCTAATAAAATACAGGCACGATCGAGTTGTGATGCGCGTATGACTAAATCACGAGTGCTTTAGCACTTTAGCACGATAATAATTTATCTGGAACAAGTTTGTCACCATATAATCATTTCCCTGAGTTATAAGAGGCGTGCAGTACATAGGAAAAAACCTTTGCTGGACAATATAAAAGCAACTTCAAATTAAATCACTTTGATGTATTAGCTAATTAGCTCAAGGAAACGGCTTAAAATAGCTTAAGAATAGCTTAAAAACAACGCACAAACAACACGCAAACTGTTTATCACAATTGAGGCTATTTTAATTACTATTTACACACAATTAAATTATACTAAGACATAAACTATATATATGATGTTATTAATCACACAATTAATAATTTATAATAATAATGGTTATATTTTTTCTTATGGTCCGTTTTGTCCCGACAATGGTCCGTTTTGTCCCGAGGAGGACACAGTATAGCTTAAAAACAACGCACAAACAACACGAAAACTGTTAATCACTATTGAGGCTATTTTAATTACTATTTACACACAATTTAATTATACTAAGACATAAAAGATATGTATAATGTTATTAATCACACAGTTAATAATTTATAATAATAATGATTACATTTCTTCTTATGGTCCGTTTTGTCCCGACAATGGTCCTTTTTGTCCCGACTATGGTCCGTTTTGTCCAACAAATATGGTCCGTTTCGTCCCTACTTTGGTCCGTTTTGGCATGGTCCGTTTCGTCTCATGGTCCGTTTTGTCCCGGTACCAGCCTTTTCGAATGAAAATTAAATAACCACTGTATGAAAATAGGATATCATATATATATATATTAATGTATATAGTAAAATATTAATTCAATGTATTTATTATTATTTGTACATGTATTTGTTTATTGAGAGTTTGGTGATTCACTTGTGACGCCTGTCTGTGGGGAGTAGACTGCTCCTAGGATTTTTAATCAAGTGTCCCAAAGGGGTCCCTGGTTCAAGCCTCACCAAGACTGGTTATACTATTCCATGAAAATTTGACAATAATGTTGAATTCCTCAATGAATAAGGTACATGTATATGGAGAAATTTTCGTCTTTGTTGAAGGGTAGGTGAGTACTGATTACAGACAAAGGTCCAGGAAAGCTAGGTTAGGTGAGCTGGCCTCTATAAAATGGTTCAATCCCAGTTCCTGCACTATTATCAAATCTAATTTCTATGTATATTTCTGCTATTACTAAATAATTAGTGACCTAAGCTTCCCAGTTCATTTGCATGTAATGGTATTACAGTTTAACATGGAAAACCCTTGAGAGTCAATTAAGAATAATCAATATGGATAATTTTACTTCTGTGTATCATGTTAAACTAACATTTAAGTCTAAATTCCAGTGGTGTATCTCCCACACTTTGATGTTCTCCCACATTTCTGTTTCCCCTGGGTTCCTGTATCCACAACACCCCTGTATCCACCACACCCCTGTATCCCTGTAGGCCCACACCTCTGTAGACCCTCACCCCTGTATTCCCTTGTACCTATGTATCTTCCCCATTATTGGATCCCCTGGTCCCCAGTATTTCCCACTCCCCTAAATCCCCCTCATCCCTGTATCCCACACATCACTTTATCCCCCTCTCACGTGAATCCACCACATCCCTGTATCCCCTCATTTATATGTAAGTAGTTGCTCTGCATGATTTTTCAAAAGGTTCAATCTAGGCCATTGAGTTTAATCATTAAATTTGATACCTTGTTAAATTATTTAAAAAATTCTGTTAATCAATGAAACATTAGTCATAAAAATACAGTGAAACTTGTTTATAGTGGACACCCTTGTAGCTATAGGTCTGCTATGACTAAAATTAAATTATGGTCAGAATTTCTGTTATAGTATAACCTCTACAGAGAGGCCCTCTGTTCCTTTAGGCATGATTTTTATTGAATTTAACCTCCACAGAGCAACAAGCTCTATACAGCAAGATACTTTAGTTGCTCCCAGTGGGTGGTGATGAAGAGAGGTTGTACTGTACCAAGTTTAATATTGAAGAAACTTTTTTTTTTAATTTTCAATATTTTAAACATTAAACTAAATTTTATCAGGTTTAACTGTTCTTCAAATTTGGTCTTTCTCTCATAGCTTGTATTTTTTTAAAATTGTCTAATTTTATTGAAAAGATTCATTTTGGATTAGATTTTACAGGGTTACAATTATTTGCAGTCATTTAACAGAGTTGTGCTTTAATTTCAATTTACAAATTGGTCATCTTTTGTGGTTAGCCTGTATCCTTAAATTGTCTAACCTTATATGCTGTGAGTCATTATTGAAAGTCATTAACACTCAGCGGGTGAGCTCAGATCAGGGTAGGACAGCATGTTGCACAATTGCAAAAAAATGAACTTTGTATGATCACTTTGATTTTGTATTGCAATGAAAGTATTGGGTGTCTGGAATATTTCTTTCAAACGGTTTTACAATACCTTGTCAGATAAACAAGTTATCACCATTTATCATAAGGCAGGTATCTAAGTATACGGACTCTACAATAGTAACAAAAACAAAGCTTTTTTCACAAAACATTTATTGTTTATGAACTAGGAACAGTTTAAAAATTTGAAACATGATGTAACAAACATGAGTATAACTTGGGAATGAAAAATTATTTCCAAAAATAAAAAATGTATGTCATGGAAGTCACACAGCTTTTTTATGAAAATTACACTGAATCTTTTAATTTTTTGTATGCAATATACAACAAAGATAATGTTACAATTCAACAAAAGACAAACAATTTGGCCATTATAGATAGGAAAAATAAAAATCTTCAAGGGCTAAATTGTATTTTGTTTACATAAATTAGAGCTTTGCATTTAGACCTTAGAAGTATACGGACTCTACCAATCTTGTACATGAAAAGATTTCATAAAAGATTTAATCTATTATTAATTTTGTGTGAGTTATTTCATTTTTTGGGCAAGTCATTTGATTATAGTTTATGAATAAAATACTTTAAGTTCTCAACTGTTAAGTATTTATCGGATTATCCTCAATATAAAGAAAATTGAGTAAACTGACATAACATACATATTAACAATCAAATTGAAACTATCATTTGTGGTTAAAATTAACATATTATGGTGTCATTATCATCTTCAACAATTACAAATTATATAATTATTTAAAAAATCTGCTCTTCTTAAACAGAAAAGGGTCTTAGTCAATTAAACCAACAAAGTAACCTGGTATACGGACGCTACAAATATCAATGAATAACTAGAATGACATTTAATGAACAAAGTTTAGGTCAAACTTCAACTTTTATATTTCATAGGTGTTGGTAGATGGCTAAATGACATGAAAATAATAATTGATATCAGTTTATAAATAAGTTAACTACTCATTTTCTCCTCCAGATAGCATTAGATTGAGCAATATTCAAAATTCAAATTGAGTATTTTCCAATTTACCAGGTTTTAACTTCATAATCTGAAACATTTTATGTAAAACAAATTGACACAAACAAGTAATTTTAACAGACAATTATAAGTCAGCACTTTCAGTTTAAAGTTTCCTCTCATAGATTACAATGGCAAGTTCTCAAATTGCCAAACTTAACTGAATTTGATTAAAACCCTTCTGTTGGTGCTTTTAATGCTGAGAACAGGCTGGCTTAGTTTAAGCCTATTTGTTTCTCTCATCTGTAGATTTCTCTACAGGGTTATGAAATGTGTCAAATGTATATCATTTTTGGACAAAACAATTATATTTCAATTTTTTTCTCTATTTCAGACATAAACTATCAAAAACATGCAGATAGTAGTCAAACAATATTGTCAGTTCATATGAATTTGACTTTGAATTAACTTATTTTACTTAATTAAGAAAAGTGTTTCCTACCTAGAACTCTGAATTAAAATTTATACTATGAGAACACAGGCATATTGATAAGGCTAGATATATCTGACTATATGTAGGTTATCTTGATTCTTGAAACACATTTCATAGACAATATTTTTTGATAATGAAAATCCATTTTTTTTCATCAACATTTCACTTAAAAATACACAATTAATGTAAAATCTATTTTTAAATGGTTGCCATGGAAACTGGCTATATGTTAAATTTTTACAATTATATTTTTTACAAGTTTTTTTAATAGTTGCTGATATTAAAGCAGTGTTGCTATTTCTTATTTATGTTATAACTAATTTTATGAAGATAAGTTTGAATACTTTAATAGAACAAAATCATAATTTTTAATGCTTTTAACCAAATTTCATTAATTAGTAACTTTTTTTCAAATATGAGAAGCCCAAAAAGTTTTTTAATTAAGTTAATTAGGACAACTCTAACACTAATTTTATTTATGGTTTAACAATGTCAAAAATGCAGCCAACTAGCTTTACAGCGTATGTGATACACTAAGTCATACATTTTGCTTGAAAAATGAAAAATTTGGAGGTAGTGGTATTCAAATAATTGTAAAATTAAAATAAACTTATCTAGAATCGATTGCTTGCTTTTAAAGTAATCTATTAAGTCAGTACATACATTTACAGATGTATTTTGAATGGTGATCACTTACAAGAATAGGGTCTGGAAGTCACAAAATAGTCAATTTTGAGAAAAAATCATCCTAATCTATCTGAAAATTACTGAGAAAAAAGGAATACCAGTTGCTATGACAATGGTTAAAGACTTTGATCAACCAACATTGTTTTCTATGTTTTGGCATCAAACTAAACATATGCTTATAAATAAAGATAAAATGCAGAAATCAAGTTTATGTAGAGTCCGTAGACCTTTTTACTATCTTCATTTATAAGCACATAAACCATCCATTAATTATCTATTTTGTATCCCTATAGTTTTAATTTATATTGGGATGTAAAATAAGTATACTATAAACATTTTGGTTCATACTATTGGCACTTTAAGCGTACATCAAATGTATCTATTACTGATTTTTCGTGTAAACAATGACACATAATTATAAAAATCAAATATCACTTGAAACAGTTACAAATATAAAGTTAAAACTTAATATTTTAGAAAAGATTTATCAAATTAAATAAAAAGAATTGTTATATAAGTGTTATTAACTAGTTTTATAGGTCCTGAAATAATAGGTCTACGGACTCTACGGTCTACGGACAAAGTTTTGCGCTCTAAAATTTTTCCCCCAAGCTTTCTGCAACTGCTGTAAATCATGTTTCTGTTTATTTTTCATCATTATGTAATAGATAATGAAAGAATCATTTGATATAAATGGCAATTGTTACGTCTGTATCATGTTGAAAGTTGGTATACGGACTCTACCAAAAAAATCACTGCATTACAGGTTTGATTAAAATAAAATGAACCAAACTTTTGACGAAACCACTTATATTTTTTCACAACTACATTGATGTTTTGTAGTAATCTAATTGAAAAGTGGATGTTTGTCTTGTTTTAAGTACAGTTCATCATGTTTTATTCATATTGGTCAAAATACAGCAAAACATAACGATAAATACATTTATACTATGCTGTATAATTGCCACAATTTTTGCCCGATTTAAATACGGTAAAAAGTATTTATTTCATAAAACCTTCATTTTTCCAGGAATCTTAACATTACTTTTACACACTTTCTTGGCTTTCTTACATTTCTTTCTAAAAAATAGTAAAAATTGGCTGCAACATTGAAATTGCTAAAAAATGCTATTTTTTTAAAGGATTATCAAGTACACTGACTTTACCTTTTATCAAGGCATACAATGTTATATACCGCCAGAAAGCTGAAAATCTCAACAATATGATAAAAATAAAATACAAGTGATATTTCTTATCCACTTTTGAAGCCCGGGTTATAACAAAGCCCTGGTAGTGATTCCTACCCTGATCTGAGCTCACCCGTCAGGGTTACAATTAATTGCCCCAATTATTGATCAACCAGTGAACTGGAAATGTATCGGTATTCTCTAGCATCAGGTTTCCAGTTGTTAAAGGTACTAGTTCACAGATTTGGTTAAGATTTTTCTATATTTTCAAAATACCATTCAGTGTCTGTAAATGTGTGTAAAAATTGATTCTTTATATCTTAGGACAAACTGACCTATAAATTACAAGATATATACAGTAAAAGTCACAAAATGCACTAAAATTGTCTATACTGCGACATATGGGATAGATTTTTACTACTTGAAACACCATATAATTTGTAGTTGTATGTCAATTTGCACTTGTGTCATTATCTAATCACTACTTTCCTGCTTGAAAAATGTTTCCATACAATTTAGATAGTTTCAGAAAGATTTGATATTTAAGTTGAAATCTGTGAATGAGTACCTTTTAAGCTTCTGGTTCATATATTTCAACTTAGATATCAGTGACGCTTTGTCACAAAAAATCTTACGGTCAAAAGCAAGAAACATTGATTACACTGTCATTACACTGTTTTCAATGCGAGTGCTCTCCCAACTGAGCTATCTGGCCGCTTACTTCTCCACAAAACTGTTAAGTACTGTGACACTAACTATACTGGCCTATAGGTCAGTTGCTTTAAAAACTGAAGTATTTAAGAATTTATTTTCTTAACACAATAACCAACATTGATAGGTGATTTTAAAATATCAAAAAAAATCTAAATCTATAACCAAATTGCTTTAAAGCTATACTTCAAGAATTCATTACTCATAACTGTCTCTCTATTGTAACTCGTTGATTTGCAATGCCTTTAGAAAGCCTTACAAATCATTTTGAATCAAAATTGAATCATTCACAAAATTCCATAAAATGTGAAATATTTTCACAATTTTCATAAAAGATGAAAATGTTTTAAAAAAAACATAAAAATTTAAAAAATGAAACATTTCTCAAAATCCCATAAAAAATAAAGCTCTTAGAGCTGGTCTTTGACATATTTCAATCACTTTCTGTTGCTGTTAAAATTCCTATGAACAAATCTTGAAATTGGTTTTATTGTGTTACGATATCAAGGGAAGCATTTTGACAATGTTCAAATTTGATTTCATCTTTTATGTATGAAATTATCTTTCAATTTCTATGGCCAATGAAATGCCAATAAATTGATCTTTGAATTAGATTTTCACATTGTACATGTATTTTAATTTGGACGTTTTATACAAGTTAAGAAATGAGAGGTTAAAAACCTTGTATCAGCATTACCAATAAAGTTCTCTTTGTATTTGATATCTACTCACATTATCACATTAATCAGGGGCAGATCCAGAATTTTTTTCAAGGTGGGGGGGGGGTCCAAACTTTTTCTAGGGGGGTCCAAACTTTAGAACCACAACCACTTTATGCACTACACAAAGGCAAGCGAAGCGATATTATAATAATAAAAATTGCTACATGCTACTTAAAAATGGCATACAGTTAAAAAAATACACTCATGGCAGAGTGCGTTTTGGAAATTTCAGGGGGGGGGGACCGGACCCCCTGCTAGATTTGCCTATGTATATTGAGTTTAGTCTCCAATGGTGTATTGCAATGTTAGACGACAAAGTCTCATAAAGAAGTCTATAAGATAAACAAGGTTCTGAGAACTTTTCTTATTGTATTCACTTTAATGATGATGTGTCTGTATCGATGACAAAATAATCTACGAAATGTTCTAGACTTCTCCTTGACATTAAAATATTCTTAACTTTTGTGTAGTCAGGTTCTTTTGCGTGTTATATTTTCAAGGTCATTGGCAAATGTTTGTCTTTGTATTCAAGCCCAGGACTTCACATTTAAGGTCGTCCTATAGCCCCTGATGACCTATTTTTAGGTGTGGGCAACTTGTTACTGATACTAAACAATTTGGTCTGGCAAATAAAATATATTGCAAGTTGTCCAACTGGGCAACCTTCTTTAAAAAATAAGGTTGAGCCCTGGTGTCAAAATATTCATTGGCATTAATTAAAACCTATTTCATGAAACAATTTAGCGATGTTTTACTAAATTTTAATATTATGTACAATATTCTTAAGAAATACAGTGGAATGCATGTGCAATAAACACATATGACAAATATTTGGCATGGTATCCACAAATGAACTTAGTTCTATACAGTAAAATTCCACTATTAGAAACATCAAAATAGATGGTCTTTTGAACTTCCTTAATATAGGAATCTTTTTCTTCTCAAATTAAGCATTTGGGACTTGAAATTTGTTATTAATCGAATGATAATGCAATAACCAAGTTTATTTCTATAGTGGAGCTTAGCTGTTTATTTTGGCCACATCAGATTGTCTGTGTGTTCCTTTAACATAGCTCCATGTTTTTTTCTGTTACAAGATTGTATGTTTAGTGTTTATTCTTCCATCATAGTTAATATAATGAAGGGTCTTGCCACAGATTTGTAAAAATGGCAAAGTATGGCTGAAAAAGTGACAATAATTAGTTGTTTCAAGTTTAATGCCTAACAAGCATAACAGTTTTATAAAAATTCTGAATTTTATTTGTGGATCTTTGCTATTTATTTTTGGCCACATCAGTTTGTCAATGAGTGCCTTTAATATACATGTAGTTTCATGTTTTTTTCTGTTGCAGGATTACTAGGGTTCTTTCGTCACCCCTGATATAATGAAGGGTCTCACCACAGATTTATAAAGTATGGCAGAGTACGGATGGGGTTTAAATACTGAGCTAAGAAGAAAGGCTCTACAGGAGTTGAATGAACACCCAGACTATATAGATCATGCAATAGAAGTTGTGAGAGATCAAATTGAGACAAGACCAGATATAAGTAAGTGTAGTCGAAAATCTTGATTATTCAAGGACTGTTTTCGCCTTGCATTTTTGCAAGCACTAGCCCAATTAATTATGTTCTCATGGCAATCAAATGTCAGACTTAGCCACATGCTGCCTGTCCAAGGTTGTGGGATGCCAGCAGCAGTTGAAAAATGAAATCCCAGATTTAGTTGATGGTAGAGCAATGAGTCAAATTTTCCACTAGCCTGAATCCCCTTTCAGTAGTTCTTAGCTGTGAGCTAGTGTGTTAAGGTGATGACTAATTTAGGGCCCAAGGTTTTAAACCTTGAGATCATACTCTTTACTAAAAGTCATTTTAGTCTCTTTTGTCTCTTTTGGTAGCCCGTTTGAGTCCAGATGTCATGGGTTTGATTCTCTATCAAGGTCTATATACTTTTTCAGACTTTGGTTGTATCCATTCTTTGGCCTACCCCTGTATTATTTAGGGCATTTGTCAGCCACTGGCAAGGGTATGTATTTATAAAAACTTAAAAGCTTGGGTCCAGGGATCAAGGCCTGTTCAGCGAAAGTGTGTAAAACCACCCACCACTGCAAGATGACTGAAAAATGAAGAACAAAGGTCCAAACGTTGCAAAAAAGATTATTTGATGAAAATATGTTAAACTTCAGTGAAATACACTGTTCTTTCATTTTTTATTCCAGAATTCTTGAGAACTGATGATGCCTTTGTGTTACGTTTTCTACGGGCAAGAAAGTTTGATACATTCGAGGCATTTAAATTACTCGGCCGCTATTTTGAATACAGACAGAATCACCCAAACATTTTCAAAGACTTCAACACATCGGAACAAGGTGTGAAAGAAGCATTGTTTGACGGTATACCGGCAGTGTTACAAAATACGGACCATTTCGGACGTAAAATTCTTGTGTTATATTCGGCAAATTGGGACAACTCACGTTATGGATTAGCCGCAATTTATCGAGCGATATTACTGACCTTGGAGAAATTGATTGACGATGAAGAATGTCAAATCAATGGTTTTGTTATCGTTGTTGATTGGAGTCAATTCACGTTTAGACAGTCGACGTGGTTGAACCCTAAAATATTGCGTCAGATTATTGAAGGACTACAGGTACAGTTTTAACAATCCAGGACTTTTTTCCTTATATAATAGGGGTCATTTCCAGGCCCCTTACACTTTTAAAATTTCTTTGAAATCAAACAGTTTTCCCCAAATTTGGAAATTAACTTGATTTTTGTTATTCTTTTTTTTCAGTGAAATTATGATAAAATTTCTCCAAATGCTCTATATGAAGTAAGGCCCCAGGCCCCAACCCAACATACTGAAAAAGTGCCCTGAAATCCTCAGTTTTTTATTATACTATAAAAACCAAATGCAGCCAGTGCAGATACAATATACCTTTTAAAGACACTAAAAATTGTATAATAATGTTTACATGTAATTCGGTACCATGTTTGAAGTCCTTGATAATGAAAGTACCATATTCAATGTATACAAAAAGCTGACTTGAGATTTAAACTTTGCACAATTCAAATGGTTGTCTAAAACCAAAGGCAGCCAGCATGGTAAAAACACTGTACAGGAAATAGGTAATGACTGGCTACCACCTAAAACAGGTCCCAAATAAAACGATTTTTCATTTGAAGGAAGCCATATTGACCGAGGGATAATAGCTGGCCCATAAGTGATTATTGATCTTTACCAAACAACCTCTGGGTCTTCCATTTAAATGTTATTTTAACTCTTAGCCTGCTGGGTGAGATTATAATAGCATTTGCAAACAGCTTCAAACTGGACCAAAGCATTCTATTATGTATTTCTAATCTACTTCAGGACTGTTTTCCTGCAAGATTTGCTGCTATACATTTTGTAAACCAGCCATGGTACATTGAAGCTGTATTTAAAATGTTAAAACCATTCCTTAAAGAGAAAAATAAAGACAAGGTGAGACCCTTCTTAAATGTATTATTTATCATTGCCTTAAAAATTTCTCGAGCATTAGTGAATAAGCATTAGTTCAGTGGTTGGAGGCAAGCTTAACGATCGAGAGGTACCGGGTTCAATCCCTACTAGGGTCAATGCTAACTTCCTTGGGCAAGAAATTATCCTACAATTGTTCCACTCTACCCAGGTGTAAATGGGTACTGTGAGGTTGATATTTATGACCAGGAGTTGTAAAGTTGGCTGTAAATGGAAGCAGACTTTAAATCACTCTTATGTTTTAACAATGTGTAGCATTCATCTAGAACAAACACTGTTAATAGCATCTTAGTTTCATAATTTCTATTTTTAGACCGAGGTTTGCTAGCTAATTGACAGTGGTGTTATTCTCAGGCTGTGATTGGACAATTTTTTTTCAAACCATGTGACATAGACGATGTAAACAAGTTTCTAAACATACTGATTGGGTCATGAATATTATAATAAGAAAAGATCATAAGACTTTTGATAAGCTGTCCTTAAATATCATAATAAAATATCAGAAGATTAATTTCTTTTTTTTTTCAGATACATTTCCACGGTATAAATCTTGGTACCCTGCATAGAGAGATACATAAAGAAGTATTACCAGCAGAGCTAGGGGGAACCAAACCACCATATAATATACAATACTGGGCCAAGGAGCTGATTGGTGATGAAAACTTTAGCTTCAGTGATAAACATATATACTGGCCCAATCAAACACAAATCAAGTAAGTGATACCAAGTATTACTCCATGGTCTTAGATAGGATCAAACTCTTGACCATCTGAGCTGTAAGCCTCATTTTACCTTGTTGATATAAAAACTAGCTTGAAGGCAACTGTATTATGCCTCTGTACACCTTTTCACAAAAATCTCACAAAAAAGTTGTAGCAAGTCAATTTCATAATAATTATTTTGCAGTTCACATCAAAAGGATAATAAAAGTTACTATGTTCTGATATGCAAAAGGTATTCAATATTGTGATAATTTGGCCAAAAATTGATTGCATTAATGTTTCTGGCTTTTGACTTACAATGATATTTATCATTTTAAGATTTTTGAAAAATAGCTACGCTACATACTTATGGCTCAACCCATGCTGAAGCTCGGATACCCTGCTCTGAGTACCTTATGAGTGATTTCGGTCTACACATTGGTAAAGGCAATTATTACTCAACTAATTTAGCAGTAACTTAGGACAAGCTTTCACAACTATGATTTATCACTCTCCACCCTGCTTCCTGGTTTCCCAGTACTGAGCAGTAGGGATAAAGTTTCTTACTCACAAAAACAATCGGGCAAGTTTTTTATGTGATTCAAACCAATGATTACCAGTCCAGCATTGTAACCACTTGTCCATGCCCACTTCATGTTTAAACAATAGCTGTATTAACAAATCTCTATCCCATGACTTCACTTTTTAATCATTCTAAATCATTTTCATATATTTTCAGAACAAGGTCTAAATCATTTCCATGTAGTTTTCATCAGTCTTCCAAACCTACAGAAGAAGCAGAAACTGAGGATGAGTTTGAAGAAGACGCGAAAGCTAGAGGAACTTATCTTGATGAAGAATTCTTCCTAATTGATTAATATGTACTCTTTATTGACAAATCAGTGATTAATTTATGTTCTGAAATGATTAATCAGTGATTAATTTATGTTCTAAGATGATTATTTGGTGATTAAATTATGTTCTGAAATGATTATTCAGTGATTAATTTATGTTCTAAAATGATTGTTTAGTGATTAATTTATGTTCTTATGTGATTAATCTGACCTTTTTATTGATAAATCAGTGACGAATAAAGATTCCTAATTGATTAATTTCTGAATAATTTCTTCTCTATTGATTGATTTGAGAGATTTTTGAAATTTGAAAATGAGACAGATAGAGGAACTTACCTTGATGAAGAATTCGTCTTGATTGATTAATCCTAACACTTAATAGATAAATCTATAGTTCTTATTGATTAATCAATGATCAATTTGTTCTGTTTATTGATTACTGGTTTTTTTTTCAATTTGACAATGAAGAAAAAAAATATAAACTTATCTGGATGAAAAATTCTTCCTAATTGATTTATATATACTCATTTGTATGCTGAATTGATTAATCTGTGATTAATGCAAACTCTTAATTGATTAATCTATGATTAATTTCTTCATAATTGATTAACTTTTAGTGGTACTTGATTACTGTGTTAATATTTCTAATTGATCATGTTGATTAAGTTGAACATTTAAAATATTGATTAATATCCCATTATTTTTATGGATTAATTATTAATCATTGTTTAGATTGTTTAATAAGGGCAGTTTTGTTAGATATATGGAGATTACCCGGTATCATCTAAATGAAGAATTCTTTTTAGACTTTTGGTGTTTTCGCCAAAAGGCTTAAGATATGTCACAGGTCGAAAACTATCGACAATTCAAATGTCTGCACAGTTTAACCTGCGGAGTGATACACATGTCTCTGATATACTATGCAGACAATTTTTTTTAGCGATAAAAGTAGTTCCTTCATCAGACAGGTGTTTACATAAGCGCGTGGAAGGGGGGCCGTCGAATCTCGTTTAATTATTGATCGTTTTGTTGTCTTAATTGATATATCAGTGATTAATGTCTCCTTAATTGATTAATTTATTATGTGAATAGATTAATTACTAGTCAGATAGTGGCAATTATCATCATTTAGTTGCAACCTTTTAATATTAATCAGAACTGTTCTGTTCTGTTCTTTAATATTAATCTGCAATCACTTTTGGCATACCCCATCCTTTTTGTGTTGGAGTGCTTTTAGACCCAGACAAACAACCATACATTGAAGATGCATACATTTTTCATTCACATTATTATGTTTAACTTCCATTGTAGAGTGACAAAATGTAGTGAGTGTAAAGTAAAAAGGCTTTATGAGTTATGCGCATAGAATCTTATCATAGTTAAAAACATTTATTAATAAAATGTACAAAATTAGGATATGAAAGTGCTTGTCTGAACAGATCCTTTTAGGAGCAAGCAGTATACATCTCATTTGCATAATTTTGGTTGCCCAAAAGAAATTGATGGTTGCGCAAATTAAAAAATGGTTGTCCCCGGCAATCAAACACCCACTAATTTTGTAGACTGCAATCATACTTTGCTAAACTTTTCATCTGCCACTTGCTAACAATGGCCTAAAACAAAAAAAAACACTAATATTATGTAGATAGTATATTTTTTCTGTGAAAGTATAAATTATCTTCTTTATGGAAGAGTATATTTGTATGTATTTGTATGTAAATGACATATAATGGCAAAAATGTTTTGTGCTAAGATCTGATTTACAAAAGCTTGTGTTCAAAAATTGTATTTATTTATGAATTATGCACAAAATACCTGTATATGTATATTATAAATTATTCATTAAGAAATAACATACAGTTGTCTATAGTTTTGTTGTAGAATAAAACAGACATTCGTACCGTTGATGTGATGAAACTAAATGGAGTGCTTTTACACAAGATATTTAATGAGCTCATTAAAACAAGTGCTTATATTTTTATTCTAAAATAAAAACAAAGAATTACTGCATGTTATTTTGATTTTAATACAAAATACAAATAATTTGCTTTTTTAGTTTTATAAACAAGGGGAGTAAATTATAACAGCTGTGTATGTGTTCAATATTAAATTAACCGTGATGTTATGTTAAATATACAATGAATGCACATGCTTATGACTTATGTTACAGTTATGTATTCAATTTGTTTTATTTAATAATGTAAACACCAAATGAGGACCACTCATATTGACTCTATATTAATGTAGTGAGTCTAATTGTTATTTCCCTTTAACTATAAAATCATGATTTAGTTTTCAGTTCAAACTCCCTGCAGCGGTTATTTCCCTTATTAAATCAATAACCACTGGCACCACAAGTAAATTCGTCCCTCA
The DNA here is from genome assembly GCA_025267735.1 of Mactra quadrangularis. Classification (NCBI taxonomy): domain Eukaryota; kingdom Metazoa; phylum Mollusca; class Bivalvia; order Venerida; family Mactridae; genus Mactra; species Mactra quadrangularis. The sequence goes on from CM046310.1 coordinate 1,427,793, forward strand.
GAGAGCCGAATAGTTTTTTTTCATCTTTTCCGTTACATTTCAATATTTTCTACAAATTTAGCCTTCTTGTTGTAAATTATGATGTTCAAAGTACATATAGATAAAAAATAGTTTTAATTAATAATTTGTAAACATAACAAAGCGTGACGTAAGCACTGTGAGACATATGGGCATTCTATAAATAGATGGTATTACTAGCGTCACGTGATTTACGTGGGGGCAGTTGTTAAAGTAGCAAAGCGTGACATAAGCACTTAGAGGAGTTTGTTTTCAGTTCTGTTATTACCTCCCTTGAATTATAAAATTATTATGACTATTGTTATAGGGCACGTTCCACAAGGCGATCCCTAGCTAGCACTTTTTTAAAGCGATTTTTTGTAGCATTAGAGGTCTACACAGAACAGTTTGCCTCAAGCTAGCAAATCCAAGATGTCAACTTTCTCAAACAAAAAGTTTAGAATTGTAGCAAATGAAAAATATTTAAATCTATTATCTCCATGATTATTCTATTTTGCCACTTTGACGAAATATATGCATTAAATTAAATATATAACAGTATTCTTGAAAAAGAAACACGTTCCCATAGGGGGGTAGCCATTTTGAAATAAGCAGAAGTTTTCCGAATAATTCGGCTAGCAAGAAAACAATTTGCTACGTATTGCTAGTTAGCAATTCAATTTGCTCAATCTTGGCGAACTGTTCAATAGGAAATTGCTACATAGCGCTAGCTAGCGATTGCCTTTTAGAACATGCCCATAGTATGCTTCCTTGTTCTATGTTCTATTTTTCTTGTAAATCAATGATGGGGTTGATGATTATTATTCAGTATTGCAAACTAGACAAACTAACTGCTGCATTTAATGTTGTACATGTATTGTATACGTAGCAACTGCAAGTTTGTCCCGGACTTCATAATGTAAACTTTTAGTTCCTGAATTGATGAAGTGTTCAGAGGATTATAATTATCAATATTTTTGTTCATTTTTCCATTGCTTATTATGTAAGCTATCATAAACCTTATCACAAAGAGTCGTTTATCACAGATTTATATTTAAGTAGTTGATTTTGAACCATGAGTCAATGCCTAAACTTTTGTAGCTTTTGTCTCTGAATTGAAAATTCATAAAACATATTTTAAACTGTTGCTGAACATAGCTCTGTATTATTCAGTTGTCAATGCGGATTAAATTTTTTGCAGCTTTTTTTCTAAATTGAAATAAATCCAGCATTAGTATAAACATATCAGTTAAATGAAATATTTTAAACAATAAAAATTGATTTACACATGTATGTCTAAGATTTTTACTTATTGTCAGTTAATTATCTGATACATTTATTAAAATTGTCGTAAGCACTGATGTTATATTTTGTATCATTTGATTTCATTAATGTTTCTATGTAACTTCCTGTTATGTTTTTATAACTTGTTTTTTATTTTGTTTTTATATAAATTTTCAAGTTTTGGCCAGTGTAATATTTATTTATTTATTATACCCCCGCTTCGAAGAAGAGGGGGGTATACTGTTTTACCCTTGTCCGTCCATGCGTCCGTGCATCCGTGCGTCCGTTACAAAATTTCCGTCGCAGTTTTCTCAGCAACTATAACATGCAGCAGCCTAAAACTTTGCATATTGCTTCATCCTATAGTCCCATATGGTGTAAAGCGATTTCATGCTCCTTGCTCATCTACTTCCTGTTTGTCGCATATTTTTAGATTTTGGCGGGGGTATCACTAGTTATAACTTGTTTTTTATTTATTTTTTTATAAATTTTCAAGTTTTGGCCAGTGTAATATTTATTTATTTATTGTTTATTTTTGTTGTTTATTTATTGGGTTCTTTTTTTCATGGGAAACTTCGAGTTTTAACATTACTATCGATGAATAATGTTAGCTTAATTGTATAATCACTCCTGAGTCTGCTTCCTTGTCCCCTATACTGAGTTAGTAGAATAAAGTTTCTTATCTAAGGAAACAACAAGATAGGATATGGCTATGATTTGAACCAATGCAAGGAGATGGCAATCCAACGATTACCAGTCCAATGCTGTGACCATTTGACTGTATTTTTTTGTTTGTTGATAAAAATAAGCTTTCAACATGACCATTGCTGCAAACTGTAGTGTTAATGTTCAGTTGATGTTCAATTTAAACTGCTTTTTTATTATTTTATATTTTTACCAATGCAAGATATTATGATGTATAATTACGATATTGCATGTTGTGTATATATGAAGTTTATTTTTAAGCTTTTTTAGCGATTTTGTTGATATTATTAAATTTTATTCTATTCCCACTGGCCCAAACATTAACCCCACTGATTTTAATGCTGACTATAGTACTTTTGTATACATGATCAATTTAAGTCATGAGTGTTAATGTATGTATCACTGACAGTTAAATAAAATTTCACAAAATATTGTATTATTTAATGCTTGCCTGTTGTTTTGAGATTTTACGGATTTATTGGCCAGTGCAATAGTTTTAATTATACACTTTTATGTATACATGTACATTGTTTTTATATTATTTTATACACCAAGAAAAATTGTAATGTGCTCTAACCTGAAAACCTATCAACAGAAAGAATTCCCTTGTCTTCTAGTCTGGATTACCTGCCCCTTACCACTATTGTTATCAGTCAGGCAAAGCGAATTAATGGCAGCGCTCACCAGAGCATTTTTCTTTTATTTTCTCTTCATTTTGCATGAGCATTATCTGACAATGGTCAATTGGGTAGGAGTCCGGTACTACTGGTCAATTAAAGTTGTTGTTTTTTCCTTTGGCTTTCAAATATAGCGAGCACTTAACCAATAACCATGATTGTAAGGTAGAAAACAGAATTATCCTGAAGCTTGTACAATACATCAGATGCTGCCATTATTCTGCTTTGCCTGATGCTTTATTACCTGTCAAAGTATGACTGGAAACCAGACAACCTTGTCTTCACATAGCTATTGCTATTATAGTGCGTACAAAAAATAAAACACTGTTTATAATAACAATAGAATAAACTAATCCACTACGAGGGACGCTCAGGATGACAATAACATAAACATGTGATATGTTTTACGATTGTCTTAGTTGTTAGTGTAATAGAAAAGATTTTTACCAACACAAGCACGATTTACCAACAAATGGTGGTATCCATCATGCTAATTTTGTTACAATGAATTACACACATTTTATTTTCAATACTGCCTACCCCAGAAATGGATTGTCTCATTTTTAATGTTTACCAAAACACGTTTTGTTTTTGTACACACTATAGTTGACACAATGTCATTAGTTTTATGATATGATATAAAATTTTGTACACAGATATATTGTTTTTTAGCCTTTTTTAGCAAAGCTTTTTGTAATTAGTAAAGTTGTTTGTGTAATTTCATATTTAATATTGCATAGCAATAAAATATTCTGTGTTTTCAATATCATGAGTCTATTTTTTCTATCCCTAGTGTATAAAGTCTTTTATGGGTGTGGATTTTGCATTGCTGGAAGACTTTGCTCTGATAATAATGGCCCCTGTTACCATTGGCCCCTATTACCATTGTCCCTTTTACCATTGGCCCCAATTACCTTCAAACCCCTATTGTCATTGACCCTGTACTATTGTTCCTTTTGGTCATTGACCCCTTTTACTTTTGACCCCTTCACCCAATATGTTTTGTTCACTATTCCTATTGACCCCTTTTGTCATTGACCTCTTTTACTTTTGTACCCTATTCCCTTTGTCCCTTATTGTTATTGTCTCCTATTGCAATTGGCCTCTATTACCACTGGCCCCTAATACCATTGGCCCCTAATACCATTGGCCCCTAATACCATTGTCACATATTGATTGGTAAAGGACATTTTATTTTAAAATCCCATAAAATATAATACACAATATAATACACGAGCCGATTTTATGCTTGAATAATAGGCACTTTATAGACAAAAATAATTGAGACAAAAAAGTCTGCCATTGAATTTGCAGGTTTAGTGCAAATGGTCATAAGTCACTCTTTCCTTATATTGAGTTACAATCATTTTGCGCTTAACCCTTTATTTGTACTTTTGTGTGAAACTTGGCTGTCTGCAGATAACTGTAAGTACAAATTATATCGCATTTAGCTGGGAGACAAGGCAAGATGATACATGTAGCTAGCCATGTGAATGACGCAAACAGTCCTCAATTACACACATTGTACATTCTATAGACACTTAATTTGTTAAAACAGTGAAGAGACTAAGAGTGTCTACTTCAGAAACACTTAATATAATATGGTTTATAAAACAATCCTGAGTCAGTGTAAAATTAGTCTTAACTACATGTAAATAAAGAAGGATACAGAATAGTGTAGTTCTGATCAATCAAGATACTAATAAATAAAGAGCAACTCTTTTTCTTCTTAAAAACTTCAAAACGAATGAGGAATAACTCTGGTTTTCTCCTTTAAAACTTAATTTAGAAAGGGGAATAACTCTTGTTTTCTTCTATAAAACTTTATTTTAAGAAAGGGGAACAACTCTTGTTTTCTTCTGTGAAACTTCATAACGAAAGGGGAAGTAACTTTTGTTTTCTTCTGTTAAACTTCATAACGAACGGGAAGCAACTCTTATTTTCTTCTGTAAAACTTCATAACAAAAGAGGAATAACTCTAGTTTTCTTCTGAAAAACTTCATAACGAAAGGGGAACAACTCTTGTTTTCTTCTGTAAAACTTTATTTGGAAAGGAGAGTAACTCTTGTTTTCTCCTGTAAAACTTCATTACAAAGGGAAGCAACTCTTGTTTTCTTCTGTAAAACACTATCAAGAAAGGAAAACAACTCTAATTTTCTTCTGTAAACCTTCATAATGAAAGGGGAGCAACTCTTGTTTTCTTCTGTGAATCTTCATAACGAAAGGGGAGCAACTCTTGTGGTTTTTTTCCAGTAAAACTTCATAACGAAGGGGAACAACTCTTGTTTTATCCTGTACAAATGTAATACTTTTTGAGGAAGGGGACAACTCTGGTTTTCTTCTGTAAAATTTCATGATGAAAGGGGAATAACTCTTGTGTTTTATTTACCTTTTATATGTACATGTATGGCCATCGTTTCAGATCAAAATGAATGCTAACAACATCTTACAATACAGTTAGCTTGTCTTAGGTCAATCTGAAAGCGCTATATACACATCATATTGAAATTTTATCCTTGTCTCGAGTCAATGCGAGCTAGCTATTTGTTCATTTAAAGTTTTAAAGATAAAATTGACAATGTTTGCAAACTAAAGTACATTTTTATAATCCATGTAAACCCTAAACAAATATTATCGTCGTATATTTATGTTATCAGTGGCCTCGACATTTTTTAGGGGTGTATATTTATTTAAAAGGGGATTTCCCAGGAGTGTATGCTGACAAACTGAAAAAGGAATGTACGTGCCAGTATTGAAGTGTAAAACTTAAGTTATAAGCTTGTTCTGAATAGTGATCGCTTCCTGTATCATTGATATGGATTGACAATTATTAAAAACTGTTATTTTTTTGTAACTCGTAAGTGGGTAGGAAATTTGAACTAAGTAATTTCTTACATGCTTCGATCTTGTGAAGATTGTTTTTTAGGATATATCGGCTAAGTTGCTACAAGTATTAACGTAAGTACAACCTAGGCCTTCATATATATTTGTCACTGTAATAAAATATAATCTATCTGTATATATACACATTCGGAACACCTCGACCTTTCATGAATGAATACGGTTATTCGTAGCGAATGGCCGAGGATGTTCCGAATGTATATATACAAATACGTAATTGAGTCACGTATGTGGATTCATACTTAATTAATACAGTTAAATTCCGCTAAAAACCATCTTAATTATTGCAAAGACATGCGATTTTTGACGAGTTTAAGTCCCAAATGCTTCATTTGAGAAGAGAAAAAATCCTTATATTAATACCATTGCTCTATTAAGACCACATCAATTTTTACAAAATCGTGCTATTTTGATGAGCTTCACGGTACGCCTCAAATGCTGAATTTGAGAAAAAAAATGATGGGTACTGTATGTGTCAGCTCAAGAATTTAAGTTTTGTTACAAATTAAGTAACTGCATTGCAGTCAATGGTCCAATGGCACTAGCATATGTATATACTTGTATATCGCATGATGAAAATCAGGTAAAATTTTGCCTGAAGATTATATAGTACCTATATACATAAATAATCAAACAATCAGAATTAATGGAACTCTGTCAGATAACGAGGTCATGAAAATAATTAAAGAAATTAATAACTTGCAGACGTCATTCTGATAATCTCGAGTAATAAATACGGAACTACCGGAAATTTATCGATTGTTGCCGAACTCTTTTTACGAGTTTAAAACACAGTACAGTCAAACACAGATTTCAGAATGAAAACCGTTAAAGTAACGATCGAGTTACCTCCCTTGGGAACTCGACGAGGATAGATTATTTCTACAGAACGCAATTTTATTTTCATATTAATTATAGTCAACTGTTTGAACTAAACCACAGAGGCCTTTTCAATGTATTTAACATTTTTTTACTTTTACAGAAATAGTATTCAACTGAGTCATCTAAACCAAGACAATGAATTGATTGTTAAAGAGTATATATGCAGACTATCTGGGTTGGCAGTACTTTGATTGCTATTTGTTGGGCATACACAGTAGGAAGTAAACAGCGTGCACTGTATTGTGACGATCTATCAACTCTGTAGAGATTATCCTGGTTTTGTTTAGACTCACAGCTTTATCCCATCACGAAATCTAGATATATAAATTAATCAAATTTTAATAGTGGCTCTCCCAAAGGAACGCTGCGAGCTAGAAAACGGTGATGACCTCTGTGAAAGGACGGTTAAATTTTGAACAATTGACGTGAGGAATTAACAAATCGAAATACATTAAATAAAATGGAGATGGCATTTCTTGAAGGACGGTAAACATAGTTTAAAGTGATATTTGGCAAAGACGCGATGAATTAAAAGACATCGAGCACATGTACATTGTAATAGAATAACAGGAATTTCAAAACAACAGAACTGTTGAGGATAGAATTTTATTTAAACCCTAGATCGTTTAATACTCGGAGGAAACAATTAGGCGCAAGTGTTTTGATTGAGCGCTGGACATTCATTTAGGCGTATGCATTGCATTTCTGTGTGATTTAGACAAATATTGTGGACTAAGGACTATTTACAATTGAGTATGGTAGTGAACGGAAACACCCGGAAATTAACGATGTGATATTTTACTAAGGATACGGAAATAACCAATGATTTGAAATTCATTATCGTACTCCATTCGAGAAACCACTCGGGTGGGTCCGTAAACTGACGAGTGTGTAACACAGCAATTGCCGATGTGTTCCGAATGGATCATGCGCAAATAATTCAAAGAAAAACGTAGAATTGCTAATCTTATTTGGGCGAGTGTTTGAATTCGTAATTTGGTGTGAACTTAATGTTAATCCCTGTGCGTCAAACCAAAGTCACGTGATGCTCAAATGAGGTATTTTTCATAATTGGATAACTTCCTGGGATTATCTTATAAAGATAAGTGGTTGGCGACATCTGGCGATTTCTGATTACGATTTGACGAAAATACTTTCACTGGTGATTAGATATTTTGAGATGTTGATAAAAAAGTGACAAAGTTTCATTTTTACATCAAAATAACTGGAAGCGCTGCACTGCGCTGCGTAGCGTTGCGTAAGTCTGTTATTTGACTTCGAGTACTGACAGTTTTTAAAGGGCTAGTAACAAAATTATGCTTTAAACATAAGCGCTGCAACATCTACTTGAAAAAAGTGCAAATGTTTAATTGAGAAAGGAACTTATCATATGAACTATCATTTAATCATTAAACAGTGAAATTTTGTAAGGCTACAAAAAAAATGAAATCTTCGATTGTGTGGGAAAGGAATTTTCAAGGTTAAATTTTTAACTCTTGGACTTAAAGCTAAAGCCCTTTAGACTATTGTGTTACATATTCAAAGTAAACTTATATGCTTGAAAAATGAACACAACATAATAGTTTTTAAATGAAAAATCTCCGATTGTGTAGGAAAGGAATTTCCAAGGCTCGATTTTAAAGTCTTTGACTTTAAGCTAGAGTCTTTTGGCTATTGTGTTAAGTATTTCATTTTGAACATATGTGCTTGATAAAAAACAATGTAACATAATTGAATGCGCATTTCTTAGCAGCATTTTTCAATTTCATACAACCAGAGTGAAATTCAACTGATTTATAAAAAATAGCTATCTTAAAAAAACAATTTCTGTCCATTCGTGTTAAAGTTTAATGTAAAAGTTACTCTAAAGTTAGTTTTGAATATATTGTTTTGATGGAGACAGTATTAAGTTTTATTACTGACAATAAACTATATTCATACCTAAAGTATTTGTAGAAATCAACTTGAATGCGTTTAAACAAATAAAAAGAAAACTCATAAATCAAGCATACAATCAAAGTGCTGAAAGTGCGCAGGTATTCACTGCGAATTACGTATTTTTTTTCATACACACATGTATTCGTAATATATGTTATTTTCCTTGGATTTTATCTTTTATCGTGACATTAGGGAAATTAAATACGTTCACACCCCTGTCAGATAAATGTTTTTGTTGAAAATCATTTTACAATAATCAGTTGACATTAGCTTATCCGAAACTTGGTTAATCTTGAGAAAATTTACAATCATATCGACAAGGCGTGTGCAGTGGATTTACAAAAATTAATACATCAAACATGTGATTCATAACAGAGAGAAATGGATGCTGTTTTCATGAATAATTCTGAGACTTGTACATTGTATTTTTTATTTTATTTGTTTGAAAAGATGGATTAATTTGAGGAAACTATACCGTAGTGATTTTTAAAAGTCATCAAAATGGCTGCCTCAGTGAATAACAGTGAAGAACTACTTCTCAAGTTGAACCAGGATGAAATTATCAGGGATATACCTCTAATAGTGTTCTTATCGCTGATTTGTTTACTTGGTAGTCTTGGAAACGGTTTGGTGTTTTACATTTACAAAACTAAATACACGTCATCGAACTGCCGAACGTTCGTGCTATTCTTATCCTTAGTTGACTTATTCTCCGCTGGATTTGTCGTTCCGGTTGAAATTGTTGTGATTTCGAGGGAGTATATCTTCAAGAGTAACGATATTTGTAAAATGTCCGTGTTCTTAAACACGTGGCCGACGCTCACTTCCGGTTTGTTACTTCTCGCCATTGCAATGGACCGATATCGTAAAGTTTGTAAACCATTCGACTGGCAAATATCACACAAAGTGGCGCGAATTATGTGCTTCTTGACGTCATTGGTTGGAATTGCTTTTTCGTGGATTTCCCCGATTATTTATGGCGTTCAGAAAAGACCACATAGGGAATACCCTGTAATAGTCTCAGAATGCGTCGAAACCGAGGCTTGGAAAAATACAGTATTCCCAATGGTCAATAATATTTTGTGGGCGTTCCTTTTCCTCGGTGCTCTTGGTGGGATTATTGTTATGTACTGCTTTATTGCCATTCACGTGCGACGCCATATCAAAAGGAAATCAGCCATGTGCATCAAAAGGGACACATTCGCTGTTGAACCCCAGGAAGCCAGCGAGCTGACCATCATGTCGGGAAAAGTGGTAGTTAAAAGACAAGGCAATGACAACAAAAATAGACAGAGTCAAAATATGAACGATTCTAGCGCCGATATGTTCCGCAACAGTAACTCTGTGGAAACGAAACCTAGTCTTTCTATAGGAGAGCCTTCGGAAATGGAGGAAAAACGTCTCGTGGTGTGTTCAATTGATGACCACATTGCTCTAGAAGACTCTAACAACCGGAAGTCAATACTCAGCCGCATGTTATCATTCGGGCGTTCCTCTCTCGCGCTAACCAAGTCTGTTTCACTCTCGTCCAATCAAAAAGTGAATACAATGATTTTGAAAAGAAAGGGAGATAATCAACAGCAGAAACACAGGACGGCTTTTATCATGTTCCTAATCTCGATAGCGTTCATAGTGAGTTACCTCCCTTTGTTGTGTATACTCCTCGTGCGGACTGCAGACAGTACGTTTGTTTTGTCACTCTCAAACGCAAGTAGAACTGCTTATAAATTCTTTTTGAGGTCATATTATTTTAATTGCGCAATAAATCCAGTTATCTACGGACTCTGGGACTCGAGGTTTAGAAAACACACTAAGAAATTTATATGTAGAAGTTGAAACATTGAATCCCCGATTCTGACGAGGTTCTGTGCTGAGCACATGTACTACACATATGTGTACTTTGATAAAATGTGTTAGTACATGTAGTAAGTTAAAAGCTTTGGTCCAGAGTTATATGCCTATCCAGGGACAGCAAGAACTGAAACTGCCAGCTAACTGCAGAAATACGACTGAAAAGTTGTAATACAGCGCAAAGATACATTATATACAGTAAAATTTCACTGTTAGGACCATCAAGTGTCGGTCGTGATAGCAAAAGGGTCATAATATATGGACCTCTTTTTCACAAATACAGCATTGGGGTCTTAAAAATTGTCAAAAAGCAAATGATTTTGCCAATAACCAAGATGGTCCACAGGAGCTTGACATTTAATATCATACTACGAAAATTCCCCTCCTTCATATATTATATAAAGAAGGGGAATTTTCGTAGTATGATATAAAATGTCAAGCTCCTGTGGATGGTCTTAATAGTTGAAACTTTACTGTATGCAAGGACCCTACGCTTTATATAGGGTCCTTGCTGTATGCTACCTTAATTAATTGTAAATATCAAAATTGTCACTTCATACATGACCTATAATACATGTGCAATTATTATTTGTTTGTTTATGGTTTTTTTTGTGTTGGTTATTTTCCCCTTGTTTACTGCTAGATGTGCCGTGTACCAGGAAAAAGGTTTTTGTGTGAAAGATGTAACTTAGTGTCACCCCAACTTGACTCTTAGAGCAAGACAAGCTACATGGGTGGATCCAGGGGGGGGGGGGATCAGGGGGTCTGACCCCCTCCCTAGAATTTTGGAAAATGTACATGTCCATTAGTGTATTTCTTGCTTGCAAGTCATTTTTAAGTAGTATGAAGCAATTTTTCTCAGTGCTTAACATAAATGTAATGGTTATGTAGTTTTTATTATCAATATGTTGCATTTTTTTCTGCAAAATGTGTATGTGGTTGTGGTTCGAGGATCAGACCCCCCCCCCCCTAGAAAAGTTCAGACCCCCCTCCCCCTAGAAAAAAATCCTGGATCCGTCCCTGAGCTATTCTTGTACTCAGTCAAGATTGATCAGTCAGCAGCTTTTAGAGATGAGACAATCAACAAGGTCACACAAAGTTGACAGTTTTTCTTTTATGACATGCCCATGCACAATGTAATGTTAAGTAGACTCATTGTATCAAGTGTTTTTGTAACAAATAATAAGATGACAACAACAGGATATCATGAGTGGTCATTATTTATTTAAGTAAACAAGTTAAAAATCAATGTTAATAAAGGGGGACAACTCTGTATGGCTTTTGCACTAAAGACAAGCTCATTTTCCATCATGAGTTGTCTTTCTCAAAATCTCAGAGGAGAGAGCATAGGCAAACGGTCACAACCTTTGACTGGTTATCATTGGATAGCCAGCTCTGAGTTGATTCACATCAAAAATTCTACAAGTTCAGTGCTGGTGTTCCCAGAAGCATACTAGAAAGTGATTAATCTAACTTGTATGAACTTGTTTCACAATTGAACTAAAATAAATTAGTATAACGTAGTTGTCTAGTCAAAACCTCGTAACTTTACCTTTTTTGAATGAAAGTTACGAGGTTTTGACTAGACAAAAATGATAAAACAGTATACTGAAATGTATGCCACAAAATTGAAGGGACATAACTCCAGTCTCAATGAAAGTTGTTTTTCACAGAAGAATTTCACAATTATAAGTTGCTTCCCTTGCATAACTTTCATCATCAATCACACGATTTTCAATACTCAGAAGTTTACTGTACATTGATATAAAAAACAACAACGTAGAATTAAATTTATGCCAGATTATGGGCATTGTAAATGTCTACTTTATGCCGTGATGTCAAATTTCAAAATCTAATTTCACCAAGATATAGCTTCAAATCTCATAATTCTATCAGTTATGCAGGACTCAACATTAAAGGTAGTCTGGTTGCCCCTGACAACCTATATTTGGGTTCGGGCAACTTTTTACTTCTATTTTACTTCTAAATAAACATTAAAGTTGGGTAAGCAAAATGTATAATCAGTTGTCCAATCAGGCAACCTAGTTAAAAATTAATGTTGAGTCCAGCAAATACATAAAGTATTCTTAATTCAATCAATTATATAAAGTATTCTACAAGATCTTCTGGGTTTATTCCACTTCATTGACAACTTTGCTTTCTATTTCTGATATAACAGGTATTGAACCAGGCTTACTGTGTAGACGACGATTTTTCTCACTGTGGGATATGAAATAGAAAAATAAAAATACATGACATAATTATCACTTAGTGCAAATCCATTGTAACTCAATTTAGTTACTACTGTTTTGTGCTAAGTTCGCAATATGTAAACCAGGGTTCTACATAAACAGTGTCCCAGGATCTGAGGATCCCAAAAGCTTGGGTGTCCCGGCATTTCGAGGATCCCCAAAAACTTGAGTGTCCTGGGATCCCGAGGATACACAAAAACTTGGGAGGAATCTCAGTGACATTTAGCTAAGGATTCATTCAAGATCTCTATAATTGTACTGTTCTTACACAAATTTGAGTTTCCATGACTTGTTCAATACAATTTTGTGATAGCAAATTTGTATCTAAATTTTTTTTCTATAATTGAAGGAATCCATTATATTAAGTACTTACATTCTTTTTCTAGACTTTGTAATTTTCATAAGTTCCTTCTGTGCATTATAAACCATTTTCGGTACATGTCTGTGTCGTGATATTCTTTTTACTTGAGGATGATGTGCAAATTTCTCCTTTAACTTGGCATTATAATTAAACGCTTCTTTTTCACGTGGCTTTAACTGTAAAACAAAAATGAAAAAATATACTTCAAATTATGCATAAATGAAATAAAACTAGTGATACCCCTGCCAAAATCTAAAAATTTGCGACAAACAGGAAGTAGATGAGCAAGGAGTATGAAATCGCTTTACACCATATGGGACTATGGGATGAAGCAATATGCAAAGTATTAGGCTGCTACATGATATAGTTGCTGAGAAAACTGCGACGGAAATTTTGTAACGGACGGACGGACGGACGGACGCAAGGACAAGGGTAAAACAGTATACCCCCCTCTTCTTCGAAGCGGGGGTATAAAAAGTTAAATTATTAAAACTATACTTGCAGTCCTAACCAAGGGCCGTAACTCAGAATTTGAACAAGTTGTCAAACACACCTGAGGTTTTCTGATGACAAACATAGATGAAAAAGATGGATTAAAAATATTTGTCTTAAGAACATGCATACCACACATTGCCTATTCCCCTTTAAATATGACACTTTGTTTTACTCTAATTTCTAAACGTATAACTTCTACATCCATTTTTTCTCAAGCTCTGGCTTTCCATACTTATAAACTCAAAACAATACATATTATATCCCATTTTCACAGAAATATTTGGCTTTCCATACTTTCAAATTAAATTAATACTTACTGTGCCCCGTTTTTACAGAAAACTATGGCTTTCCATACTTTTGAATTCAAAACAATATTTACTACGCCAAATTCTTACAGAAAACTTTAGCTTTCCGTACTTTTAAATTTAAATCAATACTTACTATGCCTAGTTTTTCGGAAGCTCTGGCTTTCCATACTCTTATGTTCATTTCCATGGATCCAGACAGAATATATTTATCGTCTAAAGACCATTTGACTACAGATACACGCTGCATTCTTTTTGTATGATATACTTCTCTGGAAACAGAAAAAAAATACCAACAGTTTCATAAAAGTTTAACCCGATACAAGTTGTGGGCTTTCAAGGATTTTACTCACACCAACTCTTTCCATTTCAAAATGGCTCCCCAACAAATTTAATGGTCAGATTTAGTTAGTCAATTTCACATTTTGAAAATATCCCACCAAAAATACTTTTTTTCCCTCCATCAAAATATCTCTTCAGGGGTCCTTGGCATAGTTGATGTCCCCTTTGTTTCAGGGACTGAAGGGGTTTCTCAGGTGGAAACAAATCAGCTAACTGGGAGCAGGAAAATGTCGCAAAATTGTGAAGGGTAAAGGGGCTGAAAGGATCTAACATTGATTCCATGTTCTTTCTGCTAAAGGCCTTGACATAAATTATCAAACTAGTTTGTCGGTTGGACAACCAGCAATATATTTCATTTTTCCTTTCCAATTGTTTACTAACAGTAACAGGTTGCCAGAACCAAATTATAGGGCAATCAGCGACCTTAAAAGTTGAGCCCTGCAAGTTCTAACAAAAGTAGATAAAAACCAGTACCTGCTTCTTCCTGTATTAAGTGGAAATATTCGTACAGTTTTATCAAAACTACCAGCTACAAACTCTGTTCCTGTAGGTGAGTAATCAACATCCATAACTGAAATAACAAGTAAATCTGTGAGCTAATGCTCACTAGTGATACCCCCGCAGTGAGAAATATGACTATCATAATGTAACTTTCATTTAACGAAATCTAAAAATATGCGACAAACAGGAAGTAGATGAGCAAGGAGCATGAAATCGCTTTAAACCACATGGGACTATGGGATGAAGCAATATGCAAAGTATTAGGCTGCTGCATGTTATAGTTGCTGAGAAAACTGCGACGGAAATTTTGTAACGGACGGACGCACGCACGGACAAGGGTAAAACAGTATACCCCCTCTTCTTCGAAGCGGGGGTATAACAAGAAAACAAAATGTAACAAAGAATGGCAGTCTCATATATCAACAGACATAACTCTAGCTATAAAATGTTATCAAGTTCTCCAATCTTGTTTTTTAAGGGACATAACTCCAACAATCAAATGGTATCTGAGGGAGAGTAGCATAAGCATATCGCTAGATAGCACTTTGCCCCTGGGTATCCGGAATTGATATTACATTCCATTTGGTATATGGGCACATAGTGATATGTAGCGGTATGCTTAGGCAGTTATAATGGTACTTAAGAAGTTACCATTGTACAAAAGCAGTAATTATGGTACAAAATGAGTAATAAGTAGGGCTGGGTCGATACGGAAAAAAACCGATACGATACGTATTGCGATACGCACTAAGCAATACGCAATACGTATTGACGATACGATACATAGGTAAACATTTGGGGTCATTGAGAATTTATATTAAATCTTTATTATTTTTTTCAAATTCTATGTTTGAGTTGCTTCCCTTTGTATCGATACGCCGCGAGACCAATAACCGAACCGTATCGAACTGCAAAATACTGGTACAAATCGATTTATCGATATATAGACACAGCCCTTGTAATAAGGGTACAAAAGCAGTAATTATAGTACAAAGGAAGTACTAAGGGTACAAAGAAGTAATAATGGAACAAAAGTAGAAATAATTGTACAAAAGAAGTACATGTAGTAATGGCATGGAAGCTGTGATAATTGACAAAAAGATGAAGCATACCTGCAGAAACATGATCTTTATGCATATTTAATGGTTCTTTGAGATTTCTCATGTCAAATGTGTATAAACTGAAATTGAAAAAAGTAACATCTTTTAAGTACAATTTTATCAGCAGTCATATGAAGAAGCAGTAGTTTAGAGTAGGATGTAGGAGCAGTGGCAGTAGTCCAGTGGTAGGACGCGGGCTTAAGGATCGAGACAATCTGATTAAAACCCGATCTACAATTTTACCGCTCGCATACTCGCTAATGTAGATCTGGCCTTTTCCAAACGAAGGTCACGTTCAGGTGACCTTTTCTCATCATAATATTCATGACCAAATTGTTATGATGCGTAACTTGTGTACATCGTCTACGTCATGAAATTTGAAATGAGCCGCCCAATCGCAGCCTGTGAATATTACCGCGGTTAAATTAGCAAGCAAAACTTGGTCTAAAAATAGAAATTACGAAATCAAAATGTGATTAATAGTGTTTTCGTCTAGATGAAAGCTACGCATTGATTGGTCGACACAAAGTTCATCTCGACGTGACCTCAAAGGGAAAAAGTACAGATCCAGTACGACCGTGGTCTACTGGATATGTGTTAACGCAGATTGGGATCGAGAGGTCCTGGGTTCGAATCCCACCATGAACACCGCTAATTTCCTTAGCAAAAAATTTACCTGCCATTGCTTCACTCCACCCAGGTGTAAATGGGTACCTGCGAGGGTGGTATAATTCCTTTGGGCCAATTTGGCGGCTGCACTAATAAGCATAGTAAAAAAGACTCCTCATGGAGATTAATAGATAGATACCAGTAGCCCGAGGGGTAATAGCTGTCAAGTCGGTGAAGGTGCGTAAGCATGAAACTTAGACTATAAAATGCAATTACTTTACTTTTTACTTTAAGATGTGCACTTAGGAATCATAAGGTGTATGGTTTAAACTTCAGCTTTTTGTATGGGGCCAATCTTGCTTCCTCTAGGGTCACTAATAATTTCCCTGAGCATAAATTTACCTACAGTTGTTACACTCCCCCCCAGGCCACAACAAGTTGATCATAAATTATGTTCTATGGATTCGCTCGCACCTTAATTTTGACGGTTTTTACAAAAAAATATTTTTATTTCCTCGCTCGCTCATAAAAATTTGGTCAAACCGCTATATAAAGCAAGTGAATAAAGACTTATTTTTTTTCTTCGCTCGCTTGCCCCATTTTTTTTCCAGAAAAATCCATAGAACATATGATCAACTTGGTGTGGCCCCAGGTGTAAATGGGTACTGTGAGGGTCACATGCCTGAAGGTGATTTCAATGACCAGGGGTTATCATACAAAATTGTAAAGTTGGCAAAAGATGTATATGAGGGCCAGCCTGGCTTCCTCCAAATGAAAATCATTCTATTTTAATCCTGTAACAAGTGGTCACCTGATATTTGTGGCAAACTGAGATAACCAGGGGCTGTGTGTTCTGACAAAATGATATTGTGATAGACAAATGATAAAACTTACTTGTAATCTTCGTTAGCAACAGTAAATATAAAAGCTTCCATAGGATTCCATGCTAAAGCATTAGATTTTAGTTTTAAAATTACCTGTAATATATAGAGGAAGAAATGATGTCATGTTATAATTTGTGTAAAATACATTTAATAAAACTCAAAACTAAACATGAAAGAAACAATATTTGTTAACTTTGGTGTAAGATCTTATTTATTTCACCGAGTGAGCTCAGAAAACATATTTTCATGAGTGGCATAGTCATAAGTGAAAATGTCATTTTCTGAGTTCACAAGTTGAAATAATTGAAAAAATTGAAGGTCTTAATAAAGGGACATTTTTCTTCTCAAATTAAGTGTAACCCGATAAAAATCCACGGTTCGAACCGAGAATCAAACCCATGACCTCTCGTAAGCGGACACTCTACCACGTCGCCATAAAAGCTAGCTTGAAGGCAAGGGAGTACAAGTGCCGTATTATACATCTGCTACATAAGTATTCTGGACTTAAATATCCTCAAAAGGGACTTGATTATGTAGTAACCCAATCTCTGTTAACAGATATCCTGTAGAGCATTGTCGTACAGGATCTCTACTTTCTCCGTAGAAGGTCACGTCGAGATGAACTTTATGTTGACCAATAAATGCGTAGCTTTCATCTAGACGAAAACACTATTAATCACATTTTGATTACGTAATTTCTATTTTCAGACCAAGGTTTGCATGCTAATTTAACAGCGGTATTATTCACAGTCTGCGATTGGGCGGCTCATTTCAAATTGCGTGATGTAGACGATGTAAACAAGTTACGTATCATAACAATTTTGTCATGAATATTATGATGAGAAAAGGTCACCTGAACGTGACCTTCGTTTGAAAAAGGCCAGATCTAAATTAGCGAGTAGGCGAGTGGAAAATTTTAGATCGGGGTTTTAATCAGATTGGTAGTAACCAAGGTAGTTCTGATAGTGGAATTTTATCATTAAACTAAAATCATACCTTTCTTAAAGGACTAGAACCTCTCATGTCATACAATAATATACTTCTGTCATCTCCGCATCCACCCAGCAGATGAGTCTGTAAACCATATCCATGGGTTATCATTTCAATCCATCAACCAATCGATCGATCGATCAATCAATCAATCAAATCAATCAATCAACAAATCAATCAACAAATCAATCAATCAATCAACACATCAATCAATCAATCCAAATCAAATCAAATTTTATCTATATAGGCAAAAATTAAAAGACTTATGGCATGAAATGTGACAGGAAGGGGGACTCTTTCATGCCAGTAGCCTGTGGTCTTGACTATATATTCAATTACACTTCACATTTAATCTCATAAAAATTCACATCAAAACATATAAAGTTCAGGTTGTTTACCAATGAACCATTGCTCCATTTTAAAAATTCATAAACTGTTCACCGATGAAATACTGATCATATTAGGGCTGCTGCCAGTATCCGAGTA
Source organism: Mactra quadrangularis (assembly GCA_025267735.1). Taxonomy (NCBI): domain Eukaryota; kingdom Metazoa; phylum Mollusca; class Bivalvia; order Venerida; family Mactridae; genus Mactra; species Mactra quadrangularis. Next base: position 1,446,353 of record CM046310.1, read on the forward strand.
CTCGGATATTCGCGATCTCGACCAGAAAATCGAGTACGAAAATTCGTCACATCCGAAATCGTCTGATCACGATCCATTTTTGGAAAAATGAATATTTTAGCATAATTAACACTAAAAAAACGAGCCACATTACTCATGAAATTTTCAATTTATGTAGGGACTGAATTATCTTGTTTCAAAATTTTGACTGATACACATTTAAACAAAAATATTATCACTGAAAATGCCAATAAAACTCCTGGTAATTGAAATGTTTGTAGTACATGGTTTTTCAGATAGTAAAAGCTTCTATAATTCTTCACTTATTTTTGTTATTATGTGAAATTCTGTATGGTCTGCATTAGCTTGGGATTCGTGGTTCGATTCGTGAATTGCTACATATGGATCTTGGTTCGGATCGCCACTACCTCAACGAACCACAGCCCTAGAACATATACTTGGACACTTGTCTAGGGGGTGGTTACAATAGACTAAGCCTGGTGTTAATGGTTTACTTGTAATAACCAACTATTGGTCAATATTGACATCTTTGTAGTTGAACTTCTTGAATGTTGGCTTAAGGCCTCAACAAGTTGATAATATGTTCTATGGATTCGCTCGCACCTTAATTTTGACGGTTTTACCAAAAAATTTTTTTTTACCTTGCTTGCTCATAAAAATTTGGTCAAACCGCTATATAAAGCAACTGAATAATGATTTCACTTATATTTCTTTCTTTGCTCGTTCACCTCATTTTTTCCCAGAAAAATCGGTAGAACACATGATCAACTTGTAGTGGCCTTAACAATATGCCAAACATAAAATGACATTTTTATGGCTATATAAAAAAATTACCAACCTCAACAGGGTTAAATTTTACAGCATGTACGCTATCAACACCCCAACTAAATGATCTGATAGGTTCAGCTCTAGTTGCCTCCCATATATCGACTTTGTCACCGCAAGTAGCAAATGTATTATCTCCATAATTGTGGTCCATTTGTTGATATAGTGACTGAAATAGAGAAACATCAAAGAACTGAAAGTACTGAACATGGGTTTCAAGGCGCAATATTAAAGGTCATACTATTGCCCTAGACATTTGAGTTCGGGCAACTTGTTACTGCAATTAAACATTTTGTTTCAAACATATATATGTTTTGTAACATATAGCTGCTTGTCCAAACAATTTTAAAAATTAATGTCAAACCCCAATTTTGATAATTCTGAGGAGAATTTTGATGCCTTTGGAGAAAACAAATATAAAAAAACTTTTGTGATCATTTCATTGGGTTTTCATTAAACAAGAATTACTGTATAGTGTTTCAGTACTATGATGTCTTTATTTTGCCTCGCTAAGCATTTATAAATTCAAGGGGTTTATAATTCTTACAGTATATCCCATTATGCAAAGTATAATAAATTAAGGCTTGAATCAGCAACTCCTTCAGGACTCTAGATTAAAAATTCTGCAAGTAAGCTACTATGCCACAGTAACATGTAGCAAGCCTTACATTATATAATTACTTATTTCACAGAGCCTATATTTAGCATATTTTTAAGGATTATACATGGCCTACACTGAGAACTCAAAATCTGAAAATATTTACCTTTCCTAACAAAGTCACTACAGGTTCCGGGTTGAGAATACCTTCTTCATTCATGGACCATTGTTTAACTGTTTGGTCAGTACCACACTGTTGAAAATATAAATACAACATGTTAATGTATCCAGAAGATATAAAAAAGACCACCTTTGCTCGTGCAAAATCAAGTGATTAGTATTTCATCATACATTTTATATTATGTTATAAAACAATAAGAAAGCGTAAATTATCATAGTTGAAAAAATATCTTCATATTACCTTTATAACTAATATAATAATAACTTTTATTTTTTCTCTTTTAAACTGGGTTTAACCCAGTCTCAACACAATGTAAGGTTATTTTACGGAGGCCAAGGCACCTAACCTTGCTTTTCTGGACCCTTGCCTATAACCAGTTCTCTTCAATCCTTCAAGGCCAGGGACTTTGCTATATACCTTATTAATGGAGGAAAATTGACATTATTGTCAAATTTTCATGAAAGGATATAGGATACCCACGGTGGGAACTATTTGATATAAATATAAACTCACCGACATAAGACCCGAACCATCAGGTATTGCACACAATCCTTTAACAAAACCATCATGAGCTTGTATGGTAGATACACATCGTCTTCGAGACAAATCCCACGATCTTATCTGTAATTTAAACAAACACTGAAACGTTTAGAGCTTAATGTCCTTTTCAACATTTTCAGTCACAGGGCCAAAACACTCTTCTCAGCAGAAGCCGATTACAGGCTGCTTCCCCAAACAAAACTGACTCTTTTTTCCCCAATTTGATCCTCAAAACTCCCCAATCCCATAAAATTCCCCACAATTCAAATAGAAAGGGAAACATATTTGAGATACCTTCGCAACACAGTTTATGTTGATTCCTTAACCAAATAATTTACTGGATTATCTCATTGATTTTGTAACACTTAAAATTGAATAAATTTATTTCTTATATTGGCAATGAAGAGGGTCATTTTCCCCAAATAAGTGAAAACTACTCTGATTTTCCCAAAGAAAAAGGCTGTGGCCTCTTCCTTAAAAATGGTATTTTGGCCCTGCAGTCATCTTCTAGCTTTCATTCATCCTAATTGCAGTCCCAGATCACTGTGGCCAGTATTATAAAGCGTCTTACGCACTATTTTTATTGTAAATTCTTCAATGTTTTATTGTTCAATAATTGTATGGTTGTTTATAATATGCAGTCCTGGACCAAAGCTTTAAACCTGAATCTATCTTGTCGCTTCCATGAGCAAGAAAATATAAAGCAAGTTCAGGAGCAGGCATAGATAAGCTGTTATGACAATAGACTTCTTATCATTAGATAATCAGCTCCGCCTTGCTTTCAATCACATCTAAAAGCCATTATATTATTTCAATGAGCAAGAATCTTTATCCAGCTTCACTCAGTACTGGGAATCCAGGAATCTGACTCAAAGGTAGGGTTGCCATGATATACCCGTATATTGCAATACACAGCTTCAGCAATACATACCGCAGTACAATTTAAACGCAACGGTATTTGGTGATATTTTTAATTTTCGATGAAAAAATTCTTCTCTTTGCGAAATAAAATTAGCGAAATCACTTTCCCAATTTTGGAGTTTAACTACGATTTTTGTTCCCCTTACTATGAAATTGCAATATAATTTCCCTAAATGTTCTATTTAAAAATGGCCCAGGCCCCAAATACTGAAAAAAGCCCTGAGCAAACTCACCTCTCCATCACAGGAGCCTGATAGTAACAAAGACAGACTAGTTGGGTGCTTGGTTAGACAGTTAACCCCATCCCGGTGACCATCTAGGGAACCAAGAAAAGGTTTAGCAAACACTCGCTCTAATTTTGTAGCATTTAAAGCTCGGACATATTCTCTTGAACCTTCAAACGGATGTAGACTTGGATCATAATTTCTGGGGACTGAAATTGAAAACAAAATGAAATATATTTCACTTTCTGCACTGACTGATATTTTTCTCAAGGATTAAAACAGACCAGAACCGTGAACTGGGTTGTTATTGTACAATTGAAGAACTGGAGATATCAGGGCAAGCCCCATGGCTAGCTCAGACTGCCAGGCACAAGTCTTCTGAATCAGAGGGCGTATTCACAAGCTAAAGGTCTTCAGCAAACCCATGCTTATACTGTTAATGAATGCATCTGACAAAAATCAAAATATTAAAAAAGTGGATTATTATTCCCATGAAAGGCTTCTTCATCTATACTGGCTAGTATCGGTCAATGTTGACTATTATCATTGGTACCGGGACAAAACGGACCATGAGACGAAACGGACCATGCCAAAACGGACCAAAGTAGGGACGAAACGGACCATATTTGTGGGACAAAACGGACCATAGTCGGGACAAAACGGACCATTGTCGGGAAAAAACGGACCATAAGAAAAAATATATTATATTACTAGACAATAAATATATTGATTTAACGAAATAAAAGTTGAAGTAGTAAAGAGTAAAAATATTGATATTTTTTCATAACAAAACACAACATATCTTTATTTCACCCTTGCAAACAATTACAATAATAACTATTGAGTAATTGTGTTATTTTTTTTTCGTGGAAAACTTCTTATCTTAAATAACACCAAACTGATGACAATTATTGACTAGATCTAATATTTACTGAAAAATATTTTTTGTTAGTTTATTTCATTGTTTTTTTCAATAACATCAAGCTTATGACAATTATCCTTACATTGATAATGAATGATACCCAATTGAATAAGATTATTTGTTTGTTTCTTTCATTGACAAATTAATCTTTAATTAACACCAAACCGATGATAAATATCATTATCAATATTGTCATTATCGTTCCCAGCAGCTATAAGAATTTTAAAAACTATCTATAATCATGACAACCTCTGGGTACGAGAATGATCTGTGTAACTGTGCGTATTAGTAATTATAATTTATCTGGAACAAGTTTGTCATCATATTATCATTTCCTAGAGTTATATGAGGCGTGCACTACATAGGAAGGAACCAGAGCTGGACTATATAAAAGCAACTTCAAATTAAATCGCTCTGATCTAGTAGCTAATTATAGCTCAAGGAAACGCCGATGAGGACACAAAAAAGCTATCTGGAACAAGTTTGTCTTCATATAATCATTTCCCAGAGTTATATGTGGCGTGCAGTACATATGGAAGAACCTGTGCTGGACAATATAAAACAACTTCAACTTAAATCACTCTGATGTATTAGCTAATTAGCTCAAGGAAACGGCACAGATAGCTTAAAAACAACGCACAAACAACACGCAAACTGTCACAATTGAGGCTATTTTAATTACTATTTACACACAATTTAATTACACTAAGACTTAAACAATATATATGATGTTACTAATCACACACATGATAATTTAAAATAATAATAGTTATATTTTTTCTAATGGTCCGTTTTGTCCCGACAATGGTCCGTTTTGTCCCGAGGAGGACACAGTATAGCTTAAAAACAACGCACAAACAACACGAAAACTGTTAATCACTATTGAGGCTATTTTAAGTAATTTTACACACATTTTAATTACACTAAACATAAAAGATATATATGATGTTATTAATCACACACATAATAATTTATAATTATAATGATATCATTTTTTCTCATGGTCCGTTTTGTCCCGATAATGGTCCGTTTTGTCCCGTCTATGGTCCGTTTTGTCCCACAAATATGGTCCGTTTCGTCCCTACTTTGGTCCGTTTTGGCATGGTCCGTTTCGTCTCATGGTCCGTTTTGTCCCTAATTCTTATCATTATGGCTTGGTCATGAAATAATTTCTAGTCTTTCTCCTTCCTACCACTGATTCTAAATCATGTAGGACAGTTGTCAGCATTAGAATTGTAACTACAGGCACAAAAATAAACATCGATACTTCAGAAACAAAAATAATATTTATCATAAATAATAAAATATCCGAAAGTTTCAAATATCCGAATACTACATTACTTAGTGAAGTTGATTTGTCACGTGTTACCTTTATGAATGTCACGTTTTGTTTCTCTCAAATAATGGTCAGGATTTCTGCTCAGTATTTTAATCTTCATTATAGCAATTTACACAACATTTTACAAAGATTTCAGTAAATTTTCGTGAAACACGTGAAAATGTTTACTTTTTGGTTTAGGCTAAAACACTGACTGGTCTGTCCGGAAGTGATCTCGCCTAGAGAAGCAAACTCCCCGCAGCAATAATTTCCCTTTATCAAACACTTGACCACAGGTGACAGACTCAAAATAAGGAAAACTTGAGTCTGTCACCTGTGCGCGTGACGTAACCGCTGTGAGGAGTTTGCTAGAGAAGCTGCGAGCTGCGATTTGGTAAATATTAACGTTTGGATAAAATATTTTTACAAGAAATTGTCGTATTGTAGTGACTTTATAGTTTTGCTTCTGAATTAACTCATTTGTAAGAAAATATAAGGACAAATTTTATCAAAATTTTATTTTCCGAATTTCCACTTTCGGTTTCGCAAAATTGTTATAGATTTTTGCTACAACCCCTGCCTTATGAATTTATCGAATTTGCCTCTCAAATTATGAATTTATGTCAGGGACGGATCCAGGATTTTTTTCTGGGGGTGCGAACTTTTCTAGGGGGGGGGGTCCGAACTTTTCTAGGGGGGTCCGAACCTCGAAACACGACCATATTATACACATTTTGCTGAAAAAAGCCAACATATTGATGATAAAAACTACATAACCATCAAATCTATGTTAAGCACCGAGAAAAATTGTTTCATACTACTTAAAAATGACTTACAAGCAAGAAATACACTAATGGACATGTACATTTTCCAAATTCTAGGGGGGTCCGAACCCCCCTGACCCCCCCCCCCCCGCTGGATCAGTCCATGTATGTTGGATTGTGGTTGTATGGTGAGTTTAGTGTACTCTATTTTATATGACACATTTATATTTCAATAAAATGATCAATCCTCTTGACGTGGACATTTTGGGCTGAAGAAAGTAAGCAAGTTTCTCAGTTGTCAGTTGGCCTAACAATGACATTTTAAAGTAATGTACTTGCTGTGTGTTCAGTAACTACTGTTAGTGAATGTTACGGCTTTGGGACAACTCCACCCGAAGACAACACAACCCGTGGATAACCCAACTCGAAGTAGTCCTAAAATAAGACCCTACGTAACTTTTTTATCATTTGGACAGATCGAAGTACGTCTGTATGATACATTGATAGAAAAGTTATGTAGGGTCTAATATTTACGACTTAATCCAAAGTTGGGACGACGAAACCCTTTAGTAGGGGATTGAGTTGTCTCGGGTTGAGTTATCTTTGGGTTGAGTTGTTCTGACCTTAACGTTAGGCCTACGGAACATTCAGTGTAATTGTCTGCACTAAGACTTTTAACCTAGCATTAAATTATATTGCTGCCCTCGCAATCGATTTTCGTTGCATTGAATTGAATCGTTGCAGCCCTAGGGGAACAAATGATTGTTTAACTGTTTATTTTATTTAGTTTTAAATGCAGTGAATCTCTTTTATTTTCAGATGAAATATAATGATGGCTGATGAGTATACAGGGCATACAAAGAAAACACTTTTAACAGTGTTCATGCATATGACCCCTATAGGGGTTAATGTCGACAAATATGATAAGATCACTGAGACATTAGATAGCGCTGATTTGGATGTAGATTACAACGAATTGTATAAAACCTTTAAAGACAATGAGAAGGTGGACATGGTTCGACAACCATTGCGAACGAAGGAAGAAATTAAAATTTACTTTACAACAAGAATTGCTGATCAGGCTAAAGAATATGATAAATTTATGTTTGTTTTCCTTACTTACAAAGGCGAAAAAGACGGACTGATTCATATAAAAGACACAAAGAATTACGATATCAAGAACGTATTCAAGCTTTTGACAGCTGATGAACTTAAACATATTAGGGGGAAGCCAAAGCTATTTCTTATTCAAGCAGACGATATCTACCTGATGCCAGATATGAAAACTCAATATCAGAAAGGTCCAGTAGTAACTATGATGATCCCATCGGATATCGACAAGCTGGTCATTACGTCCCATATCCCCCAGAGGTTTAATGATAACAATGATAAACCTTCATTGTTAATTCAAGCATTTTGTGACGTCATTAAGGAAGAAGAAAAGAAGACGTCTGAAAAGCGATATTATTTGAATGAGCTTACGGTCAACATTACCGATAAAGTTAAAACATCCATAGATAATATGCTAGATGAAAGTGGAAAGGGAGACCTAGAATTGCCTCTGGTTTATTCAAGTCTGGTTAAATTTTGGAGAATAGACTACTAGGGCTGCTGCAAGTATCCGAGGGTGCTGATTTGATTTCTTTAATTGGATACTGGCTTTTAAACCTGTCTATAAATGTTAAGAAGATTTTTTAAGACTTTAGTTAAAAGGATGAACTTGTGATAAATGAATCAGTATGAATATTCATTTCCCTGGTTTATCGTAAAACAGTCGTAACTCACCCTTTTCATATATTAAGTTACGACCGTTTCACGCTTAACCCGCGATTTGCTTTAATGATCTTGTTCTGAAATAAATGTTAAAACTGTTAAGTAACATTTTTATTTTATCAATACATGTCAGTTTTAAGCTCAAATGAATGTATTACTTTACATTTGGAATAATTTCAATTAAAATGAATTGAGTCGAAAAAATAGAATAATAAAAAAACCCACATCAAACAGATATTTTAATAAATCTTTGCTGTCCTATTTAAAACAAAGGTTAATATCTCATTTAATAGCGCGCTTGGATTTCAAATCTAGTGTCCAAAGAGGGTACATGTTTGAATCCCACCCGGCGAGGTTATACCCTTCCATGAACATTTGACAATAATATAAATTTACTTCCATAAATAAGGTATTTTGAGAAGTTTGCTAGGCTTATAGAAGGGAAGGTAAAAACTGCCTATAGAAAAGGGTCTGTGAAAGCTAGGTTAGGTGTGCTGGACTCTGTAAAATAACTTGAACTGTGTTTACTTGGTGTTAAACCCAGTATATAAAAAAATAATAAAACTTGTAATTATTGAATCTAAAATTCTCTACTCATGAGTGTGTATTTTTTAATGAATGCTCAATTAACAAAGTTTCTATTATATTTTATGTGTATTGTGATATTGCTTTCATTTAGAACTACCTCAGCGATCTTCTGTGCAGATGATCCCTGAGGTTTTTCTGAATAAGTTGTTTTTTCTAATGTTTTCCCCATATCAGATTTTTAGATTATATGGTGATTATTCCAAAGCAGAATATCTGGGAGCTGCACCCTGTCCTTTTTCTCTCCTCCCTGACCTTTTTAGCCTCTTTCTATGCAGTAATAGTACATGTAAAACATTTACGATAAGATATGCCCTGCCCCTTTTTTCTGCCTCCCTGCCCTTTTTCGAAGTTCTGGAATAATCACTAAATTATATTAACTATATTTTGTTTGTACACCATTTTCATATCAAAAGGAGATAATTACTTACTTTCATTAAAAGTTTTCATTTAACAATTTTTCATTTGAATCAGAGGTGGATCCAGGATTTTTTCCAGGGGGTCCGAACTTTTCTAGGGGGGGGGTCCAAACCTCGAACCACAACGTACCATATTATACACATTTTGCAGAAAAAATGCAACATATTGATTTTTAAAAACTACATTACCATCAAATCTATGTTAAGCACCGAAAAAAATTGCTTCATGCTACTTAAAAATTACTTACAGGCAAGAAATACACTAATGGACACGGGACAGGTACATTTTCCAAATTCTAGGGTGGGTCTGGACCCCCGCTGGATCCGCCTATGTGAATGTTGCTTAATAAATCTAATCCATGCAAAGTGATTTACATTATGCAGTCTACATAATAGATAAGTGGGTGTTTGGTTTGGCATTATAGGAATTTTACCTTAAGTTCTTGCAATCCATTCTCATTCAATGAGAATCTCGATAACATTGGGGTACGTGAATATATATACTTTAAGTTCTTGCAATCCATTCTCATTCCATGAGAATCTCAAAAACATTGGGGTACGTGAATATATATACTTTAAGTTCTTGCAATCCATTCTCATTCCATGAGAATCTCAAAAACATTGGGGTACGTGAATATATATACTTTAAGTTCTTGCAATCCATTCTCGTTCATGACAGTATCCGATACGCAAGTGCCATTAGACTTAAGCTGCTTCCTAAAATGGTTTAACCACGTGCAAGTGATTTATATTATCAAAACTCTAATAAGATGTTTAAATCAAGATATTTTATAATATTTATGATATTATTATACCCCCGCTTCGAAGAAGAGGGGGGTATACTGTTTTACACGCGTCCGTGCGTGCGTGTGTCCGTCCGTCCGTTACAAAATTTCCGTCGCAGTTTTCTCAGCAACTATAACATGCAGCAGCCTAATACTTGGCATATTGCTTCATCCCATAGTCCCATGTGGTGTAAAGCGATTTCATGCTCCTTGCTCATCTACTTCCTGTTTGTCGCATATTTTTAGATTTTTGCAGGGGTATCACTAGTGAGCATTAGCTCACAGATTTACTTGTTTATAATATTTATGATATTATTATACAATGTATATGTTTGATCTGTTTTGTTATATACATATATTTTGTAATCACTGTAACAGAAGTAAATGTATTTTTGTAAAGACTTTGTCAGATTTTTATTGAATTAAATTAAAAACCCATCCATTCATATTGACCATTAGCGTAAGGTCTTCAGCAAACCTGTGTTTACACTGTTAACAAATGGACCTGTACATAATGCCGCATCTGATGAAAATCAAAATGTTAAAAAGGCAATCTCTGTAAACAGATATCCTGTTGAGCCATTGTCATACAGGATTTCTACTGTCTCCGCGGAAGGTCACATCGAGATGACCTTTATGTCGACTAATCAATGCGTAGCTTTCATCTAGACAACACACTATAACATTTTGATGTCATAATTACTATTTCAAGACCAAGGTTTGCGAGTTAATTTAACAGCGACATTTATTTCATGCTGATTGATTATTGAACGACTAATTTCAAATTGGTTGATGTAGATGATGTAATTAACAGTTACTTTTCATAACAATTTCGTCATTAATGTTATGATGAGAATAGGTCACCTTAACGTGACCCTCCTTTGAAAAAGGCCAGATCTTAATAAGCCAGTAGGTGAGCAGAAAATTTATATCGGGTTTTTATTAGATTGTTAAAAAGCAGCTGGCCAGAACTAATTGACAGTGACCAGAGTCGAATGTTGAAAATGATGTGAAATTCATATATACGTTAGAGTTGACTTGGTCAAGCGGTTACGATGTTGGTACATATCACATTCAATACTTACTTGTACCTCATTGTTTCCTTGAGCAAACATCTTTATTCTACTAACTCATAGTCTCGTGCTCATGCGCCGATAAAATGAGAGTATTCACTGAATTGCGAAAAGGAAGCGTAACTAGTTCATTACTAAGTGGAGTTGATTGGACTCCCCATAGCCAACCTTCCAGCCAAGATTGATCAGTCACCAGTTGAGTGGACCCCCTATAGCCAATCTTCCAGCCAAGTTTGATCAGTCACCAGTTGAGTGGACCCCCTATAGCCAACCTTCCAGCCAAGTTTGATCAGTCACCAGTTGAGTGGACTCCCTATAGTCAACCTTCCAGCCAAGTTTGATCAGTCACCAGTTGAGTGGACTCCCTATAGTCAACCTGCCAGCCAAGTTTGATCAGTCACCAGTTAGTGGACTCCCTGTAGCCAACCTTCCAGACTATTTGATCACCATAGGCCTAAACATTGTCAAGTTTTTGCACAAAAAATTAATTTACATGCAAGGTCACTATATGACCTTGACCTAGTGACCCTGAAATAAATAGGGGTCTTCTACAGTCTATGGTCACCCTTTCTGTAAGGTATGATCACTAAATGCCTTATATAGTTATCCAGAGGACAGATATTTGGATGAAATGGCAAATTTGACCTTGATCTTTGACTCCTCGGTCAATTAAGACCGTCTTTTCACAGTAGCCAAACCTCCTACCAAGTTTGATAATCGTGTTCATGAAAGCGGCATCTTTGTGTTACAATAGAATCTTTCCGCTACAATAAGTATCACCCCAGAATAATCCATTACACATACATAGGGGTGTTCTAATTTTAACATAAAGTTGTCATCGTTTAATTCAACGAAATAAACGTTTATTTGTATAAATTTTACAAAATCAAATCAAGAAATGCGTTTGGGAATATTTATTAACGCCTCCTTACTTTTCTAAAAGGTATTTTTTTAACTTTGAAATATTTCTTTATAATGGACGCGTCCGTCTGACTTTGGGGTCACTTTTTATAACGATTTTACCGGTGGCCTGTCAGTGTCAAAATGAGCGACGGTGATTCAGAAACGACCGACTATTTTCAGGATTTTAAGTCGGCGTTGATAGTGATTCTTTTTTGTGCTGGATATGTCGTTTATTATTTAATTTACGTAGTAAAGGTAAGGTCTAAAGAATACAATGTTTAATCTTTAAACTCGACTCGGAAAATCACGCTCGCTGCATCTAACAAGCACGAGTCGAAAACTATCATATTTTGCATAAATTATCTATCAACGCAAGATCGCTTGATTTTATGCGATTTGTGATTATTTTAGCTATTGTAACTGTTATGAAATTAATCAGTGACACTTTTTACCAAAAAATACTTTTTTTTAATGTTTGATGCAAAATTATTTATCTATCAATGCATGAACAAAACCAATTAGGCATGAAATTGTAAATGCATGAAACCCACTTGAGTTACAAATTTAGGTATTTAAAGAATTTATTAAGAAAACCAGTTATTATGCATCATATTTGTGAAAGAGATTTACATGTATACCAGTTTATTAAGGGGTTAAAGCAGAATTAAGGGCGAGTTTCCTGAGCATACCCCTTGCTAGGGCTTTGCCCCTTGGTACCCTTAATTTGATAACACCCTTTGGAGAATGAAGGGTATCCGTAATCAGGGCATAAAAGCGCTAGTTTGTTATACGCTTAGGAAACTGGCCCTAAGTTTCTTTAATGAATTTCAATACAATATAATTATATACATATAATTATAAACTGCCCAGTGACCACCTGTCGAATCGGGCCACGCCCATTTTTGTGTACATGCGCATGTCAAGCTGTCAAACAATTGACAATGCTTTGACAGATCTGCATTTCAAATGAATGAAACATCTTAATTAAAATCACAAGGACGAAATATTTTGAAAGATGTTGAGCCGCCTGCATGGCTAGCTCAGTTGGTAGCACACAAGTCTACTGATGGCGGGGTCGTGGGTTCGATTCCCGGGCAGGCATACTTTCGTGGAGCTTGGTCATGAAATTATTTCTACGACCATTCTCCCTCCTACCAATGATTTTTAATTATATAAGGCAGTAGTCAGTCACTGATTATTAAGTAAGCGCTTAGTAGTTGGTTAACAGCTAAATCCAAAGATTTAGCCTTTCCCGGAGCAGTGAGTAGGTTGTCTGACCGCCGTTATATGACCTATACAATGTGTTGTTACGGCGTTAAGCCCAACAAAAACAAACAAAATAAACAAAAGATGTTCACTTCTTGCACATTGTGTTTTTTTGTACTTTACAGAAACCCCTGCTAGCATGCTCGGACAAAGGTTTCAACAAGTTTCTCACGAGCCATGTTCCAATCATACAAGAAAAGTTTTGGCCGACAGCTTGGTGTTTTGAGAGTCGAGCAATGACCATTGTTCGCTCCCTAGTTGAATCAGCACCCAAGGTTAATTATGAATCGTAAGTTTTCTGATTATTATACTGTCATTGCTTTTACCCAGGAACCTCAATCCTGGGAAAATAATATATATTTAAAATCTGAAAAGTTAATATGTTGTAGAAACTTTAAAGTCTGTTTACTTACTCTGGGGTCCAAAAGTTTCCTTACATATTGTTATTAAAAATTTTACGTTTTGGAATATATCTAAACACATTTTACTTGTCGTTATTAGTTGTATAACTAATATACAGTTTATCATTAACTGTCAACTTCATAATTATGTTCTATCATATATACTAGGACGAAAAAGAAACACTGGGTACATAAAATATGCAACACATGTCCGGCCGTGTTTCGCAAAACAAGAAGGGTCATCGTTAAAAGGGGGTATTTTTTCACATAATCAGCATCGGAAATCGATTGAAACTTCAACAGCTGGTTCCATACAGATGACATTTCATACAAAAATAAATATAATAATCCAATAATACAATTTATCCCTTAAAACAATCATTATAGGTTACCCGGCGTTTCTTTTTCGTCCTAGTATATATATATATGTCTTATAAATATACTGTATAAAATGTTAAACCAAATGTGTCTGCATTAATTTTTGCCATAAATAGGAAAATATGAAACAAAATACAAGTGTAAAGAATCTTTTGGACCCTAGTGTAATGTTCAGCTGACTTTACAATATTGTACAATAATCCCAGATCATTGAAATTACCTTCAGGCAGAGCAAGAACCCTACAGGGTCCTTGGGCGGAGGAACCCTCACAGTACCTAATTACACCATTCTCGTACCCCGATGTTATCAAGATTCTTGATCTAAGCTAGTATTGAGAATCTTGATAGCCTCTGGGTATGAGAATGGTTTACCCCGGAAGTGGAGTGGAACAACAGGACTTAAGATAATTTTCTTGCTCAGGGTAATTAGCAGTGTCTCTTGTGGGGTTCAAACCCCAGAACTCTTGATCCCCAAGCTTGCGGGTCCAACCACTTGACCACTGCTCCTATATCATATACACATGGGTGAAAGTTTTCAGTAATAATACTGATTTCTGTATTTTTAGGATAATTTATGTAATTTACAGTAAAACCTGCATTATCAGCCACCTGTTATCAATGGTCACCTGCTCTAAGTGGCCAATCTGGCTTCCTCCCAATGAAAATGGCTCTTTTTTAACCTGTTATAAGCAGCCACCTGCTATCTGTGGCCATTGGTCACCCATTTCCTTTCTATTTCAGTATATTGAACGTAGGTTTTCTTAATTATCAAAACTTTCAACTTCCACCCATGTACATGTATTGTTTATGTTTTGTTTGTAAAATGATCACGTAACTGTCACAGATATTATCTTGTTCTATTTTCCCGTGTTTACCTTAGATAGATAAAGTTTACTGTATCTAGAGCAAACTACATAACCATTCAATCTATGTTAAGCACCTAGAAAAATTGTTTATGTTACTTAAAATGACTTCCTGTCAATAAATACACTAATGGAAAGGTACATTTTGGAAATTGTAGGGGGATCCGACCCCCCTGAACCCCCCCTAGATCCGCCTATGTATTGAGTTTTCATGATACTGTGACCATCAAACATGGTGGCTGACGGACAAATCCTGTAAAAAATAGAAGGTCCATCTAGATCAGCAGGTTTACAGGACAGACTGTCTGGCAAAGAGTTTGAACTCATTCGCCCAATTTTCAATTTATAAAAATATGTAAAATGTCTTTAGTCCAGTAGGACTTAAAATTTTTGTTCTTCACAGGACCTACTGTCCAGTTATAAAATGTTGAGTTTCGCAGTAATTGTAAATAATTTTTAAAAATATATTGACCTGTTATAGTATTAGATTTTAGTTTACAAGGGTTACCTCCCTTGATCTTAAATACTATATATAAATTATAATGCATGTATGCTTGTATACACCACCTTTCTATCGTAGAGAATAAAGCTTATCATAGTACAGTGTGAATCTTGTTAATCTATTATTATTAATATTATATATCATTGGAAAGATATATTATAACAGACCATAGTTAAGTACTATGCAATAGGTTTTGCTTCATTGACTATAGAAATACCAGGGCATTTTTTCAGTAAGTGGGAAAGGGGCTTGGGGCCTTATTTAATATAGAACGATAGGAGACATTTTATTGCGATTTCATTTAAAGGGGAATAAAAAATCAAAGATAACCTCCAAATTTTGGGGAAATGCATTATTTCAAAGAAATTTTTGATGGGGAAGGCACGACCCTTGTTATATAAGGAAAAAAAGCTCTGAATACTTAATTTACATTTTAACATTTTTCACACAAAAAAGAGACAGATCCTGATATTGCTGTGGGGGATGTGATAAATGGTCTGAGTTAGGGGTCTGAGCCCCTCAGCCTCTGCATCCCTCTGGGATCTGCCATTTAAATTTTTAACCATGAACCTATAACCGTAGTTATCTCTACACTAAGTGTTATCACCGATTAGTCAAGTGATTATTTTTATTGTAATTTTAAGTGGAAAAATACCCCATGATACCTGACATATCACAGGCTCAGTGCAAAAGGTTGAAACTTATTTATTATTTAAATTGAGTTACGACCATTTTGAGCTAATCCTGTGATATAACTGTATTGTACGCCCCATTTGCATAATGTCCTCTGATTTAAATGTGACATCATTGTGTCCTTCAATCAGTATAGTTTTCAAAGATGGTATATCCATATAGGTATATATATATATATAAGGAGAATGTGACAGTCTTTAGTAAGGGTAAAGTGTGTTATAGACAAAAGTACAGTTAAGCTTGGTTAGCTGGGCTCCATAAAGTTACCATAATAATTGTTTATGTGGCGTTAAATTTGTTTGAAATCGAAAATCAAAAAAAGAACAAAACGATTTGTTTACTATCATTTATTGTTTATGAATTGTTTTTATCAGTACATGATACACTGTTAAATTTATCAATATTAAAGCCCCTATATCAAAAGCAACAAAAATCTTTGACTACAAAGAAAATATACATTTATGTATATCAAACACCTCTAATGAACAAGATTTTTTTAGATAAATGCAAATATTAATTAAATATGTTTATGTTATTCATAACATTTCAAAGTGAAAGTAGACCGAAACCGAAAGTAGAATTAGGTTTCAATACTTGAAACACTAGTTTTGATCAAAGTATGTTTAAGATGAAGTCATATTACAGAAAAAACTTAATCTAAATTACATAACTAAGCTCTTTAAGTATTTTGGATCAGGTATATTGAACGTTGGCATGTAAATGAATATATTGTGCTCTTATAAAAGTACCCCACTTTTTTAAGAAATGGACACTTTGTCAAGCTTATACCTAGAAAAACAGAGTGATTTGAATAGTTTATTGTGTCTTTAATACATGTAATATTTTGATACTTTTGTGGTTGTAAAATAGGTTTCAAGCCTTCTGTTTGTGAATTTATCTTCATATAGTGGTTTTGATGATATAGGTCATTACAAGTCAATTTTAACTAGGTCAACTTACGAATGTTTGTTGAATGGATGTTGAATGTGCAATGCTGTGCTTGTCTGAATTTTGGCTCAGGACAAGTTTGTCACTTGCTCTAACATTAAAGGTCATCTGGTTGCCCCTGACAACCTATATTTTGGGTTCCAACAACTTGTTACTGCTAGTAAACATTTGATTCGGGCAAGTAAGATATATATCGCTGCTGGTTCAATAGACTTAATTCAGAACTCAAATTTGTGGGTTTTTCCGTCCGTGCGATGTAGGTACAAACAAAGATTTTTACACATTATTGATGAAAAACACTAAAAACGGATTAAATCTCATTGTTTTTATGTAAACATGTTTTCATTGTGACAGTAAAAGTTTGTTTGTACCGACATGGAAAAACCCAAATATTTGAATTCCAGATAACGTCTATTGGGCAATCTGTTTCAAAAATTAATGTTGAGTCCTATTATTGTAATAATTTGAATATAGAGAAATGCATAAAAGATATGATACCATTGGTAATTTGTGTATTATGGTGACTCGCTTTGCTAATTGTTTCTACATTTGTCGTGGTACACACCTGGCGGTGTGGCTGAACTGCAAATATGACAATTTATACTTCAAACGAAATTAACCCTGCTATGCGCCAATGAATATCTTTTTAAAGATATATCTTGTTTTTGATGTAAAATACTGATCCACAGAATTTTTATGGATTTTTCCCCTGATATTTGCAGAGAAATGTTAGAAATGTGGGACGGTGGACAAGTAAGGTTAGATTGGGTATATAATGATGATAATAAAATACATCCTGATCCCGCTACACGACCTACAATAGTTCTACTTCCAGGTCTCACAGGTATGGTATTATTTTATCTTTAAGGGAATATTTTTTATTTAAATATTTCATTCATTTATTCATACTAAGGACCTGTTTTATTTAAGTTTCGAAAAACCGGAGTTTTTTTTTAAACTTAAATATAAAAAGGCCCCTAGTAGGAATAAATGAATCAAATACAAATGTAGGGTTGAAAATTGCATTTTTTGTCCCTTTTGCTTAGCCCTAGCATTGCCATGACGACAGGGATTAGGATTCAAATGAGTCTTTGCAAAACAATCATTTAGTATTTTTTCCGACCAAGTTGCATCTCGGTCAGTCAGTTATGAAATAAGCTCATTTGAAATAGACTGATTGAATTATGGTCATAAACAACCAATTTATAATATTGGTATAGTCCGACAATATTGACCTGAGCTTGAACAACCTTATTATAATAATTACACACTTCACTTACAATCAACCGTAAGTTTCCATATGCTTGTATACGATTGTACACTTGTTTATAACTGCCTATTTGACTATAAATCAATTTTGTTAAAATGGCATATATTGTACTTTTAATTTTGGACTCATTTGTTCATAAAGAAACACTTCAGTCTGCAATATTGTAGCGCTGTTACTGTGTGTGACTGTTTCAAAGTATTTATTAATATGAAAACAAAATTAATTGTTCAATGAGTGTATTTTGCCGCAAGCTTCCGACAAAACGCGATTTATAGCCAAGGACAAAAATAGAAAAAAAATACTGACTTTAATGTATTCTTGCATAAAGGTCAAGCTCAGGTTAATTTTGTTGGACTATACTCATAATATTTGTTCTCTTAAGTTTGAATTCTGGTTGCAGTGTATTTTCAGCCATGTACCTTCCTGTAAGAGTTTAAGCTGTTTTGTTACATTATGTACTTTCTATGTATTTTAAGGTACCAGTGAAGAAACTTATGTATTAAATTTAGTAACGGAAGCAACAAAACTTGGATACAGGTTTGTTTAGCGATTTTTAAGCCATTTTGATAGAAATAATCCAGAACTCCAATTTATCGGATTTTTCATCTGTGCACAGATGGTACACATTCAAGCTGACAAGCACAAATTTCAGATTAAATCCTAATGTTCTTTGTACTCATATTTTTGTTGGAATGGTGAAAGTTTGTTTGTACTGCAGAGAAAAACCAAGTATTTGAATTCCAGATTTATTGTCCATTTAGGGTTCAGGGCTCAACATTCAAAAGGTTGTCCCATTGCCCCTGAAGACCTTTATTTGGGTTTGAGTAACTTGTTACTGCTAGTAAACATTTGGTACAAGCAAGTGAAATATATCGCTTGTTGTCCTACTAGGCAACCTTCTTTAAAAATTAATGTCAAGCCCTGGGCATAACAGAGTAATTGTCTTGAACCATAAGTTCGAAGACCAGGAATGATGAAGTTCCTTATTTTATAAAGTTGGGTTAGATGATATCATTGCCTTAACTGTAAAACGTAATAAGTCATGCTTGTGTTGGAGAAAATTTAAGACCAGGATTGCATAAACTTTCCAGCTAGCCCTACATTGCAGCAAAATTGTTGAGTAGCAGCGTAGATTTGCCGAGTGTCAATTTGCCCCGCTAGGTAAGTTGATTGTAAAAAACAAAATCTCTCTGAAACAGAACAATTCTGATTGAAAATTAGAGACTTTAGTCAGTTATCCTTCCCTGATAAAATCTGAAGCAACCCGATTGGTAAGTAGGTCCTTACAGTTGGAATCCTCGGATTTTATCTTTTGAAGTCCTATGTAAGGATAACAAAATATTTCATCTAGTATCTTTCTTGTTAATGAAGATATTAAAAGAAGTGGTGAAATTTAAATATCTCTTTACCCTAAAAAATACTTAGCTTGAATTTCAAACAAATTATTTGATATACAAAAAGTTATTAAAGATTAATTTTGGAAAATTGACATTGAAAAGTAAGGGTGAAATCCGAGTAATGCAACTAATTGGACATACCTTTTTGAAGAGTATACAAGGGGAAATAACTGACTAAAGTCCCTAATTGCAACATTACAAATACTCTATTAAGACCATCAAAACCGATTGAGGAACTTCACTTTCTTATTTTTACTGTTATTCAATTGTATTGTCATTCTTTTGTAGGGTCGTTGTGTTCAATAATAGAGGAAATGGTTCAAAATTATTGGTAAGTTTGTCAGATTTTTGCTTTTGATAATTAGTTTACTCATATATTTAGGAGCAGTTGTCCAGTGGTTGGACCTGCGCTTAGGGATCGAGAAGTCTCGGGTTCAACCCCACTTGGAGCACTGCAGCTAATTTCCTTGAGCAAGAAATTTACCTGCAATTGCTTTCCTCCACCCAGGCGTAAATGAATACCTGCAGGGGTGATATAATTCCATTTAATTCAATTTAATTCCGCTAATTTGGGGCTGCACTTAGCCCCGTAAAAGAATCCCCAGGGAGAATGATAGATAGATACCAGTAATATTTATACATAAAAAATTTATAAGCATGTATATTTTCATGTATGGATGTAATTTATGATGATTTTATTTATGGATGAAACTTATGATATTTTTTATGGATTAAACTTTCGGTAACTTAGGGCTCGTTCGGCGAGGAAATCGCTAGATAGCGCTTCGTCCTCTGGTACCTTTCTTGCACCAAAAGTATTTACTATGTGAACCAAATCGAGGGTACCAGGGGACAAAGCGCCAGCTAGCAATCGCCTTGCGGAACGTGCCCTTATTGATGAATTAAATGAATGATAATTTATTTATGAATAATTTAACAATGATTTGGATAATATTTACAATAATTTTATTTATGAATTTAATTAATGATAAATTTATTTATGGATTATATTTACAGACAGCACGAACATACTGTGCCGCTAATACTGAAGATTTAAACGTAGTTGTTACTTACGTTAAATCCAGATTTCCAGACGCACCTTTGGTGGGTACCGGGGTGTCATTAGGAGGGTAAGTTCTATGTGTGTACTGTATAGTAGTTAATTCTCACATGGTTTTTATTTTCGTAAATTAACAATTAAAAGTCATAGTCAATGCTCCGCAGTTAAATTGTCTGATTGCCCCTGATGACCTCTATTTGGGTTCTAGCAACTTGTTACTGCTCGTAAACATTTGATTTGTTTAACTGTAAAGCTTTTAAATTGTTACTAAGACATACAGTTTAATACACATCATTTTCTTCGAATTTACTATAAAAAACCTTTAAAGGGTTGCATTATAATTTATGTAGTAGGTATATTTTTGCTGTCATATTTAAGAGCAGTTGTCAGCCGTTATTGTACATGTACATAGTTCCAGGTTTAAAACCTTGGGTCTAAGGGATTCAAGCCTATCCAGGGACACTGAGTAGGACAAGGAATGTAGCGTAAATTTAGTGGAGAGGATTATTAATAACTGATTACTTTTTTTCAGGATGATATTATTTAGTTATCTAGCTAAGTTAGGTAAGGATTGTGGGATGTTAGCTGGCATGTGTGTATCAATGGCGTGGAACGTATTTGAATCTGTCGGCTCGTTAGAAAAACCTGGACTGAATAAACATGTATTAAATAGAGTATTAGCTAAAGGGCTTGTGGAAAACTTTAAACAGTGAGTACATTTTATATCAATTTCTGTAAAGGGATATGGATTTCTGTCATAAGATCTTCTAACATTCGTAAAGGGATACCTTATTGACCGTTCTCATATGTAATTTTTGTGTTAAAGTTTTTAATATGTTGGATATCTCTGTCATTTATGGTCAGATCTTGATAAAAATCGAGCTTAATGTGGTTTCCACATTATATTTCTTGTTAGATTGAATTTTGAATGCTATTTTGATGGTGCTTGTTATTCACTGGCTGTAATTGGACAATTAGTTACGAGTTGCACCATGAATATTATAATGACAAAGGTCAGCTAAATGTGGCCTGTTCTGCAAGCTTGTCAGATATAAAATATGCAAGTATGTGAGTGGAGAATTTTAGGTCTTGTTTTAATTAGATAGATTTTCTATGTATACATGTAAAATGGAATTATTATACTTATACTTACAGAAATATGCATTTATTTGAAAACCACATAGATGACGTACACCATGTTCTTAAAGTAAGTTCATATATTTATATTTTCTACTGGGTTTAACGCCATTTAAACACAATTTAGGAAAACTAGCTTTCCTGAACCCTTGTCTACAACCAGTACTCACCTACACTTCCACAAGGCCGGAAACTTCTCCATATACCTTAATAATAAAAGAAAATTGACATTATTGTCAAGTTTTTATGAAAGGGTATAACCTCATCAGGTGGGATTTGAACCAGTATCCCCTTCTCGTCACCGGATGCCATATCCTGGAATGCTACCAATTGTGCTAAATACCAGGGTATATATTTTCATAGTTAAAACAATTTTAGTACGCATGTTTAAACATCACATGATACATGTATGGTTTAGTATTAAGGATGGTGGGGGTCAAGGTCACTGTAACTAAAAATAGAAAATTGTTTCCAGGCAATAGCTCATAAAATGCTTCACAGATTTTAACAATTTTTTAAATCAACATTTAGTGACATTTTATTTAATTTGCTTGTAATGGTAGTGATATGTAGTGCTTAGTGGTGCTTTGCTTTACTAAATAGTGCTTATAGGTGCTTTGTAGGGATATAATATGCTTAGTGGTATTGTAATGATACATAGTGCCTAGTTGTGCTTTTAAGTGATTATGTAGTGCTTTGTAGTGCTTAGAAGCTAGAAGCACTAAGTAGTGTTTTGTAGTGCTTAGAAGCACTTAGAAGCTAGAAGCACTAAGTAGTGTTTTGTAGTGCTTAGAAGCACTTAGAAGCTAGAAGCACTAAGTAGTGTTTTGTAGTGCTTAGAAGCACTTAGAAGCTAGAAGCACTAAGTAGTGTTTTGTAGTGCCTAGAAGCACTTAGAAGCTAGAAGCACTAAGCAATGTTTTGTAGTGCTTTGTAGTGCTTAGAAGCTAGAAGCACTAAGTAATGTTTTGTAGTGCTTTGTAGTGCTTAGAAGCTAGAAGCACTAAGTAGTGTTTTGTAGTGCCTAGAAGCACTTAGAAGCTAGAAGCACTTAGTAGTGTTTTGTAGTGCTTAGGAGCACTTAGAAACTAGAAGCACTAAGTAGTGTTTTGTAGTGCCTAGAAGCACTTAGAAGCTAGAAGCACTAAGAAGTGTTTTGTAGTGCTTAGAAGCTAGAAGCACTAAGAAGTGTTTTGTAGTGCTTAGAAGCTAGAAGCACTAAGAAGTGTTTTGTAGTGCTTAGAAGCTAGAAGCACTAATTAGTGCTTTGTTTGGTGAGAGGTGCTTTGTAGCTCTTTTTATTTGTAATGTTACCTATAATTCTAAAATAATATATATTTTTTATAACAGAGTACTACTATACGAGAGTTCGATGATAGATTTACGGCTCCGATGTTTGGATATCCAACATGGCAAGATTACTACACGGACGCCTGTATACATGATAAAGTACACGCTCTACAAGTACCTGTGCTATGTTTAAATGCTGCAGATGATCCATTCTCACCTTACCATGGTAACTATTAAAACTTGTTTTCCTTCTTAAGGCCACAACAAATTGATCATATGTTCTATGGATTTGCTCGCACCTTAATTTTGACGTTTTTTTACAAAAAAATATTTTTATTTCCTCGCTTGCTCATAAAAATTTGGTCAAACCGCTATATAAATCAACTGAACTAAGATTTTTTTTTCTTCGCTAGCTCGCCCCATTTTTTTGCTAGAAAAATCTGTAGAACATATCAACTTGTTGTGGCCTAATTCTGGTATAGTATAACCTCTGCAGAGCAGCTCTCTTCAGAACAAATTTTTCGCACAACAACGGCTTTTGATATTTTCCATAGGCGTAATTTCAGTTGTATTTTGCCTCTGCAGAGCAACAACTTCTGGACAGCAACACAGTTCCTCCAGTGGGTGTTGTTCAAGAGAGGTTGTACTGTACTTATACCCCTTCCCCCCAAAAAAATATTTTTGGGGGGTATATAGGAGTTAGTTTGTCGGTAGGTTGGTCAGTTGGTCAGTCTTTTGATCAGTCAGTCAGTACTTGTCTGCTCAAGTTTTTCTCACCTATTTAACAGATTCAGGCAGACATGTGCATATTTCAATTTGGTTACAGTTCATTGAAATTTTACAGAGTTATGGCAGGGCCAAAACACTCTTCTATGCAGAAGCGGAATACAGGCTGCTTCCCCAAACAAAACAAACACTTTTTCCCCAGTTTGATCCTCCAAACTCCCCATAAAAATTTCTCAAGGAATGTTGAACCATAATTTGTGATGTAGAAAGGGAAAAATATTAAGATTTCTTTACAACGCACTCTATGTTGTTTCTTTTACCACAAAATTTACATGATTTAATATCTAATTGATTTTGTAACACCTGTGATTTAATACATCTATTCCTATTTTATTGGCAATGAAGTGGGTCCATATTCCCCAATAAAGTGAAAACCGTGCTATTTTCCCCTCAAAAAGGGCTGAGGCCCCTTTCCTAAAAATGGTGTTTTGGCCCTGTATGGCCCTGTAATGAAAAATCTTGTCTGCTGTTTTTCTCAGCACCTAATTTCAGGTGTATGTTTTTTTGTTGCTGCTGTTCCTGATATGTTTTCAAACATTTTTATTTTATTTTAGCAATTCCAGTTAATGAAGCAGAACAAAATGATAACATAGCAATCCTGGTGACATCACATGGCGGCCATATTGGGTTCATGGATGGATTTATACCACGGAAACCAGGCTACATGTATAGGTTGTTCTCACAGTACGTTGATGCTGTATTTAAACATGGTCCAACTATAACTAAAACAGAATGAAGGGTCAAGAAATTAAGGGCCAAGAAATTAAGGGCCAAAGAATGAAGGGCCAAGAAACTCTTACTCACGGAAGTCTATTTATCTATACCCTTTTTCCAGAAGATTGTGCATAATATATTGAGGCATTTGGCCATATATTATATACTTCTATGATAATGGATGTTTATGTCACCAGTACTAAAACAAGACTGAATTCATGAACCAAATCCATGTATTAAAGGCATGTATTTGAACTCATGTATTAGAAATCACAGTTTTTGCAATCATGTATTTGAATTCACGATTTGAATTTATGTATTTGAAAGCATTTGTTTGAAAGCATGTGTTTGAAAGCATGTGTTGGAATTCATGTGTTTTGAATTCATGTGTTTTGAATCATGTATTTATAATCATGTGTTTGAAATCAAGTTTTTTAAGTCACATATGTTTGAAGTCATGTATTTGAAATCACAGTTTTTAAATCATGTATTTGAATTCACTTATTTGAAATCATGTATTTGAATTCATGTAATTGAAATCACACATTTGATTCACTTAATATTTGAATTCATGTATTTGAATTCATGTATTTGAAGTTTTGTGTTTGAATTCATGTATTTCAATTCATGTATTTGAATTCACATATTTACAATCATTGAGTTGATACAATGTCTTTGAATTCATGTATTTGAATTCACATGTTTGAAAACATGTCTTTGAATTACACATTTGAATGCATGTATTTGAAATCACATGTTTGAAATCATGTCTTTGAATTACACATTTGAATTCATGTATTTGAAATCATGAACTGAAACTATGTACATGTACTGAATTCACATGTTATAAAACTTATTTGTTTTGTGCATATTTAATCGATCAATCTATAAACTTTTAGTTTTTCACCATCATGCAAAACTCGGCACAAATTTAGACCAAAATTCATTCAAAATTGCCATTCTGTATTCACTTTAACCAAAATACATACGCTAGATGGCTTGCCTTGACTCTGGCATCAGAATTTTTTTTGACATGCACCATAAGCACATTATTGTCTATTGTGTCAATTTTTATTAAATTGTTTAGCAGCGCATATAGTGACATTGCTGATTTAAATACTGGTCACAGTACTTCTGTACTTACAATCAGTGATAACAGATTTTCAAACTTAAACTTAAACTTCTTCATTTGATTAAACGCCTATTTCTATATTACATATTCAAAGGTGTTGTACAAAAGATAAATCATAAAAACTAAATAAGTAGAAACCCTCCACCATAAATATATAAAATAACACAGAACAAAATAAAATACATTACGCATGATGTTATATAGTGTGATTATGCATTTGGTTTTCATATATCAAGTTTATAAGACCTATATTAATCTTAGTTCATGATTTGACTTTATTTTTACATTTGGTTTTATTAATTTGATATTTTCAATCTGTGTGCTTGGAGATTTTTGAACGAATATTGAGTATTTAAATCAGCAGGGTTACTGCAATAAATGTATATGTTCAATAAGGCACAGATTACTCGTTTTATTGCAAGTCAACATTTAGCTAAATTTGTACATGTTTCCATAAGCTATTAAGTGTAAAGTTTGACCCTGACCTAACCTTTCACATTTGCATCTATTAATTGTCTACACATATCCCGACGAAAATCAACACCACGCCTATTCTACACTTTGGTAGCGATTGTAAAATTATAGAAGTATGTTTATGTTTTAAATTTAAATACATAATCTTCATGGCCACGGTGTAATTGAGAATTTATAGTTCATTCTTATTCAATGTAATGAGTATTCTTGCATTAAGGTGAGGTCGGGGTCAAACTTTACGCACAATATTTGTGTAAGAAAATCACTACCTAACAAGAACTTCATAGCAATTTTACTGGTTGCACTTTGCTAAAATGTAGTTTCACCTTACAAAAAAAGATGAATAACTGAATACATTCGAAAACACTCATTCATTTGCTAAGGCCATAATCTTGATTTTGCTGGCTTGAAGTAAAATCAATGTTGAAAGTTTGGTATATATAGAAAGAGTTACGTTGCAATTTCCTTATACAAATCACTCTTTGTTTAGATGGTCACTTAAATTTCATTATAAGATTTCTACTTCTGTTTAACGAAAACTGCCGCTATTTTAAGTGGTGTATCCATCCCACTCGCCATGTGATTTTGTATGTTATTGATATTTCCATGTTATTGATATTCAGCATTTTTAGCTGTACTATTTAGAAAATAGTGGGGCTATCCTACTCAATTGTGCTTAGCACCTCTTGGTTGAGATTTTACTTGCAAATGTTGATTTCTTTGAAACTTAACACATGTTTACAGGGTTAACATCGAGGTTTAGATACCAAGTTTTCTAACTCTTGCAAGAATACTGACTGAATTTCGACGCTTTTATACTTAGGCTATTCTTAGTTAGAAGATTTGCATGCATGTTTTAGCACTTCCACCCGAAGTTTTCACTAGAAATGTTCAAAAACATCGAATTCAAATCAAATGATCACGAGATGCTAGTCATATAATTATGTCTTCATTTGTTATTATTAAGTATCATAGGTCATATTATAGGGCGGAGCTAGTCTGAATGGGGGCGGATCTAACTGTGATGGGGCTGATCTAACTGTGATGGGGCGGGATGTAGTCAGAATAGAGGCGGGTCTAGCATGTATTAGTTAGGAAATAAGAATCCTCCACAGAATTTTTCAATTTTTTCACAAAAATGTTGAAAAATTGGATTTTGTATGAAAGTATTTGATGTTCAAACCCTGGCCCCTTCAATGTTAAATTTTTGATAGACCACCCCCTAAACAGTAAATATCCCCAGAGTTCCTCATTTAAATAAAGCATTTTTGTATTTGGTATATGTTATGTTTTTTGTTTTTTATTTCTATACATAATAGTAATTTATTCTAATTGTTATTGTCGTATACCCTAGCGCAACAATGATCACTAGTCTCATACAGGTACTTGTAGGCCTGGTTAGCCACATCTGCAAGTGATTGTTTTAAATCATTGATTGTTGTTTGAACAAAAATCATTATCTTGCCAGTTGTTTCTTGTGTTCAAAAAATTAAAGGGAGCTCACTCTACATGAAACCAAGTTTTAAACTTTTTTCACTTAGAGTTGTTTCCCTTTTATATTTGCATTATTCTAAATAAATTACCTCCCTTAGATTAAATATTTAATATTTTGATGAATTATCTCCCTTGGGAAAATGTCTATAATCCAGTTGGATTTCTTCCCTTAGATTAAAACTTATAATTTCAGTTGAATTACTCCACATTAATTACCTCCCTTTGAAAAAAAGCAAAAAATCTACTTGATTTATCTACCTTGGATTTAAATTTCTATAATTCCTATGAAATTACCTCCCTTGTATTAAATATTCCACAATTGCATTTTATTACCTCCCTTTATTAATGTTATGTTCCATTTATGTTAGTCATTAATTTTGTTTCATAGTTTACTGTTTAAATCTGTGATTCATTTAGTGTTATGTTTTTTGTCAACTAAGAAAAGTAGTGGTAGAAAAAGTAGATCTTATAGATAAGTTGGTCTTGTAAACTTTAACGGATTACAGTGCCATTCATAATCACGTTTACACTTTCATAAATGTTTGATACCTTTTTTTTTAAAATAAGCAGCTGACTATAGCTCAGTTGGTAGCACACAAGTCTACTGATCAAGGGGTCATGGGTTCCATTCAGGGGTGGGGCATACTTTCGTGGAGCTTGGTCATGAAATTAATTCTACAGCCATTCTCCCACCTACCAATGATTTGTAATTATGTAGGGCAGCTGTCAGTCACTGATGAAAGTATGCGCTTAGTAGTTGGTTAACAGCTAAATCCATAGATTTAGCCTTTCCAGGAGGAGTGAGTAGGTTGATTGACCGCTGTTATATGACCTATACAATGTGTTGCTACGGCATTAAACCCAACAAACAAACAAATTTTTAAAATGAATTAAAAAATCTTTTAAATACTTGAGCATGTAAAACAGTTACAATTGTATAAAGTATAATTACTCGTCTTTCAATTGTTACAATCTATTATAACTATCAATAATGTGTTTATACATGTAAAATGAAATTTATTTGTGTTTTTTAAAAACAAGGGTATTAATGAATGTAAAGGTAATTTTGGATGGCACTGTATACTGAAAACATACCATTTTTTTGCTTTAAAAAACTTTCTTCATTAATATGTACACGTTCTAGTTTGCATTTTCATTACAATTTTTATCAAACATGTAATAAATTTTCACCTTTATTAATCAAATAAATGACAATGATTTTTAATTCTTACCCATTTCATGCAGAAGAGGAGTGGGCGTGGCTAAGTCGTTATGATGTTGGACTGGTAATTATTGGACAACCAGCTCTGTATTGGTTCAAATCATATCTAAACAAACCTTGTTGTTTCCTTGAGGTGGACATTAATTTGCGAGCCAAATACTCATTCTCGTACCCAAAGGTTATCAAGATTCTTGATCTGATACCTTAATAACTTCCGGGTACAAGAATGAGTACTGAGGAACCAGGAAGCAAACTCATGAATGATTTATCTAAGTTGTAAGAACTTGTTTTCATAATTGAGCTGAAATGGTAATGAAACTAAGAGGTAGGTTTATGATGTGATTTGATCCCAACACAGAAATGGCTCTCCGATGATCGCCAGCCCAAAATAACCACTTGGCCACTGTCACTCCATGGTTGACCAACAAGCACATCAACTTTCAATACTACATGTATTATATATAAGCTTTAAAGCAAAAAATTTTTGTTACATTTTTTTATATAGTTGGAACAATTATACTTATTTTGTTTGACCACATTGATTAAAATCATGGGTGAAAGTTTCTCAGGACTGGTCCTGAAGTTCAGCAGTGTGTTCAGTAACGACTGTTAGCTAACGTTACGGGTACGGGAAAACTCAACCTGAAGACAACTTTAGACTTTTCAGGCAAATTGAAAACTATCGACGAAATAGCTTGACTTGCAGTGTGTTCAGTGATGACTATTACGGATACAGGACAAGTCAACCCATAAACAACTCAACCCAGAGTTGTGACAACTCAACCTGTTAGATGGGGATTGGGTTGTCTCGGATTGAGTTGTCTTTAGGTTCTTCCAATCCTAATGTTACTGAAAGTTCAGGGTAATTGAACAGGCTACGGGATTTTGGACCCTTAAAAAGGGTTCATTACTTACACAAAACTTCTGAAATTAAAAAAATCCAGAATTTCTAGATTTTGAAAATTTTGAACTTTCACTCATACTGTTTCTGTATGTGTTCATAGAATATGACCAAAATCAATTGTATAGTTCGTACAAAATAACATTACGTGTTTGTGTAAACATTAAAATAAACTAATCCATTCCAGAGGTAGGGCAGTATTGAAATAAATGTTGTATACCGGTAGTTCATTTTAACAAAATAAGTGTGGCAGATAAACCACCACCCTCTTAGTCTATCATGCTTGTAATGGTAGAACACTTTACCATTACACCAAGAAAACACCCATAAAACATATCAAAATTAATATTATATAATAATTGATATTATTGTCACCCTGAGCATCCCCTGTCATGGATTAGTTCATTGTAATGCTTACCTAAACAGGATTTTGTTGTTTTTGTATGAACTGTAGACCCTATTTTTTTTTGTTAGTTATAATTAAGGTCATTACGAACTTATTGTTTGATAATCATTTTTACAATCAGAAATTTACACATTAAACACATTTAGAAGCTAACTTAGTAATGAACCATCACAGACAAATGTGACAGGGCTTGGCATTAAAACGTGTCCTATTGCCCCTGACGACCTATATTTGCATAGGTGAAAGTTTTCAGTATTAATACTGACTTGAGTGTTTTGAAAATAAATTACTGTTCTATTCAACTCTTTTATTCCAAAACGTTTCAAAACTGTTTGTAATTTATTTAAAACCTGTCTTTTTCAGTACATGTATTTTGAAAGAAGGGTTTCAGCATTTTTTAAATGCTCAAATTTCAACCATGTATTTGGGTTCAGGCAACTTGTTGCTGCTATTAAACATTTGTTCAGGCAGCTGGTTCTCTATCTGAGCAACCCACTTTAAGCTCAGATGTTATGACAACTCCTCAACATTTTTGTTCTTAAAATACAAAATTTCTTTCCACTCATAACAGTAAAAACTAAAATGGAATGATCACCAAACAATAAATTTCAAATGGCCTTAGTTGATTTAATTTTGATTATTGTTTTCTTAGTTAGTGTTTTTTTATTTATTTGATTAATTTTGATACCTTTTTTGATAGATTTTTAAATGAAACATTTATTACAAAATTCTGTTTTACAAATATTATTAAAATATGAAGCACGCAGACTCATGACTTTGTTGTTTTATGGTGTTATTCCTCTTACTTGAACCAGATTTTAATCATATAATCAAAGTGACTGTGTAGTAGGGTCCATGTTGGACTTGCTTTTTTGATGTCCTGACCGGTTTCGTACCAATTATTGGTACTCTTCAGAGGAAATGTGTCTAAGGGTGACAATTTTTATTTGTGCCAGAATGTTTGGCATGGGAGATTTATAAACCAAATGGTGCTGGTATTGGTGTCAGTGATGGCGTCGGTATCGGTGCCAGTAATGGTTGGGGTGCCGGTGATTGTGTTTTAGCATGAAATTTTTTTTTTAATCAGATGAAAAAAGTAATGGCATTTTATAGTCTAAGTTTCATGCTAATGCACGATCACCAACTATACAGCTATTACCCTCAGTCATTGGGCTACTGGTATCTATCTGTCAATCTCCCTGAGGAGTTGATAACTCTGCTTAGTGCAGCCAAAAATAGGGGCAACAGAATTGTACCATCCTTGCAGGTACCTATTTATGCCTTGGTGGAGTGAAGTAATCGCTGGTAAACTTCTTGCTAAACATGCTTAGGAAATAAAAAAAGCAATTAGCAATGCTCCCAGTGGGATTCAATTCAAGACCTCTCTACCCCTAAATGCATGTCTTACCACTGGACTACTGCTTTGGATGTTCTAGGTACTTGGGTAGTCAGCAAATCTTAAGTGTTTAATTATATATATATATATATCTTAATATTAAACTTAATGATAAAAATTTTCATGTCAAAGAAAAAATGAATTGCACAGTTGAAAATGTTTTATATGTTTTAATATGCAATGGGTGTAAGGACTTTTACATTGGACAAACTGGGGATAAACTTAGAAATAGACGAACAGTGCATGAACAACAGATAAGAGACCCATCAACAAGACAAATACCTTACCTTTAAGTGGTCATTTAGATAAGTGTTCAAATGTGTTCCCTAAATTCTCAATTTTTCCATTTTACAAATTTTACCATAACATGATAATGATGTTTCAGCCAGGTTGTTGAAAGAACATTACTTTATCAATGTATTTAAACCTAAATTAAATGCAATATAATGACATTGCTGTTTATGCGTACACATGTGTACGCAACGTTGCTATAAACATAAATGACGTTACGTCATGTTGATATATACCCTTTGATAATTATGAAACCGGTAGGGTTGAAATATATGAATTGAAATGTCCATTTGGATGATGTTTTTTGGTTTTTTTTGTATTAATGCTTGTTGCAGTATATTTTAACTTTTATATATATTTTGAAAAATTGTTTTTGCTAGCAGAATACCATGTCCACTTGACATTTAAGAAGGCCACAATCTTCGTTCTGCTATCTGGAAGCAAAACTATAGCATAATAGAGCCTTTTAAAAGTGCTCTAGGTGCCATCTTCCAGATCTAGTGATTCCTGATAAAGAAAAGTTGAGCTTGTTGAGGGATTCTAGAAATTATGTTAGTAAAATATTGCCGTTTTTCAACTGTCACTTATTTAATAGAAATCCTTTGGAAATGCAAATTAAGTTTTGAGCTTCAAACTTTACGGCAAAGGTACTAGAATTAATCCTTACAACCAAGAACTATACATGAATAGGGTCTGCTTTGATTAGGGTCCTTGTCGTCTGTCTTTGGTACAAGGTACCTCATTTTCAGAGTTACTCTAACGATATAACAGTGGGGTTGTAAGCAAACACAAAACAATTAGTTCTTACTTTTTTATTCATTCTTAAACAACAATTATCAAAATAATGGAAAAGAAACTACTCACAAAATTAATAGACATTCATAAAATTTTTGATCAAAGGGAAATTACTCTAGCAACAAAAGTATATTTTAACTCTTAATACTGAATTATCTCCCTTGGTTTTAAAATAATTTCATAAGTTATAAAAATGAAATACAAACTAATTTAATATCAATAAATTGTACCCATGACAAATAAAACATCAATGTTAGTCAATAACGTGACAAAGAACAAACATCAAAGCCAATGTGAATGCTTTTGTTACAAATGAGAAGTCCATGAAATAAAAATCAGCCATTATTATGCAATTTTAATAAAAAATAAAATCATGGCTATACATGTACATCTAATACAGTGAACAGGTCCATAAAATATGATAGGCTAAACGTGATGAAGCAAATTCATCGACATCTGGAGATGCATTATTTTGTAATAAAATTGTTCATATGATGCAATAAGGAAATTTTTCCAACCGTGATGCTTTTTTAATACACCATTATGTTAGTCTGTCAAAAATAACCTGAGCTTGAAATGCCTTATATATATATAGTATAATAATTGCACACTTCACTTACATTAAATCGTGAGTTTCCGTATCCATGTGAACGATTATACACATATTTAAACAACCTAAGAGACTATAAATCAATTTTGTAAACATGGCATGTTTTCGTTACTTTTAATTTTGGGCTCATTCCTACATGGAGAGACAAGCAAGTCCGCAATATTGTGGCACAAATTCAAAGTATTTTTCTCTTATAAAAACAAAATTACAAAATCAGTATGTGTATTTTCCCAAAATCTTCCCATTAAGTGCCATTTACAAATGAAGACAAAAATAGACTATAAATACTGAGTTTAATATATTCTTGCATAAAGGTCAAGCTCAGGTTAATATCATCGCACTTTAGCTCTACTCTGGCTTTATTGTCAACAAAATGCATCATGGTCTAGAACACTATCCATTAAACAACAATGGGGATTATTTGAAACTTGCAATATTTTATCTTATTACTATGATAGCAAATAAAATTAAAATAAATATTTTACTTGGATATGGCAAGTCTACGAAATTAGGATTTGAAAGTGGTTGCCAGAACAGGTCATTTTAGAAGCTAGCACTATATTTTGTTAATAGGTTTTTGGTTATCTTAAAATAACTTTTTGGTTGCCCGAACTAAAAGTTGGTTGTGTCTAGCAACCCTACACTCACTAAGTTCGCAGACTTGATATGGCAAAAAAACAATATGAACAATTTATGAACACATGAGTCTATTTAAATCAAAAGCTTGTAAACCCTACACAATAAAAACACTGGTCACTTCATAGAAATAATTCATTTATTAAGCCTTCCCTGTTCATTCACAATATTTATCCCTCTGACTCCTTTGACCTTTGTTGCCCTTGACCTAAATCATGCTGACCTTTGACCTTCTCAAACTAGTATATGACCTTTGACCTTTAAACTTGACTTCCATGCAGCTTTAAAATTATCTGTTGTGTCCTTGACCTTAATCATCATGACTTTTGACCTTCATTCATCATGACCTTCAACTTTGACCTTCATTCAGTTTTAGAATTATCTGTAGTGTCCTTGACCTTGGTTTCAGTATTATTATTGTTGCTATGTAACAGATAGGTAATCAGGTTCTCGTAGACAACAAATGTAATACAACAAGCAGGGGTTACCCGTAGCAACGCTGGAACAATACCTCTGTAAAAACCTTTAACTCCCCAGTCCCTGAAAATAGATTATGTTATAGCAATGTTATTTTGAAGTTATTTATATTTTATTTATTTATTTTACTTGATTTAACGCTGTGTCAACAAATTTTGGTCATTTTACGGCGTCCAGCGCACCTAACCTAGCTTTCCTGGACCATTGTCTATAACCAGTACTCACCTACATTGCCACAAGGCCGGAAACTTCTCCATATATCTTATTAAAGGAGGAAAATTGACATGATTGTCAAACTTTCATGGAAGGGTATAACCTCCCTGGGTTGTCCCCTTCAGGACACAAGATTTCAAATCCTGGCGCGCTACCAACTGGGCATTCGACCCGGGTTCTTTGAGGAAGGTCACCAGGGTGTTCCCAATGGCAATTAACTATAACAGAACAATTTTGTATGATAAATTAAAATTTTACTTTTCAATTCAATATCATCATCATTTAACAACAAAAGCACATGACAATATAATAATAATCAACATCATCATCAAAAATATAGTTCATACAATACAACATAATGTGTTGGTGTAAACATTAAAATAAACAAATCCAATCCAAAGGTAGCGCAATATTGTAGGGCTGTCACGATATACTGGTATATTTCAATATTCAGCTGGGGCAATACATACCACAATATGAATTTAACGTACGGGTATTTAGCAATATTTTTTTATTTTAATTGAAAATTTCTTCTGAAAGTAGCAAAATGTCAGTTTTCCATGGTTTATTCGATTAAAGCTTAAGTTCAAAGAATTTAACCGATCTGGGTGTGTTCCAAATGTTCCCACAATTCTAAAAATGCCCAGTTTTCTCCAGGCACTTTCCCTACAAAATCCTATAACATTCTTCAATACTAAACAGTTGAATAAGTTCTTTAATACAGAAGTATTATGCAACCTGTTTTTTGTTTGCAATCCAATATATCGTGGTATGTATTGCGATACGGTTCTAGTGCATCCCAATATACGATGACTGGCTTCTTGCGTATCGTGACAGCCCTACAATATTGAAAATAAAAGTTGTATAGTTCATAATTAAGATGGTTCAACTACAACTCCCTTGGTCCATAATGCTTGTCGTGGTAGAACACTTTACCATAACACCAACAAAATACATTAAAAATATCAAAATAAATACTAAATAATATTTCATTGTCATCTTGAGCATCCTCTGTCATGGATAAGTTCATTGTACTGTTTACATAAACACTGTATGTTTTTTATATGAACTGTACATAGTATATTTATAGCTGGTTTTGGATAACTTGAGACAAAATACAACAATACCATTTTTATACACAGGTGGATTTAAGTTTAGTACAGGTATTGTCCAATTTTATTAACCTGCCCTATACATACATTAACGAGAGGTTAATCAGTGCTATTTATAGCTTAGCCGATCGAGCAGAACTTATATGACGTAGGCGATGGAATTCCGCTATACATCTGTATCGGTGACATGGATTTATTTGATTGTTATGTGCGTCTGTCAATGTGGCACAGTGGATGCGAGTTGCCATCCGGTACCAGAGATACGTGGTTCGAATCTCATTAGAACCACTATTTTTTTTTTACCATTCAAAATAGTAGTTTACACATTTTCAAAATTTCAATAGATCTCTGTTTTGTACACAATCGTTTATAATACTACACAATATACATGCAGAGTTTGTCGCGTTGTGAAGTGTGAAGGTGTACGTACTCAGTCCGTCTACTGAATAGACATGAGTGAAGACTCCATAGATGGAGCACTTGGCTCTAATGCCAAGCGCATTGTCCTCAACGTTTTGAGGTATTTCACTGCCCCACCTACACCGGGTCCTCGTTCCAGCATCCTACGGACGGCTCAGGCTACCGGCGAATGATTGTCTTTGAATTG
Organism: Mactra quadrangularis; assembly: GCA_025267735.1. Taxonomy (NCBI): domain Eukaryota; kingdom Metazoa; phylum Mollusca; class Bivalvia; order Venerida; family Mactridae; genus Mactra; species Mactra quadrangularis. The sequence goes on from CM046310.1 coordinate 1,482,655, forward strand.
TTTTTTGAATTGTTGAATTTATATATGAAACATGTAATAAAATATTAACAAAATAAAAAGATAATATGAAGAGACAATGGAAAAAATATATCAAGGAGAGAAAATTTATTAATTGACATTAAAAAAAATAAACAATACTAAAACCCACATTCAGTAGGATTCGAACTCACAGCTAAAAAAATAATCAGTTATATCGAGAATGTTTGTGTTGCGACTTTACCGATTATACTACGACGGCATATGGCAATTCGATTCAAATTGTTATACTTAGCTCTGATAACTGTCGATCTGTGCGCATTAAAGCATATCGAGGGAATACTCCGGCTTTAAATAGTATCTCATTATGACGTGTATGCATGCAGACCGGGCAGGTTAATAAAATTGGACAATAATTATTGAGAACACACGTTCCATGCAATAAGACATGTTTAATACTTTCATTACACAAAATCAGCTGACCTCACTGTTTTATGTAATATCTGAGTCCCAAATATGTAAACAGACTGAGTCATTTGTCTCAAGTTATCCTAAACGAGCTATACCTTGTACATATCTCAACACAAACAAATCTTCGTGTTTTCATCTCAAATATAAAAAAATATTCAAATATTCAACAGCCTGTAACAATGCTATACAAAATGTTTATAATTTTACAAAGACATTTTACAAAAACTAACAATCAGGAAAATCTAGCAAATAAGGCCACAACAAATTGATCATATGTTCTATGGATTCGCTCGCACCTTAATTTTGATGGTTTTTACAAAAAATATATTTTTATTTCCTCAATTGCTCATAAGTATTTGGCCAAACCTCTATATAAAGCAACTGAATAAAGATTTTTTGGATTTTTTTTCTTCGCTCGCTCACCCCATTTTTTTCTGGAAAAATCCATAGAACATATCATCAACTTGTTGTGGCCTAATGGGCCAGATTGTACCCCAATCCAATCCGTTTAAAAATCATGACAAAATAACGACAGTATATTCCGTCACACATCGCAAAGCCCTCACTTTATTAAAGTAAAAACTGCTTCAAACTTACAACATTAAAGAAACATAATGACTTCGTAGATATAATATATAATAAGAAATTTTAAATTTAAACAATTTAAAACATAAACTTTCTTTCGTAATGCAAAATAACTTGATATAGCATAGATAAACATGCAGAAATTTGAATAAGTACTTCAAAAACAAAATTTAGATTTTAAGATCTAGAACACTTAACTTTATTTCACAAAATAACATAAATGAAGAAAATGTGCATATTATAGCAATAACCATAATAATAATAGGCAATAAGAAGTTTGAATTATATAACTCTCTTTAATAACAAATTCTCTTAAAATAGAATAATAGTAATGATAATAATAATATTTATTTGGCATAGTGTACACATAGTAAAAACATACAAACACAAATATCACAGACATCATGACGTAGTAACTATGTCTTGCACACCAACACCAGGGATAACACAAAAAGGGCAAGCCCTTATTTCCATTGTGGTCCCTAGCCCTTATTTCTAATGTGGTCCCTAACATCTAATAACCACAATGAAAATAAGGATTAAATTCCTTTTTGTGCCATCCATATATTTCAATGCATTCGACATGGTTTCTAGTACAGTCAGATCTCGATACAACGACATCCGTTACAACGACATTCTCGTTATACTGACATGTTTTATGGGAACCAATACCAACATGTACATGGTGGGAAGAATTCATAATACTGACATATGCGTTATAACGACACATTTCTTGGAAACGAACGATGTCGTTGTATCGAGATCTGACTGTAATTCAATCAAGTGCAATGATACTTCTTATACTTCTGTCTTAAAAATTGCCTATCAACAATAAATACCTGTTTTAACCATTCTCATCTTACTGTACATGCAATTTTATAGACTGTTGTTTATTTATATTATGTAATATTTTATGCATAAATCTTTATTTATCTTTATATTTTACCATCATTTTGCTCACCATACATGTACCATGTCAATGTCATAAAATATGAATAATTATTATTATCATTATTAATTCTGCAATAAGAAATTTGAGTTTGACCATTTAAATTGTAAAAAAACCTTGTTTTTACATTCAAAATATCTTAGAATTAAGTTTATTCATACTCCTTATACCTTAATAATGGAGGAAATTTGACGAATTTTTCAAATTTTCATGGAAGGGTGTAACCTCATCAGGTGGGACTAGAACCTGTACCACTTCTAGACACTAGATTCCAAATCCCAGTTCACTACTAACAGCGCTACAGACCAAGTTTTTTGAATAAAGAAAATTACATAATTAACACACAAATAAATTTTTCACACATTAAAAAAAACGCCGAAGCATTTTCTACATAAGAAAAACTGTCTAAGACAAAAGAGAAAACTGTGAAATGAAATTTTCGCATTCAAATGAAATGATTTCTATGAGATCATCATGAAAATCTTGCATTGTCATGGTATTTTATAACAACAGCCAATCAGAAACATTGTTACAAATACAAGTTTCAAAAACAACCAATCAGATAAACTGTGACAAACACACACTGCATAAAATAACCAATTAAAACCAATCTTACTAAAAGACAACATGAATTGACCAATCACAATTAATGTGACAAACAGACCAAATGAATAAAGATCAAATGAAAATGGCAGGGTTACTAACAGACAACATAAATAAGCCAATCAGCCAATCAGCAACATTGTTACAAACACAGACATGAAACCCTAACATGAAACTACCCAACAAGAACAATGTTCTATTGAATTAAAATAAACCAATCGAAGACACTATGATTTAAAAAACAGCCAATCAGAAACTTTGTGACAAAGAACATCAAAGAACCAATGGAAAATACTTCCAACAGAAACACAGACCATAATTCTGTTTACGGGGACATTGAATGAAGAAACCAAAGGAACATCCACTGATAGCTTCACTTTAACAATGTCTCAAAATGATTTGGCTCTATTCTAATCTTAGTCAATGAAATTTGTTAATCAAAAAAGTATTAAGTTACACGACCTTCGATTTGCATCGGAACACTTGTTGTTCTTCCATTTTTGCAGCAGCCAAAAAATAGAAACGATTCAAACATTGCATTTAAAAAAATAAAACAGTTCTTTGTTCTAAAATTTCTGTGATTTGTTGCTTACTCAGAATCCTCAGCACTATTTATTTTTTGCAGTTGGCCTAGTTTGAGTTCTATCCAATTTTTGTGAGGAAGATTTGGAGCCAACAACCAAAAGCACCTGATTAGTTTGAGATTTTTCAGGAAATAAGAGGTATTAATAAGTTTACACACTATTTGCTTTTATTCAATTTCGTCTGAAAAGGGAAATCAACCACAAAAAATATATATTTTTGTTCACCATATTAGTTGATATTGTAAATCAAGTGATATTAGTCCCTGGACCTGCCGGCTAGCTCAGTCGGTAGCGCCCAAGTCTACTGATCGAGTCATAGGATCGATTCCCAGGCGGGGCATAGTTTCGTGAAGCTTGGTCATGAAATAATTTTCTACGGCCATTCCCCTCCTACCACTAATCAAACTCATGTAGGGCAGTAGTCAGTCACTGACGAAAGTACGCGCTTAGTAGTTGGTTAACAGCTAAATCCAGTGATTTAGCCTTTCCAGCAACAGTGAGTAGGGGACTGACCGCTGTGATATAACCTATACAATGTGTTGCTACGGCGTTAAACCCAACAAACAAACAAACAATCAGACAATAGCCCCCGATTCAAGATCTCATGGATCTAATAGACTCATATTCACGACTACAGATCAGGAGCTAGCGCATGTAGTCTCCTATCATTATCATAGTAAACTTTCTAAGGTATTATTTATACAAACTGGTCAAATTAATAACCATTCCCAAACTTCTGCTGTGAAATAACCACTAAATTATTCATGTACATACTTGTACATTGTATAATTATTCATATACAACTGAAATAATTTTACTTGGTTTTATTCATGATCATACTTCATAACCTTAGAAAACATGAAATATAGACACCACATAGGTTTGTTTTGTTGGGTTTAAAGTTGTAGCAACCTTATACTGTTCCTGGAAAGGCTAAATCTCTGGATTTAGCAGTTAACCAACTACTTAGCACATACTTTCGTTAGTGACTGACAACTGCCCTACATAATTAAAAATCATTGGAAGGAGGGAGAATGGCCATAGAAATAATTTCACGACCAAGATCCATGAAAGTATGCCCCACCCAGGAATCAAACCCATGACCCCTCAAACAGTAACTTCCAACTGAGCTAGCCGGGCCTCTTACCACAAAAGTAAAGCCTTATAGAGTAGTATTGTACACATATACTTTACAAAACAGTAAATATGATGTTATATAACCTACTTCTTTCCTCTGCCTGTCATACTTTTTGACTCAAGTCACTAGTCGTTATGATTCGGTATAATTTGGTATCTTATGGGCGGCCTCAGGGTATTGTACGTTTGACAACTGAAATGTGTGTCATAGTCGAGGACATTATTGAAATGACCTCATTGACCTTTCTTTAAATGTACCAAATTTGACAATGTTTGCACTAATGTTTTTATTCATCTGGTAATCTGAGTGGAAAGAGTTGCATATATTTGTTTTATTTAACAATGAAATTACAGTCAATTCTCGTTATCTTGACTTCATTGGGACCGTTAAAAAATAGTGGAGATAATGAATAGTCAAGATAAAATAACATCTCTATTTTTATTCCAAAATCCAGCTTGTCCAAGGCAACCAGATAGCTTCTGATTTCATGGAATGGGATCATTTCAAAACTCATTTTTGTATGCCGAGGTGAATATATTATTTGTATACCAAACTTCACCAAGCCAAAACATATGCTCTTTTCAGCCTAAAAATGGCTCAAGAAAATATGTATCCTCCAAACACCAAAATTGACTGAATTTCCTCTAGTTGGCTGAGCTTTTTATTGGGTTAAACCTCATGTCAACACAAATTATGGTCATTTTATGGTGGTTAGCTCCCCTAACCAAACGTTCTTTTAACCAGTACTCACCTACCCTCCACAAAAAGCCAACAAGTTCTCCATATACTTTATTATAACCAGATTAAAATCAACATTACAGTTGTATCTTTTCAGAAGGGTATAACCCTGAGTGAGGCTCAAACCATTTACCCTTATGAGAAACAAGATTCCAAATGCTGGACGTAGTCTACTGTCTTACATGCCTGGGTCTTAAGTTTGGTTAACAGTCTGCTTCTATACACATGTAATAACAGTAGACTTTCCAATGTTGTATTTTACCCCTCTATCATCAAAATTGTCTACAAGCAGCAGACATTAATTTTGCAGTTGTCAGTTACATCTTGGTGGAGTGAATCCAACACATGTAAATTTCCAGCTCAAGATAGTATAACCTAGCCCCTCTTCCCCCCCCCCCCCCTGATGGGTTGCAAACTAAGACCTCTCAATCCGCAAGTGAGTGTTCCTATCACCGGAACACAGTACATCAATACATCATGGCATGTATTGATTCAGAATACAAGTTGGGGTAACAGTTGTCTGCTTCCATATACACATAAAGCCAAAATATCATTTTGTCCACAAGCAAAATACATTTGCAGTACTTGTTTACAACTTAGTGGAGTGTATCCAACACATGTAAATTTCCAGCTCAAGAAAGTTAAAACTAGCGCCCCCTGGTGGGTTTCGAACCTAAAACCTCTCAATCAGCAAGCGAGTGTTCCCATCACTGGATCACAGTCCATTAATACAAATGGCATGCAATGATTCAGAAGTCAAGAGACAATAAGAAATAACCAACACAACAAAATCTTAAATAATCATAATTTTACCACAAATTTTTCACATGATTGAAATATAAGTTAAAAATTATTTACAACTTGATACATATACAAACAAAATGATCAATCTATCAAAAGAGGCTCCTGACCCCCACCCCCTCTCCCCAAATATAAAAATATACTGGCAAAACTGTAGAAAACAGTCTTCAAAACATAACTTCAAGTGTCGGGTTAAGAATGTTCAAGCAAGAGAAAATCAGACACTCGGATTTCAAAGGGTTGTTCCAAAAGGTTGTCAATTGTTGGCCTCAGAACTTGAGTGTCAAATGCTAGAAAAAATATTCATATCGTAATATCAATTAGACTCTAAGCTATCCCTGAAAATACTTTCGATCAACCCCTTTTAAACATAATTCTGGAAAATAGTTTTGGGTCAACCCTTGCAAACATAATTATGGCTATATAACAGAAAAATTCCACTATTAAGACCAACAAAATCATTTTAAATATATTAAACCTTTTTCCTTTCAAAGTAAGCAATTCCGGACTTAAAACTTGTAAAAACTCGCATGATTTTGCAATATCCAAGATGGTCCTTTATAGTGGAACTTTACTGTACATAGTGTTTGTAGTTAACAAATCGAGAGCTGCCCGCAAGACTGTAGTAACTCACTCTTTTGCGCAATTCACTTACTTCAGTCTTGCGGGCAACCCTTGAAATAGAGATTCAAACAGTTAATATAATATCAATTTTATACACAATTTCTGTACTTTGAGAAAACAAACTAAAAATCTTAAACAGCACATTTTAATCATGACAAAATATAAATGTAAAATATAATATGAAAAAAATCTTAATCAGATGCTTTTGTGATAGAACGTGAGAGAAAGGACTCCATGGTCAAAACATTTTTTTCTATGAATGGGATATCAAAGAAGATAAAGGGTCATCATTAAAATCCTAGGGCCCCTCTATAAATAAGGGGTCATCATAAAATCTGGGGCCAAAACTAAGTCTATACTTATATAATTAAGTCTATATATAGTACTCACCTACCCTTCCACAGGGCCGGAAACTTGTCCATATACCTTATTAGCAGAGAAAAATTGACATAATCGTCAAATTTTCATGGAAGGGTATAACCTCCCCGGGTGGGATTCGAACCCGTACCCCCCTAGGGACACTAGATTTGAATTCCAGAACGCTACCAACTGCGCTACAGACCCGGGCTTTTTACAATATCACATTAAAAATCAAGCTAGTGCTTGAAATATGAAACTGTGATTAGCACCTTAAAAAATCTGTAAAACTTAAACTGACATAAAAACTTGAGACTTATCGTCCCATGATGTAAGAAAAATGCAAAAAGCTCTAAAATCAATTTTACTACCAATGAAAAATTACCATCTTAAAATACATGTATATCTAGAAACCTAAAACTAACATGAAAACTGAATTATCACCTTTAAAATCTTAAAAGTAAAAGAAATGTCAAAAATTCAGGATAACTTCCTTAAAAAATTTTTTTTGTAGAAAGCTAAAACTACAATAAAAAAAAATGGATTTGGTTATAAAACTGTAATTTCCTCAACTATGCAAACTTAGGGTACATATCACTATTGATTGTTTTAGGTCTTCAAAAAGGGAAAGAAAGGAATAAAAAAGGGACATTGTGCATCACTGTGATGCAGTAACTATCTCTGCTCAACTAGGAGCAAAAAATGCAAGGTGCAAATAAGGACAGAGTGCAAAAATGGGGGCAGGGTGCAAAATAGAGGCAGAGTGCAAATAAGAACAGAGTGCAAAAAGGGGCAGAATGCAAAAAAAGGGCATGGAGCAAAAAGGGCCAGATTGTAAATACTGGACCGAGTGCAAAAAAACAGAGAGGGGCAAAAAGGGGGCATGAAACAAAATAGGGCACCAAGCACAAAAAGGCAAGATAAAATAATAAGGGCAGGATACAAAGCCCTTTAAATTACAATATACAAACAATACCGGTTATATTTCATGTGATAACTCAAAATAAGAGATCAATAAAAAACATGAACTACTGAGATATAACTCATTCTGAGAAGAATTTTCTAATAAAACAAACACTCAGTAAAATCCACAGGCAATCTATAAAGCTTCAAAAAATGATAATAACAACTGTCATCTTCCAAACCTGTGTTCCCCTTAGTATATGATTAATAAGGGAACATTCTTCAATATTCAGTAGCCTTAAAAAAGGGACATCTGGAATTTCCCTTTTTTCATGGAAGGCTACCAATGAAAATTGGGTTATTACTTACAAAATCAGTTATAATTTAGATTAAGTTTAATGATTGTCCAACTCAAACATGAAATATCACATTGTTTGTGGAAATGTAAAACTAAGAGTTAAACACAATACTTGGAAATGTCCACATGGCATTTTGAAATAACCAAGTAACAGTAAAGTTTCACAATTAGGACCATAAAAATCAACAGTCTTCATAGCAGAACTGTCTTCATATAGCTGTCTACGAAATTGGTGGGTGTCCGGTTGCCAGGGACAACCAATTTCTAGTTCGGGCAACCGAAAATTTCTTTTGTGCAACAAAATTTCTACAAACAAGATACAGTGCAAGCTGCTAAAATGACCACTTTCATATCCTAATTTTGTAGACTGATATAGGGACCTATTTCTGCTTAAATTAAGCATCTGGCCCTTTTTTTCTGTTAAAATTAAGCATCTGAGACTAAAAAATTTAAGACCATATGATTTTACAATAATCAAGGTGGCTTTTAAAGCAGAACTTTACTGTTTTGTTTTTAATGTCAACACACTAGAGGTCCACATGGAAGATTGGATTCATCCAAATGTGTAGCCTCTTAAAAAAAGTCTTTATTATTATTATTATATTACAAAATCTAACATAATAAACACTAGACAAAAAAGAACAAATGACTAAAAAGTTTAAACATTGCACAATCAGTTATTGTTAAATATCATTCAACTGTCAGTGGCGCATAAATTAACCCCACTAATTTATAAAAACTATTTTCATCGATCATGACTACTGAAGTGAGTATTTAAATCAGTCAGATTAATTTATGCCTCATTAACAAGGCCTTTTTTCCTTATATAACAGGGGCCGTTAACAGGCGCCTTCCCCTCTTGAAATTTCTTTAAAATCATGCAGTTTCTACCGAATTTGAAGTTTACCTTAGATTTTTTGTACATATTCTATGAAATTTGGATAAAATTTCTCCAAATGTTCTATATATAAAAAAAACCCAGGCCTCTTACCCATATACTGAAAAAAGCTCTGCTAACATTATTTATCTTTGAAAGAGATGTCATTTTGAATTTTTATTTTCACTACAATGAAAATATAAAATGATATATTTTCAATGTACATTTCATCAAATAACACCAAAGTTCACAGTAAAGCATGAACTAAATTTCAATCCCACCCAACCAATGACACAAAGTTTGATATTAGTATTTTTAAGACAAGTTAACACTTAAAGCCCCTATATCAAAAGTAACATTGTTTTTTATTTGCAAAGAAAATAGACATTCATCTATTTTAAACACCTCTAATGAACAAGATTTTTCGAATAAATGCAAATATTGCTTAGATATGTTTATGTTTTTTATTGAATTACAAAGTGAAAGTAGATCGAAAAAGGAAAGTAGAATTTGATTGTCAATACTTGAAACAATAGTTTTGATCCCAGTATGTTAAAGATGAAGTCTTATTAGAGAAAAAAACTTACTCCAAATTACAAAATTAGCTTATAAACTATTTTTTATCAGGTATATCAAACATCAGCGCGTAAATGAATATAGTTTGGTCTTATAAAAGTACCCTACTTTTATAAGAATTGGACACTGTCAAACTCAAACTTAGAGAGCAGAATGGTTTGGACTGTTAACTGTGTCTTTAATGCATGTTTTATTATGATAACTTTATGGTTGTAAAACAGTTTTCAAGCTTACTGTTAATAAATATATCTTCATATAGGGGCTTTAACAAAGCTTCAAGCATTCAAGTATAACATTCACCAATGAGACATACACAATACTTAATGTTGGAATGTCATAAAATAAAACAAAGGCTTCCTTGCCCAGTAGATGGTGCAAATTAGGAACTTTAGTCAGTTATTTCCCCTTGTGTACTCTACAAATAGGTAGGTCAAATTAGTTGGATTACTCGGATTTTACCCTTACTTTTCAATGTCAAGTTGCCAAAATTAATCTTTAAAAACTTTTTTGTAAATCATTTAATTTGTTTGAAATTCAAGCTTAGTAATTTGAGGGTAAAGAACTATCCAATTTCATCACTTCTGTTAATATCTTTATAACCAAGAAAGATATTAGATGAAATATTTTGTTATCCTTGATTCCTTACATAGGAATTCAATGACAAAATCCGAGGATTCCAACTGTAAGGACCTACTTACCAATTGGATTGCTTCAGATTTTATCAGGGGAAGATAACTGACTAAAGTTTCTAATTCAGTGATATCTGTTGTTATTGTGCAGGCGATAGTGGGGTTCCGGTAATAAATAGAGGAAAATGTTACATACTGCAAGGTGGAATTATTTATCGCCCCCCTATGGTGCAAAAAGAAACAAATATTTTCTGTGAATAAGCTCCACAAAAGCTCTGTAAAAGCTCTGAATGGCGGTAACAGTGTAAAATGAAACAAATGCCGATAAATCTATTTCCGAACTATTAAAAAAAATCAATATTTTTTACATGATAGATCTACATAAAAGTGTGTAAAAATCAAAACCTCCAAAACTTGGAATAATATCAATCGAATAACAAAACAATCTTTGTACCAAACACTTTTTTTATAGTGATAGAAATTCCTCTTCAATACTCTTATATAGTGCTTTTTTAATGAAAAAATATGAGTGAAAATATAAAGTTTTACAGTTTCACTGCAGTGTAAATATCACTGTTGAACGATGACAGTGAAAAAATATACAACATAAATCATTTTCATTGCAGAGTAAATATCAATGTAGAAGGATGACAGTGAAAATATAGCTTCATAATTTTCACTGCAGTGTAAATATCACTCTTGAACGATGACATAGAAAAAATATACAACATAAATCATTTTCACTGCAGTAAAAATATCAATGTAGAAGGATGACAGTTAAAATATAAAGTTTTATAATTTTCACTGCAGTGTAATTTTTCCTGATGAACGATGACAGTGAAAATATATTTTTATCACTGTCACTGCAGTGTAAATATCACTGTGGAATGATGACCTTCACCTTGATTTGATGTCTCAAATCTTCAAACCTCCATCGACAAAAAAGTATAATAAAAAACATATCAAGTGTATTTGACTGAAAGCTGTGTTGAACACTATTAATGACTCCTGACTATCCAAACAGCTTGCTCTTGACATTCCGTTGCACTATATGTCGTCCGATATGCATGTTTTGGACTTCCAGAAAGTAAAACAAGAAGTCTCGAAAAAACAACACAGAGCTCTATAAAAATCGGCAGATCATGAAAACATTTTTAAAAAATTGTCACTTATAGTTTTTTAACTCACAACACAGTTGATGTGCCAGCCATCAAATTCGAAAGTTTTCATGATCCCGTCTTCTAGTGTCCATTTAATTATATGACCCTGTCTTCCGAGTGTCCAAAATATTCCTGACCCCGCCTTCAGAGTGTCGGAAATGTTCATGAATCGGCGATCGTCTCATGTTTTCACAAGTTGTTGTTATTCCAAGAACGCCAGTTTGTCACGTACTCATAGATCATAAATACAATACATATGTTCGGGGTCACGTGCCACAAGTAGACAGGCATCCCCTTGTAGAATCCCCTGGCCCCTTCATACCTAAAGAGACAAGAAACATCAGAACAATAATGCAAAAAAAAATCAAAATATAAAATAATGAATTCTTGGCATTTAAAATAAATATGAACTAAAATAGGTCACACTGTTATATATTAAATTTCACAATATGGCAAAGAGCATCAAAAGTTTTGGTCAATTTAAAGTTAGAATTCCCAAAAGTCTGTTTGCATAAAGTTTTTCACTGCAGTGTAAATATCACTGTTGAATGATGACAGTGAAAATATGAAGTTTCATAATTGTCACTGCAGTGTAAACTTCACTGTGGATGATGACAAAATGTTTTTCAATGCTATAGGACTTGATATTGATTAGCTTTGCAGGTTTGGTTTTTGACAGGTGCAATAGACCTAATCCAGAATTCAAATTTATGAGTTTTCCGTCCCTGCATGGCTGGTACAAACAGTTTTCTACACATAATTGCTAAATAGCACAAATTATGGATTAAATCCTATTGTCCTTTGTACACATGTCTTCATTGTACCGGAGAGGAAAACCCAAATATTTGAATTCCGGATATAGTCTATGCTTTAAAAGAGTAATCTGGAGCAATTTATTTTCCTCCACTCCCAAGAGGTACAAACCACCTCTTTTAAACATGACTGCTGAAAAATCATGTGTAACAAACTTTATTCTATAGTTCTCTGTACATTAACAACATAAATTGCGGGCTTAATGCAAAACGGTCGTAACTCAATTTTAAAAAAGAGTGAGTAATGACTGTTTTGCGCTAAGCCCGCAAAATGTACACAAACAGCGAGGGAATTCCAACTTAAAAATGCATGATCAAAATCCACGATTTCAAAGGACAAACTCATATCATCTGCAACGTGAATGAATTTATGTCCTCTATGTTTTGCAGTGACCAATTAAAAGCATCGACTTTAGATTTGATAATGATTAAGTTTTTTAATAGCAATTTGTTCTGATGTGTTCTTGTTAACGGCGAGAGTTAAGGCCAGACTCCGCATAATGTGTCACTGCACAGATAAAAACATTTTTGCCACAGAATAAAGTAACTCATGTTACTTTGATTGGATCAATTTAAAAGGGGTTTATTTCTGGAAGGGAATATATAGGGGAATTTCATGTCATATGAAAGTGCGTAGAAATATAAAAAGGGACTTGTAAGGAGTTTACAAATTCAGTAGTGTGGAAAATTCCAATTTTAGTATACTCAACATAGACAGATCCAGCAAAGGGGGTCGGGGGGGGGGGGGGTTTCAGACGCACCAGGAATTTCCAAAATGTACCTGTCCATAAGTGTATTTTTTACTGTAAGTCATTTTAGGAAGCAATTTTTCTCAGGCCCATTTCAATTACATGTAGTTTTTATTATTAATATGTGGAATTATTCTGCAAAAAGTGTATAATGTGGTTGTGGTTCGAAAGTTTGGACCCCCCCCCCCTAGAAAAAAATCCTGGATCTGCCCTAGCTCAACCCTGGACAAAAGAAATTTAAAATTCACTAGCAAAGATTCAAATTAGAAATAAATCCCAGCAGGCCCCTAAACAAATAATCATAGGAAAATCCACACCCCTGATAATTATTTAACTCTGATATAAAGTATGGGAGACAGAGATCTCATTTCTTACTTGTAAATTTTTCTAATGACGTCTATCACACCATTGTACGAAGCATGTTGATCTTGAAGTCTGGAACGTAACACTTGGTACGGATACGTCACAGTAGCCGCTATAATCTTAGATACCGCAGCAAATGATAAATACTCTACTGTCGTCTGCAATAGAAAAATGTACATAAAATTAAACTGTTCTGATTATGGCACATACCCATTTAACAAAACCCTCTCTTTGGCTTTAAAATTTGCACTGGAAGGTTTGTTATGTAATTAAAGAAAAATCCTGAATTTTTGGATTTGAGAAGAAAAATGCTAGTTATAAACACATACAAAATTTAGTTAAATCCATCTGATAGATATTGAGATATTTCATGTTTTAGAGGTAGGATGCACACTTAGGAATCGAGAGGTTTGATCCCGGGTTTGATCTCCACTAAGGGCACTGCTAATTTCCTTGAGCAAGAAATTAACCTACAATTGTTCCACTCTGCTAAGGTGTAAATGGGTACTGTGAGGGATCACTGACCAGGTGGTGATTTAAATGATCAGGAGTTATCGTACAAGATTGTAAAGTCAGCAAAACATGTATATGAAAGCAGACTTTAAAATGTACTTAAACTTTGAATAAATTGTATATATCACAACACTACACCTACCAATCTAGTGTCGACAGGTCGATCTAAATATTGATTATAAGAATTCTTCATTTCTTCATATGTCATAAATTGTAGAGCACCATGTGAGATCCCTAAAACACCGGGTACAAACCCCTAAAATATACAACAAACACAGGTTAGATGTACCTGTCAGAAATTAACACAAAAATAGAGGAAAACAACACAAAAACACAAATTCGATGTGCCTGCAGAGTTTGACATTAATTTTAAAGTAGGTTCCCCAGTTTGATAACGTAGCTTTATATCCAACTTGTTGGAACCAAATTTTTACTCACAGAACAAGTTGCCCAAACCAAATATAGGTTGTCAGGGGCAATAGAAAGTCCTGGCCAGTGAAATTAACACAAACAAATAACATGAAGCAGTGAAGAAAGTATGAATTGAGGATTTATAAATTTTATATGATTTTAATGCATGAGATACCAAATATGTGTATCGAGTCATCTTATGTTGGGTAAACAGTACATAACTTATGGTACCGAAAATATTTCGAAGTTATACATCACATTAAGAAAACTGGACAGTTGAGAAAACGGACAGTAATCTCAGTCCTGGCTCTGTGTGGTATTCACAGCTTCTAATGTATATTACTAGAAACATAGACTCACCTTGTACAAGCCTCTAATTCCTTCATATTTATACAATTTTACTAAAGTATCCACGAAACCTTTATATGCAACAGAACTTGATGATGAAGTTTCGTACTGTAAACATAACCTGGTCTTAGCTACCCAGATTGGATTAGTCAATACTAACGTTAATAAACCTGTAATGTAAAAAACATCATGTCAATAGTAATACAATATACCATATAGTTCCTATTTAACTGTGGGTTACATTTTCCAAAGGGGGGGGAGTCTACAAAAGCACATTCTTGACATCAAACTTTTATCAGTAGTGAACATTTGGTCCAGCAGAATTTTTACTAAACTGAGTTAAACTTTACGAGACAAAAAAAACTTTGCTGTGGACTGGGTTTTGATGATCAAGCCTGGAATATCACTGGATTGACATTGATTTTTGTGGACTAACTTTGAAGACTTAAAGAGTAGCAAAAAATGGTGAAATCATAACATTGATTTGGGGAATTTTTACAACGAAATTTTACAAATTACATTAATTAGATTTATTTACAAAACTACGTACCAGCTTCTGAGGCTATCATTATATGTCTAGAAGCACCTAAAGCCTTCTTTGTATCTCCATCCTGCATCCAGGTTTTTATAGAATTATAACTGAAATTTATACAAACAATATGTATACAGACAATGAAGCTAAATCATGATCAAAATTCAAAAATTCATGATTCAGCAGTTTAGCAATAAACTTCAGGTCTACAAAATGTAGTCTCAATTTTCTTATAAAACAGGGGCCGTTCACAGGCCCCTCCCGCTTCTTTGTCATCCTGCATTGACCTGCGGTATTCACCAAATTAGAAGTTTTATTTAGACACTTCATTCCCCTATCAATGAAATTGCGATAAAATTTCTTTATGATTCTATATAAAGTAAAGTCCCATGCTAAAAAGAGGATGTCCCATTCTTAAAAAAAAATCAGCTAAAAATTAATAAAATATATACTTACAAAAAGAAGTAAAGCCCCCACGAGAGACCAGCTCCCCATACATTAGGGGTCACTCCTTGATAGAGTCCAGTAAATCCATTTGTTGTAAATATAGATCTTAAAGCATGAAATAAACCTTGATATTGTGGACGATTTGAAACGGCAACGCCATAACCTTCTTGAACTGAAATAAAAAATTAAACATCTCTACTCAGGTGCACAACTCATCATTTATTGGGGATTTGACACACACAAGAAATAGTTTGTTTTTCAGATTCTGTTACTCAGTTAGAAGTTTAGAAATTATTGTGCCTGTCATAGTAAAGTGATTATTCCAAAGCAGAATTCAATAGCAGGGCACGTCACCCTACCCTTTTTTCTACTCTCTGCCCTTTTTAGCATCTTTCTATGCAGTAGTTTAGTACATTTCTCCCTTTTTCTGGAATAATTATTTTAGTAGACAATCAGTTTTAATTTATATATATATTCATTTCTGGAACTATTTGTTTGTACTGAAATAAAAATTAAACACCTCTACTCCAACACACAATTGAAATTTGGAAAAACAAGTAAATCTGTGAGCTAATGCTCACTAGTGATACCCCCGCCAAAATCTAAAAATATGCGACAAACAGGAAGTAGATGAGCGAGGAGCATGAAATCGCTTTACACCACATGGGACTATAGGATGAAGCAATATGCAAAGTTTCAGGCTGCTGCATGGTATAGTTGCTGAGAAAACTGTGACGGAAATTTTGTAACGGACGGACGGACGGACGGACGGACGCACGCACGCACACACGCACGCACGCACGGACAAGGGTAAAACAGTATACCCCCCTCTTCTTCGAAGCGGGGGTATAAAAAGATATGATTTTAGATTGGGAATACAGCCCATAAAAGGCTATAAAATTGACCAAAAATAAACACTGTGAATAGTTATTTAAATACTGATGTTACTGTTTGTGGATTAATAAAAGCTGAAATTACGGCATATATTTTTTTGGCCCGACAAAGGTAGTCCAAAGGTAGGGTGCCCAGATGTCCAGTGGAAGGACGAGGGATCGAGAAGTCCTGGGTTCAAATCCCACTAGGGGCACTGCTTATTTCCTTGAGCATGAAATTCACCTGCGGTTGCTTCACTCCACCCAGGTGTAAAAGGGTACCTTCTAGAGTGGTATACTTCCGTTTCACCAATTTGTCGGCTGAACTAATAAGCAGAGTAAAAAGACTCCCCAGGGAGATTGATAGATAGATACCAGTATCCCAATGACCAAGGATAATAGCTGTAAAGTCAGTGAATGTGTGTAATCATGAAACTTAGACTATAAAATGCCATGGCATTACAATTTTTTAACCCAAATCTTCATCAATAATGATGATGAAATAATACAAGTACAATGAACCACTAACAAGAAAAGTAGAAGTTTACTAACTAAGCTATATTTAAAGTGTTATACAATATTGAAGATAAAAACTACATACAACATATCATGGGTTTAGTGGAAGACTGTCATAACTCAATATAAGCCAAGAGTGAGTTACGACCGTTTTCCGCTAAACCTGTTATATATATAACTGATTTCATCACACAAAATGTCCAAAAACCGGAACATTGAATTTATAAAATAAAACAGCACATTTCTTTAGCCTTATCTACTGACATTTAAAACAAATGTCTATTAATGATGCAACTTCATGAATCAAAATGAATATTGGGTCTAGAATATTTTTTTTAAATGACCAATTTATCTATCCAAGGACCTTATATAAACCTGAATTCATTTTCTTGACAACTCGAGTGCTACCAAACTGTTTGAATTCTGTGATTATTAGATTTGAGAGAGATTTTGACAAACATTTAAAAGATTTCAGCATCTTCCTTTCATTGTAAACTTTGTTTGCCTTATTAGTTCATAATTCTTAAGTGTAACTGAAACTGATTTTCTTGGGAAATGGACAGACAACTGCTTATACATTTATGCAATAACATTTTAAATGGTGTTATTCAGTTTTATTTAAAATGTTAAAATGATATTATAAATGTATTATAACACAATAGAAATAAAGACTAGGTCATTTGTGTGTTATCCTTGCCATTCCTTGGTATTGAGAAGCATGTCATGGTACTATTCACCATTGCATTTTTGCATGTTACCTTTTAAAATTTAAATCATTGTCTTATATATTATATGAACTATATTTTATCTTCATATTATGTCACATATATTAATAACTGTACCATTAATATGATTATGTGTAGCCTAATGCTGAAATAATTCTATCTAAATCTATCTAATAAACAGTCCTATTATATATTCCTGAAAAAAATGATGGTATTCATTGATACCATGGCAACATGAATGATGCAATCACACTGTTCAATCATGCAGTTTACCTCATTAATTAGTCTTACAGTCAGTTCTCTGCTAAGTAATTTTATATACCCATTTATATTTGGTACATATGTATATATATGATGCCTGGAAGAAATAACAGAGTGGAGAAATGACCAGGGGAGAAATGACCTTTTTCCCATGCTGTTGTTAGCTGATTTTTTTTTATTTATGTTATTAAGGAATAATCAACCTTCATTTTCAAACATATAGCAACACAAATCTTTAACCCCTAAAAGCTGTCATAAGGCAAAAAGACTAACAGTGCACCTGCCTTATTGTTACGAAATTATGGGTCAACAAGCGTTCATCAAAAGACTTATGTCACACCATGTGAGCGAATAATGGCCACTCCCCAAATCAACCCCGAATTGAAATCATGAATGAAAATAACCTTGATTTACCTTGAAATCGAATTTTAACTAAATCTAACGGATGAAGAACTAAAGTTGACACAACACCGCCGCTGATCCCTGCCGCTAAATATTCCCATTTAATATGTTGCATCAACGACTTTGGCACAGGTCGCGAGGTCGTCGATCGATTGATTGACCTATCCATAATTCACTTTAAATCAACTATCACACGACAAACATAAAGTCGATAAAGTTAAAATTAACAAATTAAAATGTTCTAACTGTATATAATTCATTTTCTAACATAAACTCCCGTCACAATCCACTGTATTTTGTGAATAAATAATAATAACACGATGTCATCATTTCTTCTTAAATCCTGTTTAGACCAATGACGTCACCGGTGCAAGCATAACATTTGTGAGTCGTAAAATTCACTCTAGTAAAAACGCACAGGTACTCGAGTACGTAAACTCTACGTACCGCGCATTTATCAATATGACCATTGAATCAACGCGACTCGTATTTTAATTTCAGCATAATCAGTCAATAAGTTTTCTTCAATAAGTCAAGCGATTTTGTGCCATTCTTGTATTACCGGTATAATGAAACCTTATAAATACATATACAATACTTAAAGGTCAAATTCATCGAAGGACACAAAAAAAGGTTAAACATCGAAATATTACTAAATATGCGTATTTCTATTGTATCTAAGCATACACCCACGTTTAACGCATGTAAACAATGTATATATCGAGATATTTAACTCTGATTTAAACCTGTATCAATTTAGCCGATAGTACAGCATCGCTTATCTACCGTGTGTGACGTCATCGTAGTCCTATCTCAAAATTTTCTTTTAGATGGCGGTATGTATTTTAATTGTTAATCATTTAGAAAATAGTTTCATATATTTATGAAATTAGATTCCGTCACTCTCGTATTTACATATACCGAATCTAAATAACGTCTTATATTTTGACGTTCCTACAGTACTGTTGAATGCATTTGCTAAAAGTTTCCGACAAAAAATAATCGGGTTGCGTAAGTTTCAACCGAAATACGTAGGCCCTAAGGCAAACACTCTTTGTTAATGTTATCCCAGGTTAATCAGTTAAATCTATAGGTCTTCATGCACTTGATTTAAAAATTTGATAAAACTGTCTGGTAAGCCTTGATGGATAAAAATATATTTAAATCACCGAGTTAATGGAATTGCAAGGCAAAAGTTCAACTTTATTTTGAATTATATTTTTATAACTGTGAATGCAACAGACACACTGTTATATTACTTGACAAAATATATCTATATTTTCACGTGGGTCTGGTAAGCTAAAAATAGATTAGTGTTAAAATATGCATTTGCTGAATGTGCCAAAAGTATAGAACCAAGTTTAGTCTTTACTTTACTATACTTTTGGCACAGTTATTTGCCTGTATATTCCTTTAATTAATGAGCCAATGAAAGTTCGAAGTTGATTAAATTTGACTATGGCATTAGCATATTGCCAAGTCATTTGATGGAAAAAGTAAAAAAGTCATTATTCAGTTAAGTGGGATATTTGTCCAATAATAGCGTTTTTGGTATTATGCTTAGGTAAAATCTTACGGAATATTACGTGTAGTTTTTCGGCATGCTTCATATTTCATGTCGTAAATTTATCAATATACAGGAAAAAATGAACATCCGTGAGCGCAAACATATTTTGCCAATTTCAAATCTATTAACACCAATTTACGACTGCAAAGGCTGTTACTGTCCAAAAGTGGACCCTGGAAAATTGCGTCGGAACGAATATTATATCTTGCAAAAGTTGAACTCTGAATCGTAATATCGGCAGTCTACGAGGATATGAAAGTGGTTTTCCAAACAGATCATTTTTAAGAGCAAACACTGTACACATATGTATCTCATTGGTTGCCCAAAAGAAATTGTTGGATGCCCAAACTAAAACATGGTTTTCATGGCAACCGGACACCCACTAATTTCGTCGACTGTCTACACATAACGCAGCTGTTTCCTGTTATCTACATCCATACACACTGTCCCGAGCATACGCTCCCCTCGCAGCTCGCAGAATTCTTTGCATTTATTTAAAAAAAACTCGTGACAGTCATGCGATTTAAACGTTTATGTCTGTGTCTAAAATAGAAACATCAGTTTGCATACAGTATTATATAGCAGAGGTAGAGAGTTAACGAGTGAATCTTTTGAACCGATGCTTTGGAGAGTATCGCCAGTAGCATAATAATTATTCTCCTTTGATTACACTACTTTTGTACGAAAAGCTACAAAACTAGTCTACTCAACGACACCGATATCCTGTGGGTTTTTTATTTGTCCATTAAGAATTCGGTCGAGTCTATATTTTGTAAACAAACTTAGATAAGCTATTCCAATCAATGTTGCGTACGTGCAGTATATTATTTATCCTAGTCCTAAATTCAAGACTGATCCAGTTTTTTGGGAAACTACAGGTGAACACTCGATAAATTGTTTACTTGTACAAATTTACTAGTCGGTGTAAAAAGCTCAACAGAGCTTATATTATTTGTTATGTATATCCGACTTATAAATAAAATTTACTTGACTACTTGACTTGACTTGAAAAGTCTGAGTTATTTTTAGGACGTTGATGTATAAATGGGCCGACTGACATATTTATCATATTATGAGTTTATAATTCGGTATTAATAAACAAGGATGAAATTGCCCTTGAAGCATATTTGTTTACAATGGTATGCTATGCTATGTATGAATATACAATGTACATTTAATAAGATTCGTTCGCTTGGCGAGTTTATCCGATAACCGATACGAAAGTTAATCGATGGCAAGTTCAAAATTGTTTCCTTGAAGTGTACAAGGCTATTTCTTATGACATATCATTCATAGGCGGATCTAGCGGGTGGGGGCCCGGTGGTCCGGATCGGCCCCTCCTGGAATTTCCAAAATATACATGTCCATTAGTGTACGTGTATTTCTTGACTGCAAGTCATTTTTAAGTAGCATGAAACAATTTTTCTCGATACTTAATATATATATATAAATGGTTGTGTAGTTTTTATTATTAATATGTTGCATATTATTCTGCAAAATGTGTATAATGTGGTTGTGGTTCGAAAGTTTGGACCCCCCCCCCCCCCCGAAAAAGTTCGGACAACCCCCTCCCCCTAGAAAAAATCCTGGATCCCCCCTTGCTATTATCCCAAATACTAAAGAAATACATAAATATGGACAAAATAATTAAAGTTAAAAAAACAGCACACACTTCGAGTTAACTTATATAAATATAAACATGCACATTAAATGGCCAGTGGTGGATCCAGGAATTTCTTAGGGGGGTCCGAACTTTTCTAGGGGGCTCCGAACTTTCGAACCACAACCACATAATACACATTTTGCAAAAAATTTGCTGTATATTAATAATAAAAACTACACAACCTTTAAATATATGTTAATCTGCGAGAAAAAATGCTTCATGATACTTAAAAATGACTTACAATCAAGAAATACAATAATGGACAAGTACATTTTCCAAATTCTAGGGGGGGGGGGGGGGTTCCGGACCCCCCTGAATAGGTTTCTAAATTCGCTGTATGGGCTATACATAAACATTTGCAGAAAAGTTCCACTGTATATTATGACCATAAAATGGTCTAAATAGCGTTATAGGAACCTTTCATTTATAAATTAAAAGGACTTCAAAATCTTCAAAATCGCATACTAATGACAATGAGGTCATCATACCAGAACTTTACTGTATGTCAAAATTATTTAATGTTTCGATCATATCATTTCACGTATGATCAAGATGAAATTCGCGTATTAAACCCCGTGACAAAATTTTAACAAAAATACATTGTTTTCCTCCCAAGCATACCCCACTTTCGCGCTCCCTCCAACTTTTTTTTGGGGGGGGGAGGGGGCTAACGCCGTGATAACACAATTAAGGTCATTTTACGCGCCCAGCGCACCTAACCTGGCCTTCCTGGACCCTTGTCTATAACCAGTACTCACTTACCCTTCCACAAGGCCGGAAACTTCTCCATATATCTTATTAATGGAGGAATATTGCCATTATATATTGTGAAATGTTCATGGAAGGGTATAACCTTCACCTGGGTGGGGTTCGAACCCGTATCCCCTTCGGGACACGAGATTCCAAATCTCGGCGCGCTACCAACTGCGCCATCGACCTGCCCCCCCTCCAATTACGACACCTCTGGATCCGACCATGCTATAAACAAAACATGTATACTTTTTAAAATTTATTCGGCACAATCTTTGAGTTGTAGCACATTGCCGTGTCCAGATGATAATCATTTCTCGATCTATCATTTTTTTAGATTCCGGAATCCTCAGAACCTCTTGTCCCAGAACGAGAATGACTTTAGAATTAATTATACATGTATAATGTATGTACATGTACCTTTTGACTTTTGACGTATCCTGGCATTGGATCTATACTTAACGAAACTTCTAAGTACTCCGATTTCAGTATGGTAGGGAGTCTTATTTTTCAACATTAATGTCCGATCGCTGATAAAAATGTGGTTTGGACCATACTGACCTTTGCTTTTATTGCTTTCATGCTACTTTATCGATGCAAAACCATTTTTGTCGCGCAAGCGTTGATATGATAAGATTTTCTAATTGTTTTGATTGAACAGAAAATTAGCAATTGGAAGACTTATTCTGCAGGTCTGGCGAAAGACCTATGACAATTTCTCGTTCTTGAAGCGACATTCGAGCCATTTCTTGATTTTTCGTTGTGCATACCAACACACTAATGATTTTCACTAAAACTGACAACGTGAAATTTTTGCACGATAAGCACGTGCCCATTTCTGCTTTTCTGCACATGCACGACAAAACCGATTTTGGATCAATTTAGAAGCATGAAAACCATGCAGGCAGACGACAGAATAGTCCTGTATACATTTCCATTAACGATCAGACATAAATGTTGAAAAATGAAAATTTCTGACAACATTGAAATCGGAGTACTTAGAAGTTTCGTTAAGTATAGATTTTATCCAATTTTAATACAATACTTGTCAGCAACATCTCAAAATGTTCTAGTTATAATATTTTCACACCTTTCCTATCTAACAAAGACAGGCTGTCTATAGGATTTCTAGTATATTAAGTGAAATAGTGACATGCGACTGACATGTATAATAAAACATAAAAATATATCATTAAAATTTTCAAATACTTAATACAAATGTCACACTATTATAAAACAAAAAAGATGACAGGCATTAAACTGAAATAAGACTTGATTTTTTTACATTTTGATTTATTTTATATATAATTATTAGACATAAGGTATTGATAACTTAACCAGACAGGACAGTATAAATCTAAAATCTTTTAAAATCTAAACAACAATTAAATATCTTGTGTGGCATTTTTTTTCACCCAAAACACATATTTTCTATTAAAAAATATATGGGACAATTATAAAATGATTATAATAATTATTTCTGTTTAGTCATAATCATTATACATGACAATCAATTAAATGCAAACATTTAATATTGAATTGAATCCACACAAAGTTACATGTGTTTTAACTTTAATGACTAAAATATTCTGAACTCCATAAAATAAAATTAGTCAATAATTTGCTAAATTTATAATTATTTTTAACTGTTTACCAGGTTTTATAAACCTAAATATTAATTCAATATTGTCTTCAATCAACCAACAAGTATTTTTTCTAGCTTCAATAAATTGGCTAAACTAAACTGCACCTCAAAGTGCACTTCAAGTGCACTTCAGGTGTGGATGAAGTGCACTCCGAGTGCACTAGGGTGTAAACGTTAGTGTGAACTCAACTGTAATTTATGCCGGTAAAATAATTTGCAAGAATTTACTACAGATCGTATAAGCACTGCATGTCCATGTAATTTCAATAATAGAATTACCCAGAAATATTGTATACACACATGCATATAGTATACATGGCGTGATTGCATCATGCCATACACGCATATACTAGGGCTGCAACGATTCGATTCGATACATCGAAACTCGATTGCAAGGGCGCCGATTCGATTTCGATTCGGGACCCGCGAGTTTCGATTCGATACTGACTTTATCATGTTTACATAAGTTATAACGATAAAAGCAAAGGCTCACCTAAAAGACAAAGTACGTTGACAGTGAAACTGGGGTTAACTTTGTTACATTTCTCTAAAGTTTCCATTACGATTTAAGTAGCATGGAAACTCTGTTCCAAATATTTATTTACAGTATATGCCCCAACGCTACGCAAATTGGGTCGGTGTGATTGAGTTTTACCGGTCAAGTTTTGATGTTAGTTAATTCAAATTTCAATATATTTGCCTACAAAGCGTAGGTTTATGTTAAATGTACAGTAGTATATCAAGAACTGCATCTTTCTACAATTTATGCTCCATGCTGTTTATACTTTTTTAGTCGAAATTACAATAATAATACATTTTCGCGAACTTTACATTCGTACCCAAACCATTTCGTACTTGAAAAAAGCAAATATTAATTTAGCAGATTTTCGAGTTTCGTGTTATCAAATTTCAGTAACACTTTTAGTTAGTCCATATTATTTAGTTTTAAGCTCAAATTAATGTATAAATGCATATTTGAAGTAAATTATATTAATAAATGAATCGAATCGAAAAAAATCGAATCGAAAGAAAAAGTATCGAATCGCATCGAATCGACTTTCCTGTGAATCGTTGCAGCACTAGCATATACACTGCCGTACAAAATTCCTAGGAAAATCTGTTTTTAAGATTCACATATTTTCACAAGAAAAAGAGGAGCAAAGTGTCATCAAAACAAATCTAAACTCTGTATTAATAAGTTTATCAATAAAAATATATTATTCAAACTTTTATATGAGTAAAATTTAACTATAGTATTATTTCTTGTCGTGGCATCACTGGCATGTATGCATAAGCCATAGGCGGTTCCAGGATTTCTGGTTAGAGGGGGCGGAAAATTCTAGTTAGAGGGGGCGTAAAATGAATATGTAGAATGGGGTCCCAAGGGGCCGTAAGGGCCTCGAATGGTCCAAGGCAAACCAGAGGACCAGGTGACCGGCGGTCCCGAAAATTTCTTAGTTTTTGTTATTTCTTATGGATTCAGGCACATTTTCAGAGCCTCAACTATACTTTTCCAGAGTAAAAAATATGAAGCATCTAGATAATGATTTCATGTAATTTTCTAAAAGCCGCTGAATCATGTTAAAACTTTACAATATTGAAAGGAATTGTTGTATGTTATGTTGCACGCGTAGCGTGCGAAAATTTTTTGACATGTATATATATATTTCTTAAAAAAAATCATATTTCATGATTGCTTGGGCAAGGGGGGGCGTACGCCGGGTCCGCCCCCGCCTGGATCCGCCTATGATGCATGTATGCATAAGTCATGCGTTTTTTTTTAGAATTTCATTTGTACCTGGAAGAACTTTAGTAGAGCACTGTAGGCCAAATATTATATACATATATATACAAAATGATTGAACAAGATCCATATGCAATTACACAATCTAGTTTATTCCAGCCATTTAGTCTATTTTTTTTCTTCGGAACAGTCACGTGGTATAATCTAAGAAAAACTTTAGACAAGTGTTCAACAGGCCCCATTCTCGTTCCCAGGAACTATTAAGATTTTCGATACTAGTATCTCTGGGAACGAGAATGAACAGGCCCCGTATGTTCAAACAGGGATGGGGGTGGGCTTAACCCCCAAATAATTTGAAAGTAATGTTATTAACACTAAACCAGACTACTGAATGGAGTTATTTTCAACTTGACAAATTCGCCTTACAAAAAAGTCCCCTGTCTGAATATTCTCTCTTTACCTCAGTAGACTGTAGTACTGACACTGGAATCCATATATTCAATAAAATATTCTTATTTATGCTTAAAAATACATTATTGAAGAAACACAGAAAAAAGCGGTCCCTTTTAAAATACTGTTTTCGAGTCGTGCCACGGCTAATTATAATACACACGGGGGCTCGAATACGATATCTTAAATCTATGTTCCTTCAATAATGTATTTTTAAGCATAAATGTGAATATTTTATCGAATATAAGGACTCCAGTGCCAGTGCTCAGTAGGCATACAGAAAAAATCCCTACGTGGACCACCTTAGTTGAATTACATTATCATGCGAATTCTGACGATTTTTGGTGCATAGATTTTTCGGGTAAGCTTTTTTGGGCAATACTTTGAATTTTGAGAAGGGTACCTGAATTCACATTTTTTTATATAAAATTGGAGCAAGGTCTACAGGGCGAGCGGGACAGGGGACGAACGTTTGTATTAAAAATCACGCTGTGCTATTATTACTGCGCATTTATTAAAATGTAAACATTGACTTTTTAGCCTGTATGCAGATAAATATCAAATTTGAGCGAGTATAACTCCAAGAGAGACCATTTTTTCTTGTTATTTAATTTGATTGAATTTATTATCTCTTCCTAGTCAGGCCCAGATGACTTTGTTTTATCAAAATAATCAATTGTAATATGATTTCGCGACTTTTCATTGTATGAAAATTACTGTTTTTAGCTATTAAATCGTTCTTATAGGAAAACAATATTGCATTATGATAATTTATATTATAATATGGTTGTCAGTCATGGGTTGAGAAAAATATGCTGCCTGATCGTGACTAGAACCCGGGACCCTAGGCGAGTGCACTCCACAGGCTGCCGTCACAAAAAAGTCCCCCCCCATATATATAACATCACATAACTTTCTTCATTTGCTTTTCATTAATAAGCTTTTATATGCAATCAACAAATTAACCATTTGATTGATAAGTAAGACCAAGTTTTTTAAAATCGACCCAGAAATAAAAACACAAGAGCCCGTTGAATAAGATCGATCATTTTTCTTGGTTTCTGAGTTGACGAGTTACATACCTTTACTATATATATATGTGTGTGTATAAAAAAAATTTTGAGGGGGGGGGACTTTTTGTGACGGCAGCCTGTGATGCACTCCAGACTGCTTACAAGTTACAGAATTTTACATTTCCTATGGCATCTTTCAGGGAAGTATAGTTGCATGGTGTCTGTGGTACCAAAACCACACAGAGAGAAAGATACAATTGACTCTTGCATGAATAAATATTTAGCATTTTCCATTCGAAATAACTCACTTTTAATTATTTTACAGACGAGACAGATCATATAAATTGTTTTAAACAATGGAGCAAGTGACACAGCCTGAAGAAGAAAAAGACAAATGTGGAGTTGACACATCTGAGTCTACAGCTAATGATGGTGTGCAGTTTACATCTGACGATTGTGTGACTGCGTTTACAGCTGCTTATGATGGCGTGTCTGAGTTTACAGCTGTTGATGTTAAGACTGATTTTACAGCTGTTGATGGTTTGTCTATGTTCACAGCTAATGACGCTGTGTCTGAGTTTAAAGCTAAAGATGGTATGACTGATTTTACAGCTAATGAAGGCGTGTCTGAGTTTACAGCTGTTGACAGCGTGTCTGAGTTTAAAACTAAAGATGGTTTGACTGATTTTACAACTAATGAAGGCGTGTCTGAGTTTACAGAGAATGGTGATGTGTCTGAGTTAACAGCTAACTTTGATTTAGAAAGTCACATGGGAAATCATCTTAGTAAAAAAATGCATAAATGTGAGGTGTGTTTGAAAGAATTTTCATATCGCACTAGTTTAACAAGACACATGTTAAGCCATACTAAAGAGAAGACGTATAAGTGTGAAATCTGTGACTCAACTTTTTATGATCCAACTACTTTTAAAAATCATGCCAGGGTACATTCAGAAGAGAAGCCATATAGTTGTGATCTATGTCTTTCTAAATTTTCTACAAGTTTTAATTTAAAGCGTCACACGAAAATACATACTGTCGAGAAACCTTATAAGTGTGAAGAATGTCAATCTGCTTTTACTTCTGACCATCAATTACAGCGTCACATGAGAATACATATTGGTAAAAAATTGCCAAAATGTGAAGTGTGTTCAAAAGAATTTACACGTGGTAGTAGTTTAAAAAGACATATGTTAAGCCATACTAAAGAGACCTCGTTCAAATGTGAATTCTGTGATTCAACTTTTTATGAACTATATGCTTTTAAAACACACACTAGAATACATACAGGAGAGAAGCCGTTTAAGTGTGAGATCTGTTCGTCTAAATTTTCTACAAGTTTTGGATTAAAATGTCACATGAGAATACATACCGGGGAGAGACCTTATAAATGTGAAAAATGTCCATCGGCTTTTCCATGTTATACTAATTTACAGCGTCACATGAGAATACACACAGGGGAAAAGCCCTATAAATGTAAATTTTGTGAATTGACTTTTAGTTATCAAAGTTCTTTAAAAAGTCACGTGAGAATACACACAGGTGAGAAGCCTTACGAGTGCAAATTTTGTGATGCCGCTTTTACTAATTCTAACAGCTTGTCAATTCATACAAGAACACATACTGGCGAAAAACCTTATAAATGTGATATCTGTCCATCTAAATTCATACAAAATCGTGAATTACAGGTTCACATGAGAAAACATACAGGGGAAAAACCTTATATGTGTGAAAAATGTCCATCAGCTTTTAAAAGTTACAGTAATTTATGGAGTCACATGAGAATACATACAGGAGAAAAACCTCATAAACCATTTAAATGTGAAAAATGTCAATCGGCTTTTACAAGTAACAGTAATTTACAGCGTCACATGAGAATACATACAGGAGAGAAACCTTATAAATGTGAAAAATGTCAATATGCTTTTACATGTAAAAGTCATTTAACGAGTCACATGAGAATTCATACTGGTGAGAAGCCATTTAAATGTGGCATTTGTATGTCTGCATATACTACAAACGCTCTTCTGAAATATCACATGAGATCTCACTCAGGTGAAAGGCCATTTAAATGTGACGAATGCACCGCAGAGTTTAAAAGTAGTAGCCAATTGACATATCATAAGCGAAATCACTTGGGTGAAAAACCTTTTAAATGTGGAGTCTGTATGCAAGAATTTAATACTGGCAGCCAATTGAAATATCACATGAAAAAACACACCGGCGAGAAACCGTTTAAATGTGATTTATGTGACTCGGCTTTTGTGTGTCAAAGTACATTAGTGACACATATGAGATTACACACGGGGGAGAAACCGTTTAAATGTGAAGTATGTCCGGCGGAGTTTACACAAAAGAGTAATTTAAAACGCCACATGAGACAACACACGGGCGAGAAACCGTTTAAATGTGATTTCTGCCAAATGACATTTGCTTGTCAAAGCAGCTTAAGAAAACACACGAGAATACATACCGGTGAGAAACCCTTTAAATGTGAAATTTGTATGGTTGAATTTACTCAAAGTGGTTCTTTAAAATGCCACATGAGAAAACATACTGTGTAAAGACTGTGTCATATTTTCTAGGAATTGATATACTTGTAGGTGTTTTTTGCTGATTTTTTAAATCTGCTTATTCACAGGTTTCGTCTTTTAATTCAACTATAAATTAGTGACTTTTGTCAGTTATCTTTCCCTGATAAAATCTGAAGCAATCCAATTGGTAAGTACATTGTAGTTCCTTACAGTTGGAATCCTCGGATTTTATCATTGAATTTCTATGTATGGATAACAAAATATTTCATCTAATATCTTTCTTGTTAATTAAGATATTAACATAAATAAGAAAATTTAGATAGTTCTTTACCCTAAAATTACTTAGCTTGAATTTCAAACATATTAAATGATTTACAAAAAAAGATATTGAAGTTTAATTTTGGCAAATTGACGTTAAAAAGTAATGGTAAATCCAAGTACATGTAATATAACTAATAGGACCTACCTATTTGCATTTGGAACTCCTCGGCCATTCGCTACGAATAACCTTGGACATATTTAGACGCCATTTTGGAAAAACCGATTTAAAGTAAACAAATACACTATGGTTAAGGTGATGACTGAAGTTTTGTTTTTGTCCGTAAATTTGAAATTACACATTTCAATGATACGGATGAACAATATTTGGTTCAATTTAAAACAAATGAATATGTTTAGACAAAGATCTGTGTGTATACTACAAGAACTATTTTGTGTAACCGTTACGTGGTTCGCCTCGCGTAGGTAGTAAAATCACAAAAATCCAGGGAAGCCCCCCCCATGAATCCTTCCGAGATTATTCATTCATGAAAGGTCGAGGTGTTCCGCATGACCTATTTGAAGAGTATACAAGGAGAAATAACTGAATCAAGTCCCTTATTGTAAAGAAATAGTTTTATTATATATTGTCTTGATGTTTATTCTTCTAGGATTACACTATGCAGGCACAAAGAAAGGTGTGAATATTGGGGCCGCAGATGGGATGGGTACAGGAGGTGTTCCCCTCCCGCTGGTCAAATTTTTTGTGTGGATGTAAGCCTCTGAAACTGGATTTCCAGCATTTTCTGTACCTCCTTGTCTAAGAACAAATTTTTGTATTAGACCTCAAGATTTTCAATATGTATAATGAAAAATTAACTCAGGGTCCCATTGCCAGAATGTTGGGGCCGCAGCCATTGGACCCTAGCTCCTACGCGCCTGCTACAATGAGGTATTCATGTCTTTAATTGATTTTTAGCCAGATTTTTCAATGAAAATAATTTTGCTAAAAGTGTGGTGAAATGCGGAAGTGTGGACTTCTGGTGTCGTTATCTTTTGTGTTAATGTTTCAATTTACCGTATATTTCTGCCATTCATTGTCAGATCTTTGTGAAACTTCATTAAATGATAACATACCATGTTATAAACAGAATTAGAGAGTAACCACAACTCTACATGACTTTATTATGGATTATTTCACTTAGTAATTTTTGTGTTAAAGTTTTAATTTGTTGGATATCTCTGCCATAGTCAGATCATAATGAAATTTCATACAATGATTACATACCAAATAATAAACAGACTTTTTATCTGTTTGTATTTGCTTCTGAACTTTAAGACATTTTCACCCTGTTTAAGTTTGTTGTTGGATAAAATCAAGCTTCATTGCAAGGGAGGTAATTCAAATTGTATTTTGTTAAGGGAGACAATCCATATTGACTAAATAACCATCAAACTCCCCGCAGCGGTTATTTCCCTTTATTAAATCAATAACCACTGCCACCACAAGTAAATTCGTCTTTCAGAGAGCCAAATAGTTTTTTCCATCTTTTCTGTTACATTTCAATATTTTCTACAAATTGAGTCTTCTTGTAGTAAATTATGATGTTCAAAGTACATATAGATAAAAAATAGTTTTAATTAATAATTTGTAAACATAACAAAGTGTGACGTAAGCACTGTGAATAGTTTGGGCATTCTATAAATAGATGGTATTACTAGCGTCACGTGATTTACGTGGTGGCAGTGGTTAAAGTAGCAAAGCGTGACGTAAGCACTGTGAGGAGTTTGTATAACCATTTGCATGCTGATTTGATTTTACTCTTTTAACATACTTTTAACAATAAACACCATATTCTTCTCATTTTACTTCGTTTCTCTAATTTTATTGTAAACTCAAAACTCGGGTCAGTAGTGCGCAGTTGGTAGCACACTAGGATATCAAAACTAGTGTCTTGAAGGGGTACAGTTTCATATTGATCAACCCTGAAGAAGTCATACCCTTCTATGAAAATTGACATTTGTGTCATTTTCCTACAGTAATAAGGTATATGGAGAAGTTTCCGGTCTTGTGGAAGGGTAGGGGAGTACTGGTTATAGACAATGGTTCCAGGAAAGCTAGGTTAGGTGCATTGAACGGCGTAACATATCAACAATGTGTTGACATGGCGTTAAACTCGGTATAAATAAATTGGTAACCCAAGAAAGGTTACTGATGACTGTAAATCTAGAAGCCACTTGGCAAACTCACTCCATTGCAAAATCTGTTCTTTAGGCCACAACAAATTCAGGGGCGGATCCAGGATTTTTCTAGGGGGGGGGTCCAAGCTTTTCTGGGGGGGGGGGTCCGAACCTCGAACCACAACCACATTATACACATTTTGCAGAAAAAATGCAAAATATTGATATCAAAAACTACATTACCATTAAATTTATGTTAAGCACATAGAAAAATTGCTTCATGCTACTTAAAATGACTTACAGGCAAGACATACACAAATGGACAGGTATATTTTCCAAATATTAGGGGGGTTCCTCTGACCCCCCCCCCCTGATCCGCCTATGAAATTGATCATGTGTTATATGGATTTTTTCTGGAAAATAATGGAGCAAGCGAAGATTTTTTTTAATTCAGTTGCTTTATTTATCGGTTTGAATAAATTTTTATTATTGAGCGAAAAAATAATTTTTTCTTGTTAAAACCATCAAAATTAATATGCGAGTGGATCCATAGAACACATCATCAAGTTGTTGTGGCCTTATTGACTACATTCAGATTTGTAAGTATTGCTATGTCCAAATACCCTGTATAAATATCATAGTCAAACATCTAAAAAACTTTCAAATCCAACCATGAGGCGACGTTAATTCGACGTCGGGTACAGACGTTAATATGACGTCGGAAATCCACCGTCTAAAAAACTTTCAAATCCAACTATGAGGCGACGTCAACGCGATTTTGGGGGTCTAACGTTAGTATGACGTCTGCATGACGTCATTTGTTTGCTGGGACACTGGCTCTGTGGATGGAGATGAGAGCTGGTAAAGATATTGGATTAAAATCTTGATTCAGATATTTTAATTTCAAAACATAAATATTTCCTTCCACTTCCAGTGTAAGTATAATTAAGGGTGGACCCTGGAATTGCAAATTTAATGTTATTCATAGGGTGTATGGACCAGACTTGAATTTGCATATATTTGAAACAAACTTTTTTTTGCGTGATGTAGTTCCCCATAGTTCCTCTCTCCCATATTTCAAGACCCGCTGCTGTGATCACAACCCAGAGATTGTCTGGAGAAGTCAATAAATTGATTTTGTAATGTAAATCTGTGCATATCAAATGTTTTGCACAAAAATAGAACAATGAGGGACTTTTGTCAGTTATCTTTCCCTGATAAAATCTGAAGCAATCCAATTAGTAAGTAGGTCCTTTGGAAGTTGGAATCCTCGGATTCTATCATTGAATTTCTATGTAAAGATAACAAAATATTTCATCTTATATCTTTCTTGTTAATTAAGATATTAACAGAAGTGGTTAAATTTAAATAGTTCTTTACCCTAAAAATACTTACCTTGAATTTCAAACAAATTAAATGATTTACAAAAAAGTTATTCAAGATTAAATTTGGCAAATTGACATTAAAAAGTAAGGGTAAAATCCGAGTAGTCTAATAGGACCGACCAATTTGAAGAGTATGCAAGGGGAAATAACTGACTAAGGTCCCTTATTGAAATTAATCTATTTTTTTAGAAATTAAAGAATATGTTTATACAGCTTAGGCTTACTAATGTATCAAATTAAATAACCAACTTCTTTCTAAGCATTAAAATTAACTAATTCAAATTTTGTGAATGAAATCAATTTTTACAAAATTAATTTAACACAATAAAATAATAACATGATAAAATAGGCCCGTTCATCCGGGTCGAAGTTATCCGGGACGAATAAAATAATGTATTCGAGTTACGCCCCTTTACTTTAGTTGTCGCGTCCCTCGCCATTTTGCAAATTGGATTTGTGGACACGGAAGAGAAAACAGGGCGAGAAGGTAAGTTCCTCTTCGCTTTTACAATAATTACCTAGTCCACAATATAATCCAACTGGTAGTTAAAACATCTACCGTAAAATTTACGATGAAATTATCAAATTAAGCCCGAAAAAATAACGCTAAATCTTGCAATGAAGTATCAACATTTTCGGATATGGAACAGTTACCGGATAATTATCGTAGTTTCTATGCTTGTTCTAGTTTCTGTTTTAATTGTTTTGGTTTAGAATTTCTACATTATTCATTAATAGTATATTTTTAATAATATATAAATGTTAGATCTATTATTTTGTCTACAGGGATCGCAGTATTGTCTTCATTTTAGATTTTATTTTCACTTTTTCAAGCACTGACCTGAATTAATTGATTTTATGGTAATGAGTAAATCTATCAACTAAACTGATTATATGAATAATTTTGACTTGCTACAATGAAATTCAAATAGCCCTGTGTTTTGCACTTCTAAAATGAGATTTTAATTCATGTTATTCAGAGCTATGCCTTCTCGGCTAGGTCAGTCGGGGACGCACAAGTCTACTGATGGAGGGGTCGTAGGTTGAATCTCTGTAGGGGCATTCTTTTGTGGAGCTTTGTCATGAAATAATTTCTATGGCCATTCTCTCTCCTACCACTGATTCCAAATAATGTTGGGCAGTAGTCAGTGATGACTGACAGAAGTATGTGCCTAGTAGTTGGTTAATTGCTAAATCCAGATATTTAGCCTTTCCAGGAACAGTGAGTAGATGCACTGAACGCCGTGATACAACCTATGAAATGTGTTGCTTAGGTGTTTAAAGCAACAACAACAAAGAAATCTGAGCTATTCACTGGATTGAAGTTAAGAAGATAATTCTCAATGTCCACAGACTGATACTCAGAACTGCCACCTAATGCTGCACATTTTGTGTATCTACAGCTATGCTCAGAGGCAGCTATTCATTGTCAGAAATAGTTATTCATCAAAATGGTATTTATAAGTGAGTGAATTAAAAAAGTAATTGAAAAAACACTTAATTTATTTAATTTAACCACTTGATCGTAATTTAGGCCGCCTCCATAATATTGATTACATGCATTTAAGCATAATTATTTTCAATTTAATTTCAGAAGTTTTTTCAGTATGGAGGGGTACCAAGGGGCTGGAGTTCTTCAATGTAACGGTCAATACACACCTGCTATTGCTCCCATCCAGTTCGAGAAAGAACCTTATTATGACGCCAGCAATAGTCAACAAGGATATGGTTATGACAATTCGGGAATGTACATGCAACCAGACCAGTATCAAGGTTACCCACAATACACTGTTCAACCAACTAGCGTGACTCAAGATAGTTTTAACGACAGTAGAAATGAGGATTCGTCGAGTACA
The DNA here is from genome assembly GCA_025267735.1 of Mactra quadrangularis. Lineage (NCBI taxonomy): Eukaryota > Metazoa > Mollusca > Bivalvia > Venerida > Mactridae > Mactra > Mactra quadrangularis. The sequence continues at coordinate 1,517,981 of CM046310.1, forward strand.
TTGAATAATGTAAGTGATATAATCAACTTTCATTTTCCATGTGTCTATTTTAGTATTTATTAGGGCTGTCGCGATATACCGGTTTACTGGTATATTGCAATACGCAGCTGAGGCAATACATACCGCGGTACGATTTTAATGTACCGGTGTTTGGCGATATTTTTATTTCATTAGAAAATTCTTCCCTACGTGTAAATAAAAGTAGTGAAATGTCAGTTTTCCCATTGTTTATTCCATCTAACCTGAAGTTGCAAGAATTTAACCGATTGGGCGCGTCTCAGTCCTAAATGACTGTAAATACTTAGAGGCTAGATTCTATCAGTAGCTGCCTATAAGATTTGCATTTTTTCTGATAAATACAGCAGAGGAACAATGAATCTAAAAGCCCACAATTAATCGTGGTACGTATCGCGATACGATGACAGCATATTGCAATATATCGCGGTACGCTTCTGGCGTATCGTGACAGCCCTAGTATTTATGTTGCAGAAGTGTACTACTTAACCTTCAAACTAGCTTTACTTTCATTCCCAACTTCCCAGAGACTTAGAGTCTGTCTATATATAAAATGACTGATATAGGAAGGGGTTTAGAGATCTATTTTAAAATTGATGTGGCTAGTTATTGTCTTAACAATGGTAAACGTTTTTAGTGAATTCATTATGACATGGGTTGAGAGGACTGCCTCTCTTGCTCTGTCAAAACATTCTTTGTTTTATATGATTGCATTACTGCTTAAAATAAGGGGTCCCTTTAAAAGTGATGTTTCGACACCTTTGGGGATGTATTACGGGCCCTTGAAAGGTGATGTTTCGACACCTTTGGGGAATTGTCTGGTTAACAGTGGCGTTATGTTATACTGTTCAGGACAACAACTTTAAATATCAAATTAATAAAAACAAATGTATTTTAAGTAAAGTCGAATCATGAACTAAGATTAATGTAGGTCCTATAACTTGATATATGAAAACCAAATGCACAATAACACTATATAACATCATGCGTGATGAATTTTATTTTGTTTTGTGTTATTGTATATATTTATGGTGGAGGGTTTTTACTTATTTTTTTTTATTATTTATCTTTTTGTACAACGCCATTGAATATGTAATATAGAAAGAGGTGTTTAATCAAATGAAGAAGTTTAAGAGAACGTATCAGTCTTAATTGCTGACCTCCCACAAAACCACAAAAGGCAGAAATGGGAAATATTTTTCCGTACTGAATTTATACACTGAAACTGAAAATTTATTAGAATGTAAATGATACATGATCACATGTTTTATGGCCATTTTCCATATACAGTATAACCTGCATTAACGGCCACCTGGAATAAGCGGTCACCTGCTGTCTGCGGCCAGTCTGGCTTCCTCCCGACAAAAATCGTGCAATATTGCACCTGGAAAAAGCGGTCACCTGCTTTCTGTGGCCAGCGGCCAGTCATTTCCTCTAAAAACGGTCAATTTACCTGTAATAAGCGGTCACTACCGACCGCGATTTTTCAAATTTTTGAATTAACAACGTGTCACCAAAGTTGCATTATCTTAGCGGACGTGTCAAATACCAAGTAGATTATCGATTTTTACGACGATGTATTGACAGGAACAAGTTTAATCACGCGATAAGAATCTCATTTAATGTCAATGTTTTTGTTTGAAAAAAATACTAAAGGTGTCTCTTAGTTTGATTGATCATTCGACAAATTACATAAGCTAGCCTAACTCGAGAAAGACTTATGCCTCAGTCCCATAAAATCGTGGCTTGTTACGGACCCGTACGTGCAGACAGTCGTGGGCCGTGAGAAGCCTTGCGCATCAAGGTGACAGTACGCACATGGTACAAAACAACACACCCGTTCCGAGCCGTAGCTGGAAGATAATTATGCATGTTTAATCCATACTCGGCCACGATTTTGTTCACGATTTGACTCTGAAACTGATACGTGTATCCTGGGCTCTTCTCACGGACCCTGGTAAAAACGTAACAGTCCGTACGGGTACGCAATAGTTCGTACGGGTCCTTGCGGAGCTTGATCGCAAGGCGCCCGTACGGTGCCCTCACGGCTATTTTTATGTTTATGGGACTGTAGCTTTACAATTACATTTTTTGTAACGGCCAATCAAATTCGCGTATGTTTGTTTATAATCGTGAATAACGCCCTTGTCTTTGTTAAAGGTTATCAGTATTAAATTTGCGGCCACACACTCCTTCAAAAATCGACAATTTACCTGGATTCAGCGGTCACGGTCAAATAAACCTGGTTTAAGCAGTCACCTGCTGTAAGCAGCCAATCCGGCCACTTCCCGTCACTGGCCGCTTAATGCAGGTTACTCTGTATATATTTGTAAAGAAGCCCCAATAGAAGCAGACTTTTAATTGAAAATATCAACTTTAACCTTTTCAGAATGGATCAACAGATTCTATATGTGATATATGTAAGAAAGTATTTAGCTCTAACGCTAGTATGAGACGTCATAGAGAGATACATACTGGGATGAAGAAATTTGCCTGTGAACTTTGTGGTAACAGTTACACCCAGAAACATAACTTGACAAAACATATGAGACTTCATACCGGTAAGTAACTAAGTTTACACAACATATTTAGCCGGGCTCCACATTGATGGTCATCTTATTGCCCCTGACAACCTTAATTTGGGTGATTAAGTGATTAAAGAGGTCCCAGGTTTGAACCCGACAGGAGCACTGCTAATTTCCTTGAGCAAGACATTTTACCTGAGATTGCTTCTCTTCACCCAGGTGTAAATGGGTACCTGCGAGGGTGATATTAGTCTTTTGCCCCAATGTGCCAACTGGCTGCTCATAAACAGAGTAAAAATTAAAAAGGTAGATTCCAAGAGCCTGATGACCTTGGGTAATGGCTGTTACGTTGGTAAACCTGCATCTGCACGAAACTTAGATTTAATAACAAAATACTAAATTGCGAGTGCAGTGTTCATTTTGGAAAGTATCACTAGCCCAAATCAATTTTCACTCACCTTTGGCTTTAATCTAGTAAGTTGATGACTGTTCACTTAAGCTGGAGTGTGGAATTACAATTTTTTTCCAATAGTCCACTGACAGGTAAATTTAAAAATTCAATTTGGTAATGCATTTACTGCTAAAAAGTATTACTTGTCCACTGACAAGTTGGCTGGAAATATTTACTTGTCTGCATACATAATTTGACGAGTAGGAATTTTCCACACCCATGCTGGGCCTGGCGAAATAAATTGCTTGTATTGTCCCAAAGCAAGTATGGATTAGTAGATTTTTTAGCCGGATTTTTTCTACGAAAAAATTCTGCTGATATTTGGGCAAAACCCAGGTGGGCTGGTAGAGGGCATCCGGTGTCGTTTACAATTGCATTAAAGTGTTTTCTTTACCATATATTTCTGCCATTTATTGTCTGATCTTTATGAAACTTTATACAATGATAACATACCATGTGATCAACAGAGTTAGACAGTAACCACAACTCTATCTTGCTTTATTATGGATTATTTACCTTTGTACTTTTTTAAAAAGTTTTTATTATGTTGGATATCTCTGTCATTTATGGTCAGATCTTGATGATAATCTGGCTTTAATGTGTTTTCTACATTACATTTCTTGTATATGTTATATTTTACAGGTGAGAAGCCATACACTTTTGATTAGCCCAAATCAATTTTCACAAGCCCAAGCTTCAGGCTAGTGAGTTAGGGCTATGACTGTTCACTCACTCATGTTAACTATTTATGTATATATTTACAGGTGAGAAGCCTTACAAGTGTCATCTATGTGATAAATCGTTCTATATTCATCATCATTTAAAAAATCATTTATTTCAACACACTGGAGAACTTCCGTATAAATGTACCAAATGCAGTAAATGCTTTAAACATAAGTTTAGATATGAGAAACATTTATTATCTCACGAGGAAGCCGGACAGACTGATGGTAGTGTCGCACAATCTCCTCCCTCCGGTGAGTATGTCCTATATAATGACCTCTAAATCACATGGTTACTATACGCTGTTTGTTTTTATACCCCCGCTTCGAAGAAGAGGAGGTATACTGTTTTACCCTTGTCCGTGCGTCCGTCCGTTACAAAATTTCCGTCGCAGTTTTCTCAGCAACTACAACATGCAGCAGCCTAATACTTTGCATATTGCTTCATCCCATAGTCCCATGTGGTGTAAAGCGATTTCATGCTCCTTGCTCATCTACTTCCTGTTTGTCGCATATTTTTTTATTTTTGCGGGGGTATCACTAGTGAGCATTAGCTCACAGATTTACTTGTTTTTCATACAACTACCTGTATTATGATGTATGATTGTAAAAATGGGTTGCTCAAGTGCTACATACAATTACAAATAGTAATTTATATTTAGTGGTGCTTTTAATTTTTGGATTAATGAAATATTGGAGGGAAATGACAATGTATTGCATATGTTTAATTTTTACAGTTGTGACAAGTGAAGACAATTCTACGAGTGAAGCCTGGAACAACGGTGTTGGAACGGATGATGGCGCCGATGATGAGGAAGATGACGATAATGGGGTCGACTATTCAATGTCCTACGATTCATACGACGATGAAGAAAATAAATATGACGAGCACGAGTGCGAGGTCTGTCAACAAATCTTCATCAGTAAAGAAAGCCTGGATAACCACCTTAAACAGCAGCATGCTACCGATCGCGAATTCAAATGCGATGACTGCGCAAATATATTTCTCACCCGAGCTCATCTTGTGCGCCATCGCCGCACGCACACTGGTGAACAGATCTTTGAGTGTGAAGAATGCAACGTAAGTTTTCGATTTAAAGTCAGCTTACATATTCACATGCGTCGTCATAACAATGATTATAAGAAATTTGCATGTCGCAAGTGTAATAAATACTTTCTCTCTCGTGAAAGTTTAAGGAAACACATGAATATGCATAACGGTGTCACTTCTTACGAGTGCGATGAGTGCGAAATGAAATTCACGCAAAAATTAGAGTACAATAATCATATGATGTCCCACACTGACAGCACTGACAAAAGTACGGATAAAAGTGTGCCTAACACGCCAAAATTGCCTCCGACGTGTAAAACCTGCTTTAAAACGTTCAGCTCTAATTCCAGTTTGCGAAAACACGAGTTCACACATTTAGAAGTGAAACCCCACAAATGTCACATTTGTAACGTTTCATTCGCTCAGAAAATCCAGCTCCGCCTTCATAACAAGAAGCATAACAACGGCCAGATGGAACCGCCTGCATTTCCCCGCAAGAAAGACCGAAAAGAGGACCAATCAGACGAGAAATCAGTTAAATCGGAAAAAGGGGAAAACTCACCGGCCAAAAAACAAACCTCATTCCAAGAAAATTCGCCCGTCAAAATCAAGATCAATAAAGCTGATATTTTACCCGAAAAAGTTCCGGAACGTCGGAACACGCCGAGAAAAGCGAGAAATGTGATCAAAGAGTCCGAAGAGGAGGAGGAGGAAGAAGAAGAGGAGGAGGAGCCTGAAGCTACAAGCGAAGACGAGGCGTCGGAGGAGGAAAGTTCCTCGGGAAAGAAAAAATCTCGTTGGGAAGGCTATCGTTATCCTGTATGTGGGAATTGTAATAGGCAATTCAAGAAACATAAAGCTTTAATTCGTCATCAAAAATCGTGTAAAAAATTGGAATAAAGTTTTGACTTGTATTATACAAGGTTGTGTGAGAATGTTTTTACATGTGCCTTTATATTCTGAGGAGCTTTATAACCCTCTGGAAGGTTTCTTGTTTTTTAATCATCATTCCAGAATTTTAACTATTTTGTGTGTGTTTTTTTAAAGGGTTGCGAATGATCAGTATTTATCAACGTAATGTCAAAGGCTTTCATGGCCGATGGTTGGGATTTTTTATATTTTGTCGACATTGTCACTCGACAAATGTTATTAAAAATGAATTTTGTTTTTTATTATTGATCTATAGATTTTATTATTGATGATGAAATATTGATTTTTAAAGTTTTTTTTACGATGACCCGAATTTGAATTTATGTAGGAATGGAATGGATTTAAAAGTATTACTTTTTTAAGTTTGCAGTGAAACCTCTCTATATATAAACCAGTGGAAGGATGTTGCCATCTACCATTCAGTGGTAGGAGGGCACTAAATTGACTATGTTTCTGAGATTGCAGTTTTCAGCAAGCCCTTTTTATTTGAATAGGCCTGACAATCCGGAATTCAAATGTATGATAGCAGTAGTTTAAAGTAATAGTGATTATTCCAGAACTCAGAAAAGGACAGGGAGGCAGAAAAAAGGGGCAGGGCATATCTGAGGGTAAATGTCTCAAATGCACTATTACTGCTTAAAGCTATTAGGGGCAGGGTGCAGCGCCCTGCTATTCTGCTTTGAAATAATCACTAAGTATGAACAGAGTTGACATTCGACAAAAGAGATTGTGAATTCATACAATAAGGGTTAAAACTGATTATAGAAGTCGTCTTAGCCAATTTTAGAAATCTAATTTGGCAATCCTGTGATAGAGATTAGGCTGTTTAATAAATGAGAGCTCACTGTGAGTGTTTTTTATTAATTAAGAAACAAAATGTGTTTTTGTAAATACTTAAAATGAAACAATCCATTTCAGAGGTAGGCAGTAATGAAAAAAAGGTTGTATAATTCATTCTAACAAAATTAGTGTGGTATGATAAACCACCACCCATTGGTCAATCATGCTTTTAATGGTAGACTGCTTTACCTTCACACTAAAAAGACAGAACATATTAAAATTATACATGTTATTGTCATCCTGAGCATCCCCTGTAATGGATTAGTTCTTTGTATTGTTTAAAAAACAGTATTTTGTTGTTTTGTACGAACTATAGTTTTTATAATATAATATAATTATAGTTTTTAGAAGCAATAAATTTTCTACCTTGTTGCTTGGTCAACAAAACATGTTTACTTTAACAAGTGATTCTATCAATTTGTATAACTTGAAACACTTCGTGCCTTAATGAATTTGAACGCTGTTTCTTAGCGAGTAAAAATCTATTTTTATTATCAAATCATGGATTATATATATATATATATATACACTAGACTATGCATCAATTTTACTGCTGATTGTTAGACATTAGATCTTATGCAGAAATCTAATGCTAATTTTTCTTTCTGAATTTCTTATTTTTCATGCCTATTTCAATTTTTTGGTGATATTCATTATTGTATTTGTCGTTGAGATTTTGTCGGTGTATGAACTTAAGTTTTAAAATCCTTACAGATGAAACAAAGATTTAAGCAAGATTAAAAATGGCCATTTTTTGTTGAAGTCCAATCAGTTGATATCAGTTATCGTGAAGAGTGACCTAGTTTCAATCTAGAGGTCAAAGTTCAGAACATTACCAAGGTCATGATTTTTTCAGGGGTTTACATGAAAGCATTGATTTATAACTTCTATCACAATCCATATATGTGGGGTCAAATATCACTTGGGTCATGAAGTTTGTAGGGGATGCCTAGTTTACCACTCATAAAGGGGTCACTAGGTCAAAGGTCCCTGGGATAATAATGATGATGATTCTAGGGCAGGTTGTGTCTAACACTCATAATTGGGTCACTAGGTCAGATGTTGCTGTGGTCATGATGTTCTATGGTGTGTTTTGTTGTCTAGCCATAATGGGGTTGCTATGAAAAAGGTCACTGGGGCACATTGTGTCAAGGGCAGGTTGTGTATATCATACATAATGGAGTCATTAGGTCAAGGGTCATGATGTTTTTAGGGCGTGTTTTGTTTTTCTGTCTATAATAGGGTATCTAGGTCAAGGTCAAGGTCATTAGGGGCCATGATGTTTCTAGGGCATGTTTTGTTTGTCAGCCACAATGGGGTCACTAGGTCAAAGGTTAATGGTGTATCTAAGGTTTGTTTGTTTTCTATTCATAATATAGTGTCTAAGGTCAAGGTCACAGGGATCATGATGGTTTTAGGGCATGTCTTGTTTATAGGATGTAAAGCATTGTTGATAAGTAAATTCATTCCACTTATATTTTACTGTTAAAGTTTTGTGTTTTTTTCTCGACTTTAAGTATTGCATTAGTTGACTGGACACTGTTTTGTATATAGAATTAAATATCTGTCATTGGATTTTGTATTTTTGCACAAGATGTCTAATTCTTAAATTGTGTACATTTGTCCTAACCATGTTTGTGCCTTTAATGAACAAAATATATGATAATTGTACAATTGACTGGTTTTTAATCGTGTTTGTTTGTTTTATTTTGTATATACTTGAAAACCTGCTGAAATAACTACTCACTTGTACTGAAATTGTTAAATTTTTTAATTGTTGAATTTATATTTGTGGACTTGTTCGAATTTTGAAATTGTAGATAAAATATATATATGGTGAATGTAAAAGGATGACTATATTTAGATTTTAAGGCAGAAATTCCCTAATGCAAATGACCTGAAGTTGAGTTATGTTTAGCAGATAATGTTGTGTAATGTCACATGACTTCATCAGAATAAGTTTTAAAATTAGACAGGTTTTTGTGACATCATCAAGTTTTGTGTGTCATGTGACATCATTAAATTTGTGCATGACATATGATGTCATGAAAATGTGTGTGTCATGTGACATCATCAAATTTTGTGCATGTCATGTGACATCATCAAAGTTTGTGTAAATTGTGTGACATCAAATTTATTGTATGTAATGTGACATCATTAAATTTTGTGCATGACATAATTTTTATTATGATGTCATCAAGTTTTGTGTGTCTTGTGACATCATTAAATTTTGTGCATGCCATATGATGTCATCAAGTTTTATGTGTCATGTGACATTATATTTTGTGCATTACATATGATGTCATCAAATGTTATGTGTCTTGTGACATCATCAAATTTTGTGCATGACATATGATATCATCAAACTTTGTGTATGTCATGTGACAGCATCAAACTTTGTGTATGTCATGTGACATCATCAAATTTTGTGTAGGTCATGTGACATCATCAAAGTTTGTGTATGTTGTACGACACCATTAAACTTTGTGCATGTCATGTGACAACTTAAAGTTTTGTGTTTGTCATGTGACACCATCAAATTTCTGTGTATGTCATGTGAAATTATCAGATTTTATGCATGTCATGTGAAATCATCAAGTTCTGTGCAAGTAGAGTGACATCATTACAATCAATGTAGACGTTCGGACAGGAAGTTCATTAAGCCTGATTTCCTACGTTGAACATAACATTGCAATAATAGCTTTCCAGTAATTTGGTGTGTATATTACACACTTGTTTGAGCGATATGACCTTCCTGTGTTGGTGTGCCGTAAAACCAAAACAAACTAACAAACACTCTTTTTTACACTAATTGAACAACTTCACGTCAAGTATGTTTGAGGAAATCTACCTTTAAGTTATAGTTTATTTCTTGAGTGTCTTATATAACTATGTGCCTTATACAGAAAAAATATATTTTAGATATAGAAAGTTTATTACGGTATCTATAAATGTCTGTTACTATGCAATAATTTAATAGTTTATCTATACATTACTTGACTGTGCAAGTATTAAGTAGATTTCTGTTTTATTCTTGATGCTAGTTTTTCTGAAGTGATTTAAATCTAAATGTTTAAAAAAGGGGCTGGGAGGCTGATTAATGACACGGCTGCACATCAGTTGGGTGCTGATTTCAATGTTATTTTCTATGTACTGAGATAGTTAAAATGGCTGTTTTGAGAAAAAGGGGTGCATCAGTTGGATAAGGGTTTTAAATCCCTAATTTCTGTCAAGAGAAGGGCTAAAAAGGGGTAGGGAATTAAGAAAAGGGTGAAAAGCAGAGTGCAGTCCCTTGTCATTTTGCGGTAAAACAATTGCTAGTTTTAAAAAATGTATTCAGGAACTTAATAGTGTTAGCAAACAGTCTTGTTTCAGATTAAAGTTATTGTTTTAACCCTTTACTAGTTGTAGCCATCCGCTTTATCTGATACTGGACAGATAGTGTATAGAGATAAACCTAACACTGTGCATACACTAACATTGTTAAACTTGTACACTCAGCAGATAAAGGTTTAACATCACATTCGTTATTTAACACCTCTGTTAGTTTAAAGTCAATTACTGGTTTAATCTTTAATCTAATCATTATAGTGTAAAAGTAAAAAATGTTGGTCTTTAAATTTCCTTTTTAACAATGTAACTATTTAAGACTTAGTACAAAAAATATTAAAAATATGAGATGTATAAAATGCATTAAAATATTTTTCGTCACATTTTCAAAAAAATCAACAATTTTTTTTTAGCTAACATCGCCGATGTTTCGGTAATTTCTTTGTTTAATCCAAGCTTCTTTGTCTTGTTTTAAACACGTGTCTACAGATATTTATAAATATTAATCCCGTCATTGAAATGCAATGCGTATTGTCGTCTTGATCAAAGGATCATTTCCTGTCGGCAATATACCGATGCTGATTACAAATCGTCTGGGGGTCAAGTAATGTGCTGTATGTTTGACATTTTTATTGCACATCATAAAACTTAGGGGACTGATTGTGCCTTTGATTAATTAGAAACAAGTATTAAGTCTTTTAAATTTAATCTCTTAATTGTCGCTAATTGAGTGTGAAAAGTTGATAACACCCGCTGTTTTGTTTTGTTATAAATACGCCCAGCGTGTATAATCTTTTACCTTTCAGATAATTCATGGCCAAATAATTTTTTTATCACACATTTAAAAAGTTTATACAATTAAATAAAATAATACAAACAGTGAAACTAGAAATACTAAACTTGCCTAATAATTCTCGGCTTTTCTGCACATATATTACAGTTGAAAAAAGCCGATAATTACCGCGCGCGCTCGCGAGTTGTACTTGTTGTTTTTTGTAAATGTAATTACTCGATAAATATTAATTAAAACATATTTTTTTTTAAAGTATATTATCATTTAAAGATTAATTCAACCAAACTGAAAAAATAAATAAACATTTTATAGGAAATAATAGCGTTATAGCGCATTGAAAATGAGACACATACAAATATATTAAAGTTGAAAAAAGCCGATAATTACCGGGCGCGCTCGCGAGTTGTACTTGTTGTTTTTAAACTGTAATTACTCGATAAATATTAATTAAAACATATTTTTTAAAAGTATATTATCATTTAAAGATTAATTCAACCAAACTGAAAAAATAAATAAACATTTTATCGGAAATAATAGCGTTATAGCGCATTGAAAATGAGACACGAACAAATATATTACAGTTAAAAAAAGCCGATAATTACCGGGCGCGCTCGCGAGTTGTACTTGTTGTTTTTAAACTGTAATTACTCGATAAATATTAATTAAAACATATATTTTTTTGAAGGATATTATCTATAAAAGGTTCATTCAACCAAAATGAAAAAAAAAAAAAACGTTTTATCGGAAATAATAAGTTTTATAGCGTATTGAATATCAGACACGTAAAAATGCGGGATTGAGCGGTCCAGGCAGTACACGTAAAAATGCGGGATTGAGCGGTCCAGGCAGTACACGTAAAAATACGGGATTGAGCGGTTGAGGCAGTCCACGTAAAAATACGGGATTGACCAGTAAAGGGTTAAATTGATAAATTGTGCCTTTTTATATTAATGTGTTATAACGTGATATACAAGGTATTGTTACAAAAATATTTTAGATGATTTTTGTTGATTCAGGAAAACTGCTGTACTCATACATACTTTAAAGTGTCTTATTTTGTTAAGTCAAATCATGTTATATTTATACCCCCGCTTCGAAGAAGAGGGGGGTATACTGTTTTACCCTTGTCCGTGCGTGCGTGCGTGTGTCCGTCCGTCCGTTACAAAATTTCCGTCACAGTTTTCTCAGCAACTATACCATGCAGCAGCCTGAAACTTTGCATATTGCTTCATCCTATAGTCCCATGTGGTGTAAAGCGATTTCATGCTCCTTACTCATCTACTTCCTGTTTTTCGCATATTTTTAGATTTTGGCGGGGGTATCACTAGTGAGCATTAGCTCACAGATTTACTTGTTTAGACCCACTTTCGATAAATATTGTTAAATTTATTTAACTGTCAGTGGCTCGTACATGAATCCTGCTGATTTAAATACTCACTACAGAATTTTGGTTCTCAATATAGATAATTATAGTCATCTGTATTAATGTACGGGAATTATCAAACAAATTTTGAGTATTTAAATTAGTGGGGTAACTGTATGCCCCACTGGTCGTTGAATTAACTTTGAAAACTTATCTTGTGTGATAAATTTTATTGTTGGACACAATTTTGTTAAACTTTTGAAAATTGTTACTGTTGGTACATGTTGTCTTTTGATAGAACTTTATAGTTTTGCTATGCATTGTAAACATTCATAGTGTGCTAGTTTAGTCTTGGCCTTAAATTTTTATAAACACTAGCCAGATTTGTTACATTTTTATTACGTAGTAATTTCCCTTACTATCAATGGGCAGAATTATCAACTAGACCGATTATATGAAATTAGTTAAATTTACTAGCCCAAATCAATTTCAATAGTCCTGGGCTTAGGGCTGGTGGGTAAATGCAATGGGGCACAAGTTTTTAGGCAAAATTATCAAATAGTTCTAGTATATTAAGTATGTAAATTTTACATGTCCATATCAGTTTTCACATTTCCCTATAATTGGGTTATTGGGTTTAGGAGAAGACTGCAAGTTTCTTTTTTCAGACAAGTGACAATGTGTTTTTTAATGATGAAAAAACAAATATTGACTGAAATGTTTTATAGAAAATGTAAAATGATACAATAACATTCCTAGGGTTGTATGAGTTGAAACTTTGTTTTGATCATTGATTTTATTTTATAATTTTGTAATACAGGTTTTCAAATATTTGTCCTCAAATATCACATATTAATTTGTCTCATAAACATATCTAACACATTGGTACTTATCACCTTTCTTACATGATTATGTCTTTGGATGCCTTAGAGCCTTATGCATATACTCGAAACTATTTGCTTCACCAAAATGGATGGTTTTAGTAGCGGGTTAGCTTTATTATATTATTATAGTGACTATATTTTCTCAAATTAAGCATTAGGACTTGAAAACTCATGAAGTTTTTAAGATGTTGCAATAAGCAGGGATTCTATATAACAGGGATTCGTAAGGAAGTGTTTTTTTTTAATTTTCTCCGTCGTCACTGTTTATAACTGACTGAAGCAGGCTGTACAAACTATTCCAGAGTTATAAAACTTGACTTATGTTTTGTACATGTCTTCCATGCAACTTTGAATGTTTCTGAAGTTTTTGACAAAAGTTATTGCAATTATGACCATAAATATGACTAGGTATGTAAAATGGGGCTAAAAATGGCAGATCGGCGGGAAAATGCATTATTTTGTGAAACAGTCTGTGAGCATAATTTACCTCAAAATCATCTAGAAACTCATTTTTCCTAACATTTATATCAATTTGAATGGTACTGGTACAACATTTCATGTGAATATCTTTATTTAAACTTGTTATACTAGTTTTCAGTATTGGTCGAAATAATAGCGATGACAGTGAAATTTGATAAAAATCTATTACATTTGCTTATCGTTACAAATCCCTGTTATATAGAATCCCTGCAATAACCAAGGTGATCTCTATTGCAAACTTTATTGTTGTAAATAAGCTGTTCTAAAAAAAAATATTTTTACATCTCCACTCTATGCAAAAAAGTTGTTTATATGCAAGAACTGTTTTTATTATATTATTATGTTTTTTCTTTAGTGCTTATCTGTATTTGTTATCAAGTTGTCGCTTATGAATTGACATCTTTCTAAAAGTGTAGTTTCAGTTTTGTCACAGCCTTTTATTTTTTCTAGCTCTGGCCTAATTTCTTATGTTATAAGGAAAAAGGCAAAATTATCAACTGGCCCAACTATATAATGTTAGTACTTTTCACTAGCCTAAACCAATTTTCACTAGACTCAGCTTCAGGCTAGTGGTGTATGCAATAATAGCAAGACATGGGCCTTGAGTTTCATAAAAATTAGGTAATTAGTTTGAAAATCACTTATGATTTTTCTGAATTTTTTGTTGTTGTAATCTGCAACTATTGTTTATCACAAAAACTGTTGTTATTATGTTTGAGAATATATATTTTATCAATTTATTGTAGATAGCACATTTTTTGTTTTTCATTATACTGTATATATATTTTTTAAACACTTTTTTGCCATGTATACTTTACGTGACATGTTATAATGCATTTAACCATTTTTTTTAAATCAAAATATATACTAAAAATTTATTATAGCAAATTTAATTGTTTACTAATCTATTTCAATGTGTAATATTATTAAATTCAATTCAACTCTCAGAAGTGGATTCATTATCCCTGCTGATTTAAATACTCATAATAGTACTATTGTACTACTCATTGATAAAAATAGATATCTGTATTTATGTACAGGGAATATCAATCAAATGTTGAGTATTTAAATCAGCTGGGTTAGTGCATACATTAAAAAAAGCTTAAAATTGAAAATAAATTTGTTGGATAACTTAGTTTGTAATAGTTAATGGGGGCAAGTTCAAAATGGTACTGTTTTTTACGACTTTTGATAAATCATAAGTTAGTTAGAACTAATAATTTGTGCAAATTGATTAAAGACAGAGTTTCTTGTGGCACTCTGTAAAATGACCTAAATTGTGTTGACAGGGCATTAAAGTCTTGTTGTCACATTTTAGTTCTGGGGAACCAAGAATAATTTCTTTTGGGAACCAAATTCTACTAACAAGATATATTGTTTGCTGCTTTCACAGTCTATGAAATTAGTAGGTGTCCAGTTGCTCGGGACAGCCACATTTTAGTTCAGGCAACCAACAAGTTCTTTTGGACAATCAAAATTCTGCAAGAGGGATATAGCAGTTGCTCTTAAAATGATATGTTCGAGAACTACTTATTTATCCTAATTTCATTGACTGCCTTCATATACTAATTTCATAGTACAAAGATAGATTCATAATTATGTTGTGCTTCAGTGAATATACTAAGGCTGACTGATTTAATGAATTCAAATGATATTTAAATTGGTTTTTTGTGTCTTATGTCAGTTTAGACAAGCAGTGGTTCAAATGTATTCTAGTAAAATTATATTACTCTTGTTTTTATGATTTAATACACAGTATTTTTAATTGTTTTTTATTAAACTGTATATAGTATGTTAAAAATTCTATCAAAACAATTTTATGTATATTTTGTTAAAATTTGAAATATGTGTATATTGAAAATGTATATTGTACATACGAAAGGGACGTAACTCTGTATGACCATTTGTTAACATTTTTACAAAGCATGGATTTTGTACTTGGTTGTCTCCCTTTTGTGTACGCAAATGATCTGATGAAAAAGATGAGCCTTGAATGTTTTTGTAAGCAGTACTTTTTTCTGTACCTTATATCATGTAGAAAAAAAATAGTATTTTTAAATGTATAGGATTTTTTTTGTAGTTTTTTCCCGCCATTTTTTTGTAGTTTTTCCCGCCATTTTTTGTTGCTTTTTTGCTTCATTTATTTAGCTTGTATAATCAATATTGCTTGTAGATTTTTTGTGATAAAATTTTTGCTTCGTGTTTTTTAATGTAATCCTTGAGTAGATTTGCTTCTTGTGTTTCAATAGGAAAATTTATGTTTCAGTTTATTTCTTACTTTGATAAGTGAATGCTCAATCACCATAGATAATCTTAAAAATTGGGTTTATCTTGACCATATCAAGGGTAGTAAGTGCATTGCGTAAATAAGCTAGTAACTACTGATCGAGGGGTCGTGGGTTTGAATTGGGCGGGGCATACTTTAGCGGAGCTTGGTTATGAAATTATTTCTACGGCCATTCTCCCTCCTATCAATGATTTTTAACTATGTAAGGCAGTTGTCATTCACTGACGAAAGTATGTACTTAGTAGTTGGTTAACATCTAAATCCAAAGATTTAGCCTTTCCAGGAGGAGTGAGTAGGTTGACTGACAGCCGTTTTATGACCTATACAATGTGTTGCTATGGCATTAAACCAAACAAAAAACAAACAAAACAGTCTTGCAGGCAACCCTTATTATACTTTTACTAAAATAAGCCAATAAAGTCAAGTTTTCTTGGGTCTTGCAAAAAGGATCAGTCAGTATCGGTAAATGACTGACCATACTTTCTGGTTAGGAAAGCTGGCTGTAGTGAAGTTTTTTACTCATTGTCAAAAAAAATTTGGCTTCATGACATAGTTGATTAATTGTGAAAGGTCGATAAATTGACTGAGGAAAAAAGCAAAGCTTAGCAATATCATTTTCAATGATAATTATTGATTTTAGAAATTACATTACATTGCAATAATTTATTATTCCAATTTTTGTTTTGTTGTGTAATTTTAATTTTTCTTTGGAATGATATTTGATAAGCGATGTTTTTTAATTTATGAAGGTCTATGTTTTTTAGTAAATCAGAGAAATGATTTTTAAAGTTTGAGGAAAGTTTTAAGAAATTTGAGAAATAGGTTTGAGTAATGATATGCTATTATATGCAATTTCAAATTTTTTTAGCCTGACTAAATATGAATAAATAAACAATTGACTCAGTAGTTGAATGGTTAACATTGCCTACTTCAAATTAATTGCAGACTTAAATCGGTTTATGGTCATGATCTAGGGATAAATGTTTAATAAGGTCGGCTACTCACAGTGGCCCTTTATTTGAGAGATTTTTGCGCTTTAGAATACATAAAAACTGCTGAAATCTTATAATGGAGGGTATTTAATAATTATTACCTTTTACTAATGTTATTTTTATCAGCAGTCTTTACTTTACGTTATCTTCATTTATTGTCAATTTATGTTTGATTTTTTATTAATAGCTGAATTTATAAAATGTAGTTGCTTGCAGTAGCTTCAATTTTGTTTTTTTATAAACTTTCAAGTTGATCATGTAGATTTTTTTGGTTAAAAAATATTGGGTTTTTTTGCATGGCTGAAAATTTTCAGGTCTGGTCCTAAAACTCATTAATTTTATGTCCTGAAAGTGTTTTCCTTTGCAAAAGTCACTGAAATCATAAAATTCATAAACAATGTAATTTTGAAAATGTAGAACTTTCCCTAATGTATTTTACTGTTTATAATAAATTCAATATCTCTTACATTCTATCAATTTTATATATATATGTTAACAAAGCAAAATGAATTTAAGGCCAGGGTTCGACATTAACCGTTGTCCTGTTGCCCCTGATGACCTATATTTAGGTTCAGGCAACCTGTAACTGCTATTAAAGATTTGGTTTCGGGCAAGGTAAAAATATTGCTGGTTGTCCATTTGGACAACCTAGTTAAAAAATAGTGTCGAGTCTTGAATGCCCTAGAAGTTAACTTTTTTATTTTGAAGTAATAGAAAATCACTTAATTGTAAATTTTGTCCAATTTTAGATGTAAATATATATTTTTAACCACAAATGACTTTATATAAACATAAATATATATATGTGTATGAGTGAGTTGGTATATTCATACGAAAATCAAGAGTTAGCAAGGATGACCTACAAAATAGCCATGTTGTACAAAATACATTCACATGTATTATTAACTTCATATTTTTTTCATGGGTTTTTAGATATTTTTCTTTATGTTCATAACAAGATTTAACTGTACGACTGCTGTGTTATTATAAACTGGCTCATTGAAATAATTGTGTTTGTTTTCCTTTATTTATCCTTTGTATATGGAGAAGTAAGTGTTGAGAACAACTAAATTAATTTATAAAAACTCGGGTCGGTAGCGCATTTGGAAGCGCTGGGATTTGAAATCTAGTGTTCCAAAGGGGGTACAGGTTCGAATCCCACCCGGGTAGGATATACCCTTCCAAGAAAATTTGACATTGTCAATTATCCTCTATTAATACGATATGGATAAGTTTCTAGCCTTGTGGAAGGGTAGGTGAGTACTGGTTATAGACAAGGGTCCAGGAAAGCTAGGTTAAGTGTGCTGGACGCCGTAAAATGACCTAAATTTGTGTTGACATGGCGTTAAACCTATTTAAAAAAAAAGTCTTAAAGGACCGAAGTGCGGGATTTTTTATACATGTAAATCCTTACGGACCGATTTGCGCAATTTTCCTTTATAAATCCTTCAGTTCCATGGTGCGTTGGTATATGCACTGGATTTTATTATCCCCCGCTGATGGAATTGGGAGGGGGATATAGTTTTGGCGTTGTCCGTCCGTCCGAATTTCGTTTCAGGAGTAGTTCCCTGCAACTACTGGCTGGAATTCAACGAAGTTATGGCCCTTGATTATGTAGTATGCATGTAGAGTAAAAGAGTAAAGAGTAAAAGTCGTTTCCGCGCTACTTCTCTGCAACTACTGGCTGGAATTCAACGAAACTTAATGGGAATCTTCAATACCAAGAGGAGATGGGCATATCGTTGCCTTGTTCCGGTCAGACACTTTAACTCAGAGTTATGGCCCTTGATTAGTTATGCAGTATGCATATAGAGGAAAAATTGTTTCCGCGCTACTTCTCTGCAACTAATGGCTGGAATTCAACGAAACTTTATGGGAATCATCAATATCTAGAGGAGACGCGCATATCGTTGCCTTGTTCCCGTCAGACCTTTCAGCACAGAGTTATTGCCCTTGATTAATTGTGCAGTGTTCATATAGAGAAATATTGCTATTTCTTTGCAACAGCTGGATTGATTTCAACAAGATTTTATGGAAACCATCAATACAGAAAAGAAATTTGCATCTCATTGGCATGTCCTGATAATTTTATTTAACATGTATGGTCCCTGTTATGGTTTTATGGATTTTTTTTTACAACCGACTGGAATGTAAACGTGAATTTTTCAAAACAACAGACTGGATTTCAACATATCTATGCGGATCCTGAATTTTCTCATCAAAGACTGGTTTTATTTGAATGTACAATATCATTTTTGTTATTGTAAGTAATATAAATTAATTTCATTTCAATTTGAATAAACTCAAAACTCAGTGGGAATGAATATTACATGGCATCACAAATAGTTGCGAAGGATTCTATACTGGTAACATAGCTACAAAATAGACATATTCTTGTCGCAACAGAGATTGTGTTGATAGTTGTAGCCATTATGGCCCTTCAGGCTTTTGAATTTTACTGTTTATGCCATGATAAATATATTTATTAATAAAGCCTTATGTCTCCAGTTGTTGTCTTAGTAAAAACAAGTACTCAGCAGGGGATATAAATTCAACTAATTTGCTTGTTAATCTAGTGTCATGAGGGGCTGCTGGTTTGAGTCTTAATTTGGCTGTCTTTAGCATTTCATGAGAATGTGATAATATTAATTTTTCTTCATTAATAAGGCATATGGAGAAGTTTTCAGCCTTGTGAAAGGGTAGGCAAGCACTGGTCATACAAGAAAAGCTAGATTAGGTGAGCTGTCCACCGTGAAATGACCACAATTGGTGTTGACACTGCATTGAAGCCAATAAAAAATGAAGGAATAACCAATGTACGTATTTTGATAAACCATATTCGAAGAGTCATTCCAAAACTAGTCTACATTCTTCCTTTATATATCCTTCGTTTTTTCTCAACTGTCAAAGCTTGAATAATTTCACGGTGACTGAATGCATTGTTTTTTTACTGGCGGCCTAATTGTCATTAAAAATATCTTGACTAAAACAAATCATACGGTATAAGCAGCTTTACTCAATCATAATACACACTTTTGGAAACTCATGGATGTATTACAACAATAATTTTAACAAACGCATTCACCGTGAAATTATTCATGTTTTGACAGTTGAGATAAAACGAACAATACATCTAGTTTTTCTAAGACTGTTTTTGCTGTGCACCATCAACATAAAATTTTAAAATACAAGAAACAAATTTCACAGTTACACAATATTTATTTTAATATATACCAAAACAGATAAATGTAATTACAAAATATAAGAGTATTAGACATACTAAATACAAAATTCAGCTCAGAAAGAGAAGAAGCTGTACTATCACCAAGAAAGGTATTTCCCAGACCTGCTAGCAGGCTGTCAAGAAAATCAATGTTTTATTGTAAGATATTTATAGGAGGCCTAGCCTCCTTCCAATGGACCTTTCCATGACCTTACCTATTAGCATATTTAACAAAGGTTTACAGTTACTTTTTGTCCCACAAACAAGGTGTTAACAAAAGAGCACATGCTTATGTTTGTGGTTAAATGTATTGTTATTCAAATAAAAAGGTCGCACTCGGAAAGGTCCATTACAATATACTTCATAGGCAATTAAAATATTGGGTTTTCCCTTCGGTACAAACAAACTCACTGCGATGATGAAAATATGTGTGCAAAGTTAGAAGTTGATCCATATTTGGTGCTTTTCAGTGATAATATGGGACACACTGTACTGCCTTGCACACTGATGAAAAAAAACACAAATTTGAGTATGGAATTAGGTCTTTTAAGCTATTTTCTGAGAAAAATAAATTAATGCAAGTTAAAATTTGTTCAATTATATACATCACAAATATACAAATGCATAATTGAAGAAGATATTTATTGCTGTAGTTGAACCCAGAGTATAATACATTATGGTGTACACAAGAATGATATCATGGCCTGCTACTGTAAAATTTGAGATTAGTCTCAAAATTCAAAATCTCAAGTTTCTGCCTCAACTCAGTTTAGTTCTCAAGTTTTTAATCTCAGTTCAAGATCGCATAACCTGGTATAAAGTATATAAACAGCTATCTTTAACGTAAGTTCAAGATGGTATAAAGTATAACAGCTATAAATAAGTTAACGAAATTTCATTTACAAATAATGCCTCAGTCCCATAAAATTGTGGCTTGTTATGGACCCGTATGTGCAGACAGCCGTAGGAAGTCTTGCGTTTCAAGGTGATGGTACGCACATGGTACAAAACAACACACCCGTACAGAGCCATAGCTGGAAGATATGCATGTTTAATCCATACTTAGCCACTATTTTGTTCACGATTTGACTCTGAAACTGATACGTGCATCCTGAGCTCATCTCACGCATCCTGGTAAAAACTTAACAGTCCGTATGGGTACGCAAGAGTTTGTACGGGTCCTTGCGGAGTTTGATAGCACGGCGCCCGTACGGTGCCCTCACGGGTATTTTTATGTTTATGGGACTGTAGCTTAACATATCCTTTCCGATTATAATAAATGTCTAAAACTATGAGTTACCAATGATGATTAAAGAAGTTGTTTATTGCCGTAGTTAAGCCCAAGTGTAGCACAGCACTATGTACACTGGAGTGATATCAGGGCCTCAGATTGTATGGAGATTCATGCTGCCCACACAATTAACTGTCCTAAGGTGATCTAGTATTTGATTCTGATAAAAAATACATCCTTCAATAATTATTTAAATAGTTGAACACAAAAAAGTTAAGTAAAATGAGAGTAAAATTTATAATTCATAATTATGGTTCACTACAGTAAAGTTCTACTACTAATACCCCAAAAATGGTGGTCTAAATGTAGGAATCCTTTTCTTCTCAAATTAAGCATTTTGGACTTATAATTGTCGAAAAATTGCAATCTTAAATTGTCAAAAAATTGCATTCTTTTGAAATAATTAAGGTGGTCGTAATAGTGGAACTTTACTGTATTTCATTGACAGCAAAAGTTTAAGAAAAAAGTTAACACAAATATAGCTTACTAAAAAATCGTCATTTTATTGACAGCAAAAGTTCAAGAGAAAAAAAAATTCTCTTTATTATTATGGTTTGTTCAGGATTGACATAGTCATAAAGTCTTCATAGTTAATAGTAATAGTTCCATGTCCTTGTGTATCTCTAGCTCTGAACATATCAGTTAACGATTTAACCATAACACAACATTGTATGAAGTCATCTAGCTTCATACTTCGTCTACCTTGGATGTCAAACTTACAGACACATAGCTGCATGAACTGTGGTGACAGATTGTAACCCATTGACCCCAAAGCTGAAATAAAATAAAAATTTGTTATAATAATGTTCATTTAGCAATACTGTAAAATTCCTCCATAAAAATCACCTAGGTTAAAATTAACAATTTTTAAGTCCCAAAATTCCTAATTAAGAAGAAAATCTGTCCTGATATTAAGCCTTTAGCGATATTAAGATGCTATTGATTATCCGTATAATGGAACTTTACTGTTGCATGGTGGAGTGGTTAGGATGTTGGACTGGTAACCATTATATTGCAAAGTTCACATTTGTTACACTTCTAAGCATTTAGTTTTCTGAAGCAAGAAACTTGATCCTACTATCTCAGCACTGGAGGGACCAAGAAGCAGAATCAAGACTGATCAATTTAAGTAGACAAGTTTGTCTTGTTTATAAATAGTGCTTGAGTTAATCTAAAGTAAAGACAGTAAAGACTCATAATAATTCCAGGTAAAAATTAACTATTTAACGTGTTTCACAATCATCAAATAAATTATTATAAACTAAACTAATAACTAATTAAAACTTTATTAACTTGTATGAGATCTAACATAGCAAATAAACAGAAGATAAAACAAACCTTGTTGTAACTCCTGGGCTTCAATATGACCAGTTCTGTTAGAATCAAATCTTTCAAATACTCCCTTCCATTGTTGTATGTAGTTCCATAAAGATTGAAATTCATTTAATTCAATCTGACCAGTGTGATCTCTATCAAACATACCTACAATGATCAATACAATTCATTAAATCCAAATATCAACTCAAAATCCGATAGGGTTTGTTTCAACAAGCTATGCTTTATCTTAATGTTAAAATCTTAAAAAGTACATAACAAAAACAATCACAGCTTTCAACACAGTACAGTGTTCTACAAAAGTCCCAGGACAAATCCTGTTATATCCTGTAACACAATCTCCGTAAACAGATACCCTGTAGACCGCTGTTGTACAGGATCTCTACTGTCTCCGTCGAAATGAACTTTGTGTCGACCAATCAATGCTTAGCTTTCATCTAGACAAAACACTATTAATATTTTTTTTATTTCGTAATTTATATTTTTAGACCAAGGTTTGCAAGCTTATTTAACAGCCTTTTTATTCACAGTCTGCCATTAGACGGCTCATTACAAATTGTGTAACGTAGACGATGTAAACAAGTTACGTATCATAACAATTTCGTCATTAATATTATGATGAGAGAAGGTCACTTGAACGTGACCCTCGTTTGAAAAAGGCCAGATCTAAATTAGCAAGTAGGCGAATGGAAAAGTTTAGATCGGGTTTTAATCAGATTGCCTGTAACACCGTGACCCTCGTTTGAAAAAGGCCAGATCTAAATTAGCAAGTAGGTGAATGGAAAAGTTTAGATCGGGTTTTAATCAGATTGCCTGTAACACTGAGTCACATTTACCTTAAACCTTGTAAGCAAACTATCATGGCCTCTTTACCACATGACTTATGACTTTTTATGATCAGGTGGGTCAAAATATCAAAACAAATGCTTGTCATGGTATTTTTTTCCTCCATAGCTTGTTTATTGTTTCATCATTTTTGTGGGATAATGTGAAGAGCCCACTTTTTCTAATAAGTAACATATGTAAAATGTTTATTGGTAAAATTAAATGAAGTATTGACTCGGTCAGGCAATAATCACACTGTTTACAATCTTTATGGCATTTCATCTAGCATCAAGCTACACCCAAAATTTATACAAACACAACATAACTGGTAATGAGAAAAAGCCCAATTCTATAATGCCCAGTTCTAAAATAATCACTAACAGACTTACCAATCATTAGTCTACAAGTTTCAGGATTAAAATGTGACCAGTTTCCATTGACCAGGGCTTGTTGAAGTTCTAACGCTGATATACGACCACTACGGTCGGTATCTACCGACATGAACCATTGTTGAATTTGTGGATCTATCTGAGGTGCTCCCCAACCTGTTAATATAACAGTAAACTAAAAATATTAATAAAACTTGATAAAAGTATAAATTAGGTATGAGTAGAAACAGGATGGTCATGATTCATGGGGAAGACATGTTCAATCTGACTTACAGCTGGACTAAACTCGGATCCTAGAGGTAGATTATTCCAGTGAAAGAGCAGCATTTGTGGCAATCAATTTTTGTTGATATATTTTTGGACAGTCACTTGGGCCAAATATTTTCTGGATCCACCAATAAGTAACAAATATATAAGCTACACTTCATCTGATGAAGTTCATCATTATGTTAGATCATGCCATTCATAAGTAAAGGCTGTATGTCTTTTGTTCTAACTTGACATCAGCAAAGATAGCACAGTAATTCAGATTGATTCCGGACGCGACACTCATTAATTTTGTTTTTTAGAATTAATTTCCTAACTTTTTAACCTTAAGAATGCAACACATATTTTAATTAAAAAGCATGAGAATAAGAAAACAAATTTTATATACTGTCACCAAAATTACGAATGAACATGAAACCTACCTTGACCTGGTGGGGCTCCGTAAGGTTGTCCTCCAGGAGGTGGGGCGCCAGCATATCCAGCAGGGGGTGCTCCATAACCAGGTTGACCAGGAGGGGCACCATATGGGGCTCCATAACCTAAATTATAAAAGAAATGAATATATTTAATGGTTTGAACAGTATGTCAAAATTTAATTTTATATTTTGCACATTGCCTTATAGAAATTCTGAAGGTTTAGTTTAAGGAATTAACATGCAAAGCTAGCAGATAAATATTTTTCATTGATACAACCAAAATATTACAGAATAGTCAAAGCTTTAATGCTTTTCAAGCACTAACCTTTATTAGGATATGCAATAAAGTGCAAAATTTTCAACTAGGCAGACAAATACAATATGAGATAAGTAACTTTTGGCAATGACATAAAAAAGTAGCTAAATGCTTTCATTGCGAATATGCTCCATGAAGAGAGAGGCGATTACTGAAAATGATGTAAATAAGGACTTATATGGAAAACCACTTTCTAAAAATTAATTCCAAGGACTAAGCCTTAGCAGGGTTGGACATTAATTATTAACTAGTTTGCCAGGTCAGACAATCGGCTATATATTTTTACTTGCCCAAACCTAATGTTGAGTAGCAGTAACAAGTTGTCTGAACCCGAATACAGATTCAAGGGGCAATCAGACGATCTTTAATGTCGAGTTCTGCATAGATATTTTGTGGCTTGAGGTAACCTCATGTCCTGCATACGAGGAATATTCAACTATAACAATGTATGTATATTTACCTGGCTGTCCACCAGGGGGTGCACCGTAACCTGGCTGACCATAGGGTGGCTGAAATATAAGAAACAAAATCTTATGATTATATCTAGTGACTGTTCTACAAGTTAAAGGCAGGGAGGCAGAAATGAGAAAAGGTGAAACGGAAGGTTGATGTTTCAGAATAAATATTCCAGCATAGGACTAAGCATAAAAATATAGGGAGTACATCAGGGCTCGAATTTAACAAAAAATTGAATTTGCAAATTTTTGCGAGTTGATTTTATTTCGACTCGCAAAAATGAAGAAGATCGATTGCAATTTTTCAAATTTTATTGGCATACATGGTAAATTTTCATATATGCATTATAAAAACAATAAATCTGTGAGCTAATGCTCACTAGTGATACCCCCGCCAAAATCTAAAAATATGCGACAAACAGGAAGTAGATGAGCGAGGAGCATGAAATCGCTTTACACCACATGGGACTATAGGATGAAGCAATATGCAAAGTTTCAGGCTGCTGCATGGTATAGTTGCTGAGAAAACTGTGACGGAAATTTTGTAACGGACGGACGGACGCACACACGCACGCACGGACAAGGGTAAAACAGTATACCCCCCTCTTCTTCGAAGCGGGGGTATAACTATATTTAACTATGGATAGACATGTCAAACTTGTTTGTACTGTGATTCTTTAATTAATGCTCTTTCTTCCTTTTTAAATGCTAATTTAAGACTCATTAGTTCAGACAGAAATTTTTTTGCGGCGATTTCAACTCGCGAATTTGCAAGTTAAAATAAAAGTTACTCGCAATTTTCAAAATCCACTCGCATTGTGCGAGTATGCGAGCTTAAATTCTGGCCCTGGAGTACATACATATACTCACAGTAGAATCCAAAGAAGCCTTAGAAGGGGCAGAGAGCTTTTCTGTAGACAATCTTTATCTTCTACATAAGATTGTTAATGTTTCAGCTAGAAATCAAGAATTGAATTCTTCATGTTAGATTTAGAAGACGTGACACTACAAGCCTAAACTCAGGACAACCTTCATCATCAATCAATGTTTATTTTGCAATGCTTACACATACTGACATAGAGGTTCTGCAAGTGTAAGAGGTGCCGGTCTCTTTTTTATGAGTAAAACATTATATCAATGAGTAATGCAGAAGGAATAAGATATAAGGCTTGCAGGGGCTGTCTGTCATATTTTAAAACAGTGACATACATGCAAATAAATAAAATAAACTGGTAATATGAAAACTTCCGTGTTACCTGTCCGTAGTTCGCCATTTTGTTTTCATTAAGTATTTGTCAGAGATACTCCAAATAAGAAGGTGGTTGTGACTAAAAACCGTCATGTACGGATTCTGATAAACTATGTCCCATTCAAGTCGTAGACAAGGCAAAACAAAACGTAGAAAAAATAATTCAAACGTCATGATAATTTTGCACCCATCATTAACATGTAAATGAAGCCAAACATGCGAAGAATTTCACACAATATTACAGACAAACTTAGATTTTTTTAACACTTCCTTTTTTAAGGCACACCAAATATATTTTGAACACCGTAGAATATGTTACATTGTACATCATTTGTTTTATTGTATAGTCCAACAATATTAACCTGAGCTTGAAATACCTTATTATAATAATTACACACTTCAAATACATAAAATCGTGAGTTTCCGTATGCGTGTATACGATTATGCACGTGGTTATAACAGCTATTAAAGTAACTATAAATCAAATTTGTAAACATTGCGTGTTATCGTAACTTTTATTTTCTATGGAAAATTACATAAGTCCACAATATTGTGGCATAGTTTCAAAGTATTTATTCTTATAAAAACAAAATTACAAAATTATAACGAGCATTTTGCCAAAAGCTTCAAATAAAATGCGATTTACTAACGAAGACAAAAATAGACAATACATATACTGAGTTTAATATATACTAGCATAAAGGTCAAGCTCAGGTTAATTCTTTCAGACGATACATCATGTTATATTGTACATCATATGTTATATTGTACACCATATGTTATATTGTACACCATGTTATATTGTACATCATATGTTATATTGTACATCATATGTTATATTGTACATCATATGTTATATTGTACATCATATGTTATATTGTACACCATATGTTATATTGTACATCATGTGTTATATTGTACATCATATGTTATATTGTACATCATATGTTATATTGTACATCATATGTTATATTGTACACCATATGTTATATTGTACATCATGTGTTATATTGTACACCATGTTATATTGTACACCATATGTTATATTGTACACCATATGTTATATTGTACATCATATGTTATATTGTACATCATGTTATATTGTACATCATATTATATTGTACACCATATGTTATATTGTACATCATGTTATATTGTACATCATGTTATATTGTACATCATGTTATATTGTACATCATGTTATATTGTACATCATGTTATATTGTACACCATATGTTATATTGTACACCATTTGTTATATTGTACATCATATGTTTTATTGTACACCATGTTATATTGTACATCATGTTATATTGTGCATCATATGTTATATTGTACACCATGTTATATTGTACATCATGTTATATTGTACATCATATGTTATATTGTACACCATGTTATATTGTACATCATGTTATATTGTACATCATATGTTATATTGTACACCATGTTATATTGTACATCATGTTATATTGTACATCATATGTTATATTGTACACCATGTTATATTGTACATCATGTTATATTGTACATCATATGTTATATTGTACATCATATGTTATATTGTACATCATGTTATATTGTACATCATATGTTATATTGTACACCATATGTTATATTGTACATCATGTTATATTGTACATCATATGTTATATTGTACATCATATGTTATATTGTACATCATGTTATATTGTACATCATATGTTATATTGTACATCATATGTTATATTGTACATCATGTTATATTGTACATCATATGTTATATTGTACATCATATGTTATATTGTACACCATATGTTATATTGTACATCATGTTATATTGTACATCATATGTTATATTGTACATCATATGTTATATTGTACATCATGTTATATTGTACATCATATGTTATATTGTACATCATATGTTATATTGTACATCATGTTATATTGTACATCATATGTTATATTGTACACCATATGTTATATAGTACATCTTATGTTATATTGTACATCTTATGTTATATTGTACATCATGTGTTATATTGTACATCATATGTTATATTGTACATCATGTTATATTGTACATCATGTTATATTGTACATCATATGTTATATTGTACACCATATGTTATATTGTACATCATATGTTATATTGTACACCATATGTTATATTGTACATCATGTTATATTGTACATCATATGTTATATTGTACACCATATGTTATATTGTACACCATATGTTATACAGTATACAATATGTTATTTTGTACATCATTTTCTTAAATAAAAACAAACACAATATTTTGTACCATTGTCCATAGTCCAATTTATTATTCTATCTTTTCATTAAATTGATTTACAGTCTAAGAGAGACAACTCTTAAATATATAATAAAATATATTTTCAATAAGCACATATGCCTAATTATCTCCCTTTGGATACAATTAAAGAACCGTTTATTTTACAAATACATGACTGTATAGTTCATAGACATATTAATATGAAAAGCATCCACCATAAAGACAGTTTTATGGAGGGAACTGAGTGCTTTGGCAGTCTTATAGTCTTGAGTTCAAGAACAAATTCATTTGGTTAAACTTTTTCAACATTTTCGTATAGCACCTTAAACTATCCATTAATTCTCACAGTTTTTATTTTGCTTATAACTCGTTCAGTTATGTTATTATTTATAATGTTGTAATCAGTGCTTTCAATCAGTTTAGAATCATATTGACAAATGGTCTCTGTTTGAATCGAGGATGAAGTTTTAAAAGTCTATACGGTGAAATGGATGAAATTATGAAGTTACAGGGTGTCAACATTCGACAGGTTATCAATATAGTCAAATATATACACATCGTGTACGAGGATTGATTCAATTTAAATCACACTTTGCCCATATATGACATGCACATATTTAAGGAGCAAGTTCAAGGTCGTATTTTCCAACTTTCATTTTATAATGATATTTTTCACCATTTACCCACATGACGTTTACGAATTCACCTGTAATTGATATCACTTTGCCAACACTATGTAAACCTCCGTCCTGAAATAAAAAATCAAAGTACTGATAGTACAGATAGAATGATGCTACTGAAAATAGCAAAAAAAAACTGATCATGATGCATTATTCTTGTATAAACTTAAAAACTTCAACAG
The DNA here is from genome assembly GCA_025267735.1 of Mactra quadrangularis. Lineage (NCBI taxonomy): Eukaryota > Metazoa > Mollusca > Bivalvia > Venerida > Mactridae > Mactra > Mactra quadrangularis. The sequence continues at coordinate 1,547,554 of CM046310.1, forward strand.
TGTTCTTTTTGTTGTTGTTGTTGTTGGATGTAACACCTTAGCAACACATTGTATAGGGCATATAATTGCGGTCAGTTCACCTATTCACAGTTACTGGAAAGGCTAAATCTCTGGATTTAGCTGTTAACTTCTTTTTGAAAGTAGTGTGTAGTTGTACAGGAGAGAGCGGTAAATCATGCAACTCTTTTTTGCCAAACACTGATAATAGATTTATTGTCTGCTACAGTCTATTTTTAGATTCACAATAACGCTGAAAGTGTTCACTGTCTCGGACTGCAAATATAACGATCTCGCCCGAGTAATCCGCATGCTACTTTGTAGTATTTTGAATCGGACTGGTTCGGTTTTGTTCATAAGAGCCAATGTTAATCTTGAAAATATTGGTTGTATACTAAAAACAATGTATTGAAATGAATTATGTTTTTACGCAGTTCTTTTTTAACTAATTTTACAATTAAACCACGGCAGTCGGTCATCCTACATACCTCAGCAGGAGAGGCTTAGAATGCAGGTGATAATTGAAAACTAAATTTTAATAACATGTGCATGTAATTGAAACTACAGTGTATTATTATTTAGATATATTGTATAAATTGAACTACACGTACTAAAGTACTCACCTGGTTACCATATTGCCAATCTTTACCACGTGTCACAATATCACCAGGTTTTAGTTTTATCTGATCATATGAATGAAGTGCTGAAAAAAATGACATTTTTAGAGTTAAGTTTATTGGAATTAAGTAGGCCATAACCCTAAGTAAATTACATACAATTCATACAAACACCTAATTTTCACAATAAAATAACATCAAAATAAATACAAACATAATCGTATATTGCGTTTAAGACAAGCAAACTGGATACATAGTCACCAGTGCATCTTTTGACAAAAATCTTACGAAAAAAGTTATCGTAAGTCATGTTCTTAAATTTGCATTTTTAAGTCAGAAGGATAATAAACATAACTAATGAATGATATTCAAACGGTATACAATATTCTACATACTTCATTAATGTTTAGAAATGACTGGCCAAAAATGACCGTATTATAAATGTATATTGTTTTACGATGATTTTTTTCGTAAGATATTTTGTGAAAATTTGTGAAAAGCGCCACAGGTCCTTACATTTCGAATATATGATACCATGCAATATTACAATTTAAAAAGATAAAAGAAAAGAAAAAAAATATATGATTGGTGTATAGGACAAGACTACAATAACATAACAAATTTTCCCAGTTCGTTACATATTTTTATAAAACTGGTCAGAAGAAGCGATTAAAAAGATATGCAAAACATATTTCTTTTAAAACAGAGAGAAAAGAGCTCTTCAAATACGCAAATAGACTTACTTCCACAATGGTTTCCGCTGTAACCACTTCTACATGAACAATATTGTTTATTTACACAGGTTCCATCATGGAAGCATACATGTCCTCCAAAACATTCATACTGAACTGTAGAAAATAAACAATCACACGATATTAGTTTGATATTAAACGGCAGTATATTTTAACAATGTAAAATGATACTTTAATGCGGTAACGTAAAACACTCTTCATTTTGATGCGCTTATTAAATAACTACATGTATAGGTTATTTAATTTTGGCTCATCATAGCTTGTGTCCATGTTTTTTTTTCTACAAAACAGTATAGACAACTGTATGTTATCCTATAAAACGTATTATTTACAAATATAAATAAAAGTTTAATATTGCACACGAGTATATTTTAACAAATAAAAATATAAGTTTAATATTGAGCACGAGTATATTTTAACAAATAAAAATATAAGTTTAATATTGAGCACGAGTATATTTTAACAAATAAAAATATAAGTTTAATATTGAGCATGAGTATATTTTAACAAATAAAAATATAAGTTTAATATTGAACACGATTATATTTTAACAAATAAAAATATAAGTTTAATATTGAACACGTTTATATTTTAACAAATATAAATGTTAGTTTAATAGTGCACAAGATAACATCTTAACAAATAAAAATATAAGTTTAATACTTCACACGATTATATTTTAATACATATTACTGCATCGCACATTTGAAATAGTATATACATGTATAATCTTCTTCACATTATGTTGGTTAAATTAATGTAACTACAGCTTAAATAGAAATTATTGTTTTAGCTTAAGTATAAATAAACCAAAGTACGAAGGTAAGTGAGAAAGATCAAGATGAAAGGGTCAAAGTGAAAAGGTGAAAGTAAGGATATAAAAATGAAAAAAGTCGAAGTGAAGATATCCAAAATGAAAAGGGTCAAGGTAAAAAAAGTCATAGTAAAAAGGGCCAAAGTAAAAAAGCAAAGGTAAGAAAGGTCAGATGGTAAACTGCAAGCAGTAAACTATAAAATACGAAGTACATACACAAACAATGAGTTCCATTGTATCTAGGGTCACAAATACATTCATATCCACTGCCGACACTTCTACATGTGCCATGTCCACATAGGGCATATACACCAGGATTTAAATCACAATAACTACCATCTAAAATATATATAAGTTAAAATTGTAGTTAGAGACAAAGGAAGCATTTACAGATAAGAATGGGGGTTAATATTTTATGTTAGGCAGATTTGTCCGGTGGAATAGTCATCAGTAAGTTTGTCAGTCTGTTCAAGTGTAAACCACATTACTTTTCAAAATTAGCCCCTCCCTGTTCCTACGAGCTTGGTTGTTATTACTAAATTAAAAAAATAATTTAATTAAAGTCAAGTAGAATTTGCCTTTGGCGTTAAGTATGACGTCATAAAATTTTGTGTTACGTCATCACAAACAGCATTTAAATTCGTAGATTACAACTGTCAGAACCATCTTATGTATTTAGTTAATACTAATGAAGCATGTGAATAACAAAAAACGTATTGACCATGCATATAACAAAAAAAAATCAAATGAAAAACATTAACAATATTATGTCTGTATCATTAAAGTAAATATGGTGTTAATTCAAAGTTTGACAAATCAATGAAAAAGCTTACCTGGTACATCACAATTCATCCCGCTGTAACCTTTGTAACATTGACAAGTATAAGATGTTGTCCCTGGTACACATTCGCCATATTGACACAAATTCTTGGTACAAATATCGGTAGCCCCCGTTGCTTCAGCTGTATTCACTATAAGAAAGAAAATTATCAATTAAAAAATATGTGACGTCATATGTGACGTCATTTAGAATTTGAAAAAAATCAAGGGAGGTTATTCAGACTATCAACACACGTTATTCAAGCCTTGAAAACGGTGATTTAAGGAAAAAGTTACAACTAATTAGTCCAAATCATAACATGTTCAGAAGATACTATGTAGATGTTAGCGTTATTGACGACAATTTTGAATATTTCACTAGTAAGTGGTTCATAAGGATTAACAGAATTAGTCGAAAGACTGTCTGTTTATTCAGTTTATACTATACCTTCACATTGGACTCCAGTGAAACCAGGTGGACAGTTACATTGATAGCCTAGATCAGTGTTGACACATGTACCTCTCTGACATGGGAAAGATGCACAGTGATCAGTCATTGCATACATGTCAACTGTAAAGAAATTAAAATGTTCTTTCGTCTTTGTTGGTCATGCTTGCGATGCTTAAAGTTTAACTTTTTTTAGGAATATGATTCGTTTTCGACAGATGAACAGACTATCCGACTGTCTGAATCCAGCATTATCGCCTATTAGTATTATTGGAAAGACTAACACATAGACAAGCAACAATTTACTAGAAAAGGACAATGCCAATCTTAATATTGCATAGGGAAACAAAACTAATACAAGGGAAAAAGCGAGGTGTAGAAAAGTAGCAAATGAAATATAATGTATTGCTAAGAATGAAAGAGTTAAACTGATTTAGGTTTTGATTTGTAATTTCTTTCAAGACATTTGGACGAGTGCTGGAGTTATTGCTTTTCATGTTACAATGGCTACATGCAATGTCTTTAATCTGATTTACTTTCTGAAGAGTATAAGATCACATCTATTTTTTAAGAGATGATCATTGATATGAGCACATGTCGGAGTAATTCGAGAGTTGAAGCCTTGCGAGGAGCGACAGCCTAATATAAAGTCATATGATACTACGTAAAAATTATGTTAAATAAAAATAGATTCAATCAACTAAGTTAAACCCCCTCTCAAAAAAATAAAATGGAATACTACCTTCACAATACGTGCCAGTAAATCCTGATGGACAATTACATTGGAAACCAAATTCAGAACTTGTACATGTACCACGAAGACATGGGTACGATGCACACAAATCTGGTATAGTTACTATAGGAGCTGAAATATGCGATTTAAATCATCAAGCTAAAATAAGTTTTGAAATTATATTGCTGTGTTGAAGTTTTTATGGTTGGGTATTAAAGTTCCTTTGAACGTTCGTAGAACCAATAAGACAGAAAGGATTAAAGTGAGAAAACGTCGTCAGTCTTTACCATGTAACGAATCAGCATTTTCATTTTCTTTACCAGTAATCTTAAAATTACTGAACTAATATTACAAATATCGATTGGGAAAAGAAACAGCAATAATATTGACCTCAGGTCGATTTAGATTCCACTTTAGTAGTTAAAATATGAATAACTGATAAAGTTGACATTTTAGTGTCACAGTCATAAGTCCATAGGTGACACGCTTCTTGAGATTAAATACTGAAATAGCCGTTCCTTTAAATCTCAGGTCAGTATAAGCAAGCTATGATATTGTTTCCATATGAGTTACAGAATGAACATATCATCATTCACTTACTATCACAATGTGGACCAGTAAATCCAGGGTGACATTCACAAGCGTATCCTGTATTTGTTCTATGACATTTTCCTTGTAAACAAGGTGATGTGGCACAGGGATCCATTACTGAAATTGATAAGTTGCACGATGTTCTGTAATACTTTATTTAATATACAATAAAGTTTCACTATTAGAACCATCATAACCGATGGCATTTGGGACATTAAACTCGTCAAAAATCGCATGATTGTGCAATAACCAATGAGTGATTTTTATGTATTGGCATAAGCTCCCTTCGCAGCACAGTGACTACCATACAATTAATTTAATTAGAAAGTGAACAAGTGAAACATTAGACCGATGTGCAAAAGAGTAGTATTGTACAAGAAAACTGAAAATGTCAAGCTGAATACTTAAAACTTATTTGTCGTAAAACCTATTTATCCGTGTATGTATCCAAGTTCAAAATATTTGTTTTATATATACATTTTCATAATTGTTCTTTTCATAATCGTACTTACAATCGGTCACATTTAAATGCAAATAATAGAGATTAATTATATGAATTCGAAAATACTGAATTAGCCATGATAGTAATAAAAACATAAAAATAATGAATTAATGACAAACAATGTAAACCTCACAAAAAATTTAATTTAAATATTATGCAATGATAAACTAACAGATGCTGAACTAGACATTATGAATGTCTAAACTGTGGACAAACATCGTAAACTCAAACTATGTACAAAGGTACATACTATCACGTCGTTTTCCAGTAACTGCAGGTGGACAATAACATAATCGGTCACTTTTAATGCAAATAATAGAAAATACTGAAATTGACAAATTGAAATCATAAATGTCTAAAATACTTTATCTTTTATCCATTCCTCTATTTGGAAGAGAATTTGATTGACCAAACAGGTATGGTAGAGCAAATTGCATTGGTTAAAATATGGATCAAATTTGGCTTGGACAGCAGCGCCAAAATAATAACAAAGATACGTACTGTCACATCGTTGACCAGTCACTCCAGGTGGACAATAACACATAAAACCAGTTTGAGAACTTACACATGTACCTTGTACACATGGACTAGAGTAACAATGATCTATCACTGAAATAAAATATAATGTAAAATATTATAGTGTGGTTTTAAATATCTGATCAATTTAGAATAGTTAAGGCTTTTAAAATGAGACAGAAAACATCAGTTTCAGTAACAATCAATCATGCAGACTCTCAGGCTCTTGTTTGAAAGCTTAAGTATAACGATTTTGGCCTCTCCAATGACGTTGAGTAGGACAACTTCATAAGCGCTGTGATATAATTGAACAAGAGCAACATATTCGAAACAAAATAGTCGGCGCAGATTTAGATGCAAAAGTATTTTCAAACAATGGGAATCGGTAAAATTTAGTGGATCACAACTTGATCACTAAAAAGATAGCAATACCATAATTTGTAATCAAGTTTTTAACGAATAACTTCGTTATAACAACTTAATATTTATTACTTATTATCAGGAACAAATATTCCTACATCACGAACATGAACGTAAAAAGAAACTGAAAGAAACTGAATCTCTCGAATATCGTGATTCCTAAATTCAAAGTCTAGTAAAAAGCATAAGTGGTGTATATTACAGTTGTGTACAAACCTTCACAGACTTGACCATTGTAACCAGGTGGACAGTTACAATGAAAACTTGTCGTATTACTGATACAGTTTCCTCTTTGACATGGCGGAGGTATACAATGATCTTTTACTGTTAATATAACGAAACAAAAAAGTTTAAAAATCTTACAAGAAACAGCAACAGTCAACAACACAGTCTAAGTTTCATGCCTAAGCACGTTAACCGATTATACAACTATCACCCCTAGTCATCGAGCAGCTGGTTCTACCTGTCAATCTACATCAGTCTTTTACTCCGATTACTGCAGTCAAAACTTGTTTTTAAGTATTTTACGTTTTGTATGAATACTAAGAAGTCTTGAATGTTAATTATCGCGTTAATAGTCTAGCTGTCATCTCTAAAATGCGTAATATCATCCATGAAAAGGTTTCTTTGCTAATGATATATTTAACACCCCGAATACAAGATTTGTAAACTCAATACATGTATATAGACAAATTGCCTTTTACTTACTTTCGCAGGCTTTTCCTTTAAACCCTGGTGGACAGTAACATGTGAAACCCATGTGGTCACTGACACACGTACCACGTTGGCAAGGATGTGATGAACAGTGATCTATAACTAAAAATTAGTGATAATTATAGAATTTTTATTAAAATGCTGACATTTAATTGAGGAAGTATTTGTCACTGGACTTTTGAATGGCTCTGCATTAAAAACTATTTTCACATAAAATCAGATCCAGAAATCTAAGCCTACATAAGGACAGTGACAAAATCGACTGGCCGCTATGGTATGACTTGAAAAGCATAATAAAAATCAGAGTAAATCATCATCAATCGAAAAAAATCACCCAATATGAATTTTTTCATATTAACTTGAATCCTTTTAACGAATGTTTACACATTTGGCTAGAAAACACAGTTCTCGAACTATTTGACAAAGTCCATTTCTATCTCAGTTTGAAAATCATCAAAGCAATTTACACAACTAGGTCAGGACAGAAACAGTCAGAAACACACACAACTTGAAACTATACCTTGTGGATGTCTAAAAGCAACAACTTGAGGTGGTGGGGTATAATGGAACTCTGCAAGTCTTGGAGGGGCAGCACTTGCTGCTTTCCCAGGAACATATACTGAAATAAACGAAGCTAATTTCACGGATGGCACTTTAAGAAACAATCCTTATCATTAAATACATATTATTATCGTATTACCATTTTTACACATGTAACTCTGAAATAGAAATTGCAATTGTCATCAAAATGACGCTATATTTTTCACACTTTGCATGCGATGGCAGATGATAAGAAAAATTAAAAATAACTTCCTTTAGCTGATTGTGTCTGAAAAGTAGCCAGTGCTGTCAAATAAAATTAAGTCTAGCAGAGCTGGTTTCGGCGAGTAAGCAACAAAAATGTTGATAAACGATTAACACAAATTGAAGCAAATAATACATCCAAAATCGTAATTGTTATTTTCTTACCTTCGCAACGTGTTCCAAAGTAACCAGGTTGACATTGACAAACAAATCCAGTGTTACTACTTACACATGATCCATGGACACAAGGTGACGATGCACAGTGGTCGTTGGGTGCTGTTGGAGAAAACAGACTGGTATAATACATTTTTAAATCAATATTACTAACTATTTTCAACTTCTTACCCTTTTGTTTGATCTTTCGACACTTTGTTGAAGATTATGCGAGTAATTTAGTAGATAAAAAGTATAAAAAGCTTGTTAAATATATCTATCGATACATACAATAATCATTTTTGTGTAGTGTTTGATAAAACGTTGATAAATATCTGAAGAATATTTGATTAAAGGCGAAAAGTCTACAGTGAATATTATGTTTTTGAAAATGAACTTACCAGCGGGACCATTGCCTTGTAAATGTGAGCCAATGTATCCAGACGATAAGATACATGTATAACCAGTGTTACTGTTGAGACATGTTCCCCTAGCACATGGTGTTGTATGACAATGGTCGACAGCTGAAAAATAATCATTATCAGTAATCGTTTTTACATTTACAAAACTATTGCAAGCAATACATCCGCTAAGACGACTTATAAACTTATCAAGTTCTTATAGCGTTGTTCTAAAGGAATCAAATAATTTGTTGTTTTGGGTATGGTGATTTTTAAAAAACAACAGCTTTAAAAGGTAACAACAAAATGAATAAGTCACTTTGTATTTAAAACATCTTCTTCGATGTAAGGTTAGAAGTCTTCAAAGACTGTTATGTTGACCTAACTGAAGGGATGAGACAGACATCAGTAACATACCCCATATGGAGTTTTTAATTATGTATAGGATAAAAACTATATACAGGACTGTGACTGACCAGGCTGTTCTAGAGGGTGAAGATCTAACATTCAAACAAAATTAAGTGATTACTTAAACTTACTTAAACATTGAGGCCCGGTATAACCAGGTGGACAATCACACGTAAATCCTGTATGTGTATTTTTACAGGTTCCTCTGGCACACGGTGAAGAGGAGCAATGGTCTACAGCTGTAAAATATATACAAGACATTGTTAGAATGAGATATGACACTACCAACCTCTCGAAAATGACAAAACAATACATAAAAGACAGCGATGTCAACGTCTGGCAAATGATGCACTTATATTCACATTCAAACTCTACGATAAGTAGATTTACAGTGTTATTTTGTGTAAAGTGGTATAAAAAAGAGAACATTATAAACTTATTGCAAATAAAGGACATATAATCACAGTTAAACGCTTAGTTAAGAGGAAAAATTGACATGACAGTGTCAACATCTGACAAGATGGGTAATCCAACTAGAATAGAAACAGGTCGATATACTAAGGCAATTAACAGCTATGGTATTCATTCAAAATAGCAACGATTGAGGGATTGAATGAGATTGATATGTAACACAAAGTAAATCAATAAAAATTAAATGAACTAACTTTGACATTGTTTTCCAGTATAACCATAAGGACATTTACACTCATAATCAACGTCACCATTTACACATCTACCGTGGGCACATGGTTTGGATGCACAATGATCAATAGCTGAAACGAAAATAGAAATGCTAGTAAAATTAGAGTAAACTACTATTTTTAGGTAATTGGTGAGTTTTGTAAGCTTCTCTTCAAGAAACCCTGTGTACTTTAAGGCTTAGCATAATGATAATCATCGAAAATGATTTACATAGGTTACCAATTACACACAACGTTGGAAAAAAGGGGTTTGTTTGATAGCATCTTAAAATTGTACTGCAAACACCTAAGCTACAAAAGAACTTCTAGTAAGAAGAAGTTTATGCAGAAAAAATCAATACAAACAATTGTGTTTTTGTTTTAAATCAGCTTGGCATTGACAAGGTGCAAGCATAGAAACAGTTGTGTTTTTGTTTTAAATCAGCTTGACATTGACAAGGTTCAAGCACCACTTAATACGTGGTATATGCCATGCTCAATACCAAATATTACACATATATATCTTCCCGGATTTCTGTGAAATACTTATACAATTTCTAAATGTTTAAAACGAAATAAATGATTGAATCCCACTAGAAGAAAGTATTGGGTAATTAGTACTTCCTATAATGAGTTGTCAATCTAAATACTTTTAAGTTTAACAGTTTCTTTGATACTCTAATGACAACAATACTTACTCTGACACTGTTTACCAATATAACCAATTGGACAAGCACATGCATAAGATGATTGTAAATTTTCACAATCACCACGTAAACATGGTCTAGATGCACAATGATCTATCACTGAAAATAATGGAAAAAAGATTAGAAACGATGACGTACATCATTCTGACACTGAAGTAAAAGAAATCGTTAATACCAAAATAAACACGTTTGCTTTACGTATGAGTAAACAACAACTTTAAACAACAAATAAAACTAAAAAATTACATTAATTTTTATTTGTATTTTTAGACTTCTTGAATGTAGGCCTAGTCTGTGACATACATGTAGTTAAAAATCTATACATTGTACAATTTATAGCAGTGTTTAGAAAACAAATTAACTGCCATAAAACTGAAATATAGTTGAATGCATAAAAACGTATACTTATCGTGATTGTATTACTTTACTAATGATTTATTTTAGTTCGATTATGAAACAAGTCCTACAAGTAATATTTATCACTCTCACGTACGCCTACTGGTCACCAAGTACTAATCTAGTAGGATAAAGTGTTTTGATCAAGGCAACAACGTGGTAGGCTTTGGATGTGATTTGGACGAACCACTAAGGAGCTGTTATCGAATAATAACAAGTCTAACACCAAAACAGATTGACTAAGCCCTCTCCTTTAGCAGATACAAAGTACGGACACTGAAGGTATGTTTGGTTTTCTTCAAAATATCAAAATTATTACATTATTAAATTGAGCGCCTATGTGTTTTAGTGCATATATCTTATCGTTTTAACAAAACGGTATGTTTTATTCTGGACAATCATTGCTGGTTACTTTTTGAAACCACCTCCAGAGGGCATATAAGAGTGTTGATTAGTTTATTCACCCTCGAGTCCGTTTTCTGTCGCACCAGTACTGAGGTAGTAGGATAAAAGTTTTTGCTCAAGGAAACAACGTGGTAGTTTTTTGATGTGATTCGAACTAACGCGGAGCTGGCTATCCAATTCTACCAGTCCAACGAAGTAATAATATGATGTGTTTATCAAGGCAATTACATTTTGTATTATTTATTTCTCCGTGCATGCAAGATTGTTGTCTAGATTATGTGAAGACTAACCTTGACATTGTTGTCCTATAAATCCCTTAGGACAAGAACATGTATAACCTGTATTAGAATTAATACATGTACCATGTACACAAGGTGATGGAAAACAGAAATCTATGGCTGAAAAATAGAATATAAAATACGGTTGAAAACCTATTATTGAAGACATCATAAAAGTTTAGAATTAAAGATATAAAATCTATGAATGATAAATCTGATCTGTTACCAGTAATGTGAATAAAGAAAAGGAGAAAGAAAATATACAGCTAATAGATTGGACCAAACTCTTATTTTTTTCTACCTCGCCTTTTTTCCTGAAAAAATAGCATCATTTTTCCTTGGTAAGGGAGTTGATGGTGTTTCCTATCCCTATAGTGTATTAATTATATTTCTGTGGCAAGATAATTTTGAAATTATTTGTTAGTTTTTCTTACCTTCGCATTGTTTCCCAATGTAACCAGCCGGACAGGAACAATCAAATTCATTTTGTCTATTAGTACATCTTCCACGAACACAAGGTGACGACGAACAATGATCGACAGCTGAAAAAAATACAAAAATGTTGAATGATTCTTACCAATAGCATCAAAAAGCCACCATACATAGACAAAATCATTAACACCTTTATATTGATACATGTAGTGGAGTTATCAAGGAACATTTTCACTTTGAATTTTAAACAATCAGCACGCAATTGGTGAAGGTATTACAGAAAGACCCCAAAATAACAGAATGTGTTAAAACAATGCAGTAAAGCAACAAACACATCCGTATATTGATGAAGAGGGTTAATGAAACGACTTATACATGTTAAAACATTATCGGTTTTTCACTTCGCGTTGAAATTTCAAAATCTGCAAAATGAGCATTTAAAGTTTTTACCTTCACACTGTGTGCCTGTATAACCCGGTGAGCAATTACAAACATAACCATCAACCATGTTAGAACATGTTCCGTGTCTACATGGTGTGGTAGCACAATAATTGATTGCTACAAAATAGAAAACATAAGAATGGTGAAGATTATAGTAACAATAATTTTATAGGTATAACAATTTTAAGCACAATATTTGATGGCTAGAAAAGAAAACACACATTGACATTGCACAGAAATAAACAACTACTGTCATAATTACATTACTCTATAATTCAGTGCTCAAAAGTGAGCTTCTAGAAAACAAAAATATAGTGATGATCATCAAAACAATAAATATCGTAGTATAACACTTATAAATAATTTGGGCAAGTTTTATTCTTAAATTTTAAACTAAAGACTTGTGAAGTGAACTGAATTATTCTATGTACACGCACAGTCTTGTTTTAAATCTAATATAGATACAGTCGATAACGTTTTTATAGTAAGTTCAATATCAAATCGGGGGGAGACAAATTCATTTACTTACATCAAATCAGGGGAGACAAATCATTTACTTACATCAAATCATATGGGAGACAAATCATTTACTTAAATCAAATCATGGGTCACAAATCATTTAATTACATCAAATCAGGGGAGACAATTTACTTACATCAAATTAAAGGAGATAACTCATTTACTTACATTCACAGTGGACACCGGTGAATCCAGGTGGACAAACACATTCAAAACCTTGTGTACCATTTAGACATGTTCCCCTTACACAAGGTAGAGATGAACAATGGTCCAACACTGAAAAAAAAACAAATCAATGGAGAAGTCCGAGAAATGATATCCGAATGTCTTTGAAAGCAGATAACAAAATCAGATTATCCAATTGTTCTCTATATATATGTTTCGAATGTCCAAAACTAAGAAAGTTCTTCAGTGATACATTTGCAACAAATTTAGATTGTGTTTGAATGTCTGATTTTTGTTTCAGGTAAATTATACTTTCATTGCCGCTAGTAATTGATTCGTGAACTCAATCAAAAACCTATATAAAATCAGCTTCTATCTACAGGTTTTCGACTTCCCAGCTTTAAAATGTCGAAGTATGAACCCATCAAATCGTTTGGAATCCATGGACTTCTGGCTTTTTCGGGGATTTCTGGCCTTTTCAGATAAAAATGTAATGCATTTCAATTAGTGTTGTGATAAAAGGAAAATAACTCTTGTATTACCTTCACTGCAAGTAGTTCCGGTGTAACCAGGTTCACACGAGCAAGCAACTTTATTATTAGCTGTCGTACAGTTACCATTAACACAAGGTGTAGCTTGGGCTTGACAAGCATCTATGTTGAGTCCCATAGCACCAAGGAATGCTGCTCCTCCCAGTGATACTGTAGAGAAATGTATCATGATAACTTTAAAGTACATATGGAAATATATGAATAGCAGAAGATAAATAATTACATGCAAAGTGTATATAGACTTTATTTATTGACCCTTCTTTAACGTCGCATTTAACACATATATAGGTCATATACACGACGGCCGGCTCTTCCTACTATAGGTTTCCTGGACACTTTCCTATCCCCAGTACTAACTTACCCTACCACAAGGCCGACAACACATGTATAGGGTATGACCTGCCGCGACCGGGTTTCGAACCCGCGATCTCCGGATTCGAAGTCACACATGCTAACCACTACGCCACGGCCGCGGCTCTTTTTGACATTTAATTGTTAAGATCCCAGTAATCATTTTGCCACTATCCTTTACAAGGCAAAACCCCTTTTAAATTTCTTTTGTGCTTGTGACATCTTTTAAAAAACACAATAATAATCTAAAATCACCCCCCTCTTTACTTTATTGCTGAGTGGATGGTCTGTGTTACATGACAACGATAACTCCTGATAGTATGTTGCATAATCAGAATATCAGAATTGTCGCCCTAATTTTCACGTTCACAGTATGGTCAAATAAGTTCCACATGATTTTTTTGCGCTAAGGAAATAAAACGAAGCGTGCACCTACACCAAAGAACCTTCCAAGATGGCGTCTTACCTTTTTCACAATCTCTGCCATAGAAACCGTAGTCACATTTACATCTGTATGTTTTGTGATAAAACTCACATTTTCCTCTCATACAAGGGTTTGAAAAACATGCATCTATTTCAGGTGTTGTTTTTGGTATTTTGTAAGCCTTTGTGGTCACTGTGATATTTGTTTGGGGGGAAATTAGAAGAGCTGAAAAACAAAATGGCGGCGTGTAAAAAAATTCGAGGAAATAAGGTGGCGTGTTATGAATAATGGTGATGAAATTGGAAAAGCGAAAAAAATCAAAACGACGGTATGTAAAAAGGATTTGGGAGGTTAAAAGAAGAGCTGTAAAAACAAAATGGCGGTGTACAATAAATAATGGAGAACTTTTTGAAAGAGCTGAAAAACAAATGAAGACGTATAATCCTTTATTGTGAGAAAATCATAACAGCTCATATTCAAATACGACATTTTGTAATTTGATTTATTATGTTCGAGGTGATTTTTACGGAGTATATGGACATATCCGACGTGTAAAGAAGACAAATTGCTTAACTATCTTCATTTTACTTCAAAATTACGATCATGACATGGTATTATCACCATACCATATACAATCGCAGCTGCTATATAAGAAAAAAACACCAAAAATGAAACACCGTTCGTGATACTTCTAAATTATATAATTATTAAATGCTTCATAAATTCAACCAGGAAATGTGCGGGAAGTTAATGAATCTCAGCGTTCATCACGAGACGTCGACCATTAATCAACCTCAAAACAATTAAGTTGATGTTAACAACATATTTAAAAAACATCATTACACGACAAGTTGCAATTTTAATGCATTCTAAAAGCACTTAAACAAGACAATAATTGTATCAAAAATAGACATGCGCATAACATTTGCATATGGTTCATTAGAATGTGGTGAACTGTTGCGTTCCCTTGATAAAATTTCGATGAAAATGCATGTCATAACAGGTAAAGTTCAATGGAGCAATATTTTTCAATGCCTTATTATTGAAAACTGACACACTGTTATTGATATGCATCAAAGACATTGACAGCTCGCAATGACTGATTTAAATTTGACATAATGATGTCTTTAAAAACCATGCACATTTACAGATCAAATTAGACAATTTAATATTGACTTTAATACTAAATGAAAAGCAAATAAATTTATGAGTAGTTAATAAGTTAAAACAAGTATAATCACAAGAGACGTAAAGGGCAAATGTTTTCCTGACCTTTCATTTAATTATAGAGCGACCTATCATTATGAATATTTTTTATATCAATTTTAAATCATAGAGTTTACGTATATGAATAATTAAACCACCTCCGTAATCTTTGTGACAGCTACATGCATGTTATTGTAAACTATAAATGTCGAAAAGGTCGTAAACATTAAACAAATCGATCTAAATAAATAATAGCAGCCGTAGATATGCCGACAGTGCTTTGATTTCATGAGCAATGTGTGATAAGTACGATAAATAACTCAGTAGAATAAACATAGACTCACCGCACAAAACAACAACAATACATGTTAGAAGGAGAAGGTTGATAAAGGGTCTCTAAACAAAGATTTTACAGTAAGTGGACAAATGTTATACGTAGTTTTGAGAATGTTAGATTCATGCTTCAACAGCTCACTCATGAATAAATGATTTAATAAACACATATACGTTTGTATTTAAATGATATTCATTATCTAAACTCACTGAGAACACACTATAAATGCAAGACCCTTGCTATGCCTTCATGAGCAATCAGTAGTTGCCATAATGAAGCATTAAATTAATGTGTAAATAACTAATGTCTACTTACATTGCTCGCAGTCTTTGCCCCAGGAACCAGGGGGACATTTGCAGGAGTAGGTTCCCCCTGGTTTCTCTATACACGTTCCTCTCACACATGGGTTCGCTACACATGGACTAGGAACGGCAACCGTTGACACATCGATAATTGGTACTGTCGTCATACCTCCACCATGGTTAAGTCCCCTGAATACAGGTGGCGCTGAAATCACTGTAACCGGAAGAGGTTGTTCAAAATGGCGTCCACGGAAACTGTTTCTGCTGGACTGCTGTTGCTGCTGCTGTTGTTTTTGTTGATATTCCACGCCATATCTCTCGAGATTTGGAGAAGTCGTAATTCTTTGAATGTCTTTTATTCCCTGCGAGGCTAGATCACGCGACGGATAGGGAAGATCTGGGTAAGGATTATTTCTGTTAAATCCTGATGAAGGCGATTGAAAGTTGCGACTCCTCGGATCCATTGGTCCTGTGGCGTTCTGACTGTCCCAGGTTGCTACGTTTGAGTGTTGATCAGGGGTACCCCAAGGGCTAACGTTATTTCTTTTAGAGAACGTGTTCTCGTTGTTGTTAAGATGTCCTGTCATGTCAAAAGGATCATGAGGAGTATGTGGTCTAGCATGTTGTGTTTCCTTTGGAGTATCAGGCATACCAGCGTTCGTACTACCGGCTCTTGGACTCAAGGCTGACTGTATGTTAAGAACATTTTGTTCCTGGTAAGGATCAGCATTTCGTTGTGGTGCACCATGCATCCTATTGGAATTTCTGGAATGAGAATTCATTGATGAGAATTGATCCGTCTGTGCTTGTGGTCTTTGTCCCTGTCTGTCAACATTATTAGGTGACCCTGACATAGGAGAGACGCCTAGATGACTTGGTTGCCTATTAGAACCCATGACTTCTGCGACACGCTTCCGTTGAGTTTCGGACAGGAAGTCAAAATTTGTACCTGCATTAGGGATATTCAATGGTACCCCGGTGGTACTACGTGTTCTAGCCGAGTCAAAATTGCGCGGGTCTGATGGTTGGCGCGAGTTTGGTGATTGGCGCGTATCTGGTGGATAACGCGTGTCTGAAGGATGGCGCGTGTCAGATTGTCGGCGGACCTGTGCGTCTGTGATAGAAACGGCTGTCTCGTTTGGCCTTTGGGCATTACTAGAATAACCTTGTTGTGGGTTGTATCGTGATGACGGGTTAGTTGGCTCTCGGTTTCTTGAGGCTGTGTTAGAAGATGCGTGTGGATCAAAATGTCTAGATGGATCCATTTCACGTTGTCTGGTTAAACCGTCATGCCCTGCGTTTCCTGGAATTCCGGGTTCCTGTTGTGATTGGCCAAAGAAATCTGCTTCAGGATTGTTATGCTGTTCAGGTGAAAAATTTGTAAGTGATTGTCTTTGCGGTGGCATATGGCGGTCTTGAGGGCCCATTTGAGGTCCAATATTACTTGACATTTGATCCATCCCTTGGATATGAAATTCTTGAATTAAGGGTCCTGGGTCAGACACCCTCTGTATACCAGCACTAAGGGTCTTGTCAATATTTTGGGATGAAGTCATAGTTGTACCTAGATTTTCTTGTTGCCTTTGTGGGCCTCGTTTTGGGACTACTTGAGGGTCTCGATGTTGCGCATGAAATTCACTTGGCGGGCCTACTTGAGGGCCTCTTTGAAAAACGTCTTGGGGTCCTCCGTGTAAGTCTCGTGGGAATCCTTGTGGGTCTCCTTGCAAACTTCCTGGTGGGGCTCCAAGTTGACTTTGTGGATAGCCATGAGGACCTTCTTGAAAGCCTTCTGGTGAGACACCATGTTGCCCTTGTGGGTAACCGTGTGGACCATCTTGTGGTCGCCCTTGCAGACCTCCAAGTGCGACTCCTTGAGGAGGGCCGACGTCGTGTCCTTGTGGATAAACTTGCGGTCCTTGAAAGCCTTCTTGTGAACTACCTCTTGCGCCGCCATGCTGTCCTTGTAGATAATCATGTGGACCGCTTTGAAAACTTTCGTTTGGAACCCCTTGTGAGCCTCTTTGTGGATCTCTGGGTTGTCCTTGCTGTCCTTCTTGAAATCCTTCATTTGGACCCCCTCGTGAGCCCCCTCGTTGAGATCCTGTAGGGCCTCTTTGTGAACCCCTTTGTTGTCCACGTGGATCGCTTTGAAGTCCATCGTGTTGAACTGGTCGTGAGGATCCTTGTGGGCCACCGTGTTGTTCTTGTGGGTAAATTTGTGGGCTGCCTGGAATGTCTCCATGGCGGCTTCTTTGTGGACCACTTTGTGAGCTCCCCTGTGGACCTCCAAGTGGACCTCTTTGTGGACCACTTTGTGAGTTACCCTGTGGACCTCCGTGTGGGTCTCTTTGTGGACCCCCTTGTGAGCTCCCCTGTGGACCTCCACGTGGGTCTCTTTGTGGACCACCTTGTGAGGTTCCCTGTGGACCTCCATGTGGGTCTCTTTGTGGACCGCCTTGTGAGCTTCCCTGTGGACCTCCATGTGGGTCTCGTTGTGGACTTCCCTGTGGACCACCAAAGTCTGATCTAGAATGCCCTACATGGGGATCATATTCATGGGCAGGAATCCATCTGTTTCGTCCACCTGCGCTGGATGAGGAACTTTTAGGCATTGGAAGCTCTGAAATCCCTAGAGCTGAGAGGATTGCCGGAGATTCTGAGCTTACTTTGTAGCTTGGCATTCCTTGAGGATCTGGACCGCTGCTTGGTAAGCGATTGGCTTGACGTGGGTCTACGTCAAAAGGAGTTGGCGAACCTGTGACTACCAGGTTTTCATTATTCCATGGATGTCCTTTAGGGTAATGCGTATTACGCATGTCCACAAACTCTGCAGGTTGAACAGATGTGATGTCCGTCGGCTTGGGACGCAAATCCTGTTGTTGCGGCATTGATGCACGTGAATGTGGGGGCATTTTTGGGTGTTTTGGCAGACCAACACCTGGTTGTGGAATCATAGATTGTTGAGGGTATTGGTCACCTGATTTACAGTCTGTGTTGCATAAATCAGCTTTACAACATTTGATATTACAACGAACACCTGTAAATAGAAAACAAAGTGTCTGGCACCTACGGCAATGTCACTAGTTTTCGCGACCTAGCTTAGTTTTGTATTGTAGTGAACCCAATGACATACGTTAATCTGTTCAGCATGAAAGCATGAGTTGATACGCAGTTTTGTGAGATGTTTAACTACTTTAGGTAGTTGTGAGGTAACATTCAAGTTTCTTTCATAATTAAATGTTTTGAATAAACTTGAAACGCGATCGGCATATTAAATGTTAAAATATTGTTTATCATATTGATACATGTACTACTATATATTAAGCAGCACAAATGACTATTAAAAGTAATAAATTGTTGATTTTATTAAGCAATCGATTTTAAAGTCTGACAGCCATGGGTAAAGGGCATGTAAAAACATGTAAAAATACACAGTTATTGTTTTATAGTTGTCATCCCGTCATATCACGCAGTCATTTTCTTCTGTCATTATTATATCAATTGTCTTCATTAACTTGTTTTTATTGAATTAATTATGCCTCATTGCATTGCATAATATCATTTACACTTAGTATACAGCACCCTCCAAACGTTATTTGACAAAATCCTGTTTTAGGGTAAAGTTATTTACATTTAGCCAAAAAAGAACAAAATACAGTAAAGATCCGCTATTAAGTCCAGCAAAATCGATGGTCTTAATAGCGAAACGGTCATATTATAGAGACCCTTTTGTTAACAAATTTAGCATTTGGGATCTTAATATTTGTCAAAAATCGCATGATTTTGAAATAACAAAAGTGGTTTTAATGGCGGAACTTTACTGTACAATAATACTTGGTTATGATACACACTTGGTTACAAAAAAAACTCTTTTTTGGAACGCTTTTCATTCTTTTCATTGCTATAAAAAGTCAGCTCGGCTATAGCTTACTAGTATAAAGCATACACTAGGTTATAACATACTTCTTTATTATATTGAGTATGTAATAAACACTTTTTAAACGAGTTTTACTGTAGTCATCCGAGACAATTTTAAAATCAGTATTAATTAGTTTATGTACCAAATTTATGATTCAAACCTTGTAACGTGTATAAGCTTTAGTTATATTGAAATTAACTTTAGGTATGTGTGATAATTTTCGTCAAAACTTCTATTGCCAAAGAAAGCCATTTGGAGGTTTTCTCAAATGTCATTTTAAAAACTGTTGAAGTCTTTTTTCAAATTTGTCGAAGAACTTTTGAAGGGAATTGTATCAGCGGTATCTTTGACAAGTAATGATGTTCAAAAGAGAATAAAAATTATAATGAAAAGGTGCAGCATTGAACAGAATGACTGCATTGTACTCAAATGGACAAGTTATGTCAGTTTTATTGAAGATTTGTGAACACTTACCGTTTGATATGGCGTCTAACTTCTTCCCCATAAACATTGCATAAATATTACTGTATTCGTTGAACTGATCATTGCAAACCTAAAAAATAATTATCTTTTAATCATACTGGGTTTAACGCCGTGTCGACGCGATTTTTTAGTTTATTTCACGGCGTCCTGCACACCTAACCCAGCTTTCCTGTAACCTTATCTCAAACCAGTACTCACCTACCATTGAAAAATAATAAACTTTATTTGTACTGTGTTTAACGCCGTGTCAACACAATTTTAAGGTTATTTTACGGCGTCCAGCGCAGCTAACATAGCTTTCCTGGACCATTATAGCCATTACAGTAAAGTTCCACTACTAGGGCCATTAAAATTGATTGTCTTAATAGCGAAGCGGTCTTAATATAGGGACAGTTTTCTCAATGTGATCATTCAGGACTCTTACATTGTCAAACAGTGCATATTTTTGCAACATCCAAGGTGGTCTTCATAGCGTTACTTCATCGAAACTTGCTTCTAAATCAAGACTTAAACGGTTTTGTTTATAACAACGATAACTGTGCTAATGAAATGAAACAAAATATTGTTACAAACCATACCTGTTCTTGTTCACATTTGGTTTGGTAGTTCGGAAGATGCGAGGATGGATCGATAGATTTCAATAACATACAGACCTAGAAATGATAAAACAACATGATTAAATAAACATAGTTAGAATAAAGAACTGTTTATATGTTGAGTTCTCTGATAAAATTATTTAAAAAATATATAAAAACAGTTTTAGAAAAACGAACCATTTGTGAAGACGTTATAAGAGTTTAGTTTTGTAGAGTTTTCAATAGTTATTTGCTTTAACTCTGTAGTTCTCTTATGAAATTATATGAAAAAACATTTTAGAAAACAAACCATTTGTGAACTAGAGTTTAGTTTTGTAGGTTTTTCACAAATAACTTGCTATAACACGGTATCAATATCATGTTCCTTTTTTGATCAATGTGATTTAAAATAATGAAAACAAACGCACTCTCGAGGCAGGTTTTTATACTATAACTGTCTTTACTATTTCACCATTTTTAACATTAATTGGGATAACGTGGAGTGCCTGTTCCTCCTGATAAGGACCCATATGCAGAAGGTTTATTGGTAAAATGTCGTATTAAATGAATTGAAAAGATGTTCTATACTGTGTCAGCGCGCCGTTTCTATTTACAAAAAATACTTATTTGTTTAAAATATATGTAGCACACATTTAATTCTGGACAACATAACCCGATTGCAGATGCACTGTCTCGCTCAAGAAAATTACCGGTGATCTTTCAATTTTTCGAACGTGGCAAATTCTGAAGTACGCGTCATTTAACTCCACATCAACTCCTAAATGTACATAAATATACAAGACTATTAAAACAAACATTGTGATATAAACACCATACCTCGTGTTGTTTGCAAACTTTAAGTGTATTACATCCAGCAACACTGTCACTTCTGGGACAGTTAGCACAAATTGGTCCCCGGAATGAAGCAAATCCTGGAATATATGGGTTGATAATTATTTTGTGAGCCAAAGCGGCTGGTTTAGTCTTGTATTTTGTACATTGAACCACGAATCAAGCTCCCCATTCTTAAAAATAATTACAGTAAGATACCACTATTGGAATAATCAAAGCAGATGGTCTTAGTAGCAGAATTTTAATATAGAGACCATTTAATTATCTAATTAAGCATTTGGATCTTAAAAGTCGTCAAAACTAGCATGAATTAGCAATAATTACAAATAAAGGTATTAATAGCAGAATGAACTTCATATACGAACGTCTTCTCTCACTTTAAGAAATTAGGATTTAAATCCACGGTTGCAATACCACGTGACTATGACATCACAAAAGCTACGGTTTGAAGAAAAATCAAAGAAAATCAGCATCATTTCAAAGTTTTAAAGATCTGCAAGCCTTTTAATTCTTGTCAGATTTCAATAGCACCTGCGTGAGGCAGAAAAGTTTATACCATTGCAGCGCATCTCATCTCCAACACCAGTTTTTTACTTTTTGCTTCAACTCTGGAAAACTATTCATTTCAGTGTGCTACAGTGACAAGTCGTTGTCCTTTTTGAACAGGAAAACGATGGTAGGTTATCCTTTTATGTTATAAAATAAAAAATAATCAACTTATCTCTAAAAGAGAGGTAAAAAAAATTATTCTAAGTTTGGTATGCTTACCGTTGCTTCCACATCCCAAACTGTTACAAAGTTTTGTGTGACAACAGTTAGAACATATCACAGGATCAGTTGACGTTCTTTTGGTTGAATTAGCTATAGGGTTACCATATCTATCAACTCTTTGTGTGTTTATACCCTCAGGAATGTGACGTCTGATTATTGGTTTTATACCATCGCATTGCTGCAAGAAAAACGTATTTATATAAAAGAACTCTTTCAAAATGACGTCAATTAAGAAAATTTATGACGTCATCTTAGAGAAGAGCAGACGTCGTATTGTATTTTGATGATAGCCCACAAGACTGTGGTATAGTTCGTTTTTTTCTCAACTGTCAAAGCTTGAATTATTTCACGGTGACTGAATGCATTGTTTTTGTACTGGCGGCTTTATTGTTATTAAAAATATGTTGACTAAAACATATCATACGTCATAAGCAGCTTTACTCCATCACAAAAAATCATGAATGTATCGCGACGATAATTTTGACAAACGCATTCACCGTGAAATTATTCATGTTTTGACAGTTGAGAAAACAAACCGAACTATAAGTGCATTGTATTTAAGAGCGAGTTACTAAACTCTTGCGGACAACCCTCGATTTGTAAACATATGACTGATTTTGACGTGCTTTATAAATAACTCGTGCTAAAGCACTAAATATTTAATTATAGCAACAAAACTCGTGCCTATATTTTATTATACAACAAAATATAGACAGCTGTATGCTATTTCGTTATTCGTTAATTGACAACATCATATTTCACCCCGAGACTGAAAATGTTTATTACGGAGCGAGCTGTTAAGCGTTCTATTTTTAGAAACAAATGTAGTATTGCCTTCAACATCAATTTTGTCGCAAAACATTTAAAGACATCATGGGAATGTCACATGATATAAAATATCTATGATTTATTGCCACATAATGCATTGTGCTGTTTAAAAACAAAATAAAAAAGGGCAGATAAAACATAATGCATTTTGTCACTTATTTTGAAACTGTAAACAAACATAAAAACATCAGTTGTGTGGGAAATACTCTTCATAAATCATTTATGTTGTGTTGAAAGACATTTGCATTAATATTTATAAACTGCGGATGTTGATAAGTTTATCATCTTAAATTGCAGTTTCCAGCGGCATGTTATTACTTTTTTACAATAAAATGGATGTAATTTATTTGTGGGTAAATATATTAATCAACAACGCAATTTAAAATGAAATTTGACGTCAAGTCGAGTACAAGGCCAAAACAGAGCTCTCTGGAAAGGAAAGCATGTATGCTGGAAAAATCTGGTGCTGTGGAGCATTTCTAAGAATGGTGAGTAGCTTGACTGACCGCCGTGATATGACCTATGCAGTGTATTACTGCGGCGTCAACCCCCTCCTCCCCAAAAAGGGGAACCTAGATTTCGGGCTACATACAAAAAAAATCTAGCAACTTGATTTTTATCTAAGATGTAAAATAGCTAACAATTTTGTGATAGGTTCTATAACTTTTTAAAGGCACTGTACATATGGTTTTGTTAAGTTCAAGCCACATTGAAATTAAGAATACAAAGTATAGAATATATTGTGACAGTGTCTTCGTCTGTTTTACGATGATTTCTATCGTAAGATGTTTTTATGATATACTCTCGTGATATTTTAACTTACCTGGGCCTCACGACATCCTAGATCGTAAGTTATCTCCCCTGACGATGTGAGAAAAGCTTCTACAAAACATCTCTGAAAATATACATAGAATTTGAAATGATAAACATCGGGCGTTTCCGTAAACATAGTAAAATACAATCGATAAACATCGGACGTTTCCGTAAACATAGTAAAATACAATCGATAAACATCGGGCGTTTCCCTAACCATAATTAAATACAATCGATAAACATCGGGCGTTACCGTAAACATACTTGAAATACAATCAATAAACATTGGGCATTTCCGTAAACATGGTAAAATACAATCGATAAACATCGGGCGTTTCCGTAAACATAGTAAAATACAATCGATAAACAACGGGCGTTTCCGTAAACATAGTAAAATACTATCGATAAACATCGGGAGTTTCTGTAATCATAGTAAAATACAATTGATAAACACCGGGCGTTTCTGTAAACATAGTAAGATACAATCGATAAACATCGGGCGTTTCTGTCAACATAGTAAAATACAATCGATAAACACCGGGCGTTTCTGTAAACATAGTAAAATACAATTGATAAACACCGGGCGTTTCTGTAAACATAGTAAGATACAATCGATAAACACCGGGCGTTTCTGTCAACATAGTAAAATACAATCGATAAACATCGCGCGTTTCCGTAAACAAAGCAAAATACATCGGATTCTATTTTTAGTAACCTGTGTAATGTCTTTTGACTTCAGTTTTAAGGATTAAATATGTTATTACAAAGCAATGCTTAATAAAGTAATACCGTGCTCTTTGTTTGAATGGAAGTCGCTTTAAACCACGTGTTCATAAATGTGTATAAACAAGGCAAAACAGAGCAGAACAGAAAGGAATATACAATTCATTAAATTTGGAGTAAGACATTATTACATTACCATTTACTATTAATTAGAATTAACAATATGAAAAATAGATCCAAATTCTATGCATTATAAAGAAAGTGAAATTACCACGTGGAGGTCACGTGGGAATGAACATTCAAAATTTGTAATTTACTTAAGATTGTTGAAAGTTTTTAGTTACCTCGGTTTTACGACATTTCTGAAAAGTTGTACAGTCTGTTGGATGTAAAACATCGTTACATTTTAAACAATTAACGTCAGCTGAAAATATTTATATAAGAAATTTAAATGTCAACAAACAGAGTTGTCGTTCCTGATATCTAACGCCGCGCAACCAGTGGTTACCTCCCCTTAATAAAATCAGCTCAACGCGTGATATGAGAAGTGAACATATCTGCATTTTTGTCTTTATAATAAGCTTTAGAAATTTATACAAGATACACATTTTGTTATTAACAATCAAATCGTGGAGAATCTAAACCATTTTGGATTGTTAGTGAACAAATTGGCGCCAGTTTGAGAAAAAAAACCATCTAGTATTTTGCCATTATCTATTTTATTCGACAAAACAAACTTTAATATAACAAAAAAATTTGTTCGCGTTGATACATAGTTTGGGTGAACTGTGAGCAACTGTCGACTTTTTTGCATAAGTATGGCAGAGTTGGGCTTACACTAAAAACCTTCTATAAAATATGTAGGGAACCAATCTTAAATGTTCAATCTTTGGACAAAATGGTTTACCGTATGAAAACTGCATAAGTTGTGTCACAATAAATAATAATATGAACATGGTAATGGAGTTGTCCATTTATGAATATTTTCTTGTCCTTTGTTTAACTACCTGAGGTGAACCTGAAATGTAAGAAGAATTGTCTTAATTTATGCTAATTACTTTACATGTATATTATTTAGCATATTTCATAATTATTCATTCTTTTCCACATAATTACATTTGTACATACACAAACAATCGTATTAAGGCTAATGAATGAAGTCCTTGACATTGCAACAATGGCTACTTTGTTTTCATAATCGGCAACCCTCGGCAAAGTCCTCTTACAGGCTATGTAGTTACTGGGAAATTATAGGTCAATTATGCGAATAAAATGATCATATAATGATAATATTTATTTGGCATAGTGAACACATAGCATATTTACAATAACATATATATCAGCATGTTGTAATTTACCATGACAAGCACACCAACACCAGGGATAGCACAAAAAAGGGCAAGCCCTTATTTCAATTGTGATGCCTACGCTCAGTAATATCAATAATTATTGGAAAAAGCAACTGCCTGCTAATTCCGAAAATAAATGAGTAATTACGATGATTATCGATCTATTTATTTGGAGACGTTCGGTCATTTCCGGTGATAGTCAATCTAACCCCGGATGTATTCATACATTGGAGTTTTCTATATTTATAGCTGATTAACGACGTCATGACCATTTCTACGCCACTGAGAAATAGATCCATTAACCTCAATGATGACGTCATTTTTGCATTATTTGCATAAATTATACATAAAATCAAATTAATATGTCACTGTGGAAATGCAACATATGTGCTTAATTGTTTAAAATGGATTTAAAATAACAATGAAGAACGCCATTGATGACGTCATTTTTGTATACATCACGTGACCGGAAAAATCTTTCATGGCGGCTTCCTACGTACTTTAAAGATGTGGTTTGCTGTCATGTGAATAACTTGTTTTGGTTACTTTTTTCGATATGAATTCTATATCACAAACAACTTTGAAGTTTTGTTTTGATAGCATTCTTTTATAGATTATACAGCGATCATAATAATATCATGAACTATGCATTTCCGGTTTTGCGCGCATGCGCACATACTTAAAAGTCATTTTATTTGATTATTTCGATTCCTCATACGTCTCGGGTTTACGTGCAATGGAAAATTTGTCCACAGAGTTCCGGACACCAACTTTTTCATTTTTTGAAAATTATTCTTTCGTCATTTTTGATGTACTTTAAATTTTCTAACAGGCTACGTTTCCGCTAGTCTACATTTTTGCTCATGAAAGTTTGATATGCTGTCGGCATGAAAATATATGCTTAAAGAGAGATAAAATTAATAATGCATTCTTTTAGGCTGTATTTGCTAATTAGTTAATTTGTATTAAACATAATTAATATTACATTTTCGTGACTTTTATTAAACAGCTGTGACTCATGTTGGACAACGGTTGTATTCTTTTAATTATTAAATTAAATTGAAATTAATACCGTCGGCATTCATAAGAGGAACAAGCGTTATTTATATACACGTGCACTTTTGTCTCATAAATAGCTTTTTTCACTTCGTTTGATAGTTAAGTTTTTGAGTTTGAACTTGAAACAAACTGGCCTTGTCTATAACCAGGTCATTCCGTCGTATATCTGCACAATTTGGACTAGTTATCGTAACTACATGTATATACCCTTGCAGAGTTAGGCCTTTGTCATTCTTTGTTCGGAACTTATTTCAAACGCATAATTCGTGGCAACAGTAAACTCCTTGATGTAATTTCAAAACAGTATTACAAAAGAATTTAATCTCATTGTGGGAAATTATATTAATGTTTGGTAATAAATTATTTCTTTTTAAATTCATTTTTTCCGATTTGTTTGCAAATCAACAATCGCGTTTCCACGAGCATATGATTTGATGTCCAAAACATTGATAAAATACACTTATAATCATATCTATTTATTCCATAGAAATGGAAGCAAATCTCTGATTTGATGAAAAAAGTATATTCAGAATATGATTGAAGCTCCGTAATTGACAGATCTAACGATCACGGCAGCATGATTTAAGAAAGATAGTGTTAGAAGTCAATAAATATACATCAAATTTTAGAAAAAAAACAACCAGTATTTATGTCATTAATTGAGTAATAAAACACAGAATACGTTTTGGAATATACCCTTTTGCTACATGGTTTGAAACTACGTGTACTTTTTTGTCGATGACATGTCACAGTATTATCTAAATTTCAAATCATTGCCTGATGTCTGTAACAAATATGTTTTTGAACGCAAGGATAATGGCCTGTTTTATTAAGCAACAATTCTCTGATGTTAGTATATAGCCGCCATTTTACAAAACAGCGCAACACTAATCTCATTGGAGTTAAGCACTATTCAAATTAACGATTATATATTTTCACAACAAACTTACGTTTCAAATTATCGTAAGTCATAATGATGAAACATTCGTAAATTGTTTAATAATTTTCTTTTTATATTCTAAATTACCGCGATTGGATTATGTTGACTTTTGTTGTATAACATCTCATAATGACAAAAATAAATGATCTTGCAACTGACGCTAACACAATTGACGTACGATGGATTTTATCGTAAGACATTTTATTTCCATAATTTCTTGCGATTGAATAAGCCTAAATTACGTTCTTGAATTTCCAAGAAACATTAACAAAATAAATACGAAATTAATTCAGTTTACTGTATATAATTGTAAGTTATATATACAAAAAAATAATTTTAAGATACAGAATTTAAGTATTTTACGATCTGAAACAGTCTAAAATTGTTCAATTAAGTACTAAAAAAATTGAAGTAAATTTGAATAATCGGTCTTTAAACTCGTGACGTCACGTACCCTTGACTGCCCTAAAACAAATAAAGGAATAAAAGCAACTTACATTTAACTGAAGTGAAGCGTCTTATCTTATTTCGAAAATGAAGAGTTCCCGGACTATTTTTTCCTCAAAAAATCTTCCAGGATCTATTTTTCTCCGTATCCTTCCGCCTGATTGTCAAGAATTATTCCGGTCTGGTCTATCGTGTATTCTACAAAGTTATGAAATGTTTAAACATGTATAAAACGAAAAAGTAATTAATAACCTGTCATTAATGTCAAAATTAGTGAGGTATTAAAATTAATTAATGAATTTACTTTAAGTATAAATTCTAACATCCATGGCGCTACCAAGTCGAAACTGAGCGTAACTTCGCCGCGTCATGTACGATAGATGAAAACAATATACAATGTCGGTACATTTGTGACAGCTGTGAGCAGTTCTTGCATTTTAATGAGTTTTGCTTAATGAAGTAGGAAGCCTAAGTTGAATGTTTTACATCTTTAAGACGACGAATTTTATACTTCCAGACACTATGACTGTCATTTCTGTCTATTCGGCAGACTTCGAGATTTTCCGTGGTATGTTCGGAGACAGATTCAAGCTGACAGGCGATTGTACAAGAACGCTCGTCGGTCGGTTTAATTTATAAATTTGTAATGCATATTTGCATGAATTCACAATTTTGCGGCTAATGTGTCAAAATCCACCAAACTTGCGGCAATTTGAGAGAATGGGCAACTTGTATTGTCTTTGAATACTAAATTTTGTAGACCTGAGCCATTTTGTGTCGTAATTTTTCAGCCACAATATAGGGACCAGTGTGTAATATAATAGGGTCATTCAATTTACTATCTTTGGCAAACATCAAATATTTACTTAAACTATTGGTCACTCAAACCAGTCCGGACAAATTGATATTCTAGATCTTTCCAAATTAGTAATGTTTCAACATGTTTTCTTGATTTCGCGGGGCGTGGGTACAAGCGTTATAAAAGGGAACCGCAGCATGACTGCGGGGTCCACAGTGGTTAGTCGCTGCTCAATGTGAGTACGACCGAAGTACACTAATAAACGTAGCTAAACTGTTGGTTGTGTTTCTCGATCTCTTATGTTACACATGTGAAATGGGCCTAAGATCCAGGATTGAGGACCAGGGTTGTTGCGGAAGGATGAGGGGTAAGTCAATTTTTATGTTTTAAGGATTTTCTCGTTTTATCTTTGTTATGGATTTGGCACAGGTTTTAGTATCTCTGAATGATAAATTAGGGGGGTTAGGCTTATCTGACGTAGTGACGACTTTTAGCGGTGATAAAACAAAATTTAATTCGTGGATAAAAAGTATAGATAAATGTGCTGTCATTAATGGCTTACCAGAGGAAAGAAAAATAAATTTAGCATTTAGGTACAGTACTGATAAGGTATCAGAATTCATACAAAAATACTTAGATGGGAACCAACCGACGTGGCGAGAGTTAAAAGCAGAACTAGCCACGCGTTTTGGCCAAATAAAAAATTTAGATTTGAATTTCACTAAACTCACAAAAATAAAACAATTCGAACACGAGAATGCGCAGAACTTTGCGGATAGGATCATAGCTCTGGCAGAAGATGCTTATGAAATAGGACAAACTGGACTGCCTGTCGTAGAACGACAATTAATAATGTTCTTCACGGAAGGGTTACTTCAATCTTCCGTGCGTGCCCGCTTGATACGCGATAATCCGCGCACGTTACAAGGGGCTATAGACATAGCCAATCGCGAGCAATCGGTAATAGAGAGACTAAAAATGCGCGCTCAACCCGCGATGGAATATCGTGAAACTCCCCGCACTGAAGAGCCCATGGAGGTCAGCAATGTTAGGAGGGGTTTACTAAAATGCTCGTACTGCAAGCGTTCGGGGCACGCGATTAAGGACTGTCGCCTCAGAAATAAAGAGCAAATAAATGAAATAAAATATCAAATGCCAAAATTACCAAACGGAGACAGATACGCGGGGGTTACATGTTGGTTCTGTGGTAAACAAGGCCATTTTAGAGCCCAATGCAGGGAATGGAATGCTCTAAGGGGATCTTATAGACACCCAAACAGTTTTAGGGGGCAATCCTTCCAAAATTCAAAAAACTAAATAGTTTCCGCCAAGTAGAGGTCGGTGGTAGGAAACGTAATGGAGACTTGCTACATTCTAATGATTTATTAGGACTTAAAGATATTCCCAGTTCAA
This sequence comes from Mactra quadrangularis, assembly GCA_025267735.1. NCBI lineage: Eukaryota > Metazoa > Mollusca > Bivalvia > Venerida > Mactridae > Mactra > Mactra quadrangularis. The sequence goes on from CM046310.1 coordinate 1,578,405, forward strand.
TTCTGATAAATATAGAGAAATTAAAAATAAGATGTCTTTTAGATACAGGAGCTGCCTGTTCTGTTTTACATAAAAGAGTTTATGACAATTTAAAATATAAACCAAAATTAGAAAAAACAAATATTCGACTGGAATCGGCATCAGGCTCTAAACTTAACGTTCTCGGCTATGCCGAAATAAAATTTAAAATAAACAATCTCACTTTATCTCATAAATTTGTAATTACAAATAATTTGTCAAGAAATTGTATTATCGGACGCGATTTTATGTTAGCAAATAGTTGTCGCATTTATTATGATTTAAATAGCGTAAGAATTAAAGATGTTTACGTATCATTAGTAGACGATCGTTGTATCGCATCTATAGTAAGATTAAACAAAACTACCATCCTTAAGCCACAAACTATACATCAAGTTGTAGGTAAACTTAAATATAATCCAAGCTTAAAGGTAAACAAAAATTATCAGATATGTGAATTGCAAAGTGGATTTGTGCAGCAAGAAACTTGTTTGCTTTTAACACCTACTTTAGCGTTTGTTGACGATTATAGACGTGTGCCCGTTATATTGACAAATAGATCCAATAAAACTATTAAACTGAAACGAGGCTGTGCAATTGGACAAGTACAGAATACCAACGACTATTCTGTAGAGTCGATCATCAGCAACGATGACGACGATCTGTGTGTAACGGAAAATTTATGTCCAACACCCAAACAATCAGTTAACGTCGATGATGTCAAAACATCTAAAGAACATATGGACCTTGTTTTGAATATGCTTAGCAAAAACAATGATATCTTTTCTAAATCTGAGTATGATCTAGGCAAAGTGCCCGGAGTATCTGTAAGAATACCGACTGATGGTTGCCAACCCATTAAACAAAGACCATATAGGCTCCCATTTACTCAACATAAAGACATGAAAGATAAGATAGACAAAATGATAAAAACAAATATAATCAGACCTAGCCACTCAGCATGGGCTGCGCCGGCTTTGCTAGTTGACAAACATGATAAGAGTAAAAGACTTGTAATTGACTACCGCAGGCTGAACCAACACATAGTTCCATGTTCTTATCCTCTCCCGCAAGTTGATGATGCGATAGCTCTTTTAAAGAATGCTAAATATTACTCTTCTATTGATTTAGCTCTAGGATTTCACCAGCTGGAAATCCACCCGCATGACCGCGAAAAGACAGCATTTGCAACATTTTTCGGGCTATTCGAATGGACTAGGCTTCCAATGGGACTGAAAATTAGCAGTAACATATTTTATTCTGTTGTTAGGAAAGTTCTCACTGGTCTGGAAGACTTTACATTTAGTTTTTTGGATGATATTCTCATTTTTAGTAGTACTTTAGAAGAGCATATCAAGCATTTGCAAATTGTTTTTGATCGAATAAGGCAAAACAATATGAAATTAAAGTTGAAAAAATGTCAATTCTTAAAGGAAAGTACTGTTTTCTTAGGGCACGTTATTTCTCACGAAGGGGTAAAGCCTGATTTACAGAAAGTAGAAGCATTAAAATTGTTGAATACTCCAACGAATACTAAAATGGTCAAGGCATTCCTGGGTATGACCGGTTTCTATAGAAAATTCATTCGTAACTATGCTGAAATTTCACTTCCGTTAACTAGATTAACACAAAAGAATGTACCCTTTGTTTGGAATGACGTTTGTCAACAAAGCTTTGACAAGATTATACAGGAACTTGAGCGGTTGCCAACGTTATATCACCCAGATATAAACAAACCCTATACTTTATACACTGACGCGTCCGATCATTCCATTGGTGGAGTACTTTCCCAATCACTTACAGGAAAACTTGAAGATGAGAGGCCGATTTATTTTATTAGCCACAAACTGTCCAGAATATAGGGACTGAAATGACCCATGTTAATGAAATAATAGATAAAGCCAAAAGTCACTATGTTACTGATAATGTCCATACAAAAACAGACAAATTAGCTGACACATTAACCGATTTACAAGATTATTTAAAAGGTCTAAATAATACTTACGGGAATATAATTAAAAGCTATTCAGATTTATACTCAATATCGTCGCGTCAAGCAAGGTCAATTTTGCCCCTTGGAGGTGTGTTTAAATTTTTATTCGGTGTTGCGGATGATACCGACGTATCTAAAATGCGACACGACATGAAGATGATGCAAAAATCGCAAAAGCAAGTGTTGCATATTATTGAACATAATATGTCAATTTTAAATGTTACGAGAACAGACATATCGCAAAACAGACATTCCATAAATGATCTCATTACGTCAATGGATCAAGTTCAAATAGAAATTCGTTCTATAGGTAACCGCCTTGAGCACCAGATTCAGCAAATAATGGCATTTCATGAAGTCATTAACAATTTACAACTAACTACAAGCGAAATTCGCCGTATGTTAATACACGCTCAAATGTATCTTGAAGATTTAACAATTAAGTTAAATATGCTTAGTTTACAGAAACTAACACCAGCACTTATTACGCCAGGTCATCTTCGTGAATTACTAAATGATATAAGTAATAAGTTGCCCAAAATATTTTCATTTCCATTAAATCCAGATACTCAATTATGGGAGTTCTACACATCGTTGCATTGTAAAACAATTTTAAATAATGATAAATTAGGAGTGATTATCGACATACCCCTTAAACCGGTCACAGAAACATTCATGTTCGTGCAAGCGGTACCACTTTATATACCGTACGCTAACAAAACTGAAAAAATCAAAATAAGTTCTAATGTACCACACTTCACAGCTTCAATCGACATTGAGGCTGACTATTTCTTAATAAACACCGATTTCTCGCAATTCGCAATCATGTCCGCGCGCAGCGCATACAAATGTCAGGATGAGTTGCTTCCTTTTTGCGAAATTGAAAACGGAATAGAATCAACGTATAATTCAAAATCTTGTTTAATAGCGTCCTATCTAAAAAGGCAAAATGACATCGATCAATATTGTAAAACTCTAATTCATACTGGAATATCAATGCCAAGAGCTATTTCTATCAATACAAATAGATGGCTTATTTTATCAAACGAAAATATTCAATTTTCGATTAAGTGCCAAAATGGGTCGAGTTCTGTCTTTAACGCTCAGTCGCCGATTGGTGAATTGCAACTTCAGTCTGAATGTAAGGCAATTAACAGTCATTTATTCTTACCACAACATTTCCTACGATCTCTCCAAAGCAATATGGATCAAATTAGAGCTGAGAAAATTGAAATTAATCATCTTAACATGTCTAGAATTTGGCAATCATTTATAAATTCATTCGGAAATGAAACCGTTGTTAATATACCAAATAAATTAAAGGATATAACAAGGGTGCCACTTGAAAATTTTATTGATCAATTACACACTTTGGATGAAAACATAGTACCGGAAACTGATGACAGCGCATTTGCTCTTAACTTGAAATCAATTCTTTTCATTTCTGGGATATTAATAATAAGTTTCATACTTTTAGTATTATTCTTAATTGTTAAAAAGAAATTAAACCTTAGGTTCTGTGCTAATGACATTGCAAAGGTGACGGGTGAGTCTGAGAAGCATAATAACTTGACAGCAACCCCAATGGAATATAAATTCAAGATGCAACCAATGATCACTGACCAACATGCAGAAGCATCACAGCCAATGCTTCAAGGCTTGTTAAATCCACCAGAAACACCACCACAAGAATCCATGTACCCGCTAAGATCACTGTATATCAGGAACTAAGACGAGATGTGTAATATAGAAACAACAACAACCAATATGTTAAAAAAAAAAAGTGTGGACAATATTCAAGAAACCAAACAATTAAAACTAGTTTCCAGTTACCAAAACAGCAATAGTAATGAACAATATTATATTCAATTAGTTAGCTGCAAAACTGTGGACTTATTTTAAATATAACACTATTTATAGTGTCAAAGATGTTTCAACATAAACAATGGTTAACTAAAAACCATAGAGGACATGTATAAACGTTACTAAATTACATGTATATCCAACGATGTTCTATTCTACAAGACGAACAACTACTGATGTCACATAATATAGATTAAATTTCAATGGCGAAGAATGGTGGATGGAAGATAAACTTCAAAATGGTAGATAAACTTAAAAATGGTGGATGGTGGATAAAACAAAAATGGTCGATAAAAACTCAAAATGGTGGATAAAACTTTAAAATGGTGGAAATCACAGAATGATTTTAGCATAAAGATACGTAACACTAATATTATAATACTGTCATTGATAAATTTCATTGTTTAAATATAGTTTAATGTGTCAAGCATAAGTAAAATATATGACACTTTTATATAACTATTTTTTGAGTGATTTTAATTGTATAATATTGTCATTCCTAGATTGTATGCATCTGTTAGCAACAATTATTGATTTTAAATAGGTATACACATATAGATACATACACTTGTTTGTCTGTAATTACATGTATGTGTTATAACACCATGTCTTAACGTTTGTCTCATGTGGACATGCCTGTATGTGGGTATTTTTCTTATGTTAACAATTATGTAATTTTGTAATATTCCCATGTTAATGTACTTTTTTTAGTATCCGGACTACATAAGATTATTATATTATTAAAATGTGTTAGTAGATAGAGAAATTAATTGGATTGTTTTGTATATTTTCAGTTATAAATTATATACATAAAGAGAACTATCAACCTATTCTCAGGGAGAAAAGAGTGGCAAAAAAAAAAAAAAATGAATACAGAGAATACGAACAATAAACTGTGAGATGTAAATTTTCAAACTCGTGTTAATGGTAACGAACAATATCAAACAAATTGGATGAACAAGAAAAGTGAAGAAACAATACAACATGTGAATGAAATATCAGTATCGTGAACAATAAATAAAAAACTATAGTGTTCTCTGTATAATTAACATTAACTAAATTTTGCAGTGCTTTATATCATTGACAATATAGAAGTTTTAACTAAATTTTGCAGTGCTTTATATCATTGACAATATAGAAGTTTTGCCTCCTTTTCCCCAAAATTGTAACTCGCAGTAAGCGAGAGAGAATGATGGTTCTTAATATTATTAATAGATTTAAATTTTTTGTTTTATTGCTTACAATATTGTTTTTTTTTAGGGATTAAAATAATTGATGTTGTGATGATTGTATAATTATAATGTTACTTTTACATGATTTCTTTTCAGGGATTTAAAAATTTGATTGTAATAAATGATTAATTATGATGTTTGATATTTATGTATGTGTACTCAAACATGAAGTAGCGACTAACATAGCAAGCTTGTCAATCTAAAATATCATTAAAATGTTAATTAAGTCGATTTAAAACGTTCATTAAGAAGGGGAGTGATTGTGTAATATAATAGGGTCATTCAATTTACTATCTTTGGCAAACATCAAATATTTACTTAAACTATTGGTCACTCAAACCAGTCCGGACAAATTGATATTCTAGATCTTTCCAAATTAGTAATGTTTCAACATGTTTTCTTGATTTCGCGGGGCGTGGGTACAAGCGTTATAAAAGGGAACCGCAGCATGACTGCGGGGTCCACAGTGGTTAGTCGCTGCTCAATGTGAGTACGACCGAAGTACACTAATAAACGTAGCTAAACTGTTGGTTGTGTTTCTCGATCTCTTATGTTACACAGTGTATATTACGGGCTTAGCGCAAAACGGTCGTAATTCATTATTTTTAACTTAAGTTACGACTGTTTTGCGCTTAGGCCGCGATATTAATTTATAACAGACATGAAAACTGTCTTGACATCTTGAAGTCATTAAAATATAACATGCATTAGAGACACAATAAACATGTCAAATCATATTGCTTTCAAAGTTAAGGTTAGACGAAGTGTCCCATTTCTTAAAATGAGGTCCTTTTACAAATATCTGAAGTTTTTTAGTTGGAGGCAAAACAAACGCTTAATAATAACTTTACACGGCGTACGTTCTTGCTAAAGATCACAGATCTGGTTAGAACGTGTCTTTTCTAGCAAGCAACGGAAATTGATGAGCTGTTCCGGTAGAGTCAGCTTACCTTCGAGTTCTTTTCCAGCTATCTACGGAAATTGTCGAGCTTTTCCGACAAAGTCAGCTTACCTTCGTGTTTTTCTAGCTATCTACGGAAATTGACGTTCTGTTTCGATATAGTCAGCTTACTTTCGTGTTTTTCTAATTATCTTCGGAAATTGTCGATCTGCCACCATTGAACCAACCATTGTGAATACACAACTTCATGATAGATTATAAATACTACACCATCATTTCTTGACTGGCAGTTTTCATGACAATATCTGACTTATGCTTTCAATGATTTTAATTTGATATTCATGAGAACCCTTCACTTTGATATTTATTTCATTCCTTTATTGTCTATAAAAAATAAATCATGAATACATTTAGTCATTTATTAATCGTCGGCTCTTCGCCACAAGCCACTTCCTGTCTACGTCACCTCGTTGTAAAACATGTAAAACAATAAATTTCTTGGAAAAACTATTAAAATTGAGAGGAATTAGATTTATATCAAGTGAGGTAACTACATCTAAGTAAGCGAGAAAGTTAGCTGAGTAGTCTCCCTTGAGTAATGAATACAGAAAGTTAGCTAGAATTATCTCCCTTTATTCATCAAATTTGAAACCTATGTTTTCTAAATGAATCCAAACATAACATTTTTATTATTTAACTGGAAAAAATAACGTCTTATAAATGTACATAGATAAAACTAGCTCAGGACTAAAATGATTCAGTTTTCCTTCCTTTATTTTAAATATGGCGTGTATTTTGATCAATGAACGGTTGCATGATTTTCGTTCTCTATCAGTCACTGAATAGAGTTTAAATAAATATTGTGTATTTAAATTTTAATTTATTTATTTTGTTGGGTTTAACGCCGTAGCGACACATTATATAGGTCATAAAACGGAGTACAGCGCACCCAACCTAGCTATCCTGGACTCTTGTCTATAACTAATACTCACCTACCCTTCCACAAGGCCAGAAACCTCTCCATATACCATATTAATGGAACTTCGGAAAATTGACACTATTGTCAAATTTTCATGGAAAGGTAAAAGCTACCCGGGTGGGATTCAAACTAATACCACCTTTGAGACGCTAGATTCGCTTCCGACCCGGTTTCTTTTTCATTTTTTATTATTAATTACATACGTACTTTGGTCAAATGTGGATTTTAAGTTTTGAAATATTCTTCGAAATTTATTTATACATGTACTTATATCGCCCTTATTTGTTTTCGACATTGACGGGCAAGTGTGAGATCACGTGACTGTTTACCCTGTTGTTTGGTTTCCATTAGTTTTCTGGAACACGCTATATATAGTCCTATTAAACAAGTAGTTAATTTATTTACATACCTTCGAATGACCAAATTCATGACGTCATACTTTGACCAATGGCCTGGATTATTTAATATATTGCGGGTTAAGCGCAAAATGGTCGTAACTCACTCTTTTTATATTGAGTTACGACTGTTTTGGGCTAAAACCCGCGATATGTATGTAGATTTAAAGAATGACCAAACAAGAACGTTGTTAAGGTGGACAATATCTTCTTTATATAAAGATAGATCATTTTAATATCTGTTCATTAATTTTAGCAGCTCAGTAGGAGTGTAGAATTCCTTCTTTTTTCGCTGAGTAGGCTCTATGCATGCAGTTAATAAATTTTCACTTCCAGGATCACCAAAAATAGTGGCCTTAATATTGTAATTTTTATTTTGTCTTTATTTAGGGACATTTTTCATTTGGGACTTGGAAAGCGTAAAAAATTTCTAGCATTTGCAACAAACAATCAGTGGCGCTTTTCACAAAAACTTACGAAAAAAATCTTCGTAAGTCAGATTCATATGATAAGCACTTCAAAGTCAGACAGATAATAAGAATAAATATGATATGATATTCAAAAGGTATACACAATTCTACACAATTTGTATAATATTTGGAATTGATGAGCCAAAAATGAGCGTATTATTATTGTTTCTTGCTTTTGACTTACGAAGATTTTTTTCGTTAGAATTTTTGTGAAAAGCACCACTGGTCTTTATGGCAGATTTTGAATGTACTTAGATATATACTTAACGAAACTTCTAAGTACCCCGATTTCAATATTGTAAGAAATTTTTTATTCTTTATTTTATTTTTCAATTTTCATGTCCGGTCGACAGTGGGAATGTGTATAGGACTATACTTTCGTCTGCTTGCATGGTTTTCATGCTTCCTTATTCATGCAAAATCGGTTTTTGTCGTGCATGAATTAAAAAATGGAAATGGGCTTGTGCTGCTCGTGCACAAATCCCATGTGGTCAGTTTTGACGAAAATCATTAATAGTGTGTTGACGTGCACAACGAAAAATCAAGAAATGGTCTTGAATGTCGCTACAAGAACGAGAAAGTCTTTTGCAAGGCGGTGTGTCACCTGCGGAGATATGATTTCTAATTGCTATTTTTCTGTTTGATTAAAGCAATTAGAAATCTTCCTATATCAACGCATGCACGACAACCCCGGTTTTATATCGATAAAAGAGCATATAAGCCATGCAAGCGGACGACAGTATAGTCCAATACACATTTTCAAAACCAATTAGGGACTTTAGTCAATTATCTTTTCCTGATAAAATCTGAAGCAATACAATTGGTAAGTAGGTCCTTACAGTTGGCTTCCTCGGATTTTTTCATTGAATTCCTATGTAAGGGTAACAAAATATTTCATCTAATATCTTTAATGAAGATATCAACAGAAGTGGTGAAATTCCATTCGATAGTTCTTTAACTTAAAAATAATAAGCTTGAATTTCAAACAAATTAAATGATATACAAAAAAGTTATTTAAGATTAATTTTGGCAAATTGACAATGAAAAGTAAGGGTAAAATCCGAGTAATCCAACTAATTAGACCTACCTATTTTGAAGAGTATACAAGGGGAAATAACTGACTAAAGTCCCTGATTGGATATAAATGTTAAAAAATAAACACTTCCTGCAATATTGAAATCGGAGTACTTAAACGTTTCGTTCAGTAAATATGTAGAAATTTTGAACAACAGCAACTGCATGAAAGCGTGTTGACATAACCCATGTTATGTGCATTAAGTTATGTATGTTTACTTTTATTTATGTTCAGATTGCATAATGTATAAATTATATTATTTTTTGTTCCAATGACATATAAATGTCGATTAATTTCACAAATAAATAAACTGGAAACTGTTATTAACATACAATTTAAATAAAAAAAACATGCCAATTTTTAAAGGTACTAGTTCACAGATTTGGTTAAATTTTCAATGTTATTTCAGAATATCATTCAGTGTCTGTAATTGTGTCAAAACATTAATTCTTAATATTATAAGACAAACTGACCCATAGGTTGCAAGAAATATACAATACAATCACAAAAATGCACTAAAATTGTCTATACCGTTACATACGTGGTGGATTTTTACTACATGAAACACCATCATTTGTAGCTATATTTTTACTTGCACTAAAATTGTCATCAACAAAACACTACTTTCCTGCTTCCAAAAATGTTTCCATACAAGTTTGATAGTTTTAGAAAAAGTTGATATTTAAGTTGAAATCTGTGAATGAGTACCTTTAAATATTCAAATATTACCATTAATTTACTAGAAAAAAACCCAGTCCGGATATATGAACGTTTTCTAAAAGCCAATGTTTGTATGCATACTAAATAACTTGGAGAAAAGTTTGACCGGTAAACAAAACTTCATAATACGAATAAGCAATAAAATTTAATGACCACAATTTTAGTAACAGTGAATATTTACACGTCCAATATAAGGTCTAATTTTCCAAGTAATTAAAATATTTACATAGTCACTGGGAGCCTCGGTGCTGACGTATTTAACTCTTTGACAGTTTCCGATATCAATGGCATGAAAAATACAGAAACAATTTGTGCTTTTTTCAATAACAATTCAATTAGTATTGTTAATATTTGACCATACGTTAACCCTAACTCTTATGTAATGCGATCTTTTGAACGATCGCGTTATTTGTAGGGTAAACAGGCCCTTTAACCTCTCAAGAGCTTATATATGTTGACATACGTAAAAAAGTGTCTCTTCACTGAATAGCAAAACGACTGTCAGACATTCTAATTGCTATCTACAAATCTACAATTATAGTTCAATAAAAACTAGTTATTACCAATAAACCTTTTGAAATCTTAAAATCAATTAATTTAGATACAAATAAATTCACTTTCATGAGAGTGAAAAGTTCCGTGCGATACTAATTCACTTAGTTGGTAGTTTTTATATCGGGATCGCATATTAAAAATTTTGGACCGAATACTAAACTTCATTCCGAGACCGCACATTGAAAATTTGTGACCGTATATTTAACTTTATTTCGGGGCCTGCATATTAAATTTGGGAACAGTAACGTTTTTTCGGACCGCTTATGAAAAATATGGTACCGTACACTAAACTTTATTTTGTGGCAACCAATGGTATCATATATTTTATGCATTTCTCAATACCGGAAGAGAATTTCATTGGGCATACAGAAATAGTATAGCAAATTGTATTGGTTAAAATATATGTCAAAAGTTGGCTTAGACAGCTTCGCCGAAAATTCCCTCTTAAATGCTCCTCAACCAGGCTCCTTCATAAGTGTTTATCGCCGGTCAGGTTTCATGATATGTTTTGGTTAGTTCAAGAATGCGTCGATAAAGACCTAGTGTTTATTTACCTTTTGTAGTTCGCGTGACTTTTTAGCCTAAAGTTTAAAACGTGTGACAGAAAAACAGTTTAAACACGAGGGTCCTGAGGATCCTCGACCGCTCACCTGAGAACTAGATGCTAAGGGTATCAGAGAAAAGATTGTTTAACAGTTTCAGCCGATAAAAACAGCGATCCCTGGGTCAATTTTGAAGAAGGTATAATTTGAACAATCTTTGGGGAAGACCTCAAAATAATACTTTAAATCAAATGTGAAAGCTCTAGGCCTTGAAGTTTTTGTTAAGATTTTTTAACATTTCCATAACCCTTAGTAAATCGTGACCCCTGGGCGGGGTCAATTTTGACCCTAGGGGCATAATTTGAACAATCTTTGTAGAGAATTTTAGTATAATGTTACATGGCAACTATCAAAGCTCTAGGCCTTTAGGCCTTGACATTTTTTATAAGATTTTTAACATTTCCATATATCACTCTATGTAAATCTTGTGACCCTGTGGCGGGGCCAATTTTGACCCCAGGGGCATAATTTAAACACTCTTTGTAAAGCACCTTCAAGTGATGCAACATGCCAAATTCAATAAATGCAGACTTAATGGTTTTTGACAAGAAGCTTTTTTTAAAAATTGTTGACGACGAATGCACGCACGCACACCCCCACACGCACGCCCCCCCCCCCCTAAAGCACATTGATCGGTCCCACAAAGAGCTCAAGGTGAGCTAAAAAGGCACTGTTGGCATGACCTACTTTTTGGAGAAATAGTTTGAACGTTTCTCAAGTCACATTGAATCCATGTTACTATTAATAAAAACACAAAGTCATTGTATTTCATTATTTGGACTAGTTTGAGTTGACCGTCACATATTTGCTCTGAAATCTTTCTTTTTATTGACCACAGCGAGATTAATTAATCACAGGCAAATATTTATAAAGTTTATTATACAAAGGGCGCTATAACTCTTTAATTATTCATAAGCCGTTTTAATACGAGCGTTTAAGCGTATAGTTTCAAACGTCCAAGAATTGGACTTGATAAATATTAGAGCTTAAATTACCACTTGCCGCGCCACGTGACAAAGATGGGCGTTTAATGATTAAAACAGTGTTTAACTGATAGTTAAGTTACAAAAAAATAAGTGATTAATTAATTTTCCAATTGTGTTTTCGATCTAATTATAATGCTGTGGTACATTTGTATTTGTTTAAAAGTTCACCATTCGTTATAAAAATCTCATAGCGAATTTTTAAATATTTAAACAATCGGCTCTTGGTGTCATGTATCGCTACAATTAGGTATTTATAATTAATTAGCATAAAGCTGGGGTAATAAGTTCACGTACTTTTAGTTTGTTTTGTCATAGATTAATAACATGGATGTTTGAATTGCTATAACATTCATGCGATCGTTGATGTGCCCTAACAATCACTCGAACATATATGTTCACTCGCTCACTTTTGACAACACACTTTTTCACACAAATCACCTTTTCATTTACTCACTTTTCACACACCTTTTTACGTAATTCGCGTTTTTGCTAACTCGCTTCTTTACAAACTCACTTTACTCGATCTTTAATAACAAAAACACAATAATGACAATTTTTCTCCATTGATTAGATAATATGGAGAAGTTTCCGGCCTTGTGGAAGTTAGTTGCCCTGGACGCCGTAAAAAACTAAAAATTGTGTTGACACGGCGTTAAACCCAGTATAAAAATTAAAATAAATAAAATAACATAACATTCACAAATTCAAACATTCAATCATGCGGCCCTCATACACCGGACGCATGCCTTATCGATTCTGAATCGTAATTCCAGTGAGCAATTAGTTTATGAGAAATATGGTAGCAGACTAAAATGTAAAAGCGTGATACTTACATTTGTTCGACAATTAATTCAAATTGATTTAGTAGACATTAAAACATATTCCACGACTTTTTAAAAATCAAATCAGTTATGTTCAGATGTGTAAAAATTGACACCAAACCAATGTCAGTGACTTCATTATTTCATTTCATATTTTGACTGACGAGTAACAAGTCGTCCGAACGTTTCCATTTTTTTCATTGTTTGTTTTAATTTTACACGGTAAAACAAAAATTCGTCTTCGGTCATTTACAGTGGCTCGTTCATCTGATCAGCTTTTCATGACAAGTTTTTTAACCAGTTCTCGTTTATTGTTAAATCATATTCAACTAGCAGTGGTGCATACATTTACCCCGCTGATTTAAGTACTGGAAATGTATTCGATAATCCCTGACATTCGGAACTACCTCGGCGATTTTCCACGCAAATACACCTCGGATATCACGAGTAGCGAAAGAAGTTCCAACATAGAATCTAGCCTCGTTCCCGACGTTTGTAATAGAACGCTGGCACACACCAAAAATGACGGAAGACGATGGGCAGTTAAAGCCTTACAGAGAGGTAATGTCATTTATACCCTAAGTTGATCCTTAAACATTTTTTGCGTACTCGATACTTTCTGCAGAATGATCCACCGTGTTGGTTGTTTACATTGGCACTACTCAACCAATGAGGTTAATCGCCTGACCTCATAACTTTGTTGTATTCCTACTACGTCTGATATCCGAGGTATTTCTTCGTAGATGATCGCCGAGGTAGTTCCGAATGAATCCCTGAATGTAGATACGGATATCTATTTTAATAGATCGTGAGTACATAAGTACTGTAGTGAGTATTTAAATCAGTGGAGTTAATGTATGCGCCGCCGACAGATAGATAAAATTAAACAATACCTACTTACAAATAACCTAGTTTATTCATACGTGAGACCAAACATTTATTTCCCTTAATCAGTGTGGGGAATCACGTGACTTATATGGTTTCTAACTCGACAAAAATGACGACCAGATCAACAAATTTAGATAAAAAAGACAAGGTAAATGACATTTATATGTTACTGATTTTTATCAGACTTAGTACCGTCTAAGCAGCAAGTTTTCTTTAGAGCGGAAGTTCTCCCAACCCCACAATGGTTCTAGTTTTCTAGATTACCTCGAGGTTTCGAACGAGTCGAGATATAGTTGGAAGAACTTCGAGGTAATCTAGAAAACTAGAACTGTTTTGTGGGGTTGTGAGATATATACCACTAGAAAGAGAACTTTGCTTAGACTGCACTAGGTCTGATAAAAAACAGCAACGTAAAAATGTCATTTACTTTGTCTTTTTTCATCTAAATTTGCCGTTTTAGTAACCATATACGTCACGTGATTCCCCACACTGTTAAATGAATCGTTGACAGCGGGTATTACCGTTTCTTGCACGAATACTATTGTTGAATATTCCAGTTGTTTCCAAATGTATGAATAATTTGTCCAAGAATAGATATATTTGCATGAATAGCTTTTACAATGATGCAAACAGTCAAAAGCCGTTAGTATTCGCGACTCTCTAATGGTTACTAATAAAGACCAGTCTGTCCGTAAATACGTACACATCACGTACGCTACGGCTTTTAAGCACTTCCTGATAGCTTATATTGCATGACTAATTGACCAGGGATAGCATATCCAGGTTCTAAAGTCCCGTTATTTACACTAGCCACTAAAAAAGTTAACAATCATAAGTTTTTCGTCATTTCCCTTATGTAGGCAAATAATAAAATGACATCAAATTGAGAATGAAATAGCTTATACTATTCCCTGCTAAAAAATCAAATTTTTTAAGTGAATCTGCAAAAAATGTTTTGTGCGGTGGATTCAGAGTAAGCTATTCTTATCACAGGCCAAAATGCGCATTTTCAAAAAAGGAAAAGAAATTATTATTTTTTGTTAGTGCTATTTGACGATTATTTATGTTTTGTGTGACGCAAAAAATATCTAAAAACAAGAGTCTTTTAATCATCTGAAGAACACGTGACTACAAAATTCTGATTCTTCGTCCATTCAACAAAACTAAGACCTTGTTTTTTTTTAAATTTGTTCATTTTCCTAGTTATCAACTTTTAATCAGTGAAGTGTACAGCGACTGCCTCACCAAACCGCATTTTTTATGAAATGTATTCATTTGTCCCATCAAATTTGTACAAACCATGTGTCGCAAATCGCGAATATTGGTTAAGTCCGGTGTACCGGATTCAAGGTAAAAGAGTTCCCCGGATCCCGATCCGGTGAAATATAACCCGGTGGTACAGGATCCACTGGATCCAACTGAGTATATAAACTCGATAACTCGTGTGAACGGGGTTAGACCAGGAAGTTAGACAGGTTAGACAAATTTTGGCTTAAGACATTTCGTAGATATTTTGTTATATAATTAGTTGAATTTATATTTATGTTTATACAAAAAGGACTTAAATAAAGTAGTGTAAATTGTCTACTTGTGTCAGTTTAATATTAATGTGGATGTAGAAAAACCAGCGATAAATATAAGAGGTATAACCAGTAACAACTTAGAAGTCTGACCAGTAACAACTTAGAAGTCTAACCAGTTACAACTTAAAGAAACTACACCACACCATGTGTGTCATGGAGAAATACTTTATGGCTATTTGGGTTGCGTCTCCCTTTGCTACATGATTATTGTATTATTGACTATTGTTAGCTGGGATGATCAAATGTGATTCAACATAGTTGATAAACTGCAAAGTAAAAAAATTAAAGGAAAATAAATGCTAATCCCAGCTATGTTAATATTTATGCCATGTTTTTTATTATAATGTTTTAATAATTGCGTCATTTATAATTATGTATAATAAATGACAAAATCACCAAACAAGTTTGGTCTTTGTCTAGTTCATTAGATCTATTCAGTTTTCCATCAGAACAAGATGCGTCAGCGGTGAGTAAAGTTGAAAACTAGTTAGATTCCAGTTGTTGTGGATATAAAAAGGTGTGAAAGAAAACCCTACCTTGAAGGTGTGTTTATTTTGATAAAACACGTATTATACCACACAAGTCACAAAAAAGTCACGTGGTATGGGCGCCATGACACTTGAAACCATGATTCTGCACAGCATGTTTTCCCCTGAAAAGGCGTCACCTAAGATATCCAATATCTGTGTTACATTGTCTCTCTAACTTCCAAGGTTGTTTTATTTCACTATACCACCATAAAGGCGAAAGCAAACGAACGCTAGGCGCGTTACAAAACCGCCATTTGTGAGTTCGCGGTAAAATTAGACGGTGTTAGCGTAAGAATGACACGTTTGATTTTAATGTGTTTTCGCGATCACATAGCGTGTAATCTTTAACAGGACGCCTTACTTTGTTGACACTAAAATGTTTCAGTAGCACGTGTTCTTTTTATACTTTTACGAAGTATTCTTTAATACTTTGAAACAATATATTCGACGCCTCGCATGTTTTGTTTCGTCTTGCTTTTACAGTAAAGTTCCACTTTTTGAACCTTTAAAGGTACTAGATCGCAGATTTGGTTTATTTTTTTCTATAATTTCAAAATACCATTCAGTGTCTGTAATTGTGTCGAAAAGTAATTCTTATTATCTAAAGACAAACTTACCTATATGTTGCAAGACATATACAATAAAAGTCACAAAAATGCACTAAAAGTGTCTATACCGTGACATACGAGGTAGATTTTTACTACATGCACTACAATTGTCATTATCAGAACACTACTTTCCTGCTTCCAGAAATATTTCCATACAATTTTGATAGTTTAAGAAAAAGTTGATATTTAAGTTGAAATCTGTGAATGAGTACCTTTAAAGTCGACGATCTTTATAGCGTAAGAGTTTAAATATACGGACATTTTTTACTCAAATTTAGCATTTGGGATTTAAAAATCATCAAGAAAAGCATTATTTTGCAATAGCTATTATTCGTTTTTTCTCAACTGTCAAAGCATGAATAATTACACGGAGAATGCGTTTGTTAAAATTATAGTCGTAATACATCCATGAGTTTCCGAAAGAGTGTATTATGATAGAGTATAGCTGTTTATGCCGTATGATATGTTTTAGTCAACATATTTTTAATAACAATTAGGCCGCCAGTACAAAAACAATGGATTCAGTCGCCGTGAAATTATTCAAGCTTTGGCAGTTGAAAAAAAACGGTAAATAAGGCGGTCTTAATACCGGAATAGTGTACTCCTTTTAGATTGATTGTGAAACAATTCTAACCACTTATACCATAGACATACATGTATTAATATGACTATGGCTTATACAATATAGTGATAATTAATAACGCTCGAGCCAGTCTCCATTTTAAAAAAAATGCAACATTATTTATTTTATTTGCCTTTGGGATGTTTTGTTTTCTTTTATTCATTTTTAGATAAATATTTGCATATCAATCAACACCGTTCAAATACTAGCGCAATTTTAAACAACTGAACGCCTACGTGTGCATTTACTTGTGCAGTACTCAATAAAACATTAAAAAAAAACAAAAAATCAACCGAATATTATTTCCCTTGTTAAAATAAAATATGACAAATAGTTGTATTAAATCATTCATAAGGCATATCAGGTTGGAATTAATCATTGCATTAAACATACACGATTCAAATTGACTTCAAAATGTATATATGAAAATACGGAATTGAACGTGAAATGTCAATTAATAATTAAACACTTTTAAACAATATTTTACAAAGTGGTAACGATATACGATTAAAATGAATGTGTTTAGATAATAGCAATTGTTCAGACTTCAAGAATGATTAATGCATCGATTCCTATTATCGTCGCCCGCATGAAATGACGCTTCAATGCATTTTTGTTTATTTATAACACAGCCTATTGTTTTAACACATTGCCGCGCGTGCCGTTTGTTTTATTTTTCAAGCTTTAGTGAACAACACGAATATAATCATTGTCTTCGATGTAACAATTTTGCATTATTTAAAAGTTGCAACTAAAGTAGCCTGTTCAATTACCCTAAACGTTCCAAAACGTTCCATAACGCTACATTCGGAACTCCTCGGCAATTCGTTGCGAATAATCTAATCTTATAAACAAATATACGATCGTTAAGGCAATGAGTGATGGACTAAAAACGAAACATCACTCATTGCCTAAACGATCGTATATTTGTTTACTTCAACAACGAAAGTTTCAAAATAGCGTCTAAATATGTGCGAGATTATTCGCAGCGAATGGCCGAGGAGTTCCACATGTAACGTTGCAGAACGTTTTGGAACGTTTAGGGTAATTGAACAGGCTACGGTTCGTACAAAAAAACACCATTTGTATAACAATACAATGAACTAATTCACACAAGGGATACGCAGGATGACAATAACATATATAATTTCAATATGTTTTACGAGTGTCTTGTTGGTGTAATGGGAAAGCTGTCTACCATAACAGGGATTTTATATAACAGGGATTTATAACGATAAGTAAATGTAATAGATTTTCATCAAATTTCACTGTCGTCGCTAATTTTTCGGCGAATACGGAAAATAACGGTATAACAAGTTTAAATAAAGATATTCACATGAAATTGTGTACCAGTACCATTCAAATTGACATAAATGTTAGAAAAAATGTGTTTCTAGATGATTTTGAGGTAAATTACGCTCACAGACTGTTTCACAAAATAATGCATTTTCCCGCCGATCTGCCATTTTTAGCCCCATTTTACATCACCTAAAGTCATATTTTCAGTCATAATTAAAACACTTCTTAGTCAAAAACTTCAGAAACATTCTCAAGTTGCATGTAAGACATGTACAAAACATAAGTCAAGTTTTTTAAACTCTGGAACAGTTTGTATAGCCTGCTTCAGCCAGACAGTGACGACCGAGAAAATTAAAAAAAGCACCTCGTTACAAATCCCTGTAATATAGAATCACTGACCATAACTAGAATGTTTAACCAAGGGGTGGTGGTTTATCAGCCATGCTAATTTTGTTGTAATGAATTATACAACTTTTATCTTCAATACTGCCTACCTCTGAAATGGATTGTTTCATTTTTAATGTTTACACAAACACGTTTTGTTAATTTTTACGCACTATATACAATTGTGTTTTGTTCCAGTCTAACGTGGTTTGTTATAAAGTGTACAAGAATCGTATTGACAAACCATGACTTAATGAAATCAGCATCCACTTTGGCGCGTGGGGCCGTGGTCACGTGATATGACGCGCTCTTGGTATAAGAGCGGTCCCGGGCGCAAACTCCCCAGGAGCACTGCTAGTTTTCTTGAGCAAGGCACGAACCTGTAATTGTTATACTCACCTTGGTGTGAATCCATATTTGTTAAAACTTTATGCATTTTATATTCAACGTTTTAATCTGATTCTTTGCGCACATTCATTGACTCTACTGCTATTACCCCTGGTTATCGTGCTACTGGTGTCAATCTATCATTCTCCCTGGGGAGTCTTTCACTTCGCTTATGTATAGCCGACACTTCTAAATGGTGCAACGGAATTATACAACACTCGCAAATAACCAATTATATATGGGTAAAATGAAACAATCGCATGTAAATTCCATTTACCGTATAATATATTTTAGCTCTATTGTGAAACAAGTTCTTACGACTAAGATTAATTCCACCCTCGCAATTTTCGAGCCATCGCACTTTTATAAAGAATTATATAGCAGATTTTGTCTTGTCCTCTTTGAATTCGAGCTATCGGGCAATTCGAGTGCATTTTAAACGATTGCAAATGATTGAAAGTAAAAATCGTGACCAGCTTCCTATGGATACTACTAACCAGCGATTTGCGCTCTGGTACCCTCGATTTAAAATAACTTATTATTTTTGGTGTAAGAAGGGTACCAAAACGACAAAACGCTAGGTACAGCTATCTTTAGAAAACTCGGTTGTTGGAATAATATCAAGGAAAACTGTTTCTATGTGAGCTGGCCGCCAAGGAGCACATTCTAGCCTCGGTTCATATATAGACGTTTTCAACACCATTCTCGTACCCAGAGATTATCAAGATTCTCGATCTAAGCGACAATTTGATTGGTTGATAGGTTAATCGCTAGATGGCGCTTGTCGCGAAAACTTTTTTGAAAGCATTTTGATTGGTCGATATAGGCCAAATTTAAGACGTTTCATTTCTGAAATTGGTCGTGTGGCACAAGAGGCTAGTACCGAGAATTTTGATAGACACTGAGAACGAGAATGTATGAACACATGAGTAAAAGACAAAAAAGAAAAACACTTTTAAGCAATAACAAAAACAATTTATCAGGAATTTGCTGAAAATATGAGCAAAAGCTATCTACATATAAACAAACTTGAATTACAAATGCATGTAATGTCAGGGCAGTAAGGGGCTGTCATTGAGCAATAAAGGGGCTGTCCCAGTGCATTAAAATAGCTGTCACATGATACAGGGATTTTACATGTTATATAATATCCCTGCTCGGTATTAAAGGTCTGTCACTGGGTAAAAAGAGAGTTGGAATTGAGCAATAAAGGGATTGTCAATTGGAATTAAAGGAGCAGTCAAGGGGAATTAAGGGAGCCCTCAGTGAGAATAAAGGGCCAGCCACCGGGGAATTACAGGGGATACATCTATATCCCTAAGGATTCTTTGATCTTGACACCTAAGTTTAATTTAACGCTTTTTCGGAATTATTAAAACAGACTTCACCGAAAATAAGTTTCGGAAAGCAAATAATAAATTTTTCCTAATCAGAATTGGCACAATTTATGAAAACAACGATATTGTTTCGATAACAATTATCAAGATTTGAGCATTTTTGTGTCGACACCAGTTGCCTTAAGCCAATCAAAACGATGCATTTGAGGTCATATGATGAAAAAATGAACGTCGAACAGACAAAATATGGGTGCGTGTATGGACTCGTCAACGCCATGTTTTGTCGAGTTACCTGTTTGTATTACCAGAAAATACCATTATCAATGTATGAACGAGTACCAGTTTCAAGAAAGTTGCAATATAACATCAGAAAATATGCATAACTAATTGTAACATGTTTTTTTCTTTTTAAAACTCGCATTTGTTGAAAAAATTAAAACCTATATTCCTTACATTTGGGCGAATCTAAATATTAATTAATTATGAATGGTTTTACACATCGTTAACAGAGCACGCTAGCTAATGATAGTATTCTATAAATAGACTTAATGGTTTTACATATCGTTAACAGGGCACCACGCTAATCATGGTATTCTATAAATAGACATAGGATGGTTTAAAACGCTGACGCATATTGCTTGAATGTTTTTACTCTAAGGAGAATACACGGCTAAACGGTGATTTCAAGCGTTTTTGGAAATGCTAATACTTGTTACTAACTATGAGCAGCTGTCAAATATCTGTCACATGTCAGTGTGCGTTGTTAAGTGTTAACACCATGATGCTCAAACACGTGAATAATTGTTTCAACTGAGGCGTCAGTCGTGGTATAGAAACAAGAAAATATTGATGCAAAGCATCAAAGAGCGCAAACAATTAATAACATGAAAGTACAGCAAACTGTAAACATCAAATTCACATAAAGACATCACGTAAATAAATAAATAACATACATAATATATGTACGAATATTACATCATTTTGGCTAGAAAAGCGTCTGATACAGGCATATTTACACCCAGCGACAGCGCTGACCGCCGTCACAATGAGGGACCTTAGTCAGTTATTTCCCCTTGTATACTCTTCAAAACTTTTCAATGTCAATTTGCCACAATGAATCTTAAATTACTTTTTGTAAACCATTTAATTTGTTTGAAAATCAAGCTAAGTATTGTTAAGGTAAAGAACTATCTAAATTTCATCACTCCTGTTAATATCTTAATTAACAAGAAAGATATTAGATGAAATATTTTGTTATCCTTACATAGGACTTCAATTATAAAATCCGAGGATTCCAACTCATAGGAACTACTTACTAATTGAATTGCTTCAGATTTTATCACGGAAAGATAACTGACAAAAGTCCCTCATTTATGACGAACTCCAATTTCATTTTATTATTCCTCACTCCTGGTCACAATTCCTTTTCCGGTGTCACTTTTCGCTTGATCATTACATAATTATTTTGAAAAAGAAAAAATAATGTTTTCCACACTATTTTACGAATTCATTACATCACAGACACATTGCGCATGCGTATTAAACAATGACGTCACTGGTACAGTTTGCACACATTTCTGAGATGACAAAGAAATTATTGCTCTCAGAAAACAATATATATACATTTACATGTATTCACATTTTGATGTCATTGTTTGGTCACAATTTTCAATCACGTGACAATTTAAGTCACGTATTCGACGAGATACTACGACTTCCGGTGGCCACTATTCGGAATGTTTCGGGAATTGTCACTTATCCACATATATCATTATGATGGCTCGCAACCAGATTAATCGTTTTCCAGTTTTAATTCATTTAACAATGACCTATACTTTTAGTGTTTATCTTAATCTAGCTTAAATTTCTTTCAAGTCAGAAAATATTCAAATGACATTGCCACCGGAAGTGCGTGTTACGTCACATACCCCTATTGTAGGTCCTTAATTTTTAGGTCATTTTTATTGATCATAGTTGTCTTGCTTGAAGTAGAACAACTTTCTGTATCGTCATCTTCAGTATTTTTTCTTTCCTCTTTGCGCACGGCGTCTTTGTGTTTGTGGAAATCAAGATGTCGGGAATATAAGTTATTAAACGTCCCGGCCACCGCGGCAATAGGCAGCGCCAGAACAATTACTCCGTTGACCGCACACACGATACCAACTGTGTAACCAAGCGAGCTGGTTGGAAAGAAATCTCCGTAACCAACCGTAGTCATGGTGATCAAAGACCACCACATGGCAATCTGCGTCGTTGGAAACATTTCCGTTTTGATTTCGGCTGCGAAAATTAGACACCCATAAATTATGACGCCGATTATCAGAGATAGCACGAGTAGAGCAAGCTCTTTTACACTGTACCGTAGAGCCAACAGCAAAATGTTTAGTCCGTCGTAGATTTTGTACAAACGGAAAATGAGCAACAACCGAAGTACGTTCATAGTCTTACAGAAAAAGTAGAACTGTTCCAAAACGAGGCTGTCGCGGTATAAATCCTTCCGCACTTCAAAGATGGTGGAAATAATCATCGTTATGACCAACGAGATTTTTAAAAGGTGATACGGATTAAAAAAGTACGTGATTTTTCGTGGACACGTGCTGAAATGCACAAATGTCTCAATAATAAAGTAGGTCATGCAAAGTATGTCGATCGCAAACAAAGATACGTGAGGATCGGTGTCCAACAAAAGGAAAACTTTTTCATTGACTTCCTCTTTAAGAACGAGCGATGCATTGTGGGTCGCCTCAGTTAAAGGTGTGAGATATCTTGGCACCCTGAGAGCTTCGTCCAGCCATAATATATCCATGGTAACGCTGACGATTACAACAAATGTGTAGAAAAAACACCACATCTGTAAAAAAAATGTTCATAAGTTCTTATTCATCACAAACTGGCTGTAGAAAAACGCCGTAGGCTTCTGGCAGGATTTTAAATCTGGTATCCCGAAGTAAAGAGGTCGCTGGTTCGAAACCCTACCGGGTTGTTTCTATGCCCTACAATGAAAATTCGACAGTAATGTCGACTTTCCTCCGTAGATAAGGGTACATAGGGGAAATTTTCAGTCTTGTGGAAGGGTAAGTGAGTATTGGTTATAGATTTAGGTCCAAGAAAGCTAGGTTAGGAGCGCTGTTTGCCGTAAAAGGACAATTACTATTGTCTATACGGCGTAAAACCCCAATCAAAATAGAAAAAGTAAAAAGTTCGTAAACTTTTCTCGTAAACGTAAGCTCTTTTTTTATCAATCCGAAGCACGCCGAAGGTAATTTGTAAAACAATGACGTCATATCACGTGACATCTTTCATGAGAACAAGGGAGATAATTTAACAAAGATTGCAACTGCTTCAAACCGGTTCTAAAGTTATAAATGGTCCGCTTCAAAATGTAAAAGCACTAGACAAACTAAGATTTTGTTCGCGTAAAACAAATTACCGAAAACACGAATAATAAAGCAAAAACGACAACTATGAACCAAAAGGAGGAGAAATTGTTCAAAAGAGTATGAATAATTCATGTTTAACTGCGAATAAATTGATACAAGAGTAGGAGGGACCTTCCAGTTTGGAAAAAAACATCTCTTTAACCGATTTATACGTCTTTTGTTTTCATCAATTATGTGAAGGGATGTTCGCACCAGACAGTTGAGAGAAGTCAAACATACTACATGAATAAACCTTTAGCATACCTGCAAAGGCGGATCAAGCGGGAGGGGGGGTGTCGGGGGTCCCTCCCAAGAATTTAAAAAATGTACTTGTCCATAAGCGAATTTCTTGACTGTAAGTCATTTTTAAGTATCATGAAGCAATTTTTCTCGGTGCTTAACGTAGATTTAATGGTTATGAAGTTTGTATTATCAATATGTTGTATTGTTCTGCAAAATGTGTATAGTGTGGTAGTGGTGCTAAAGTTTGGACCCCTCCCCCTAGAAAAGTTCGGACCCGCCCCCCCTAGAAAAAAATCCTGGATCAGCCCCTGTACACGAATGTCCTGTAGTCTAAGTTGGCACTTATTAGTTAATGCCTCATATTGTTGTCTTCATTTACATAAACTTAATCGTTCACATTAGCGAAAGTTTTAAGTCAATAACAAATCAAAAGGCAGAAATTTCCAGTTCCCGCCAGACATGAAACTCATTTTAGACGCGGAAGTATATTTTGTAAAACGATTGTTTTTTAATCATTTAGGTACTGTCATCCTTGAAAAGCGGTCCCGTCTTGCCGCCTGTTGTGAATAGTTTTTACAGTAATTAAACGAATGTGTGGCATTAATTGACATTTGCTTTAAAATCTAATGGGTTCTACTTCTTTTCGCGTATGAAAGCCCTAGATTTGTTCAAAATTTGAAAGAACTTGTTTAAGTAAGGTATGTTTGACTTTTTCGCGTATAAAAGAACACAAAAAGTAGTTCGTAATTGAAAAAATAACCTAAACAATAATTATGGTAAAATTTTGATAAAAAAGACGTTATGGTATTTATATTTTTTACTGTATTCATACGCGATGAGTGGCGTCTCGCATTGACTCTGTGAAACTTAACAAAACTAGTTGATATTTTTAAAAGGTGTTAACAAACTTTTTAGAAACAGCAATAGTAAAAACACACCGATCTGCCATACAGCCAAAAAAAGAAAAAAAAGGTTTGACTAGATTTTTAAACTTTTGATAGCGCAGTTGGTAGCGCGCCGGGATTTGGAATCTCGTGTCCGAAAGGGGGTACGGGTTCGAATCCCACCCGTGGAGGTTATACCCTTCAATGAAAATTTAACAATAATTATTTTTCCTCCATTGATTAGATAATATGGAGAAGTTTCCGCCTTGTAGAAAAGTAGGTGAGTACTAGTTGAAAACAAAGATCCAGAAAAGCTAGGTTGGGTGCGCTGGACGCCGTAAAATGACCTAAATTGTGTTGACACGGCGTTAAACCCAATAAAAAATAATAAAAGGGACGCTATAATCCAATCACGTAAACAAAAACGTAATGGAATTCCGCATTGAGGCGATAAAAGTGATAAACGAATAAAACATATTTACCTTGGCAGCCGTGGACGAAGCAGGCTCGTCGAGGAAAAGCCAAACTTTGTGAGCAGGTTCGTGCTCGCACGCCCCACATTCGTCTTTTTCCGTTGGTTTAGCTTGCCAGCCACGTGGTAACTTATCTTCACCAATTATGTTCAACTCTCCGTCTGAGCCGAACATATCAACACCGATGGGTTTATTCTCATTCGGATGCACTTGGTTCTTAAAGTGCGCAAACTTGGCATTTCGGTCTACGAATATTTTCAACGTGTCTACGTCATTTTCTGTCTCGTATACGAACTTCCAGCAACACGGTGCAATCAGCCGCTTAGGTATTCCATAGTACATCATTTCTTCCAAAAACTGTATTGGGCAAATATCTTTTGGTACGTGCACTCGGCCGTATCGGTGAGCATAGAGTATATGCCGGAATGCGGTCGGATCCCGGTCAAAGTAGAATACGTATTTTCTTTTGTCAAGCGAGGCTAACAAACTTCCCTCAATTGTGTTTAGTGTGGCTCTCTTTGTCTTGAACACTGTACCTCCAACCTCAAACGTCACCGTTTCGTCCATCGTTGACAACCAAGCCACTGAAATAAATCGAAATGAAACAGAAATTATTTCATGACCAACCTCCACGAATGAAAGTATGCCTCGTCCAGTAATCTAACCTACTGCTTATCAATAAATTTAATGTTTTTACATGGGGTTTCCCCATGTTTAGTAGCGGACTGTAGCAAATCCGCATTAAAATTTGTCGCGGACGATTACATTAGGCCGTGCGTGCGCAATTCAAAGGGATAATTACTACTTCAATTAATATAGTTCCATCGTTCGCATTATACGCGGTTAACATGCAGACGATTATGCTGTTTGTGTAAATATATAAAATTAGGCTTATGTAAGAGGATGTTCCCTTGTATCGCAATCTGATTAAAACCCGATCTAAAATTTTACACTCGACAACGCTCTACAGGATATCTGTTTACGGAGAGTGCTTGTATCGCTACCGTTTTTTATATAATCATTTGTTTATATATTCTATCAAAACCCCATGTCCGACAGCGCTATTGGCGCTTTGATATATGATTGCACTGACTTTTTGGGGTTTTTTTATTGTTTGAGGTACATTTTCTCCACTCATAGTTGTATAAGGCGGACAATTCACCAAACCGTTATTGTTTTTAACAGTACAAGAGTTCCATTATTCGTAATTTTTATAAGCCAATGATTTTGTATTTGGAGGTGATCGAATTAGCCATTTTGGATTTAAGGCTTTTTTGGTGGTCTTAACAAAGGTCAGTTTTTTCATTACATTGTATATTAAAAAAAACTTTCAATATTTGTTAGTGTTAAATAGCGTCTAAAAAATAAAGAGTGAGAAATAAAAAAAAACTGTTGCATTATTTGTGACGGACTTCCGTTCTCGTTCAAAGTTGATTCGTTCGCGCTTTAGTTTATTATGCCCCTGTGCATAATAAACCGATATAAAACTGAGAAAACCAGAGGTGCAAGCGCTGGGGCGACAACGAGCGCTCTCGTTCTGAACGCAGACGCCCTCGCAAGTGCTCGCGATTCAGCTCGAGAGGTGTTTCGCTTAGATATCAAAGTTGGCGGCTGGAAAAAGTTAACATTTTTATTTCAAAGAATTATCCCTGAAAAGTGGGACGCACACGTGTGCGTTACTTGTTCTACATAACATATCCACGCAAAGCATTAAATAGAATTTATTTGGTACAATAAATTGTATCATAATGATTCATATATGATAAAAAATATGAAAGATCTCATGTATCGGCAGAAATAAATGTTTCCCACCCGCTATTTTTAATAATGTGCTGTTCAACCCTGTCTTGGATTTTACAGCGAGCGCTTGCAATCGTTCAATAGCTCGAGCGCTCGCATTGTTAAACGCACCTCAGGTTTTTTTCACATACTGCTTGTGAAAGACAGACACAAATATAAATTAGGTTACTAATGACATTCTCGACTCAAAAAGTGAATTGTTTCTCAGAAAAAAACTCGTCACAAAGTGTCGTCAGATCACCGAGTCAAGATATTCACTGTGTAATTAATGAAAAAAATGTCACTTTGGCAACTTGACATTTTAATCCTCCTGGCGTGAAAACTCGTACTTTAATTATTGTGTGTCAAAGGTTTTATTTTGTTGCATAGCAATCTAATTAAAACCCTACTTAAAATTCTCGGCTTTCCACTCGCCAATATGACAGTAGCATAAATAAATAGTTTTGAATTATACCTGATATTTAATTAAGTCCATATGATAACTTACAGGGGCGGTCCAGGATTTTTTCTAGGGGGGGTCCAAACTCATTCTAGGGGGGGGGGGGGGTTCAAACTTTCGATCTACGACCACATGATACACATTTTATAGAATAACCCAACATATTAATAATAAAAACTACATATTCATTAGATCTATATTAAGCACAAAGACGAGCGAAGAACGCCCGAGAAAAAATTGCTTCTTGCTACTTAAAAATGGCTTTCAGTTAAACACTCATGGACGGGTATATTTTGAAAATTTCAGGGGGAGGTGCGGACCCTCCTGAACCCCCCCCCCCTCCGCTGAATTCGCCCATGACTTCGCAATATGAAACTGAAACATAGTACCATAGTTGTGGCAACCAATTTCAGAAAAAGCATCACTTTATTGATATTTTCTACATTTAGTAGTGTTTCCATTCTTTTTATCTATTTACTATTGACTTTGAACAGAACAGAACAATGCCATACCGGAACTTTGTTAAGCGTCCGCGTGCGCGTAGGTTTTAGAGTCCTCAATCAAAAAAAAATGTTGCTTAATTTTTTTAATAATTCCGATGTTCCGGGATTCGATAACAACCATTTCGTTAAAACACTAGTAATTTTATAATAAACCATATGTTTCAAGTCTGTGCTTAAACTAGTCATTTCATAAGTAATTCAGACTATTGTTTCATAAAATTTTATTATGATAATAATTTTCCATATAAAAATAAATGTATAATGCATGTTTTTTGTCGTAAAATATTTGTGTTTTCATTTTCGGTTTGAGTGTTTTTGTAAATAGGTACCTAAGTTTGTCAAACTTGAGTTGAAGCATAACAGAATTCCAATTTGGAATGGCCTTATGTAACTTCTGCTTATTTGCAGGTAAAACCTCTTTTGGCATCGGGCATGCATTCTCGTACCCCGAGGTTATCAAGATTCTCGATCTAAAAAAGCTAATATCGAGAATCCTACTAGACTCCGGGAACGAGAATGCCGGCATGTGGAATGAAATACTTCATTTTGTTTGCAGACAAAAATGTTCAATGCGGACAACTTGAGCATAGCAACTCTACACGTTGATTAATCAATGCAATAATTCTGCCTAGATATGGGACAACTATATCACAAAGCAAAATATTAAAAAATTGCCATAGAATGTATCCCGTTATTCTGAAATTTAAGCCAAAGAATTTCTGCTTTGAAGTCCGAAATTGTATCCACTGCACTATTATGCTGGATGAAAAAAATTGAATATAATTATAAATGGTATTTATTTTATATTGATATTGTATATGAAATAGATAATTAAACATCTAATCATGTGTAAAAATAATACCCTTGTGTGTCATCCTGCCATCATAGGCGGATCCAGCGAGGGGGTCAGGGCGGTCCGGACCCCCTAAGAATTTTGAAAGTGTACCTGTCCATTAATGTATTTCTTGCCTGTAAGTCCTTTTTAAGTAGCATGAAGCAATTTTTCTCGGTGCTTAACATAGATTTAATGGTTATGTGATTTTTTTATCAATTTGTTGCATTTTTTTCTGCAAAATGTGTATAATGTGGTTGTGGTTCGAGGTTCGGACCCCCTCCCCCTAAAAAAGTTCGGATCCCCCCTAGAAAAGATCGGACTCCCCCACTCTAGAAAAAAATTCTGGATCCACCCCTGTGCCATCCTAACAATGTCTTCATTATGTATAAGGAACTTTAGTCAGTTATTTCCCTTTGAATACTCTTCATATAGCTAGGTCCTATCAGTTGGATTACTCGGATTTTACCCTTATTTTTCAATGTCAATTTGACACATCAATCTTAAATACCTTTTTGTAAATCATTTATTTTTTTGAAAGTTCAGGAAATTATTGTTTTGTTAAAGAACTATCTACATTTCATCACTCTTGTTAATATCTTAATAAACAAAAAAGATATTTGATGAAATATTTATTTATCCCGGCATAGGACTTCAATAATAAAGTCCGAGGATTCCAATTGATAGGACCTATTTGCCAATTGGATTGCTTCAGACTTTATCAAGAAAGGATAACTGACTTATATCTCTAATTAATCGATTAAAACTCGAGTGTCAAATAATAATTAAAGACAATTGTTCCAAATCACCGTGAAATTAGTGTGAATACATTTTAAGAATAGTTCGTGCAAATTGACCCGGGACATTCATGCATTACACGTTACAGTAACAACAATATGCGTAACTGGTTTGATGCATGCAAATGATATTCAAGTAGTATTTTTTTTCTGCGGTAACTTTTCACAAGCAGTATCAAATTCAAGATCCATTACATATCTATGCACACGATTTTGAATTAAATACCGTGAAAATACCACCAACCGACATGGAATGCAATTATAACAGTTTAAAGATTGAATATCGTTAAGATCCGCTAATGGAGCCATCAAAATATACTGTCTAAATAGCGAAGTGATCTTAATATAGCGTCATTTGTCTTCTCAAATAAAATATTAAGAACTTAAAGGTACTAGCTCGTAGATTTGGTTCATTTTTTTTCTATAATTTCAAAATACCATTCAGTGTCTGTAATTGTGTCAAAAAAATAATTATTATTATTTTAAGACAAACTGACCTATAGATTGCAAAAAATATACAATAAAAGTCACAAAAATACACTTAAATTGTCAAAAAAAAAATACAATAAAAGTCATACACTTAAACTGTCTATACCGTGACATACGGGGTAGATTTTTACCACATGAAACACCATTATTTGCACTTGTATGTCAATTTGCACTAAAATTGTCATTATTAGAACACTACTTTTCTGCTTCCAAAAATGTTTCCATACAATTTGAATAGTTTTAGAAAAGTGGATAATTAAGTTGAAATCTGTGAATGAGTACCTTTAATAAATAAATATATAAATACATATGGCGAATAGATCTTAGTGTAAGGTCGTTTATCTTCTCAAATTTAACTTTAAGAACTTAAAAAATCATCGGAATATCGCATGATTAAGCAATAACCAGGATGATCCTTTATTGGACTTTATTGTAGAGTTTTAAATTTCAACAGACTGTAACATGAAGTCTGTGAGATCATGAACTATACTTCACGGTGATCAAAGATGAATAAAAATTAATATTCGATTCTTTCCTGTGGAATTCTATACTTATTGTCATAGCGAATCAATGGCTATCAATTTTATTTGTAATTCAAGGCTAAACGCCATCGTAAACATGAATAAAGTGCTATCCTAAAGTTTTCAAACAAAATCTTGTTTTAGAGTGAAAAGTCACAATTACCCATGAGCTAGTCAGATCAAGAATCTTGACAATCTCCGTAAACATATATCCTGTAGAGCGTTGTCGTACAGGATCTCTACTGTCTCCGTGGAAAGTCACGTCGAGATGAACTTTGTGTCGACCAATCAATGCGTAGCTTTCATCTAGACGAAAACACTATTAATCCCATTTTGATTTCGTAATTTCTATTTTTAGACCAAAGTTTGCATGCTAATTTAACAGCGGTATTATTCACAGTCTGCGATTGGGCGGCTCATTTCAAATTGCGTGACGTAGACGATGTAAACAAGTTACGTATCATAACCATTTCGTCATTAATATTATGATGAGAAAAGGTCACCTGAACGTGACCTTCGTTTGAAAAATGCCAGATCTAAATTAGCGAGTAAACGAGCGGAAAATTTTAGATCGGGTTTTAATCAGATTGGAATCTTGATAACCTCGGGGTACGAGAATGATGAAAATTGAAACAAAGCGATATCTAAGATAATTCTAAACTCTAGAATTGCACTAATTAGTTTCATAGGCGGATCTAGCGGGGGGTCAGGGGGGGGTCCGGACCCCTCCCCCCGTAATATGGTGTTAACTATATCATATGAAATCAAAATTTTAAAAAAGTATGCAGGGCTTGATGTTATCCATTCTCGTTCCCCGGGGTAATCAAGATTCTCGATCTAGTATTGATAATCCTACTAGACTCTGGGTACGAGAATGGATTTTATCTTTTTAATTAGGTTGACTGGTTGGACAACCAGTCATCGATTAAACTACGATTTCATAAAAATGAAGTCAATACTAGATAGACAAAGACAATAAAAAGTATAATGTTGACTCGACAATTTTCCGTGGCAGAATGAACAAACTCCGCGAAATCTATCACGAACGACAACTCTGACTAAACTATGAGTACATTCGGAACTCACTCGGATATTACTGATCGTCAGTTTACGGAGTCACCCGAGCGGTTTCCGAATGCTATGAGACTATGAGTATAGACTATGGTTCCTGTTTAATAAATATGCGGACCATTACAATGGTTTTACTTGCCCGAAACAAATGTTTACCAGCATAGTCTACGAAACTAGGATATGAAAGTGGTTGAAAGTGGTTGCCCGAACAAGTCAATTTAGCAGCAAGCACAATCTCATGTTTGTAGAATTTTGATTGCCCAAAAGAAAATTTTGTTTGCCCGAACTAAAAAGCGGTTGTCCCGGGTAACCGGACACCTACTAATTTCATAGACTGCTAGCAGTAAATTAAGTACATGTAATAGGTAACCGAACCCAAATATAGGTCGTCATGGGCAATAGGGCAACTTTTGATGTCGAGCCCTGGTATGTCTTCAGTCTTTAATTGATATCCATTATAATATTTTCATGCATGGTGATATCTCGATTTTCATCGTAACGTAAATTGCAGGCTTGGTCGGGTCTTACAGTCCATGAATAATGAAACGTGTCTACTTACACAAACCACTAAGATAGAGCAATATGTCAAAGATTTTAGTTAAACATTTATAAAACATAATTCATTTTATAATCTGATATAAAACAACTTAGAAAATTGATTTACGAAGTATATACACTTATATACATGTACATGTATCCATATTTCTTCTCTCGTTACGGAAAGTCACAAACATCAATTTATCAATTCTCAAATTGACAAAGCGAGCAGTACGGTCTGTGAACTCATGGTTTTTCTGGAAAGAAAAGTAACTTATCTAAATCCCAAAGGAGGGACCTCAGGTGACTAATATATTTTTAATTGCAAAGAAAACTCCGTTACCGAGACCCTGTAGTCAATTATTAACGTTGAGGCTGAATAATTGATACATGTACTGACTAACTAAGATAAAAAGATGTTTTTTACAACAAAGTTTCATTATTAGTACCGTCAGTCAGGGATTATATATAACAGGGATTTGTAACGAAGAGCTTTTTTTAATTTTCTCGGTCGTCACTGTCTATAACTGGCTGAAGTAGGCTGTACAAACTACTCCAGAGTTTAAAAACTTGACTTATGTTTTGTACATGTCTTCCATGCAACTTGTGAATGTTTCTGAAGTTTTTGACAAAAAAGTGTTGCAATTATGACCGAAAATATGACTTTAGGTGATGTAAAATGGCTAAAAATGGCAGATCGGCGGGAAAAATGTGAGTGTAATTTACCTCAAAATCATCTAGAAACACATTTTTCCTAACATTTATGTCAATTTTGAATGGTACTGGTACAAAATGTCATGTAAATATCTTTATTTAAACTTGGTATACTTGTTTTCCGTATTGACCGAAATGATAGCGACGACAGTGAAATTTGATGAAAATCTATTACATTTACTTTTCGTTACAAATCCCTGTTATATAAAATCCCTGCGTCAATACGGATGTTTTTTTATCAGCGGAATCTTCTTAATATATGCACACTTTCCTTCTCTAATTTGTGGCTTTGAAATTGTCAAACAATCGCAAGTCATTGCAATAACTAATATGATTGTTAGAGCGAAACTTTAAATTATTGTTTTCACCTATGTTTGCACTACTGAACTTGATGTCTAATGCTTTGTCGTCATTTTACGATTTGCAAAATCTATGGAAATATCGTAATGCCCCTTTCGGGTCAATCTAACCTTACTCTTTCGCCAGAAATATGAAAAAGGCGGTGCAAAGGCGCTAACTGTAATTCAATGAAGCGCTATAAGTTGTGAGATAAGCGCGTGAAAACAACGCGAGCAAGTTTAGTTGGCATATCACTAAAAGCGCTACATAGCGTTTGTCAGGGCAACGGTTTCCTACATTGTAGCGCTAGCTAGCAAAATCGTGTCTGCGACCTACCTGAAATCATTCGGAACTCTTGGACATTTTCGAAGGCCACAAGATTGGCTTTGCTCTTTTTAAGCAAAAACGTTCCATATAGAACCCGATGCCAGTTCCGTATGGAAATCGTTACCTACGCTTACTCCTCTGGTACTCGTCTTACAACAAAAGTTAAAAGTGTGCGATATAAAATGAAGGGTACCAGGGGGCGAAGCACTAGCTAGCGATGTGGTTAGAAAAGTGACATCTGTCCAATACAAAAAAGCACTGTTCAAAACATTTGGAACAACCTCGGCGATCATCTACCTCGGAAATCAGACGTTGTAGGAATACAACCAGGTTATTAGGTCCGGCGACTGTAATTTTCGTGTCAACATTTAATAATAACATTGTAGCACACTTTATCACATCATTTTATCAGTACAATGTCTCACACGTCGTACTTCTGTGTAGTTCAGACTATATTACCACAGAAACCAAATTCCTAGATCTACTTTTTTACCTAATGATATCAGAGTAAAGAAGATCGCCGAGATCGTTCCGAATGTGTTTAAAAGTAGGAAAGTGACTTCTGATAAAATAAAAAGCGCTTTCTAAAAGCGCTACGCAGCGATTTTCTTACTCAACAGGCATCACTATCGGAAATGCTGTATCAACACTTTTTATAAGCATATACTAAACATAATACCTCCTTAATATTGTTAATATAAAACCGGCTTTCATTATGTAAATATGTTATTTACATAAATAGACAATAGATTGTGTATTTTTATAATTATGTTTACGCTAACATGCACATAAATGTTTATTTTGTAACAGACTGATAAGCGAGCATCAATAAACTCGAAGTACAGTGAAACATTTTTCTACATGCCTCTGTGCATGCAGGCCAAGGTTAGAAGGCTGACGTAAAAAAATTATGAATTTGTTTGTAGGCTTGAATGGAGAATTAACGGCTTGCCGAACTTGGATGCTTCATAAACTTAAACTTCTTCATTTGATTAAACGCCTATTTCTATATTACATATTCAATGGCGTTGTACAAAAAGATTTAAAAAATAATAAAATAAATAAATAAAAACCCTCCACCATAAATATGTACAATGACACACAACAAAATAAAATTCATTACGTATGATGTTATATAGTGTGATTATGCATTTGGTTTTCATATATCAAGTTTATAAGACCTATATTAATCTTAGTTCATGATTCGACTTTATTTTTACATTTGTTTTTATTAATTTGATATTTAAAGTTGTTGTCCTGAACAGTATAGTATGATGCTACTGTTAACCGGATTTGTCCTGAACAGTGTAACATAACGCCACTGTTAACCAGACAATTCCCCAAAGGTGTCGAAACATCACCTTTGAAGTATTTATTTATTTATTGGAGTTAACGCCGTGTCAACACAATTTAGCTCATTTTACGGCGTCCAGCGCACCTAACCTAGCTTTCCTGGACCATTGTCTATAACCAGTACTCACATATTCTTCCACAAGGCCGGAAACTTCTCCATATTATCTAATCAATGGAGGAAAATTAACATTATTGTCAAATTTTCATGAAAGGGTATAACCTTCCCGGATGGGATTCGAACCCGCGCCCCTCGGGCACGAGTATCCAAATCCCAGCGCGCTACCAACTGCGCTATCGACCCGGGTTTCACCTTTAAAGGACCCTTGATAGTTAATACATCCCCAAAGGTGTTGAAACATCACCTTGAAAGGGACCATTATTTTTAATAAAAAGAATATATATATTTTCATTCTTAGTATTTATATTATCTTTATTAATATTATTATACTCATTTTTATAATTATTTATTATTGCTGTTGTTAAAACCATTACTATTATTGTTAAATTTTATTCAAATTTCAGTGGCGCATACATTTACCCCACTGATTTAAATACTCACTACAGTACTTCTGGCTTACTATCAATAGATATAGTTGCAATGTATCCGTATCTACGAACGAGAATTATCGAACAAATATCGAGTATTTAAATCAGCAGGGTTAATATATGTGCCACTGACAGTTAAAAGCAAATACACTAGTACGACAAACGACTAAAGCATTTTGTTAACAAAACACTCTCCGCCATATTTTTGTTAAAATTGACAAGCCTTCCTTAAGCTTAAGATACTCGCCTTATTCCGTAACTGTAAAAAAAGAAAAATAACAAAAAGTAAATTATATTGTGATATTTCAAGAGTAAATATACAATATCATATTTTCACTGCAGGTGAAATATATAGCACTGTACAGAATCATTTTCACTGCAATATCGATTCAAAATACCATAAGTTCACTGCAGTTAAAATATACAACGCAATCATTTCACTGCAGTTAAAATATAGAATGTTATTATTTCACTGCAATGAAAATATAAAAGCCAACAATTTAATTGCAACTAGAATATAAGAGCTCAAAAATTCACTGCAGTAAAAATACGAAATATAATAAATTTTGCAGTGAAAATATAAATTTGGCGTATACTAGCCCAAACTATAACTGAATTAAAACCAAAAAAAAAAACTTTAAAAAGGCAACCAATATTTAATTTAGTTTCCATAACAATTCATGCGCCAAAAAAACCCACTTTTTCACTCTTTTTTCATCATATTTGTGCTTACTCTTCAAAGCATATTTACTGAGTTAAATATGGGTATAAACAATCAATCTCGGACCAAAATTGAAGACCATGCGTTGCGCATTTTTCAAATCAAACACAAATGTATCAATAAACTAACGTAAAACGTTCTTCTTTGCACTAATAATTTAAAAAATAAAATATCTACTCACTTGCTCCGATGGCAAAATCAACTATGTCCGGCTAACAATCCTTGTTTTGTTTCAATATGTCACAAACATTAACTTTACAAGACTAAAATGAAACCAATACGCGTTCATATCACTATTACCGCCAGCGTAGTACTATTTTTTCTAATGTCGCGTAGTGATACATCGCTGTGCATAAGTAATTAGGCTTTGACGTAATCAGTCTTTACATGGAAACCATAGTTTCCTGCGACTCGAATCACCGATATATTCCATCAAGCGTTGTTATATACAGATCAGCCCAAAAGCTCTTGGACAAATTATATTTTTAGGATAAAAAAAATACATTTACCAATGAAAATAAACAAAGAGTCATCAGAGCAAATTCCAATATCAGCAAAAAAAAATATTAACATACAATCTCCGTAAACAGATATCCTAAAGAACGCTGTCGTATAGGATCTCTTAGGATCACTCCGAGGGTCACGTCAAGATGACCTTTGTGTCGACCAATCAATGCGTATCTTTCATCTAGACAAAAACACTTCTAATAGCACTTCGATTTCGTAACTTCTATTTTTAGATCATGGTTTGCGAGCTAATTTGACGGTGTTGTTATTCACAGGCTGTCACGATAGGACGGCTAATTTCAAATTGCGTAACGTAGACGATGTAAACAAGTTACTAAACATAATGATTGCGTCATGAATATAATAATGAGAAAAGGTCACGTTCAGAACGAAACAGCCAGATCTAAATTAGCAAGTAGGCGAGCAATCTGATTAAAACCCGATTTAAAATTTTCAGCATGCCTACTCGCTAATTTAGATCTGGCCTTTTCCAAACGAGGGTCACGTTCAGGTGACCTTTTCTCATCATAATATTAATGACGAAATTGTTATGATACGTAACTTGTTTACATCGTATATGTCAAGCAATTTGAAATGAGCCGTTCAATCGCAGACTGTGAATAATTCTGCTGTTCAAATAGCTTGCAAACCTTGGTCTAAAAATAGAAATTACGACATCAAAATGTTATTAATAGTGTTTTGTCTAGATGAAAGCTACGCATTGATTAGTCGACATAAAGGTTATCTCGACGTGACCTTCCACGGAGACAGTAGAGATCCTGTACGACAATGCTCTACAGGATATCTGTTCACGGAGATTGATTACTTGCGGTAAGCCATTGTTGAACAAAATTCCATTTTGTCCAAAAACTTTTGAAGGGCGCTGTAGATGGACTTACTTCGAACGTTATTTGAACTTCATTAGCGATATTTCGGTTAGCAATATCCACGTCTTAATTGAATTATGAAACGTTTAGGTTTCCAGTTAAAATTCAAATAAAAATAAATGAACGGTAAACAAACGGTCACATATTTGAAACTGCGGCACAAATTTACTGATCATTAATAATTCAGGTATCCCAGTTAATTGATAAAACTCGCATTTGGTGGACTTCTATTTCATAAATAAATATCATATTTAAATGGCACGTGACTATAATAGGTGGCAGCACGCGAGGGTGAGCGAAGATGATAGTTCTAAAATCAGGGGAGACTATTCAAGCAGTCACCCGCGTCAACAAGTGATATTTATTATATTTTGTATGCTCGCCACAACAAAAAAACCACGAGATACAACTTTTGAAATATTAACTTGTAAAAAACAGTGGAACTCAATATAACGTCGGTCGGCTGCCAAAAGGTCGAAACTATGCTTTTTGACAAAAATGACTTATTGACTGCACGAAGTACACCAAAGCGATTCCCGCTTTGTCTCAAAACGTCGTACCTGTAAGCCAATCAATACCCGAAATATTTTCATGTGACTAGCAATTAAATTAAGAAGCAGAAATAATGCATTTATTACATTTTTATTGTTTGCAAGCATGGGAAACAGTTATCTTTGACGAATGTTGCAATACATGAATTTTATGTCTGTTAAATGCGAGTTACAACATTTTGAAACAAGACAATTATTTTAAGTTTGGATAATTTTGAGATACGACTTTTTGATAAAATAGTTTTTTCCTTCTCCTGAAAACCTTGAAAAATACGAGGTTTTGGCAGTCGACCGACGATAAGCTGTATAATTATATCACTGCATGATTTGTTAATTGTTTAAGTTATCAACCCTTGCCAAAATCTAATTATACAATACAATTCATAGGCGGATCCAGCGGGGGTCAGGGGGTCCGGACCCCTCCTGAAATTTTCAAAATGTATCTATTTTTTTAACTGTAAGCCATTTTTAAGTTACAAGAAGCAATTTTCTTTTGTAAGCCTTTGTGTTTAACATAGATCTAATAGTTATATAGTTTTTATTATTAATATGTTGCGTTATTTTGCAGACAATATATAATATGGTTGTGGTTTGAAAGGTTGGACCCCCCCCCCCTAGAAAAAGTTTGTAAACCCCCCCCCCCCTAGAAAAAAAATCCTGGATCCGCCCCTGCAATTCAATTAACTATAAAGTTGTAACCAAAGAACGGAAGGTACTTCTTTGTTTAGGTTTAGTAGTTTTTTGCGAGTCAATGATTCATTCATAACAATTATCTGGTTCCCAGTCATACTTTGACAGGTAAAAGTACGTCAGGCAAAGCAGAATAATGGCGGCGCCCGATGTATTGTTAAAATTGTACAAGGTATCGAATAATTCTGTTTTCAAATAAACATTTCTCGCTAAATAGGTTTAAATCATATGAACTTCGTACAATAATTACAGTGGATACCTTTTAAGTAATGCGGTAACAATTATGCTAAATAAAGTATCCGAAGTTCTAACGAGAAATAGTCAACGTCTGAATCGTGTCTACTTCGCAGGCATGGTTTTGGAATAATTGTTTGTTAAATAAAAGTGCACGAAGAAAAAATGACTTTGAGTGGCCTATATAGCACCTAATTCTAACTAAATTAACCATCGTCAGAAAAAATGCATGCAAAATAAAGAGATATAAAATGCAAATTTTGTAATCTGAAGATACCCTGGTGGGCGTCGCCATTATTGCGCTTTGCCTGACTCATTAACGTAAGTTGTAAGGGGCAGGTAATCCAGACTTAATGAGCGCAGTGATATTACCTAAACAATGCGTTGCTACGGCGTTTAACCCAATAAAAATAACGTACGTAACGGGTGATTAATATAATGTAACAGGCCATGTTTATAACATTTGCATTCTTTAAAGAATTTAAGCACTTCAAGCGTTACGCTTCAAGTGAAAGTCACAAAAGTGTTAAGAAAAAAAGAAACAACTTTAGCTGAAAGTAGTTTTCTTTAATCTCTGGGGCGTAATAAACTAAAATAGATGGACAATTTAGATGTGTTATGCCTCATGGGCGTAGGAATTGAAAAAAAGATTAACAATTTAGATGCGTTATGCCTCAGGGGCGTGATACATGAAAACCTATTAGAAGTTGAGATCCACTTTAAAAGTTCAAAATGTACTTTAAAACGCATTTCTTCGTCTTAAATCAATATGGATTTGACAAATTATTAATTTAATTGCATACTTGGTAAGTTCTTGCATACATTTGCGTTTTATTTTCAAAGCGAGCAAACTGCATCAAATTTATGATTCTTCACTTAAATGATTTTATTCCATCTCATCGACTTGATTATCAAAGGGAATTATTTATCAAACTGCAATATTAGACAATTGTTTGTATTCATTATAGTGTACAGTGCCGTCCAAAATTTCTTGGACAAACTGATGACGTCATAAAGTTTCCTAGATATCGCTTTTCAGCTATTAGTATGAATAAACGAATTTTATGGGAACGAAAGCTATCTACATGTATTTACAAAAGCACAGGGGTTTTATTTGTAAAATAGCAAATGTTTACTTACAGTTACAACTTGCCAGAACCCAAATACAGGTTGTCAGGGGCAATTATATACAAATAAATTCATTTATAATGGGTTTAACGCCGTGTCAACGGAAACTTCTC
This sequence comes from Mactra quadrangularis, assembly GCA_025267735.1. Classification (NCBI taxonomy): domain Eukaryota; kingdom Metazoa; phylum Mollusca; class Bivalvia; order Venerida; family Mactridae; genus Mactra; species Mactra quadrangularis. Next base: position 1,618,771 of record CM046310.1, read on the forward strand.
CATATATCTTTTTAGTGGAGGAGAAGAAATTCAATGTGGAAACCACATTAAAGCCGGATTTTCATCAAGATCTGACCATAAATGACAGAGATGTCCAGCATATTAAAAACTTAAACGCAAAAATTACAAACGGAAATAATCCATGATAAAGCCAGGTAGAGCTGTAGTTACTTTCTAATTCTGTGTATCACATGGTATGTTATCATTGTATGAAGTTTCATAAAGATCTGACAATAAATGGAAGAAATATATGCTAAATTGAAAACGAAAACGGAATTGTTAACACTAGGCGTCACGCCCACCCACCCGCCCGTTTTTCGCCAAACTCTAAACCGAAGTTTTTAATTGAAAAAATCCGCCTTAAAATTGACATTAATTTTCGTGGAAGGGTAAAACCTCCCCGGATGGAATTCGAACCTGTCGGTTTATTCTAAAAACAGGATTTTGTCCTAGAACTTTTAGAGGGTACTGTATGCTTACAATAAAGAAAGTATACATTATCATCATTATTAATAAAATATCATATTTACTTTTGTTTTATTTACTTTACTTAAGTGCGTACTTATTAAACTTGACTTTCAAATACAAATGTACATTAAAACCCGGGTCGATAGCGCAGTTGGTAGCGTGCCGGGATTTGGAATCTCGTGTCTCGAATGGGGTAAGGGTTCGAATCCCCACCCAAGGAGGTTATACCCTTCCATGAAAATTTCACAATAATGTTGATTTTCCTCCATTGATTAGATAATATGGAAAAGTTTCCGGCCTTGTGGAAGAGTAGGTGAGTACTGGTTATAGACAATGGTTCAGCACAGCTAGGTTAGGTGCGCTGGACGCCGTAAAAGACTCAAATTGTGTTGGCACGGCGTTAAATCTAGTAAAAGAAAAAATACAGTAAAGTTCCACTATTTTGGACCATCAATAAAGTGACGATCTCAATATAGCGACCTTTTACTTCTTAAATGAAGCATAAGGGACCTAAAATCGTCAAAAATCTCCTGGTTTGCAATAACGAAGATGTATGGTGGCATATTTCTGCCATCAGATAACCACATAACTAACTATAGTTCGTGGATCCAGAGTAAACAATTAAATTCTACAGACTGAATATTCCGAGAAAACGAAAAGTCACTGTGATTCTGTGCCTTATTTGATTCTTTTCTATTTTTGCTGATGCAAGAATTCGATAAAAATCAAGGGCTTGCATGTTTACATTCTCAAGATCAAGTAAATACATGTACATGTATATTATAGCATTGCATTTCAGCCGCGCTTTTTAGATCTTATTTCAATTAGTAAAAATTTCAAGGGACCAGTAATTTTATCAATAAAGTAATCATGCATATATACAACTAAGGATTTGTGGCGATGTTAATGACTATCAGGGGCGGATCCAGGATTTTTTTCTAGGGGGTCCGAATTTTTCTAGGGGGGGTCCGAACTTTCTAAGGGGGGGGTCCGTTAAGCACCGAAAAAAATGCTTCATGCTACTTAAAAATGACTTACAGGCAAGAAATACACTAATGGACAGGTACATTTTCCAAATTCTAGGGTGGTCCGGACCCCCTCCTGACCCCCCGCTGGATCCTCCTATGACTATCTTGTATTTCAAGACTAATTAATATCTTACAGTTTTGCTGTTTGAAAGTAATTGTTTAAAAGCATCGATGTGCATATACGAGTATAGAGAATTAGAAACTTCAGAAGGGCGGTATATTATCTTTCTGTTTTAATGTCATTGTTTAAAAGCATCCATAAATACGCATATACAGAGAATTAGAACCATAAAACCATTTAAACAGCATTACATAAAGACGAAAGTACAAGTTACTCACGCAATACAATGCCCTTCAAAAATATTTCGGCATATCAAAACTTGAGACAAACTTATCATGCATACCACAAGTATTGTTACTACAATGGGAGACCTTAGTTATTTCCCCTTGTATACTCTTCAAATAGGTAGGTCCAATTAGTTGGATTACTCGGATTTTACCCTTACTTTTTAATGTCAATTTGCCAAAATTAATCTTAATCTGAAGTCCGATGACTTTTGGACGGCACTGGGGTATCGAGCCAACGATCCTGGGAATCGAACTAACGATCTTGGGAATCGAACCAACGATCTTGGAAATCGAACTAACGATCCTGGAAATCGAACCAACGATCCTGGAAATCGAACCAACGATCCTGGAAATCGAACCAACGATCCTGGGAATCAAACCAACGATCCTGGAAATCGAACCAACGATCCTGGGAATCAAACCAACGATCCTGGGAATCGAACCAACAACCATGGGAATCGAAACAACTACCCTGGAAATCGAACCAACGACGATTATCAAGTCCTGCTTGGGAATCGAACCAACGACCCCTGATGCCCGAGGGCTTTTTGAGAGCACTGTAGTGCGACTGTACTAAGATTTTCTTACGATGAAGTCAGCACTAAAAAAGAAGAAAATGCCAATAAAGCAATGTCCTTGATGGTAGACATATGTTTACATTCTAAAAACAACGACATACGATATTTACATACAATTAGTTAGCAAGACTGACCGCTTCATTAAAACAACATAAACCAAGCAACAAAAGGCTAGCAACAACATTACATCATGTGATATGTTAACATAAAGTGCCTCAGAGAGTTCCATGTTGCATTTTCCAAGTCACTAATAATTACCATCCAAAATAAAGATATTGATATTTTTCACACAGAAAAATCTTACGATAAAAATCATCGTAAGTCAAAAGCAAGAAATATTCATAGTGCAGTTATTTTTGGCCAATAAATGCCAAATATCATAGAATTATGTAGAATATTGTATACCTTTTGAATATCATATCATAGTTTCTATTTTTTCTACGCAGTGAATTTTAACCACTTTCAGATTTATAAAAACATTTCGGGACAAACAACAAAGTCTCTGGTAAAGTCTCTGGCTTCCTCATACATACTGCCGACTTTGCAATTTTGTAAGCTAAGCTCTTACATTCAAGTAGATGGACCATTCGGAACTGCTCGGTCATTTGCTACTAATAACCTCGGACATATTTAGACGCCATTTTGGAACTACCTTTTCGCCACATTCCTAAACAAAATGCTTTAAGCTTTAAGCTTTGACCGGTGTTGAAGTAAACAAATCCACGATCGTTTAGGCGATCAGTAATGCTTTGTTTTAGTCCGTAAATTTGAAATAACACAGTCTAGTGATATCACTGAACAATATTTAGTTAAATGTATAACATAAAAATATGTTTTGACAAAGATCTGTGCGTATACTACAATAACTACTTTGCATAACCGTTACGTGCTTCGCCTGTGCCTCGCGTAGGTAGTAAAAACCCAAGCCGCTAGGATAGACCCCCACGAATCCATTCATTCATGAAAGGTCGAGGTGTTCTGAATAGGTCCATAGTTCCCATTAGTTGGAGTGAAACAACTGTAGGTAAAATTTTGCTAAAGGAATGTAGCACTGATCCTAAAGGTCATTCGAAACAACATCGGCGATCATCTATGAATTCCTATAGGTGTTAAAACCCGAGACCTAAAGATTCTTCAGCGCGCATACTACCACTGGACAACTGCTACTATAAGTACATGTATGTCTTGACCTAAAAAAACGCCGAGTCAGAAAAAACATATATATGTAAAGTCGGTGAAATTTTAGCAACAAACACGTTTTAAAGCTTTTAAGCTCATAGCAGCGTCCAGAAAAAATATATAAGCATACAGAAATTCCCCATCGTAATTAGAGACATTTAAGAGCCTCATACAAGACACGTTAGGTTTTCATTTAATTTAATTAGTCATGCTTTTTACTACTAAAGGAATTGAAGAAATAATAAAGCCTAAGGTATCATACAAGAACTCATTATCGTCTTTCTGAAGGCGAAATGACGAGAAAATAATAGTCTCTTTAACGAAGACATAACCATTCAAGCATGAACGCACGTAAAAGATGATAAAAACTAGCTTCTATGTAATTATGACATCATCGTAACAATTCGGCTTTTTCCGCCAAACTCCGTGACATTTTTGTCTCAATAATGTTATCTGAGGTGATCCGATTTAATTATGACCAATGGCGCTGCTGCGACTTTAAGTTAATAGGGGTCGAATCTGGTCCTCTTTAAGTTTAAGATTACATACCACTAAATAAAATCCTTCTTTGCTGTTTATAAAAAGTTTCATTTTCAATGTCAAATTACAGTATGACACAGGGGTCAAATAAAGATTATGATACATGGCACACTTTCTTTTTCTGGCAAATTACCACTTCCGGTGAACATTTAGTGGTGTGTAACATTAAAATCCTTTTAAAAATAAGGATATTTTATATTTCTGTGACCGGACTATCTAGAAAAAAATCATAGATACACTCCGCCATTTTGGAACAGACTTTAATTCACTCGAGCGTAGGCGCTATCCTGTTTAAAAAAGACCTGGTTTCGTCCATAGGTAAACTCCACACCCATTCGGATGACCTGGTTTCGTCTTTGCGTAGACCTCGCCTACTTTAGAAACGACCTGGCCAGTTTCGTCCCTGCGTTAACCTTCCCCACAGGAAATGTTCTTGTTTCGACCCTGCGTAAACACAACACCCTTAGAAAGACCTTGTTTCGTGCCTGTGTAAGTAAATTAAATATCTTGCATCACTAAACATACGACGGAATGCTCGAATACATCTAACATAATTCATAATTAGTTTTCCAGTTCACCAACTACCGTCCGTAATGAGTTAACGAGATTTTACGATTTTTCAGCATTCAGTCACGTGAGTTAACGAGATTTTACGAGATTTCAGCATTCAGTCACGTGAGTTAACGAGATTTTATAATGTTTCCAATCTATGTTTGTATCTTTTTAATAAATCGGTTTTAATCAGACGAACTTGGTATTAACGTAAACCCAATGGAATTTTCATAAAAATAGAACTTCCTTAAAGCGTTTTTTTTTTTTCATAAAAATAGAACTTCCTTAAAAGGGCTTGGTCGCCCATGCAATCGAGTCGTGGACCATATATAGGGTTTATATAGGGTCACTGACATTCTCGTACTCAGAGGTTATCAAGATTCTCGATCTAAAGCTAGCATCGAGAATCTTAACAATCTCCATAAACAGATATCCTGTAGAGCGTACAGGATCTCTAAGGTTCCAATGGAAGGTCACGTCGAGACGACCTTTATGTCGACCAATCAATGCGTAGCTTTTATCTAGACGAAACACTATCAATAACATTTTGATTTCGTAATTTCTATTTTCATTAGACCAAGCTTTGCGAGCTAGTTTGACAGTTGTATTATTCACAGTCTGCGATTGGACGGCTCATTTCAAATTGCGTGACGCAGACGATGTAAACAAGTTACTAAACATAACGATTTCGTCATGAATATCATAATGAGAAAATGTCACCTGAACGTGACCCTCGTTAGAAAACGGCCATATCTAAATTGGCGAGTAGGCGAGCAGAACATTTTTGATCGGGTTTTAATCAGATTAAAATCTTGACAGCCTCTGTGAACGAGAATGGGTCATTGCCGGACTGAAACACACTCATTTCTGTATTCAGAGTCGCAGGAGCAGTCTTGCTCATTTTCGCATCGCTATGGTCATTTTCATGTCAGTCATTAAGTTGGCACTTGCAAGTGGAAAACATTCTCGTACCCAAATCTAGATCGAGAATCGTGTTAACTTCTGGGTACGAGAAATGTGGAAGATGGAAGTATTGTATTATTACATATGTTAGAAAATGTGAATATAAGTCAACTGTGTGCCTCTAAACTATTATTTCGTCTGTTGAAAAATGGCGTCAAACAAAAAACAAAGCCCGAGTGGGTACAACGTTGGACTGGTTACCATAGAAAACTCAGCTCTGCGTCGGTTCAATCCCATCCAAACCCCACCTTGTTGTTTCTTTGAGCAAGACACTATATCCTACTAGCTCAGAACTCGGGGACCAGGATGCAGGGCTATTGCGAGCTCAAGGGTAATTTGTATTAGTTGCAAAAAAACTTATTTCACAGTCGAGCGGAATTAAATTAATATACTCTACATAAAAGTTTAGCCTTCTCCGAAATCTGGAGCAATTAATGTTTTTATGTCGTATACATGTACATTTAAATTAGCCTAGCTAATAAACAAAGCATGTCGTTATACTTAACATTTCATTTCATTTTATTTGATGGCGAAGAAGTTAGGATAACAACTTAAACTGGATTTAAATTCAACTTATTGCACTAATACTCAAATAAGTACGGTGGCATAGAGGTGACATGGAGATATATTTATTTTTTTACGTGGCCACGTAAAAAATTAAATATATCTCCATGTCACCTCTATGCCACCGTAAATAAGCGCAAAACATATCTTGATTTTTTTCAAGTGTATAGTTACCATAAAAATATTGGAGGTACGATTACATACATATACTGTACAACCTGTTTCTTGCAGCTTAAGAACAGGAATAATTCCGGATTTTACATTTATTCCCGCATTTTACGATTGTTTCCCGGATTTATATACATTTTTAAAAAATCGGATGTTGGACCGGTGGAATACGAATTGCGATGTTGTGTTAAATCAAGTTTGTTTCCCGGATTTATTAAAAAAAAAACATTTCGGATGTTGGACCGGAGGAATACGAATTCATAAGGTATATGGAGAAGTTTAATTCCGGCCTTGTGGAAGGGTAGGAAAATGCTGCTTTTTAGACAAGGGTCCAGGAAAGCAAGGTTATGTGCGCTGGACGTTGGCGTTAAATCCAACAAAAAAACAGAACATTTTCGGACAAAGAAATGTAGAACATGTAAATATTTTAAAGCAATATTTGAATCTTACATATTTATGTCTACTGCAATAATTTGACGAAAAAAACGAGTTTCCAATATGAAAACCACGTGACAATATTTCCCCGGAAAAGAAGCTAATGACAATTTTATGGTTATGACAACTAGGCTGTTTCCTGATAAGTTCAGACAAAAATCAATTTTGAAAACGGCTCCAGATTTCAAATGATTCGTGAGTTCACAAGGCCAGGGGAGTAGCTTGCCCAAAATAAATGTGCACAGGTAACCTAGGGGGTCCAGGAGGCATGCTCCCCCGAAAATCTTTTTAAATTCTACATCTCAGTAGCTGCATTCTAGAGTATTTTGGTCATTTGTTAACATTTGTATCGGTTATATGTTAAACAAATCACAACACTAAGTCAGTCTTGTAGTTTAGTCATACAGTGATATTTATTGCATTTTTTGCATTTTTAGCCATTTTATTTTTTTTCGAATTTTCTTATGTACCTATAGGAAGCTACGCCAATGAAGGCGGTGATAACACAGGTTGCACTGTACGATAGAATGTATCGAAAGGCGATGTGACAAATCATATAAAGGCAAACCAGTGATCCACTTCAAGTTCAAGGTTTTTGACATACAAACCTAGCTTTAACCAGAAATAGAAAATTACATAACTGAATCGGCTAAAATTTATTAGCGAGGATTTATGAGGGTAGTAAATTTATAATTATCAGAACTAAAAATGGACAAAGCAATACAAGTGGACGCGGATGCAGAGGCTAACATGGATGGAGCTCAAAGCGGTGATTCCGAGCGAGCTGTGCTGTACACTGTGAGCGAACAACCACCGTTACATCTTTGCATAGTTCTTGGCTTTCAGGTAGGCAGATTACTTTTTACTCGTTTTTAAACGATTGAAAGAGTTTAATATCACTTTTTGAAATATGATATCGCTTATCATTTTTCTACATTTGTTTGTTTGTTTGTTCGATTTAACGCCTTAGCAACACATTGTATAGATCATATTACGGCGGTCAGTCAATCTACTCACTCCTCATTGAAAGGCTAAATCTCAGGATTTAACTGTTAACCAACTACTAGGCGCATACTTTCGTCAGTGACTGACAACTGCATTACATAATTAAAAATCATTGGTAGGAGGGAGAATGGCCGTAGAAATAATTCCATGAAAGTATGCCCGGCCCAGGAATCGAACCCACGACCCCTCGATCAGTTTGCTTGTACTCGGCTCTGTTCACAACAGATAATTACAGTTGAATGTATTTGGACAATTTTAGTAGCTGGGCTAGAATTGAGTTTTAGCGAAACGGAAATTACATAACTGACTGACTGACTTAATTTGCATATTATGCAAATAATTGCAAGAATTACAGGGTGACATCACTCGGATTCTACTTTGGTCTGATGCTTTGTAAAGTTGACAAAACTCTATCAATTGCGCCCAGAGCGTTATTTCGGCCGCCATTTTGTTTATGCCATTTCATCGAAATTGTCCTATCAGTTGTAACCTACTTTAATATATACCAGAGAAATGATGCATCGAAGCAATGAGTTTTGTTTTTCGCAATGCTCTGTTCTGACCATAGCTCTTTATTTAGGATGCTCTTTATCTAAAATGATGGTTAACTTATCGAGATATTTCTTACTTCTTTGTCTTTTCAGCATTTTCTGACAGCTGTAGGTGGCATCATTTCAATACCATTAATATTGGCGCCATTTTTCTGCATGGATCAGGATGTACTTGGATTAAGTGAAGTAATGGGCACCATCATATTTGTATCAGGTTTGGCTACTCTATTACAGTCAACATTTGGTGTCCGGCTTCCAATAATCCAAGGAAGTACGCCTTCATTTCTGATCCCAACCATTTCCCTGATGTTGCAATCTCAATGGAAATGCGAATGGAAAGAAGCCAGAGACCAGTACGGTCCGGATGTAAACTTCACAGCGATTGGTTTAGCCGATGTCGGAAGCCCCGCCCACCAGGAAGAATGGAAAAGCCGTATACGTGAAGTGCAGGGCGCCATTATGGTGGCGTCTCTTTTTCAAGTTCTGATTGGCTTTTCTGGAATTATGAGCATTGCTTTGAGATACATAGGGCCATTGTCAATAGCCCCTATCGTAACACTCACAGGATTTTCGCTGTTTCCAATAGGGACCGATTTAGCCTCAGGTCATTGGTGGATAGCTTTGACCACAACTTGCCTCGTTTTGATATTTAGCCAGTACATGAAACGATTTAAAGTTCCGATCTGTGTTGTGGAAAACAGACGATGTAAGACAAATTATGTGGCATTATTCACGATGTTTCCAGTTCTTCTCGGAGTAACTGTTTCCTGTGTCATTTGTATAATTCTAACTGTGACCGACGTGTTGCCAAGCGATCCTAAAAAATGGGGACATCCTGCCAGGATGGACAAAAACTTATTCGTAATAAACGAAGCCAAGTGGTTTCGGTTTCCCTATCCCGGACAATGGGGAACTCCAACCGTTAGCGTTCCAGGTGTATTCGGCATGTTAGCTGGTGTGTTGGCGGCCATGTTGGAATCAGTTGGTGATTACTACGCATGCGCAAGACTTGCTGGAGCGCCACCACCTCCGACGCACGCGATAAATCGCGGAATATTTATTGAAGGAATTGCGTGTATTTTGACAGGCGCGTGGGGCTCAGGGAATGGCACGACCTCATTTAGCGAGAACATAGGAGTTATAGGCATTACAAGAGTGGGTAGCAGACGAGTCGTTCAAGTTGGTGGATTGATAATGCTGATTCTAGGATGTTTTGGAAAATTTTCCGCCATTTTTACGTTGATACCTCAACCAGTTTATGGCGGTCTTTTCATGGTAACTTTTGGAATGGTGGCTGCCGTCGGTATTTCTAACTTGCAATATGTCGATTTGAATTCACCCCGAAATTTATGCATAATTGGAGTATCCTTGTTCTTTGGGCTAGGTCTGCCATTGTGGATACAAGGAAATGACGTCATCAAGACCGGAAATGACATTATTGATCAGATATTGTCAGTTCTCCTTGGAACAAGTATGTTCGTCGGTGGTTTTGTGGCGTTTATCCTTGACAATACTATTTCCGGAACGGACAAAGAACGAGGAATCAAAATTTGGCGGGAAAAGAATAAATCGAACAAAAATTATGCAGACGAATCGGCCTACGATCCGCCATTCTTTGATGAATTATTCAAGAAAGTTAATTGGCTGAAAATTTTACCTATATGCCCTAATAAAATGAGTAGATCAGATAGCTACACTCTAAAAGAAAATGACAAGCAAACCAATACGGCGTATGTTCCAGGAAGTGACGAAAAACTTTAAGAAAAGATGACGTAATAATGTTTCAAAGAAATCTCTTTATAGCTAATTGTAAAACTCAAAAGCCAATGAAAACGTATTTAGGTGAGCACTAGCCCAAGGTCTTTAGCGAACCCATGTGTCTACTGTTAATGAACAGGTTTTATGCCACATCTGATGAAAGTAGAAATGTTAAAAAAGGCGCTTTTATAAAGTTTTGGAAGCCAGAACTAGTTGAGCACAAACTTAAATTCACTACACTCAAAATCAATGGGCATTGAAATTTTGAGAAAAGCTGATCATGCGTACCGCAAGTATAATTTAACTTTAATTAAACTTCTAAAGAACTTATTCATGTAACATAATTTGATTCGTATGTTGATAAATTATATAAGGCCACAACAAGTTGATCATGTGTTCTATGGATTTTTCTGGGGGGGGGGGGGAATGGGGCGAGCTAGCAAAGAAAAAAAAATAAAAAAGTCTTTATTCACTTGCTTTATATAGTGGTTTGACCAAATTTTTATGAGCGAGCGATGAAATAAATTTTTGTTGTTGTAAAAACCGTCAAAATTAAGGTGCGAGCGAATCCATAGAACATATGATCAACTTGTTGTAGCCTAATGTTGATGTTAGAATTTGTTAATAAAACTTTTTTCTTTTTTTCCGATAAACATGATTTTTATCCAAGGACTTTTCGAGCACCTGTAGGCTGTCGGCGCCCCCGCAAATTTTTTTCTATACGTATAATATTATGTGTTTTTCTTTAAAAAAACGTGGGGACGCCAACAGCTTGTTTTCGAGGGCACTTTATATTGTGTAACTGTGTATGTTTAATTTATTGATAGCCAATACAATTCAATGCGAGTTTTTTTATTACAAGCAACAGAAATAGACTTAATTGTATACTGTGGTTTGCGGAACAAGTTACAGTACCCACCAAAAGTTTGGAGACATTTTCAGATTGTAGGCCTTTTGAATAGCTTTTAGCTAACATTTGATAACTGTTTATTTTGAAATGCTTTGCAGTTTTGCATAATTTTTGGTGATCATTATTATTATAATAGAGACAACAAAAATAGCATAAAAACTTTGTTATGGAAAATTATTGCAATAATCATGGTTTTGGAGGCTTTATGATGTCAGATGCTGAATCTTATAAAGGGTTGCATTCATGAAATGTGTTTTTATTTTATAACAAAACATACTTAAATATATTAAAAATAATGTTTCTACAAAAGTAATCGTCAAAATTCAAGAACTGAAATAAATTTCTTTTGTCTCCAAACTTTTGGTGGGGACTGTATAATGTGCACATATTGTAAATGTAGGCTTAGATTATGTTGCACTTAGTTTTTTTATGAATTTATTTATATTGCAGTAAATGTTGTAATTCTATATTTTGTTTTGTCTATTGTTTATTTTTAATATATTTTATACTTTAAGGTATACAATCCCTAATGATTTGTTAGTTTGGTTTTACGACGAAGCAACACATTGTATAGGTTATAACAGGGCGGTCAGTCAACCTACTCACTGTTCCTGGAAAGGCTAAATCTCTGGATTTAGTTGGGAACCAACTACTAGGCACATACTTACATCAGTGACTGACAACTGCCCTACATAATTTAAAATCATTTGTAGGAGGGTGAATGTTCGTAGAAATAATTTCATGATCAAGCACCACTAAAGTATGCCCCGCCTGGGAATCGAACCAACGATCTCTCGATCAGTAGACTTGCGTGCAACCAACTGAGCTAGCCATGCGGCTGTGATTCACAGTTATGCAATATTATTCTAAAAGTGGGAAAAAGCTTATAAAACATGATATATTTCAATTATTACAATGTGTTGATTATTTTTTATGGATCAAATTCATTTCATAACTTGTGATTTCAAAAATATTTCATGAAAATGTTAACAGGAGTTAGTAATTACCCCTTTTGCATAAAAAATAGTACATGTAACGTTTAAAGTGTCCTTAAGACGTGTACATTAATATTAATTAAATAGACAAATCTACATATCAAAATTTCTCAAGATTTCATAACCAACAAGAACAGATTGTTCATTCATAATTTATTTACTTATTTATATAAATAGTGATCTACGCAGTAAATATAAACATTGTATTGACCTTTAAGTAAATCTTTTTTTTACTTGGCATGTAGATTTAACAAAAGAATAATCTAAGTGTCAAAAATAGGGATGGGCCAATATTTTCAGAAATATTTTTATTATCTATATAAAAACAAGCGAGTAATAATTATCTGCACTCTTATTCACTGAGCCACTCGTACTGAATAATTAATTTTGTTTTCACAAGAATAAATACTTAGAAACTGCTACACAATTGTGTGGACTCATATGTTTCCCCATAAATGAATGAATCCAAAATTAAATTGAAAATAACATGCCATGTTTTGAAAATTGATTTATACTGTATTTGTATATAGCACTGGTAGACAGTTCAATGTTTTACATGTATCGTGTCTTAGTTACAGGAGCAGTAGTCCAGTGGTAGGACGCACGCTTGGGATTCGAGAGGTCCTGGGTTCGAATCCTACTAGGGGCACTGCTTATTTCCTTGAGCAAGAAATTTTCTGCAATTGCTTCACTCCACCCAGGTGTAAATGGGTACCTGTAGGGTCATGTACTGTATGCTGTGGCTGCAATCTGCGTCGGATGTTAACAATTGGTGTGTGACTCGTTGATCAGGGAAGTTAATGTCAAGTGTCGACTGAATAGTGATACTAAAAGTAGACTTAAAAAAACGCCAAAAAACTCTTGCTTTTAGTGCATGTAAGCTTATACAGTTAAAGTTATAGTGGAATTATATATACGTATACGTAAAAAGCACAGGAGCTTGACATTCTGTATCGTAGTTAAAGATAAAATCCTTATATTATAAGAAGGATTTTTTTTTTAATTTTCAACTAAGATACAGAATGTCAAGCTCCTGTGGTAACAATAATCTAAGAGGACATTAGAAGGGGATCCAATAAACAATTTAGGAGGGGTTGTAGCCAAGCAGTTACGACATTGGACTGGTAATCATTGGATAGCCAGCTCCAAGTTAGTTCGGGACCCATTCAAAACCTACCCTGTTGTCTCCTTGAGCAAGAAACTTTATCCTACTAGCTTAGTACTGGGGGACCAGGAAGCGCACTTAAAAGTTGTAAGCAGGGGTGGATCCAGGAGTTTTTTCTAGGGGGGTCCAAACTTTTCTAGGGAGGGGGGTCCGAACTTTCGAACCACAATCACACAATACACATTTTTCAGAAAAAAATGCCATATATTAATAATAGAAACTACACAACCTTTAAATCTATATTAATCACCGAAAAAAATTGCTTCATGATACTTAAAAACGACTTAGTCAAGAAATACACTAATGGACAAGTACATTTTCCAAATTCAAGGGGGGTCTGAACCCCCCTGACCTCCCACTGGATCCACCCATGATAAGTATACCAATTAGGAAATTAGGGAATTTAGTCATTTATCTTTCCCTGATTGGTAAGTAGGTCCTTACAACTGGAATCCTCAGATTTTATCATTGAATTCCTATGTAAGGATAACAAAATATTTCATCTAATATCTTTCTTGTTAATAAAGATATGAACAGAAGTGATGAAATTTAGACAGTTATTTATGCTTAAAATACTTGGCTAAAATTTCAAACAAATTAAATGATTTACAAAAAAGTTATTTAAGATTAATTTTAGCAAATTGACATTGAAAAGTAAGGGTAAAATCTGAGTAATCCAACTAATAGGACCTACCTATTTGAAGAGTATACAAGGGGAAATAACTGACTAAGGTCCCTTATTAACAGTCTGATATATTCACCGACTGAAAAATCTGTATACATGTATATCATATACAGTACAACCTCTCTTGAACAACACCCACTGGGATAGACTAAAGTATGTTGCTGTTTAGAGGTCATTGCTCAACAGAGGTTAATTTCAGTAAAAATACACCGAAGGGAAGAATCAAATGCTGTTGTTGTGCAAGAGATTTGTTCTGTAGAGGGCCGCTCTGCAGAGGTTATGCTGTATATCAATTCGTTTGACGGAGAAAAAAGAAATTGTGTCATCTATGACTCATAACTGGTTCATTTCCAGGGGCAGATCCAAGATTTTTTCTAGGGGGGTCCAAACTTTCGAACCACAACCAAAATTATACATATTTTGCAGAACAATGCAACATATTAATAATAAAAACTACATAACCATTAAATCTATGTAAAGCACGAAGAAAAATTGTTTCATGCTAATTAAAAATGACTTACAGTCAAGAAATACACTAATGGACAGGTACAATTGGAAATTCTAGTGGGGTCCGGACCCCCCCCCCCCCCTGCCAGATCTACCAATGATTTCAATATGTACTGAAACATGAGTTGATGCACGTGAGATAACATTGTTTTATCTATTTATTTAGGTAACATGCCCAATATGTATGTTTTACATATTTTTGTATCTACGCAAGATACCGTATATATGTCAATGTCAAATAATAAAATATAACATGTTGTCAAATAACTTGGCTCTCAAGACTAGGTAAATTTTACATAGAGAGAGGACAGGAAAACTGTAACATATGGAGATAGGCCAGGAGGGAATGGGGGATTGGACATGGAGAAGATTTTCCAAAGAAGGGACAGGGAGGGGAATGGGGTGGGAAATGAGGAAGATTTAAGTCCATATTTTTCCAAGGAAGGGGATGGAGACTGGTCGGGAAGGATGGGGGATGGGACATGAGGAAGATTTTAGTCTATTTTTTCCAAAGAAGGGGATGGAGACAAGTCAGGAAGGATGGGACATGAGGAAGATTTTAGTCTATTTTTTCCAAAGAAGGGGATGGAGACAAGTCGGGAAGGATGGGACATGAGGAAGATTTTAGTCTATTTTTTCCAAAGAAGGGGATGGAGACAAGTCAGGAAGGATGGGACATGAGGAAGATTTTAGTCTATTTTTTCCAAAGAAGGGGATGGAGACAAGTCAGGAAGGATGGGACATGAGGAAGATTTTAGTCTATTTTTTCCAAAGAAGGGGATGGAGACAAGTCAGGAAGGATGGGACATGAGGAAGATTTTAGTCTATTTTTTCCAAAGAAGGGGATGGAGACAAGTCAGGAAGGATGGGACATGAGGAAGATTTTAGTCTATTTTTTTCCAAAGAAGGGGAAGGGAGTGAAAAGGAGATGGAAAAGTGGGGAGACAGACCAGGAGGGGAATGGGGGATGATGGGACACGGCAAGGATTATATAATTCTGAGGTATCATTTGCTAGCATCTCAAAAAGGAGTAATAAACACCCATCAAAGAAGACTAATGGATGTTGTTGTCGTTGTTGGGTTTAAAGTTGTAGCAACACATTGTATACTATAGGTCGTAATTTCTAGTTTTTGAGGTTTGCAAGCTAGTTTGATAGAGGTGCTAATCACAGGCTGTGTTTTTAATTTCATGATGAAGATGATGTAAGAAAGTACTAAACATATTGATTGCCTCATGAATATTTAATTAGAAAAGGTCACCTAAATGTAACCCTCATAACAAAGTAGCCAGATCTTAAATAGCGAGTAGGCGAGCGCAGAATGTTAGATTAGGTTTTAACCAGCTACTTGGCACATACAAATGTACTTCCGTCAGTGACTGACAACTGCCCTACATGATTAAGAATAAGTGGTAGAAGGGAGAACAGCCATAGAAATTAATTCATCACCAAGCTCAAGGAAAGTATGCCCCGCCTGAGAATCGAACCCACATCCCCTGGATGGGTAGACTTGCGTACTACCAATGGCCAGATGGCTTCTAATGGAGGAATACCAGTAGACAAATGACCAAGCTAAAAGGACAGTCAGTAAACCTTCTACAGGGCTCGAATTTAGCAAAATAATGGACTTGCAAATTTTTGCGAGTTGATTATATATCATTCGCAAAAAAAGTCACGCGCACCTTTGCTCAAAATTTTGATAGCATAATATATAGTTACTGTTCATATATGCAATATAAAAACAACACAGTACTATATTTAACTATAGATAGAACAATGGTGTTAATGTGGGACTCAAATATGTTTTTACTGTGAATCTAAACTTATTACTATATCTATAGTATTAAATGCTGATTTGAGCCTCATTAGTTTAGACAGTAGTATTTTTGTGTTGATTTCAACTCACAAAAATTTGCAAGTGAAAATAAAAGTTACTCGCCATTTTCAAAATCCACTCGCATTTTTCGAGTATGCAAGCTTAAATTCCAGCCCTGGTATAACCTTAGTTAAATTTTCTCTAGGGGATAATAATCAACTCAAGTCACACAAAACTTCAACAAACTGTAATTACTAGTCATGTTCTCTAACATGATAAATTCAAGGGAAACAACTTGTCATTGAAACAGTCTTAAGTAAAATAAGAGTTAACTCCCTTGAATAACAAAATAATTACATGAGCACACATGAATGTAATGAACCCTGAATATGTCAACATTCTACTAGCTAAGTTGTCTACAAAGATTGTATAGGATACAGACTAGAAAAAAGAACACTTGGGGCCTGTTCTGTAAGGAGATCGCTAGATAGCGCTTTTTAGCTGGAATTTTCAACGAAAAAATTCAGTTAGGCAGGCCGTCAGGCGTCTGGTGTCGTTAACAATTGTGTTAAAGTTTTTCTTTTCCATATATTTCTGCCATTTATTGTCAGATCTTTATGAAACTTCATACCATGATAACATACTATGTGATGAACAGAATTAGAAAGTGACCACAACTCTACCTGCCTTTATTATGGATTATTTCCCTTTGTAATTTTTGCATTTAAGTTTTTAAACCCGGCTTTAATGTGGTTTCCACATTACATTCCTTATTACATTTCTTGTTAAAAGTGATTCTTTGTAACATAAGAGTTTTACAGAACTGTGTGCTTCAAGCTAGCAAATATGGCGACTTCCATGAATAAAAGTTCAGAAAACTAACAAATGAAAAATATTTAAACCAATTATCACCATTATTATTTACTTCCACTGCTTCAACATTAAATAAAAAAGTAAGTTAGTATTCTTGAAAAAGAAACACTCCCAATGGGGGCAGACATATTGAAAAGCAGAGGTGTTCCGAATGTTTCGGTGAGCAAGAAAAAAACTTGCTACGTATCACTAGCTAGCAATTCAATTTGCTAGTTTGTAGCAGACTGTACCGTAGTGCTCCCCTTGCAGAACAGAGCTCCTTTTCACAAAAATTCTCACAAAAAAAGTTATCCTAAGTCAATTTCATATAATTAGCAGTCAGATGGATAATAAGCATAACTATGATATGATATTCAAAAGGTGTACAATATTCTACACAATTCTATAATGTTTGGAATTGATAAGCTAAAAAATGAACATATTATTAATGTTTCTTGCTTTTGAATTACAAAGATTTTTTCGTAAGAATTTTTGTGAAAAGCACCACGAGTCTTCAGTCAAGTAGAGTTAAGATTTTTTTATTAGTTGAAAATGTTAAGTTTTATTATGTTAGACTTTTAATAAAATATATAAAAATACCGGGATTATTCAATGACAGCACTGTCTAAGAAAATGTTTATAGCACATTATATCTATCACAGAATCACTATATATTAGATTTCTGTAATATCTTCCAAGTGTCATTTCCTTCTGAGTCCTTCTTGAATTCTAAAATGATAAAAAATATGAATACATGTAAATCAAAGAGCTAAAAACAAATATTATTCAATCAGATCAAAGGTATCATTCGGAACACCTCGACCATTCATTGAATGAATAATCTCAGAAGGATAAGTGGGGGGGAGGTCAACCAATAATACTGTTTATTTTACTACATACACGAAGCAAAGGGTAGGCGAAGCACGTAACGGTTATACAAAATAGTTCTTGTCGTAAACACACAAGGCTGTGTTAAAACATATTTTTATGTAACATATGTGACTAATTATTGTTCAGCGATTTCATTGAATCATTGAATTGTTTATTCCAAGGTTATGAGCTAAAAACAAGAAATTTAACATTGCCTAAATGATCATGGATTTGATTACTTCAAAGCTGCTTAAAGTATTTAGTTTGGGCATGTGGTCTAAAGGTAGACAAGTTTCAAAATGGCAGCTGGATATGTCCTAGGTTATTCGTAGTGAATGGCCGAGGAGTTCCAAATGCAAAGGTATAAATGACTAAAACATATCTCATTAAAGCTGATTTTCTAAGAATCAAAAAGATAGAAATAAATATTTGTGGATAAGGGATAACAGGTTAACTAGTTTATGTACCTAATTTACCACTTCATTCACTAGTTAATGTGGCTATCTAATTTAACATCCCCTAAACAATTGTGGATTTGTTTACTTCAGCACTGGTTTAAACATTTGTTTTTGGCAAATAATGTAAAGGTAGACAAGTTTCAAAATGGCGTCTGAATATGTCCTAGGTTATTCATAGTGAATGGCCAAGGAGTTCCAAATGCAAAGGTATAAATGACTAAAATAAATCTCATTAATGTTGATTTTTCTAAAAAACAAAAAGGTAGAAATAAATATTTGTGGATATTAAAGTGATAACATGTTAACTAGTTATGTAACTAGTTAATCACTTAATTAACTAGTAAGTTATGTGGCTATATGGTGGCAGATATGGTCCACAAAACAAAAGTAAGGTAAAGTTAAGTATTGCCGTTATTTGCCAATAAAGATGTATGTATGTATGTATTATATAAAATGTACATACCTATTACTTTGTCTTTTACTAATTTATTTAAATGATGTGTAGCATTATTACATGCACCAGGTATTAACAATTCTGAAAGACCCTTTAAAAAATGATAAAATAAATAAAGCACTATAGCTGGTGTCATCTTTAACAAAGAACAAACTGTGAAAATGAAGAGATACATTAATACAAATTGTATACATAGCAGAGGTATAATATGGCACTTATGGTACTCCATTGCTTTCAAGCTAGCATTTATGGCAACATGGTAGAGTGTCCATTTTAGATCATTTCACTATTCGGGACATTCCGATTCTTAAACCTTAAGGGACATTAGTCAGTTATTTCCCCTTGTATACTCTTCAAATAGATAGGTCTAATTAGTTGGATTACTCGGATTTTACTCTTACTTTTCAATTTCAATTTACCACAATTAATCTTAAATAACTTTTTTTTTGTTTATCATTTAATTTGTTTGAAATTCAAGCTAAATATTGTTAGGGTAAAGAGCTATCTAAATTTCATCACTCCTGTTAATATCTCAATTAACAAGAAAGATATTAGATGAAAAATTTTATTATCCTTACATAGGACTTCAATGAAAAAATCCAAGGATTCCAACTGATAGGACCTACTTACCAATTGGATTGCTTCTGATTTTATCAAGGAAAGATAACTGATGAAAGTACCTCATTTACACCATTCCACTCTTAGCATAATAGAACTTAGCTGTGTAAGATTTAATTAGAGAAAATAAATGTATAATTCCATACCTTATAAACAACTTTGACTATATCTAAAGTTGTCAGAAATTTATCATTATTATTATTTAAAACATCAATGATCTGTGCTTCCCTGTCTAATCTATGTTTTATATAATATGTTATAAATTCTATAGGATTCTTTACAACTATACCATGCCCTGAAAATACAAAAACATGCATAAGCAAACATATACTATCCTCGTACCCCGAGGTTAAATTCTCAAGAATCCTGGGTACGAGAAGGACATATACATATCAGGACTAGCAAATGGTAAAGAATACCACTGAGACAAAAAACATAGAGGGAGAATTTTTGTTTTTTGGGTTTAATGCCATAGCAAGACATTGTATAGGTTAACACATTGTATAGGTTATAGCATGGCGGTCAGTCCACCTACTCATTGTTCCTGGAAAGGCTAAATCTCTGGATTTAGCTGTTAACCAACTACTAGGCACATATAATTCTGTCAGTGACTGACTACTGCCCTACATGATTTAGAATCAGTGGTAGGAGGGAGAAAAACTGTAGAAATTATTTCATGATCAAGCTCCACAAATTAATGCCCTGCCCAGGAATTGAACATACGACCCCTCGATCAGTAGACTTGTGTGCTACCAACTCAGCTAGCAAGGGGTCTATAAAAAGTATAACTTTAACACAAGTAAAAGAACTAAAGTCAACTTACCTGGGTATACAACACTGGGTTTTAGATCTAATATTTTATGTAATGATTGCATGTAACAATGAAGATCTTCAAAAACCTGGAAACAATAAAAACAACAGTCAGTTTCTTCATAAATTAACAAGTGTCATGTTTTATATGAACTAATATCCCCAGTAGTTCAGAAAAAAATAACACTGGTCACATTTTTAAAATCATTTTATAAACAATGAAAATTCATGCAATAAAAACATGTATCATCTATTACAAAACTAAAAAAACTTATGAAAGAGACTAGTCAAAAGAAACATTGATTTTAAAATTGTGTAGTCCTTTTCAACTAAAATAAATATATCAAAGGGAGTTAACCCAGTAAGACAACCAAAACTATGGTATAAGTGTAGTTATCTCCCTTGCACCTATGAGTAAACTCATCAAAGGGAGTTAACCCAACAAAGACCATAAAATTTTTAACTAGTTATCTCCCTTTAAAACAAAGTTTATAATATATCTCACAGCAGTAGATTCTCCTAATATTGTATCTGCAGCAAACACAGCATTTTCTTCTTCTAAATATAAAACCATGTGTTCTTCTGTGTGACCAGGAGTATGTATAGCTCTGTTAAATAGAGAATAAACATATCAAAGGGAGGTAAATCAGTAAATTAACTTGTTTAATTCATAATTCAATACAGAGTTAGTTCCCTTTAACTATTGATACACAGTGGCAAGTCCTTTCTTTATATAGGAAAAACTTTGGTAGGTTTTTCAGAGTGTTTGCAAAAAGTATAAAACTAGCTTTGGAGATGTGATGCACAGCAAATAGCATACAATTTTCTGCTTAGCCTCAAATAGGTATCGTGTAATGTCTGACAAGAATTAAAATACAGCTCTTTAAAACTCTGAGTCAAGGCAGAGTTTTACTGGTTTTTTTCTTGAAACTGAAGCATTTATGACTTCATCATCACATGGTATTGCCACCGTGGCTTTAGTGAAGATATATTCAGACATTTAAAAAAAATTACAGACATAAGTTATGCATAACCAGTGAGAGAAGATAGAAATTGATCTTACCTCAAAGTTGAACCATCAGTCTTGAACACATGTTGATCTTCAACAAAATTATATTTGGCTGGAGAAATATCAACATCAGGAACTGATGATCTTTTAAACTTTGATACAGGTACAGGCTCTACAATGAATGAAACTTAATAATTATAATAGCAAACAAAATAATGATTTCATGGGTCAGTGCAAAACTGGTCAAACTACATGTGAATAAAGATGAAGATTAATCCTGTGCTCATTTTGTGATGACTGCTTTTTCAAATAAAAAGGATAGAATATTGAAGCATTATATTACTATTTTTTTAAATTTAAATATCATAGGTACATTTTCTATGGAGCGACCAAAGAATACCAAAAGCATGTCTTAATTATAGAATTGTAACATGCCAGTCTTTGTTTGGACTATTTACAAGCTTGTGGTGTCTTGTACATAATAATGATACTAATAATAGACGCAACAAGTCTCTAATACTATTTAACATATATTCTATAATCATACAACATATAATACATCTGTTCTCAAAAAGTCTCCTATATTCATCAATATGAAATCTGATATGACAGTGGTTCTATACACTACAAAGCTTAAAGCACTGCATATGGCTAAAATCATCATCTAGCCCACTAATGTTAAACATGCTAAGCTTGAAGCAATTTTCACAAGTCCCAGGCTTAGGGCAAGTGATAAAGAATTGAGATAAATAAAGTTT
Source organism: Mactra quadrangularis (assembly GCA_025267735.1). Taxonomy (NCBI): domain Eukaryota; kingdom Metazoa; phylum Mollusca; class Bivalvia; order Venerida; family Mactridae; genus Mactra; species Mactra quadrangularis. Next base: position 1,640,814 of record CM046310.1, read on the forward strand.
TATAAGTTAGTATAACATTCTTAATAATAGACTTTGAAACAGAAAAGTTTCATATCTTGGGCGGAGAGTTGAAGTAAAAATAAAGTAAAATCCAGACCTGTAAGTATTTGTTTAAAGATCTCAGATACGCCACCAACATGGTCTTCATGCCAATGTGTAACAATAATCTCTTGTATAGAAAGATTATGTTCTGTTAATGTTTGTTTTAAAACTTTTATATACTCAGGAACATCTCGACTTCCTGTATCAATAAGAATCTTCCTGAAAAATAACATAAAAATCAAGTAAGACCACAATTTAGCAACAAAGACAAAACAGTACAGTAAAGTTCCACTATTAAGACCAACAAAACCAATGGTCTTAATAGCGAAACAGTCTTATTATAGAGACCCTTTTGTTCATAAATTAAGCAAATTGGGTCTTAATATTTGTCAAAAATTGCATGATTTTGAAATAACAAAAGTGGTCATAATAGGGGAACTTTACTGATGGCATGTACAAGTAGGTGCAGGTACAAGGAAATATATTTGAAATGGGGGTGTGAAATACTTTTTTGATAAAAGCAACAGGGTTCAATTTCAGTCCTAAATTGCCAAAGCAGTTATAATGTTAGACAGATTATCAATAAGTCATAGTTTGTGAACTGTTGTCACTCAGAAAAAAATCTAAGTAACAAATTAGTCATAGCATTGATATACTTCAGTTTTATTCTGTGTGCTTATTGTGTCTTGCATACATTTTGTAGTAAGAAATATTTCATGAAAAATGTAAACAATATGAAAAATATTCATTGAGTATTGTAATAAAAGTAGGTACAGTATAACCTCTGCTAACGGCACCTCTAACGAGCGGCAACCTCCGACGAGCGGCATATTAGAACTGCCCCCGTCGATTTTGCACTATGAATTACCTCTAACGAACGACACCTCTGCAGAGCGGTAAACGGCCGTTGAGATAAATTCCCATTGTTATTCTTTACCTCTGTACAGCGACACTAAGTCTAGCAAGGTTAATATCAATAATCGATACTTATCTATGACCGGAAGATTTAAACAATAAGCGATACCCTTAATCGTATAATACTACCCTAAAGTGTCATGTTGTTAAATCATTTGACTGACAGGGGTTAATAAACAAGTGACATATGGTTTCCATGACACCAACGAACGGACCTACTTGTAAGATGAGGAGCGCTTTGTTTGGTAGGCTGACGTCATCAAATATTAGTTGTACATACGTCCACCTAGTTGACGATAGTAAATGAAACTTATTTGTTATTGTACTTATTATTAGAAACTTCGAATGTTATTTGAGATTTAAGAGTCGAATCAAATACTTACTCCCGAAAGACGACGATAATTCATGCTAAATATTATTCGCTTTTAGACATGTATAAAAACAATTTTGATGGTAACAGAAACAATTTCTCTAGTGTATTGCTTTCTTTTGTGTAAATCTAACCATCATGCTAGGAATCTTTAACGGTTTTAATGATTAATTAAAAACTTTATAATCACATTAAAACTTTTTACTTTTGTCGATCAGCGCCTGCTAATATCTGTATTTACATTACGGAACGGATAACGGCCAGTTTTCCGTACCGAAAACGGCCGTTTTTCGTGATCGGTAGAAAAAGTCTACCTCTGCAGAGCGGCACCTCTGCAGAGCGGCACTTTTTTCAAACTCCGCCTAAAGTCGCTCTGCAGAGGTTACACTGTACATGTTGGTCTAATTATTTTATCAAAAATTGCTTGTAGTGGCATTTCATTGATGTTTAAATCAACAATGGACAGTGACAGTGCCACCTACAGACTTGAATAACATGTCTAAAAAGTACTGCATAAGATTTAAAATAAATAACATCTTAGCACCAATTAAATATACCCTTTCAATTAATTAAGAAAAACGTCCTACTTTTTAACCTCAAATGTCAAATAATTTCTAATGTAACTTCCTTGAAAAATGGAAAGAATGTGGTAATGTCATACCTTTTTCCCGATCCTACAAGATAAGTATTTGTTCCTTGTAAAGTGTAGTTTCCAGGATTACATCCGAGTATTCTTACAATTCGCTCTGAAAGCTTTTCAACGCTGAGCAATGGAGTTAATTTCTGTATTGCGCCTGCCATTTTGTTTACATGGATTATGGAGACTTCGGTAAATGACTATATCGGTAAATTGATTTTATATAGTAAATCGTTTGGAGAGATCGGTAAATTGATAATGTATAGTGTAATTATTCTGAATGTGTGATAATCAATGTTCATTATGATTTGTTTGTATATTATTGTTTGAAATTGTTTGTTAAATGTTGTTATATTTTAATAAAATTATAATTTCTCAATATTGAATAATCTTTCTTTTTTCTTGATATATACGAGTGATTTATATAGACATAGAGTTCAGATCAAATTGTATATTTTAAAAAAGATATAAAAATAATAAATAACAAACATAAATTCATCTATTGTACTGTTTTATTCAAATATGACCTGCACTAATATGTCATATTTACACAAAAAAAAGATAACAGTTGATAGCACATCGTAAAACCAGAGACATAGATAACAATTCCCTGGTAAAACCATTAATTATGAAAAGATTACATTATATAAATAGGTAATTCATTCCAATATTTTCGACGGGAATCTTACCAGACCTGAAATAAACGAAACAACATTAGATCAAAGTATAAAATAATACATACAATATACATTAACTCAAGTCATTACGTGTATAAAAAGAACATTGTAAGTATCAATTAATAAATCGTTGTAATATATCGACGGGAATCAAACCATGCCTGAAAAAAAACGATAAAAAGGTAAATATAATCATATGTATCAAACCATGTGATAAAAAAATACATGGTATGTATTTTTTACAAAATGCAATATATCCACGGAATCGACCCTGAAACATAACAGTACAAAAAACTGGAGTCGAAATAAAGTTCTATGTTCACTCTGAAGATAAATTGCCATTGATGACAATTAGCTAACAAAATACCGGTGCGTTTAAAACAATTATGGTTGTTCATATTCGTTCATATTAAAGTTTGAATGGCTTAATTGTCATCAATTGGCCACAAGTTTGGTCACAAACCAATCGAGTGTGCGCATAATTAGGACAATATTTGTTGTACCTCTTTTATTTCATATCAGTCATTAAGTTGATAAAAAGTCAACAATAAAATTGATTTATAAATTTTATTTACTATTTCATCTAAGTTAATACACATTCACAATGATACACTTTCTTTACTTTATCAAACGTGAAATTATTTTAATAGATCTACAGTGAATAATAAATTATACATAGGTAAGATCAGACAAAACACATTCTTTAACATTTTCATCCAATCTTTTACTTCATATATGTACATCTTCAAAAGCGAACAACGATAAATAAATGATATTATTATACTTTTTTCCTGTCACTGCCAATGTATCTTCATTGTTTTCTGTAATAGTAAAATGAAAAACAACAACAGCGTGTAATTGTTATTTTTACAATAGTAAATCGTAAATAAAATCTCTTAATTTCAAAATATAAACTGTCAAATAGGACAGCTTAAATAATAAATATTTTTCAATTTAAGTACATTTGTATATTTATTCATTTTTATTTAATTATTAGGCACAAGCACTTATACTGTTATTCACACCTACTTAATTTACACTATACAATATCAATTTACCGATCTCTCCAAACGATTTACTATATAAAATCAATTTACCGATATAGTCATTTACCGAAGTCTCCAGATACCGTTTACATCACGTGACTGTCACGTGACGGATTGTAAGTAAATAATTTACGTATTTCTACAACTTATTTTTTCACATTTTGGTCTTCTTTATTTATTATTTATTTATTTTAATCCTGAATTTTGTAAAAATGTTCCGATTTAAAGCATTTTAAGATTTACAAATTACTTTGGTGTCGAGACTAAATTGAAGAGTAGTCGTTTCCGGTTTTCTACCAAATCGAGAAAAAGTTTGACTGAAAGTTTGTGAAGAAGATCCCAGTGTTTGATTACATTGATGTTCATGTATGGTTGTTTTATCAATGAGTAAAAAGAAAGGCCAACATGTCTAACCAAAGGTGTGTATCTAATTCTTTTCCCGAAACCGAAATAAACTTCTCTAAAAAGGTGAAGTCCAACTGCAAAAACTTTGAAGAAAGGACAGGACGTTTCGTCCTTACTCTGTCTCTGGCCTTTAACTTGTCCTGTGTTGGATAGGTCATGAACGAAATTTGTTTGAATAATTGTGATCAAGGCAAGAACTTCGAATATTTAAACATGACCTTACTGGTTTGATTATTATGAAGTCGGTCTTTCACATTCATTCTGAATCTGAAAAGTTAATGCATTATGCAGATATTGCTCTAGTTCAACAAAAACTAAGGTGGAAAGTGACATTGGTAACTACATTGCAGTATCCCCGTGGCATCGGTTTTCGACGATGTAAGGAAAAGTCGGCCAATGTGAATAAATGAAACAAAATATCAAATTGATTTACGTGTTAATCCATTGATCAAGTAATAATTAGACCAACAAACAATATAAACATTAATTCCCTCCTTTTATGTCGTCACTTTTTACTTAAGAGTAACTTCCCTTGAAAATCGTTAGTTCGGCATTGCGTCATCTGATTTCGCCGAACTGTAGTCCTTAGTCTAAAAAGTCACACTGCACAAAATTAAAAACGCGACAAGCTATTATCGGTGTACCAAACGGTTAACTTAACATTTATTTGAGTGTTTATGCAGTTTTTAACAATTTTAAATCATTTAAACAACCATAAATCTCGTGAAATATTACGGTTATTTTATTTGAAGAGTCGGAGACAAACGCCTTTTGCACTCATGGCACAAAAAGTTATAACCCCTTCGTAGCACTTTCATTTTTGTGAAAAATAATAAATGGACCAGCCTAATACACCAGATACAATTGCCTCAATAAAATGTATACAAATATGGTTTCTAGTGAATTTTTGTTGACGTGAAATTGGTGCAATCAATAGACTTTTTGTCTAGGGCATCTGACCCATTGAGCATAAGGAGCTGATGAAACTTAGTCACGTTTAAAGAGTTGTACAGTATAGCACATGTTTCATTTATCACGTGATCTGTGTAGTAAACAGTAGGGTACGTCCGAGGGCAACTGTCAAAATTTATCAGACGTATGAAATAGCGAGGCACAATGCAAATAAAGAAGCTTCATTTTGGTAATAGTAAAATTAAGCAAAAATCAATGTATTGAAATATAATTTGTAAATAAATTACTTTTCCCACGTTTATTTGGTATGTTTTTATGCATTTCAACAACTATTCTCCTTAGGCGTCGAAATAACACGTGACCGGGTCCGCGCATGCGTGAATTACGTAAATAAACCGGAAATTCATAGTTCGGCGAAATCAGATCCTCGTCGAAAACAGATGCCGTCAGGATATGACTAAAGTTAAAGTTATCTTCCATTTCTATGAACTTTTCTGTTTTTGTATACTGGTTGTTGATTTATTAACTTTATTTTGATTTTATGAACTTGTGCTATTCAATACTTAGAATAGATTTTAGCAATACTAAACAGCTGTAATCAATGAACTGTCAACACCGATTAGTTCCATAGCAGATGAAAAACTACTGAACATTGCAAAGTCTGATGATTTTGCTTGAAAAATTTTTACTAATAAATATTGTGGGGCTGTGTCAAATGCCTGTGTCACAGTACTAAGGATATATAGCCTCTGGATAGCTCAGACGCCCAAAACACTAAGCAAGGGGTCCTAGGTTTGAGTCCCAGTCAGTTTCTACCATGCCAGTATCCTCTGTGATCATTTTAATTTGACTTGTACAATTGTTAATATGTACTTCCGTTTTACAGTGAGCTTACGAAGCTTAGCGATGAAAGTTTAGCTAGGCAACCAGACGAAGTATTTGATATCATATGTAAAATAGGTCGAGGGTAAGACGTCTGATTTATATGCATTGTACGACTCTAATACTTGGTGACTTTACGTCACATTCTTTGGTATTTGGTTTGTATCCTGACAAGTTATGTTTCCATTTGCTAATATAAGACATTATTATTGACTTAATAATGTTGATGTGTAAATATCCAACACCCTTAAAACATACTGAAACTAGTTAAAAAAATTGTTTTGTTTATGAAGTAATCTTTGAAGATTCACTAATAATTTTTGTACTATCAACTTTAGGAATTCTGTTCTTAGAATTTGTAATACTTTAACTTAATCAGTGATAAATTTGATTAAAATTTCAAACTTTTGAAAAGTTATTATCAATTTTTAAACTATTAACTCTTCCTGCTTTTGGAAGTATAATATGTATTTTAAATTTTGAAGCTATTGCAATCAGAATAATCAAGATTGATTGCATTAAACCAGGTACCAAATGAATGAAAAAGTTGCCGAGTATTTTATTGTTTGTATTTTCAATGTGTGTGCACTATTTTTTTGTTATGCTGGGCAGTAGTGCATGGTTGTTATTTCGAAAAAAAAATACTGTAGACACGCATGCCAGTCATTGATATTCTTTTAAACCCTTTTCTTTTCAGTATGCGCCCAGAATTACACTTCTTGTATTCTATATGACTGTGCAAGGCTTTTTATGACAATTTTGATTTTCCATATATTAGACTTTTATTAGCTTTGAATCTTCAATTAAGTTGTAAATTATTTACAGTTGGTATTTTATTTGATATAGATCATCAGGGGTCATCAAACAGCCCATGGATCTTATGTGGCATTGCCTTAAGTTTCTTCTACTAAAATTATTGAAAAAAAAAATTTCTAATTACAAGTTTTGATTATTTTTTGCATGTTATTATTTTATTGTGTATGTAGATGCCTTGTTCCAATGAAATGAAAAATAACAACAAAATTATTCATGAAAAGTCTTGTAACAGTTTGTAGTGTGCGCTTGTATATGAATATGCTTGTTTGTAATGAATTTCCAAAATAAATTAACCTTTTAGTTAAAAGGTGTTTGAGTCAAGATACTCGATTGTTTCAGATGTTTGATAATATTTATTAAATTTTACTTGTAGTCAATTACTGTTAATACTAGACCTACATCTTTGGGGCTTTATTTTTAATGGCACATTCAATTTCTTATTGAATGTAATGACAAGAATTTTATCCTTTTTTTAGAAGGGGTTGTTGGGGCCTTATTTCTACCATCACTTTTCAAATTTCATCAACAAGGGAAGGAAAAATCCTAGCTTAACTTAGGATTTTCTGATAACTGCATGATTTTAGGATTTTTCTGTTGAGGAAAGGGGTTTTCGAGCAATACGGTGATTAGCTTATCGCTAGGATTATATTTTACTGATATATTTTGGGAATTCATTATAACCATGTATATTACTGTATATGTCCAGTGCTTAGTGTATTTAGTAGTGACTTAGCTTGTTGTATGACTTTTGATTTTTTTGTACGATAAAAAAAACAATATATGTATGGTTATTACTTTAAGTGACACTCGATTACCGAGACTGAGCGAAGATCATTTAGCCAAGTCCCCGGAAGAAGTGTTTGATTTGCTAGGAAAGCTTGGAGAAGGGTAAGCCTAGTGGACGGAGAGCCGTGTAGTTTTTGTTTACTTTGGATAAATTATATTGTCCGAATTAGTTAGAAAAAATATTAGAAAAAAATATTAGCAAATTTTGGTTTCAAATAAAAGATACTAGTGAAATTTCTTAAAACTGGGATTATTTATGAATTATCTTTAAACTTTTTGGGAAATATTTTTTGCAACCTTACAGTTTTGGATATAATTAAAAGATAATGGGTTTTTATATCTTTATTCTTGTATTAGCTGGTCAGTGTTAGAGTTTTCTGAAAATATGAGTTAGTGTGAAATTTAATAAGGATGGGGCTAATTTTATTGTTTGAGATATTGAAGAGATGTTGATAACTTTAAAATAAGGGAAAAATGCTAGTGCAGTCATTAGCATTTATACATGTTTTATTCTAGATTTAAAAAAAAGCATTAGGAGTAAATCCTCAATTTATTTTGATGTAACTGCAAAATATTTTAGAGAAAATGTAATGTTTGCCTAGAATTGAAAAATTCAGTGCTTTAGTATTAAGGGCTGGTTTTCTAAATTTCGATGCTTTAATATTGAAGACTGGACTTCTAAATTTCGATGCTTTAATATTGAAGACTGGACTGCTAAATTTCGATGCTTTAATATTGAAGACTGGACTTCTAAATTTCGATGCTTTAATATTGAAGTCTGCACTTCTAAAATTCAATGCTTTAATATTGAAGTCTGAACTTCTAAATTTCGATGCTTTAATATTGAAGTCTGTTGACTAGAAAGGGTAGGGCGGATTAAAGTAGCTAGATTGCACTATTGCTTTGCTGTAATCAGAAGTTTCAATTTTTCCACCAAATGTTTAAAAATGATAACAAAGGTTTGTATGGGAAATGCATTCATCGTAAAATTATTATATATATAATTATATCTTAAGTCAATTAAATTTCCTGGCTGCATTTGTTTTCTTTTTGAGTTTTTGCATTAGCATGTGCATGATGTATTGTTCGTTTAACTTCTCTGTGATTTTAAACCTGTTGAGTTTTGATGTGAAATCTTTAAAACCACTTTGAGTAGTAAAACATCTATTTCCTATTGGGTTCATAGACAGTGTTACTTTTGGTAATGAGGCTTTAAGAAATTAACTTACATTTGTCAATGTTTTATAATGAAATTAAATTTAGGTATCTTGATTCATTGATTCATCTTGACTAGGGTCCATATATCTTATTGGTAAATTTTATTCAACTGTCAGTGGCACATACATTAACACCACTGAATTAAATACTCATTACATTACTTTTTGCTTAAGATCAATTAAATTTTAAAATAGATATTGGTATTAATGTATTTAGATTATCAAACAAATATATTTTAAATTTTGCAATTCAGCATAATAAGTATGATCCTCTAGCCAAAAGCTCAGGGCTAGTGAAATTGATTTGGGCTTGTAAAAATTACTTATTTCACATAGTTAATCTAGTTAATGATATTTCTGTTTACTACACAACATAATAAACTTAATATATATATGAGTATGACCCCCCCCCCGCCTGTATATTTAACTGTCTTTTATCTCTGCTAATATGCTTCATTAATTATTAATTACATTATATAAAAACCATGTTCATATACCTTTGCATTACATTTTATCCTTGGATTGTCTTGCTATTTGCCTGAAAAGTAGAACTGCTGATTTTAATTCTTGTTTTGCTATCAGATATTAATTAGTTGGGTTAAATATAACCTTAAATGTCTTTATTTTCTCTGGGGTTATAGTCATGGTTTTAATGAAAATTGGTAATTCTGAACAATAATACTGTTCTTGGAACTTTGTGATTATTTAGTATGTTATTAAATATGTGCCTTTTTTATCAAGTAAGGGTAAGAAATTAGTTATTACCATAATGTACATATTGTATGTCTAAGTACAAAATGTATTTGAACTGCAGCTTTCTTCAGTTCCAGTTTATGTTCTTGAATATTAATTAGTTACATTCGTCCAAGTATTTTAATTATTGAACTTTTTCATCTATATAGTTTTTGAATTAGAGAAATGCTTGAAAAAGTAATGCTAAACTTCTTGTTGGAATTTTGAAATCAATGATTAATTAATAATATACTTTTTTAATGAGTAATGTGTGTTTAAATTAATTGAAAATTAGAATATTTGCATATTAATGATTTGCATATGATGTCATTATGATATCATATAAATAACATAACGTATGAATTAATTTTGTCAGTCTTTAAATTTTTACGAAATTCTTTATAAGAAATAAATTTATTTTTCACCTCAACTTATTTTTTACCCTATCATTGAAGCTCAAGTTAATTTTTGTCTGTCCTTAGGCCACAACAAGTTGATCATGTGTTCTACAGATTTTCTGGAAAAAATTGGGGCAAGCGAAGAAAAAAATCTTGATTCAGTTGCTTTATATAGTGATTTGACCAAATTTTTATGAGCGAGTGAGGAAATAAAAATATTTTTTGTAAAAACTGACAAAATTTAGGTGAGCGAATCCATAGAACATATGATCAACTTGTTGTGGCCTTATTTTATATTACAATTGTTTTATGTATGATTATGTTATTACAGGTCTTATGGAAGTGTATTCAAATCTTTACATAAGGAATCTGGCCAGGTTTTGGCCATTAAACAGGTAAGATTACTATAATATATTTGTGTTGTTCATGCTTTTTATATAACAGAGGCCTTTCCCTTCTGGAATTGCTTTGAAATTATGCAGTTTTCCACAAGTTAAGAGGTTACCTTTGATTTTTCAATTCTCTATCAATGAGATTGCTATAAAATTTTCCCCACTGCTCTATAATGATAAATTACTATAATTTATTATAATAAATAAATTGCTGCCTGCAAGACTGTAGTAAGTGCATTGTGTTAAAGAGCGAATTACTACAGTCTTGCAGGCAACCCTCAATATGAAGTAAGACCTCTTGTCCATTCCCAAAATTCTGAAAATTAGCCCTGGTAGTAAAAATTGGAACAGGCAGCTGTAATTTTGACCACTGTATCAATGTTTTACTTGGGAAGAATAAATGTAGTAGTTACTTTATGCGCTATTTGATGTCATTCATTTATTCCTTTGGAAAGAGAAATTTGCAAAAAGAAACAAATTTTTAGCTCGACTTTACGAAGTAATGTAGAGCTCTCCTACTCGCCCCGGCGTCGGCGGCGGCGTCGGCGTCCGCGTCCACACTTCTGATTAAAGTTTTTGTGCAGTAAAATACTTTCTTCTATATCTTTGTTATTTCTTAAGATATTAACTTCAAACTTTAAATATATGTTCCTTACTATCAACCACATCTCATGTGACAAGGTCCATAACTCCAAACACATTTTTTCAAGAATTATCTCCCCTTGAACTGATTGAAGTTTTTGTGCACAGATTAAAGTTTTTGTGCAGTAAAATACTTTCTTCTGTATCTTTGTTATTTCTTATGATATTAACTTCAAACTTTAAATATATGTTCCTTTCTATCAACCACATCTCATGTGACATGGTCCATAACTCCGAATGCATTTTTTTCAGAATTATCTCCCCTTGAACTTAGAGTTTTCTTTAAAAAATGTTTGTTTTTACTGCAACTGTTTTATTTCTTTAGGTATTGATTTCAAACTTTAAATATATGTTCCTTATTGTCAACCACATCTCATGTGACAAGGTTCATAACTCTGTATACATTATTTTCAAAGTTATCCCCCTTGAACTTATAGTTTTCTTTAATAAATATTTGTTTTTACTGCAACTGTTTTATTTCTTTAGGTATTGACTTTAAATATATGTTCCTTATTATCAACCACATCTCATGTGACAAGGTTCATAACTCCAAATATATTTTTTTCAGAATTATCTCCCCTTGAAATTAGTTTTCTTTAAAAAATGTTTGTTTTTACTGCAACTGTTTTATTTCTTCAGGTATTGACTTCAAACTTTAGATATATGTTCCTTATTATCAACCACATCTCATGTGACAAGATTCATAACTCCTTATACATTTTTTCAGAGTTATCCCCCTTGAACTTATAGTTTTCTATTTTTTTTTTTCTTTGAATTTGTTAAGGTTATATTTTCAAATTTTAAAATATGTATGTTCCTTATCATCAACCACATCTCCTGTGACAAACACTTACTAAGTCGAGCATGCTGTCTCCTCTGACAGCTCTTGTTGTTAACCTCTTTAGTTGTTGTTGTAGGTCACATGACTATAGGTCCTGAAAGTATTATATTAATTAGCCGGATTTTTCAACGGTTGGGCAGGCGGGCTGTTGTTCAGTATAGTTAACAATTGCGATAAAGTTTTCAATTTAGCATATATCTCTGCCATTTATTGTCAGATCTTTATTAAATATCATACAATGATAACATACCATGTGATGAACTGAATTAGACAGTAACCACAACTCTACCTGGCTTTATTATGGATTATTTCCCTTTTATTTTTTTGTGTTAAAGTTTTTAAATCCGGCTTTAATGTGGTTTCCATATTACATTTCTTCGTTTTAAAATAGGTTGCCCGATAGCAGTAACAAGTATATGTTGTTGGGGGCAATAAAATGACCTTTAATGTCGAGCCCTGTTTCAGTATAAAAATGTAACTTAACATCAATGTTGTTTATATTGCAGGTTCCAGTGGATACAGATCTACAAGAAATTATCAAAGAGATATCTATAATGCAACAATGTGATAGTCCATATATTGTTAAATATTATGGTAGCTACTTTAAAAATACAGACTTATGGGTAAATATTTTAGCTGCTTTAAAAATATAGACTTATGGGTAAATATTTTAGCTTCTTTAAAAATACAGACTTATGGGTAAATATTTTAGCTGCTTTAAAAATACAGACTTATGGGTAAATATTTTAACTGCTTTCAAAATACAGACTTATGGGTAAATATTTTAGCTTCTTTAAAAATACAGACTTATGGGTAAATATTTTAGCTGCTTTAAAAATATAGACTTATGGGTAAATATTTTAGCTGCTTTCAAAATACAGACTTATGGGTAAATATTTTAGCTGCTTTAAAAATACAGACTTATGGGTAAATATTTTAGCTGCTTTCAAAATACAGACTTATGGGTAAATATTTTAGCTGCTTTAAAAATACAGACTTATGGGTAAATATTTTAATTTCTTTAAAAATACAGACTTATGGGTAAATATTTTAGCTACTTAAAAATACAGACTTATGGTTAAATATTATGATAGCTACTTTAAAAATACAGACTTATGGGTAAATATTTTAGCTTCTTTAAAAATACAGACTTATGGGTAAATATTTTAGCTACTTTAAAAATACAGACTTAAGGGTAAATATTCTAGCTACTTAAAAATAAAGACTTATGGGTAGATATTTTAGCTACTTAAAAATACAGACTTATGGGTAAATATTTTAGCTACTTTAAAAACACAGACTTAAGGGTAAATATTCTAGCTACTTAAAAATACAGACTTATGGGTAGATATTCTAGCTACTTAAAAATACAGACTTATGGGTAGATATTTGATTTTTTGATGTGATAGTCCTTATATTGTTAAAAATTATGTTGGCTACTTTAAAAATACAGACTTATGGGTAGATATTTTAGCTACTTTAAAAATACAGACTTATGGGTAGATATTTTAGCTGCTTTAAAAACAGACTTATGGGTAAATACTTAATTTCTCATTAATAATAATAATGAAAACTACTTAATTTAATGTGGATAACATATTTGGCTAAAACAAATTTTCAATATGGTCCACATTATATATTTGCAGACTGAATAAAGCTCTTGTTAGCCCTAATTTTTAGTTATTAAGAATCATTTTACATTAACAGATTTCAGAGGCTGAAAAAGTCCCCAAATAAATGGTAAAGATAGGGACACAATGCCTTAGTGCATCATTACAGCATTATTATACCCCCGCTTCGAAGAAGAGGGGGGTATACTGTTTTACCCTTGTCCGTCCGTTACAAAATTTCCGTCGCAGTTTTCTCAGCAACTATAACATGCAGCAGCCTAATACTTCGCATATTGCTTCATCCCATAGTCCCATGTGGTGTAAAGTGATTTCATGCTCCTTGCTCATCTACTTCCTGTTTGTCGCATAATTTTAGATTTTTGCGGGGGTATCACTTGTGAGCATTAGCTCACAGATTTACTTGTATAACCTTAAATGTCATGGTGTACTATTACTCCCCAAATTAACAAAGCCTTAGTGAAAAATTGTGCTGCTTGAAGGGAGGAAAGTTTTTCTTAACTGCAGTATAATTGTCACTAAATCAAAACCTCAGCCCATTTGATCAAGTGGTTTTGTTGGCTCTGTTAAGACAGTCTTTTTAAGTTTCATTCTTAAGTTGTAAATATTTTATCAATCTCATATTATATTTTTTTATTAATTCTATCATTATTTAAATATTATAGATTGTTATGGAATATTGTGGTGCTGGGTCAGTGGCTGATATCATGAGACTTAGAAATAAAGTGGTATGTATAACATCTTTAACTTAATATGTACTATTGTTGTATAAACTTTTCTCATACTTGATGGATTTGCCTAAACTTAAGTACAGGAATTCAGACTCTCTGAAAAGTGCGTCCGACATACTTGACCAGTTAAATTCCTGTTGGTCAAGGAAAAAGGTTGTCTTAGCCAGTCTGAATGTCCAGTGAAATTTCATTTTTTTTAAATTAAATTGAGGACAACAGTTACTGTCAGCTATTTTATCTTATTTATTGGTATGTTTTGAACTTATTTTGGTGTTTGTTAAAGTTAAAAGTTATAATAATGACTGATTAGCAACCAGAAAACAGTAATGATAATTTATGATATTATGACATATTGTCATTTTGATGATTTCCTCTGGTCTAGTGAAACCTGATTCAGTCCAGTGAGTCTTCTGAGTTCACTGGACTGAAAGTTTAGTATTGTTAAAACACTTTAAAATTTTGCTCAATTTTCAGCTAAATTTACCTATTTTGGCTTAATTTTTAGCTAATTTACATAGTTTGTTTAATTTTCAGCTAAATGTATATATTTTTCGGCTTAATTTTCAGCTGAATTTATATATATTGCTTATATATTCAGCTAAATATACATATTTTGCTTATTTTTCAGCTAAATTTATATATTTCACTTATATTTTCAGCTAAATATACATATTTTGCTTATTTTTCAGCTAAATTTATATATTTCACTTATATTTTCAGCTAAATATACATATTTTGCTTAATTTTCAGCTAAATTTATATATTTCACTTATATTTTCAGCTAAATATACATATTTTGCTTAATTTTCAGCTAAATTTATGTATTTTGCTTATATATTTTCAGCTAAATGAGGAAGAGATAGCCACTATATTATATTACACATTAAAAGGTTTAGAATATTTACATTCTAAAAGAAAAATACATCGTGATATCAAAGCTGGAAATATTTTACTGAACACCGAAGGTCATGCTAAATTAGCTGATTTTGGAGTTGCTGGACAATTAACTGTAAGTGTAACAATTATGATAAAGGTCTGACTTAGTCCCTAACCACGATAGCTCAGATTGGTAGTTCAGGAAAGTTGTAGGGTCCAAGAAACTAATAGCTCGGATTTGTAGTTCAGGAAAGTTGTGGGGTCCTAGAAACTATCCGGTTTTGTAATAAGGGTTGTAGTGTTGTTATGAGGGTGTGTAATGCTATATAAAGTCAATTAGGGACTTTAGTCAGTTATCTTTCCCTGATAAAATCTGAAGCAATCCAGTTGATAAGTAGGTCCTTACAGTTGGAATCCTCGGATTTTATTATTGAATTCCTATGTAAGGATAACAATATATTTCATCTAATATCTTTCTTGTTAGTTAAGACATCAACAGAAGTGATGAAATTTAGATAGTTATTTACCCTAAAAGTACTTAGCTTGAATTTCAAACAAATTAGATGATTTATAAAAAGTGATGTAAGATTAATTTTGGCAAATTGACATTGATAAGTAACGGTAAAATCCCAGTAATCCAACTAATTAGACCTACCTATTTGAAGAGTATACAAGGGGAAATAACTGGTAAGTCCCTTATATAAAGTCAATTCACATTTTATATTTCAAACTGGGCAATCATTTCAGAATCTATGGTAAACCATTAGAAAATTTAGTTGCCATGGTGTGATGTTTATATTATTTAACTAACTTGTTGGGCACCTGCTATGAGACCAAGAAGTCCTGGGTTCAAACCTCTCTAGTCGTATTATAATATATTTCAGGATACAATGGCTAAACGTAATACTGTGATAGGTACACCTTATTGGATGGCACCAGAGGTTATACAAGAGATAGGTTATGATTGTGTAGCTGATATATGGAGTTTGGGTATGTATATGGTGTAAGATTAAAGTTTTGTTATTTTATAACTTTAATTTTTATACCCCCGCTTCAAAGAAGAGGGGGGTATACTGTTTTACCCTTGTCCGTGCGTGCGTCCATCCGTCCGTCCGTCTGTCCGTTACAAAATTTCCGTCGCAGTTTTCTCAGCAACTATAACATGCAGCAGCCTAATACTTTGCATATTGCTTCATCCCATAGTCCCATGTGGTGTAAAGCGATTTCATGCTACTTGCTCATCTACTTCCTGTTTGTCGCATATTTTTAGATTTTGTTAAATGAAAGTTACATTATGGTAGTCATATTTCTCACTGCGGGGGTATCACTAGTGAGCATAGCTCACAGATTTACTTGTTTTTTTTAATTTGAGTAAAATTGTTTTACAGCCTTATGTTTTATACTGCATTAAAAACAAATAATATTTTATAGTTAATATAATTATTGGTACAGCCTATTGATGGAAAAGACATGCAATTTAGTGAAGTAGTTAGATGGTTGTTAATGAAAAATTAAATCTTCATTTCGCCAATGTCTGCTTCATTTGGCTTCATTGCTTTATACTGCATTAAAAACAAATCATATTTTATAGTTTTTAATTTTTTGTTCATTTTTGGCAGTGAGGATAAACTACGTATATTTTTATTTCAAGGTATAACTGCGTTAGAAATGGCAGAAGGTAAACCTCCATATGGTGATATACACCCTATGAGAGTAAGTACTTAAAAAAAATAACCCCCTCTGTTCCCCTCCCCCAATAATTAATATACCTGCCTCTGTTCCCCCAAAGTATTAACATCCCCCTCTGCCCCTTCCCAAGTATTAACATGCCCTCTGTGACACCACCACCCTTGTATGAGAGTAAGAACCTGTATCAACAAAACCCAACTCTGCCGTGCCCTCCCCCCCCCACACAAAAAATTAAGTTTTATTAAGAACCCTTATTTGAAATGTGCTCATCAGCGATCACCTTAAATTTTCGTGGGCACCCAATTAGTTCCCTAGATTTCACATGACAAACATGTCAATACATAACATTATGTTGATAGTATCATCAATTGCTTTCGGCGTGATATGACCTTTCTGTGTTGGTGTGCCGTAAAACAAACATAACATCCTGTGATATGCACTGATGTAAATGCAGACAAGGTACTAACCTCAAGTTTAAGTATGTAATGGTCTATTTAAAATCCTTGTACATGTATATAATTTTCCCTAGGGTCACTTAACTATATTTTAATGAAATATTTCTAATGTTTTTCAGGCAATATTTATGATACCTACAAAACCACCGCCATCCTTTAGGAACCCTGATAAATGGTCTCCAGATTTTATAGATTTTGTTTCTAAATGTCTGGTCAAGAATCCTGAACAAAGAGCAACAGCGCAGGAATTATTACAGGTAAGTTTTGCTTCATATTTAAGTTAAATATTCTCTATGTGTACAATTAAAAGATCAGAGTTCTAATTTAAAACTGTCCAACATCTTTGCATATCAACATTTTGACATTATAGCCACAATAATTTTTTGCATTGACGTAACAGTCATGCGATTAAAACATGTTCGTGTCTCTGTCTAAAAATAGAAAAATCTGTTTGCACATAGACTTTTAGCAGAGTGTAGAAAGTGAACATGTGAAACTTTTGACCAATGCACAGGAGAGTAGACTTTGGGTTACATGTAATAGGTTGGAGCATAGTCTGTAGTTATACCTAGATTTTTAAATTTGAAAGTTTTATACCAGATATACACGTATAAATGTATAAGTAATTATAAATATATTATTGCATATTTTACTGTCAATTTTGAGTCAACTCTTCTTAAATAAATGTATAGATGTATAAATCCTTTTAAATTTAAGTTCAAATCTTATAGATATACACATGTATAAATAGTAAAAGTATTATTGTGTATTTTACTGTTCATTTTGGATCAACCCTTCTCAAATAAATGTATAGATGTCAAAATAGATTAAAATTTAAGTTCAACCCTTATAGACATGTACATGTATTAATGTTAATATATTATTATATATATTTTCTTATTGTTTGTCAGGGACAGTTTTATAAAATGTCCATTTTGGGTCAAACACTTCTTAAGTAATATTGTAAATGTATAAATAGTTGATATATTATTATTTATATTCTAGCATGAGTTTATAAAGAATGCTAAACCTGTATCAATATTACAAAGAATGATTTTAGAAGCTAAAGAAATTCATGAAGAACAAACATTAAATACCGTAAATGGTGATGAATCGGTAAGTATTTTATAAGGATGCCACAATATGCATGTTCCCTGGGCATTTTTTCAGTATATGGGGAAGGGGCCTGGGGCCTTACACTATATAGAATGATGGGGAAAATTTATTGCAATTTCATTGATAGGGGAATGAAAAATCAAAGGTTACGTCCAATTATGGGGCAAACTGCATGATTTAAAGAAATTTCAGAAGGGGAAAGTGCCTGGAAACAGCCCCTGTTTTATAAGGAAAAAAAAGCCTGGTTTCCCTGTAAAGTATAGTTAATTTTTTTCTCAACTTGCGAAGCACGAATATTTTCATGGAGACTGAATACACACTATCACAAAGAACTTTTTAACACATGAAGTCTGTGTGAAATAATTCACGCTTTGACAGTTAAGAAAAAATGGATGATATATTATATCAATGACCAAAATATTTCAAAAATGTTTTATTTATATGTGGCTGGAAGTGATTGTTAGCAATGCGTGTTTTGTTTTTAAGAGTTACCTCTTTTAAATTAAAGTTGGAAATAAATTGTAGATGTACTGAATCAGGCAGTCTGGCTCACTGACCATTGTTTTCTTCACTTATGGAATAGAATATCATAACCTAGCTGTGACATGCTGTTTTAGTTAACCCTGCCTTTATATGTATGTTCGTATATGATGATATAGGATATAAATGATGATATTAATAAATGGGACTGGTCAAAACAGTGTTATGTTACTTGATATAACTTTGTTCATATTTTATATTGACCACTGCTCCTATTGTTAACAGCAATTACTCCTAAATTCTCTATCTGACTTGAGGCTGGTTAAGGTTGAGTTTTAGTTACTTGATTTATTTATTGTTTTATACATTGCTTTTTTCACGGCATCTCAACGCCGTAATATTGTGGTGGGTAGTTTTTGGTAGCAATGGGCAAAAGTCATGTGACAAAATCCTTTCAATTTCTACTGTCGACATATTATTGGTTTTTTAATGCAATCATTGTACAGCCCATTTCCATTAAAAGTTACATAGAAAAAGCATTTTATTTTCAAAACTACATAAACAATATTTTTATCAACACACTAAATATTAGCGTTTTATATGAACACATTTCCGAAAATCCTTTCGAAACACTTGAAGAGCTCGCCCAAACTCCCGCAGCAGTTATCTCCCTTTATTAAATATATATGCAGGGTGAAGATGATGTAGAAGCAGGAGGAACTATGGTTAGAAATGATGAAGGTACAATGAAAGGATCTCAGGCAGGTATGTAACACCTTGGTTGTAACTGTATATATATGTACCATGTGATTTTTTTTCAGAAATAGGGGTCGATATCTGCCTTTTCACAATAAAAAAAAAAAAAAAAATGTTCTCAAAATATTATTTATTTGCAAGATTTATGGGGCACTAAGTGTAATTGTGGCAAAAAATTTGTCTATTTTTTGCAAGATTTGAATGTTTCTTGAAAAAAGCGTCTGAAATCATATCAGGAACTGCAACAGTAAGGCCCCAGACCTTCCATTGTGCCAAAATGCAAAGAGGGAGATGTTTTAGATTTTAAAACTTAAGTTATTAAAGGTCATCACAAACAAAAAATAAATATATGAACCTTAGGGGAATAAGCTTTGGATGGACAGTCAAGTCTTTCAGTGAAATTCTTAAACAATTTGATAACAGTGGCACAAAACCACATTTTTTGTATAAATTGATTTTACTTAAAGTTCAGCTATTAAGACCACTTTTGTTATTTCAAAATCATGCGATTTATGACAATTTTAAAGACCCAAATGCCTAATTTGTGAACAAAATATTCTCTAAAATAAGACCGTTTTGCTATTAAGACCAACGATTTTGCTGGTCTTAATAGCGGAACTTTACTGTAATATATATTGTAGGTACACTACAATCAGAAAGTGGTACAGTTATATGTAAACATTTATATAATATTGTAGGTACACTACAATCAGAGAGTGGTACAGTTATATGTAAACATTTATATTATATTGTAGGTACACTTCAATCAGAAAGTGGTACAGTTATATGTAATAGTGAACAATCTACGATGGTAGAATCTGATCTAGGTACAATGGTTATAAATGAATCTGACGAGGATGACGATGGCACTATGAAACGTAAGTTAGTTTATAACCCCACCGTATCCCTACCATCCCCTTGTGAGCGTTAGTCATTGACTATTTTGTACCCACCCCTTTAATGCGTAGGACTATTTCGTACCCACCCCTTCAATGACTGGGACTGTGTTAGAGAGTCCAAGACTTTTTGTTAGCTCCATTTATTAAAGTAACATTATTATTATAAGAAAAATTGAGTTCCATACAGATAAAGTTTGGCATAAAAGAGTTACAGCCCTTTAATTATCATAAATTGGCCGAAGCCTGACTTTTTGATTGATAGATCTTGATTGAAGTACAGTTTGTTTTAGATAAATGTTCATCATGAAATGTTCCAGACCTGGGTCAGTGTAGCATTAGGTTCTATACAGGATTTTG
Source organism: Mactra quadrangularis (assembly GCA_025267735.1). NCBI lineage: Eukaryota > Metazoa > Mollusca > Bivalvia > Venerida > Mactridae > Mactra > Mactra quadrangularis. Next base: position 1,661,511 of record CM046310.1, read on the forward strand.
ATTCTTCTGTTGAAAGGAGTCTTTGGTTAAAAATCCTAGCTAGTCCCATTATTACCTTCGGTGAAAATTGGGTTTCTGGTTATAGATAAGGTTTCAGGAAAACTGAGTTAGATGAGGTGGTCGTCATTATAAGATCTTGGTTTGCGTTAAAACACAGCATTAAACCCAGTAAAATTAAGCCAAACAGAACAAATGTTCACGCCATATGTTAAAATGCTAGACGATTTTAAAAGCGCCTGTGTATATAGAATAATCATGAACCCAATACCAGTAGTAATGTTGATAAAAGAAAAAGTTTCAAGTGTAAATTTTTATGTATAATTTTATAATTTATATATTTTACCCATCATTCCTAGGTATTGATACAATGTCGAGTGCTGGTAGTATAACGAGTATATCAAGCTTTGTCAGTAAGATAATTCTAATAAAATACATCGTCTTGATATAACAATATATCTGAACGATATGCCTGGCTACATTGTATTTCAAAACCCTTGACTCTTTGATTTCTAAAAATAAAGCCTTTTTTCCTCCCTGAATTTTGACTTTTTGAGCCATATTTCTTAACGTTAAGCTCAGACTAGAGCCAAAGTGTAAAGCTTTAAAAAAATCCAGTTCTTCTGTTTTTGCCTGAATGCGAACATCTTAAACAGAAGTTTTGTTTTTTTGCAAATTTAAGTCACTTATTAAATATCTTGGAACTCTTTTTGCGTAGTGGAAGGGGTGTGACAAGTCATTTTTATTTTTAGGCTTGTGTTTTACTGTTTTGCTGTAACTTCATGTTGCTCAATATTTTTTGTTGATTCATAAAAAATAAGTTATTAACTTATTTATTCATACATTCATAGGTTTGAAACACTGTGAGTACAGTTATTAGCAATATGAAAACTACAACTTTGTATCAGTCATAGCCTTAAATTTTCAGATGCACCAGCCAAATTTTTTATGTTCCATAGCTTTTGGAAAAATTATCAACTAGCCTGACTATGTGAAATCATTCATTTCCACTTGCTCAAATAAATTTATGCTAGTACTGGTGTTGCAGTTCATTTTTCCCAAGGTCAGTCTTTTCCAATGAAAAAAGCCCCCCCCCCCAGGTGGGGAGGGGGGATTGGCCTATTACACAGGATTTCAGGCTAATGGTTTAAGGCAATGACTGATGTACGTTGACTACTGTCATACCCCTTCCTCTAGCTCAAAAATATGTCATTTAGATAACTTGTATTTTATGCCATTTGCGATGCTTTTACCTTTCGAATGATAACTTTCACATTTAATAATTTATGCAAATTTATGCAAGAATATGCAAATATTGCATCTTGTTAGGTTTTGATTGAGTTTCTTCCTATTGATTGAAACAAAACTGTACTCATGCAATGAAATAATTAAAATCTTTTGACCCTCGAATGAATCTGTTCTTTTATTGTATAATGCAAGACATTTTTCTGTTGTATACAACTTTTAAAGTCTGTAAGAAAATCTCTTGATGCTATGCTCATGTACAAATGCATACCTTGTACTGACTTGGTTTATCTTTCTATTGACTATTGATTTGATATTGTATATTTTTCTTGACTTTAATCTGTACTTTCTCAACTGTCAAAACATGAATAATTTCACGGTGAATGCGTTTATTAAAATTATTGTTGTAATACATCCATGAGTTTCTGAAAGTGTGTATTATGATAGAGTAAAGCTGTTTATGCCGTATGATATGTTTAAGTCAAGATATTTTTAATAACAACAAGGCCGCCAGTACAAAAACAATGCATTCAGTCACCGTGTAATTATTCAAGCTTTGACAGTTGAGAAAAAACGGACAATATCTGCATGAAATCTACCAGTTACCTTTCTTTCTACCAATTTTGTCACCAAGGGATACCTTTGATACTTCAATGATGAAATTTATTTTATAATCATTATGACATAGGTTATTGATTATTATTGGATTAATAGAAGAAGATTAGAATTATTACTCAGTTGTGTAAAGATGATATTTCCTATGAAGGTTTTTATACAAAGCTGGAAGTGCTTCAAGGAGGCATTGTTTCCAAAATCTATTTTTTTCCAAATTTAATTTGAATTAGAGCTGTTACCAATTCTATTGATATATGTGTATCATCGATATTTTATTTTTTATCAATAATCAATATGAATTTTGAAATATCGATGATAAAGTCTATGTAGATAAATGTATAAAAGTGTCAAAATTTTCAAGACAAACCTTCTATAGTGAGCTGAAACAGGTTCTCTGTCATGATATGAATGGGTAATAAACAATCAATTTTTGAATAGAGCTTTTTATTTATTAATTTATTATCAATACAAATCCTTTTTAACAACTACATGTACTTACTAGTTTAATGCAGGTATACCAAGGTATAACATTTATGACAAATATACAACTAGGTGTTAGACGTTGAGGCAAAGTACTCCCGCTGTATATTTCTGATTATCGATTTTTAACGATTTTCTCCAAATTTGATTTATTTGAGCCGGTCGTTTAACACAAATAAGTCAGTCAGTTTCGACCAAAATCAGTGGTCGCTGGTCGCGTTAGACCAAAGTCCCTTAAGGCAAAGATTTAAACAGTAAAAATGGTAGGTGGGAACTCAGGGTGGTCGCTTAGGGCAAATGGTGGCTTAGGAGATGTGGTCGCTTATGCAAGATTAACTGTATCAGGGTGCATACAAACTGAAAAAATCATGGAAAATGAGATTTTTCTGGAAAAATCATGGAATTATGAATTTAAGGAAAATATCATGGAAAAGTCATGGAAACTTAGAAAACATCATGCAAAATGTTTAATGTGTCATGGAAAAACTATTATATGCCTATTTTATTTCAACCCATAAAAATGAATGGAAAAAAATGAAATCAAACATAAATCACAACTTTAAATTTTGGGTAAGAATTGCACTCTTGGGTACGAAAATGAGAGTTTCACTACACCATTTCAAAAATTTAATTGTACTTGTTTTGGGTTCTATAAGTGTTTCTGTTGTATCATGGAAAACTGAGAGCAATCATGGAAAAGTCATGGAATTTTGGTATTCAAAATATGTATGAACCCTGTGTATTAATTTTTATCTTTCTACTACAGGACACAGTACAGCGACTGGAGGCAAAGAGAAATACCGTCCATCATATTTAGATCATTTTGAAAAGAAGGAACAGGAAGCCCAAGTCCAGAGAACCCAACCAGCAGCCCCAGTCCCTCAACCTGTCCCTCAAAAACAAATAACCCCACCCCATCACTTTCAAAGATCTCTAATTGACGGAGATTTTGAATTTGTAAGTTGGATTTTCTTTTATTGAATGATTTATTGGAGTTTGGTGTTAAAATGGCCACAAGTTTCTTTTTTTGGCACTTTGTCTACTGAAATGAGCATATAGAATAAAAGAGATTTTTTTCATTATTTGGTTATGCAATTTAGTGGAAATGGCAGAGAAAAACAAAATTTTAGATTTTATTGAATTTTTTTTTCAACTTTTAAGTCATTAACCCATTTTATTATTTGTTCTATTGGGCTTTTTCAGCCTATCTCATGTGGCCGAATATGGGCCCTGTTCCCAGTGCCAAATAATGACCATTTTTCCCAATTTCAAGAAAAAAAATCCCAATCTTGTTTGATAGTTCCCTTTGAACCGGATGTATTTTGCCTTTACAAAAGAGACCACGGGATATCATGTAAAAATAATAAATACATGAGAATTTGCATTGGATGCCTCATTGAACTGTCAGAAAAAACTCTTTAAGAGCCCTGCAACACTCCGAGACACCAAAGCAAAGCATATAAAGATTTAATGCAGAAAAATTAATGTTGAAATTACCATATTGGGTTGATTTGAGGATATTTTTTTTGCAAATTGGACTACTTACAGTGTTAAAAATTCCCAATTTGGGCAGGGGCCTTTTTCCCAAAACCCCCTGAAAAAGCCCTGTTCTATGATCGCTGAACATACTTTCTACAGTTCTTCTGTAAGCACTGTTGATAAAAATAGATATTGGTATCTATTTCTTGGGATTATCAAACAACTATCAAGTATTTTAAAAAGTGGAGTTAATGTATGAGCCTTTCACAGTTGAATGATTATTTCCAGGGTTAAATTTATGACTGATCATTGTCAGTTGATCATAAATTTTGATTAATTGTATTATTTCTTTCTTACAGTTACGCAACTTGAAGTATGAAGAATTAGAGCGACGTCTAAGTGACCTTGACCCAGAAATGGAACGAGAGATCGACGAACTACGCGCAAGATTTCAAGCCAAAAGACAACCTATACTGGAAGCCATAGATGCCAAAAAGAAAAGACAACAGAATTTTTAGAAAGCATTTATCTTTGTTATATATCATTTGTTTTGTTACTGATGTAATCATGTCATGCCATCGTTAACCAAGGTTCCCTCTAGCTTTGACTTGTTACAAGAGACCCCTTTGTGTCCCCTTGTAACCCCTAATAGATAGATTGTACATACATGTACATATATTGTTCAATTTTTCCATTCTAAACCAATTGTTTTTCTAGCTGTGACTTATTACAAGGGACCCCTTTGTGACCCCTTATAGGTAGATTGAACATACCATCCTAAACATTTTGTTTATTCTAGCTACAACTTTTACAAGGGACCCCTTGTGTCCCCTTTTGACCCCTTAAAGGTCAATTGAACATAGGCTTTGACTTGATACAAAACACCCTTTGTGTCCCTTGTGACCCCTTTGATAAATAGTTTGAACATATTGTTTAATTTTATTCAACTGTCATTAGTGCATACATTAACCCTAATGATTTAGATACTCAATATTTTATTGATAATCCTTATTGTACAGAAGTACTGTATTGAGTATTTAAATCAGCGAGGTAAATATGCCATTTACATTTTAATAAAATTAAACTTTATTTGAATTTCATTAAACCGTATTAGAAACTCTCTGTGAGAGTTCCAAAATAAGAATGATCTATTGGTATCTATTGATAAATTTCTTACTTGTGTCATAAGGGCTTAGGACTTCCATCGGTTTTGTCTTTGGCTTCATTTTACTTACAGTTGGTGTTTTTTTTGTTTTAGTTGTTGGACAAAAAATGGTGCTTCCCCTAATAGTTCATATTTGTTGTTTCACTTTGTTTCCCTTATTTTAAAATATTATGGATACTTAATATTACATACGGTATGTTATTTTGTAAAGTTTATTCAACTGCCAGTGGCACTTACAATATCCCCGCTGATTTAAATACTTGATTGTCTACAAGTACAGAAATACCTGTGGTGAGTATTTAAAATATTCACTGACTGTTGAATGAAATATATCAATATGTATGCGTTGTTGACCTTGTGAAGAAAATTCATGATAGGTTGGTCGATTTTAATTACTGTTAAGAGTGTAATTTTGGCAAAGATTTAAATTCATTATACTTGCAGTTATTAATGATAGTGTGACTTGTAAACACTATGGATATATGTGTATTAATACAGAGTAAACTTGTAATGATGGGATGGATATACATCAAATGTGCAAATTCTAAACCCCGCTGATTTACAATCCACTTGAAGATTTGAATTATAGACCCTTTCGAAATTAAAGTGCTATACAGTAATTTGTTCATACTAGTGCCTGTTATATAGGCACTGACTTACTGTTAAAGTCAATTTAGGGGACAAAAATGGCCCCTTGGCTAGCTAGAATGTCTTAAAGTCTAGACACAATTAATTTTTGCTCCCCATCCATCCGTTCTTTAAGTTTGTTTGTGTCTTCATTTTATTAAGGAAATCTGTAAAAATTAGTTTGTCTGGCATTTGTATAGGCCCAAGTCTCCAATAGATGGTTCAGAGTCAATTGGATCCCTCTTGCTTCAAGAAACAGTTCACTAGTCCAATTATGCATTAATCTAAAAAAAAATTATGAATCAAAATCACTTTCATATTTGCTTAAAGCTTTCAGCTTACGAGTTTACCAAGTTTAGCTTACTTTTAATTTGTCTTTTTCTCAGGCTATTTACTAAGTTTTTGGCAGGTTTTTCTCAGGACAAAAAATGACCAATGTCCAGTCTGTATTAAATACTCCTTCAAAATAATACATACTTTTACAAGGTTTTATGTAAATTGCTAATGCAAAGTACTTTGTCAAGATTTTATGTAAATTGTTAATACAAAGTACTTAGTAAAGATTTTATGTAAATTGCTAATACAAAGTACTTTGTTAAGATTTTATGTAAATTGCTAATACAAAGTACTTTGTTAAGATTTTATGTAAATTGTTAATACAAAGTACTTTGTTAAGATTTTATGTAAATTGTTAATACAAAGTACTTTGTTAAGATTTTATGTAAATTGCAAATACAAAGTACTTTGTACAGATTTTATGTAAATTGCTAATACAAAGTACTTTGTTAAGATTTTATGTAAATTGCTAATACAAAGTACTTTGTAAAGATTTTATGTAAATTGCTAATACAAAGTACTTTGTTAAGATTTTATGTAAATTGCTAATACAAAGTACTTTGTAAAGATTTTATGTAAATTGCTAATACAAAGTACTTTGTTAAGATTTTATGTAAATTGCTAATACAAAGTACTTTGTAAAGATTTTATGTAAATTGCTAATACAAAGTACTTAGTTAAGATTTTATGTAATTTGCTTTTGTCAGCAATAAAATGTTATAAAGAAGGCTTCCTGTTTTTTTATTGTAATGTTCAGTCATTTTGTTAAAATGTTTTAGTCGTATTAATATATTGACTTTGTGAAAGGTGTTTAACAGCTAGATAAATTCACTGGGGTCCCAAAGTTTCTTTACACATGTAATTTTTTTCATATTTTCACAAAAAATTTGAACTTTTGTATAGAATTTAATAATTATGAATTTAAGTCATTTTTCTTTTAAAACTTCATTTTGACAAAAAGGGAGAATGAGAGAACATAATTGAGTGTTTATGTTGAATGTACATTAGCTGTGAAACTAACAATAACATGTGAAGTATATCTAAATATATTGAAAAATATCAAAAATGAACATGTGTAAATAACTTTTGTACCCCAGTGTGTGTTAGAATTTATTTATAAACTCAAACTTGAATAGGCCAAACATGTCGGATCCGTGGTCGAGTGGTAGGATGAGTGCTTAGGGATCGAGAGGTCTTGGGTTTAAACTTCACTTGGGGCACTGCTTATAAGCCTTGAGAAAAAAATCTACATTTGTTCCACTCCACTCACGTGTAAATGAGTACAGTGAGGGATCACCTGTCTGAGTGGGATTTTAACAATCAGGGGTTATCATACAAAATTGTTAAGTCTGCTAAACATGTTATATGAAAACAGACTTAAAACTGCACTTTGAACTTTTTTTGAAATTTTAAATCTAACTGTTTCATACCTTTCATTAAGTTGGTTGTTAATAACATTTTTGTTAATGATCTTCAAGTTTTGATAAATTTCATTCAACTGTCAGTGGTACATGCATTAACCCAGCTGATTTAAATACTCACTGCAGTATTCATGTACTTATCTCTAATCAAGTATTTAATTCAGTGGGGTTAATGTGCCAATGACTGTTGCATAAAATTTATTAAATAATTAAGGATGTAATGTCTTCAAACTTATTTTTCATTTTTATATGATTTTTATTTTCTTTGTTGTTTTCGATTTGTATATAGACCATGTGCATTTTTGTATTTAACATTTTAGTTTTTTGTATGGTTTTTTTTGTGTTTTTGCTAGTTTAATGAATGCCTGCATGTATTTATATAATGTGTACCCCCACATAATTATTTATATTGTTATATTAGTTATTGTTAGCTACTTAAAAACATTTTAGAATGTTGAATATTAAGTTTTATTATACCCCCTCCCCCCCCCCCCAAAAAAAAAAATGGGTGGGGTGGGATACTTAGGAGTCAGCTTGTCAGTCGTTGGTTTGTTGGTCTGTAGCTTTTACTTGTCCGCCCAATTTCTCAGCACTTATACAGATTTGATTAAAGCTTCACACATATACCAGCCCAGTGTTCAGTAACTACTGTTGGCTAACGTTACGGGTATGGGAGAACTCAACCCGAAGACAACTCAACCCGTGCAATACTCGACTCGAAGTTGTAGGTTAGTAGGAGATTGAGTTGTCTCGGGTTGAGCTGTCTATGGGCTGAGTTGTTCCGACACTTCCGTTACGGAAAGTTTTGGAACCTTCAAAGTAACTGAACACGCTGCTGATGTCAGGCAGAGCAGACGTATGCATATCCCATTTTGGTAATGGTACATGGATTTTTAGTTGAGTTATGGCCCTTTGATGAAAAAAAGTTTGTCTGTTCATTTTCTCAGCACCCAATTTCTTGACAAACACTAGTTTGGGGGTATTTTATCACATTCATTGATAGGTCTAGTTTTCATTGGCATTCAGATAACCTATGCAGTGTTAGAAATATTTTTTCAGACCAACTTGTACGAGGGGCACATTAAGCCTGACTTTAACTTGCCCGCAGTATATTTAGGTTGCCCCAACATATATCATCTACTTTTGCCATTTTTATTTCTAAATAAACACTTAGACAGTATAAGTCCTGAAATTCTTAGTTGACTGGCGGAACAGTGCAAGTCCTAAAATTCTTAGTTGACCGGCGGAACAGTATAAGTCCTGAAATTCTTAGTTGACCGGCGGAACAGTATAAGTCCTAAAATTCTTAGTTGACCGGCGGAACAGTATAAGTCCTAAAATTCTTTGTTGACCGGCGGAACAGCTACTATTGTAACCAACTTACCCGGTTGATTTTCAACTTTGCAGGGCGAGTAAGCAAGTGCTTATTTCTAACACTGCTTATGTAGAGAATAGCAATGACACTAACATAGGTTCCTGATCCAGGGTCCATAGTCATGTGATCTACAGCAACAAATAATAAGGTAAACAGACCCCTGTTTTTTTACTAAATTCACATAAAATAACTTCTACTTATCTCTGCTAGAAAAATACCCAGTTTGTCATATGAATTTAATATTATATTGATATCTAAAACCTATACACAAAATTTGACAGCCGGGGCCGTGGCATAGTGGTTAGCATGTCTGACTTCAAATCGGGAAGATAGTGGGTTCGAGCCCAGTCGCGGTAGGTCATACCCTATACATGAATTGCCGGCCCGGAGATTGGGTAAGTTAGTACTGGTGATAGAAAAGTGTCTAGGAAACCTATAGTAGGAAGAGCTGGTTGTCGTATATGTGACCTAAATATGTGTTGAATACGACGTTAAAACAAATGGCTCATGACGTTTAGTTGGTCATTTGTGCAGAGGATTCAGGGTAAACAATTACAATTCAGTGAGTGTGAGCATTTTCAGAAAAAGAGAACATTTATTTTATTTTATTTAGGTGCTATTTGATTCTTTTCTATTTTTGGCTGGTTCAATTTTTGCTGGTTCAAGAAATAGACTGAAACAAGTGTATGTTTACATTCTTAAGATCATGTGACTATATACCATGTGACTATATAACTATATACCATGTGACTATATAACTATATACCATGTGACTATATACCATGTGATTATCATTTAGTGTTTTTTTACCATGCCATCTGTTCAATGTGTTCATATGTTTTTTAGTTTTGTATTTGTTTTGTTATGTCTGGTCAAAAAGTGTTAGTACTTCCTGAAATCAATAATTCCTGTTATTCCCGTTCAATAATCAAGCTTTAATAGCATTTTAATTGCATTAAATCATTGCACTTAAAAGCTGAAACCTTTCAGGGTTTTCCTTCCATAAGAAGGTCCTTTCTTTTGAAACCGGCTTCGAAATCTTTCAGTTTTTCCCTAATTTGGAGTTAACCTTTTTATTTTTGCCCATAATAAGATTTTCCCAATTATTCTATAAAAGTTAGATTACTGGCCCTTTGCACTAGTATTGAAAATAAGCCCTGCTTTTACTGAAATGAGCACTTAATCTACAGAACTTTCTTTAATTTTGCCTTCGTATAGCATGTATCTCACATGTCCCTAATGGGACACCACTGTGCTTGCCAACATGCACATTGTACTGTTGTGCAAGATTTTCAAATCTCAAAATTCTTTTAATAGATCTGATGTATTAATTCATTATTTAATTATGGTTGAACAATTCAATAAAGCCACAACAAGTTGATCATAAAAAAATGGGGCGAGCAAGCGAAGAAATTTTTTTAATTCTGATGCTTTATATAGCAGTTTGACCAAATTTTTATGAGCGAGGAAATAAAAAATGTTTTTTTGTAAAAACTGTCAAAATTGAGGTTTGAGCGAATCCATAGATCATATGATCAACTTGTTGTGGCCTAATGTACTGTACTGCTAAAATGTTCTTTTAAGTAACTCTGTCACATGAGCATCAGTGTACATTTTCATTCTAGCATTTTTGTGGGTGAACTTTTTTTCATGTGTGAGAAATTATTGAAAATGTTTTAAAAACATTTTATGTGCAATAGTTACAGTAAGATAGGTAGTAAATGTTTTAAACTACACTTGTACCCTGGGGGTCCAAAAGTTTCTTTACACATGTATTTTTTTCATGTTTTCCCTTATTTTTTGTTGAAAAATTATTGCTGACACATTTTATTTAGTATTTTTATTTCAAATTCATAATACATGAAAAACATTATTGTTGGTTTATTTTAAACTGTTTACTAGTTTTGAAACCAATAATCACATGTATAGTGTATCTATATATACATCAAATTTTAATGTGGGTAAAAAAACTTGGACCCCAGTGTATGATTTCATTGTTTTTTACTGGACAGTTTATGTCTTGCCGTTTGCTATATTATATTCATATTAGTATTTCTTCTTTGATAATATGTTCTTCTTAGTTAATCAACTCTGTACTTTGTACCCTGTTTTTTATACTCACGTCTGTCATAAAATCATCTGTTGACTTTTACATGCACATTATTTTCTGTGTCTTGTTGGAATAGCCATGCTACTTTTCACTCAATGACTAGTGCTGAAACGTTCAACTCTGTTGACAGAAAAAGTTGACAGAATAAGTACATATTATTAGAAAATTTTGGCAGATTTTGCTGTTTCCCATCTGATTTGTATATAAAATATTTAATTTTCATTGAATTTTCTCCCTGTAAACAATGTTTATTATTAAATTACCTCCCCTTGATTAAGATAATTCATTAAAATTATCTCCCTTAGAATAAGATAATTCATTGAATAATCTCCCTTTGAACTATGTTTATTCAGTGAATTGATTTTCTTAAAATGAGTCAATTTATTTAATTATCTCCCTTTTGAATATTATAACTCAGTTTATTATCTCCCTTAAATTATATTATTCAATACTGTATTATTCATATAATTATCTTCCTTGAAATCTGATAATTCAATGATTTATCTCCCTTTGAATTTTAATATTCATTGAATGGTCTCCCTTAGAACAAGATATTTCAGTGATTTTCTTTAAATAAGATAACTTATTAAATTGTCTCCCTTTGTACTATATTTATCATTGAGTTATCTTTCTTGGTATATCTTTTCATGTTCTCTATATGCAAAACCTAAAACAAAATATAGTGTTTTTATTTTTCATTGATAATAAAAATAAACAATAAAGTTTTGGGTAAAACTGTTTGCCATGGTTTGTTGTCATTTGTTTGTAAATAAGTGTTTGTTTGTAGCACAGGGTTTTACTGTTTTGGTGAAAAGGTAGCAAACTTTGGACACCTTGGTCATGTGTGGTGATAATCAAAAAAATCTGGAGTGTAAAGAAAGCCTGTGCTTTCGTCAATATTGAAAATGGGTGAAAAGAATATCAGCTGCCTGTGCCTGGTATGAGTATGAGAGTCAACAGTAGTGTCCTTTTTTATTTTGAGTCAACTTTGCAATTACAGTTAAGTTCCACTGATGGTTTTAAAAGCAGAATGGTCTTAGTGTAAGGACCATTTTCTTCTCAAGTTGAACTTATGGAGTTTCAATGTTGTCAAAAATCGAATTATTTTTCAATAACAAAGGTTGTCTTTAAAGCAAAACTGAACTGTGCACGTGTTAAATCAGATTCAAGTAACATTCAATACACTGAATTGTGATGGATCATCCTATTCATAATATTTATAAAAAGACAGTAAATAATCACTTGTTTCCTGTCCTACATATAATATATTCAGAACTTCAACGAGTAGACGACCAGTCGGTGATGACAGAGTATTAGACATTACCGGAAGTTGAAGTGATGCTGGGAAAAATAGAAACATCGTCTGCTGAAAATCACCAAACTCGCTGATGCAAAATAAGGACACTTCGTTATTTTAAAACGCTAATTTGGATTTAATATGTTTTAAAGAAGAAAGCTTTTAACAACCAACTTTGACGGACCTAGGACCTTATAAAGCGTCACCAATTTTGGACCCATCATGCATTGCCCTAAGTAGACACTTTAAAAGGATTCCAGGACCCTACAGTAATAATGTCGTATTTACTTCCTTTGATTATCAAATTTTGTGAGAAATACACGTATATAGACAGAATTTGTCACACATTTTAATCCTAGCTAAATATGCGTGCTCTAACTTCTAAGTATATACAGGAGTTTTTTAAAATTTCTGAACTTGTGTTTCAATGTATTTATTTTTAAAATAAAGTTTATGATTGTTCGTTTTGCCATGATTTTCTTTTATTCTAATACACATCTATTATTTAAACGAAGTGCAAATAGCACTGACAGCGAAGTAAACTAATAAGGTTATTTTCGTCGACCTAATTAGCGACAGGTGCCCGTTATTAACTCCACGCGATTTGATAATGCAGGTATTACCTCCCCTGTCGTTAAGGCCGCTATTAAACCGTCGATTATGATATCGAAGTCAATATGAGAAGTTAAACGTACAATTGTTGAGAGGGGTAGACTTTTATTCAATTATAAATAAACTTTATTTATGTGAAAGAAATGGTGAAATAAACATTTTATGTTAAAACCAAAAAAATGGATAGATTATATCGGATAATTTACGTATAGATTTCATATTTGTGAAAAATAACAGATATTCATTTGAAAAAGTTAACCCGACGCTAATTGGTAAGTTTTTCATAACTTTTAAATTCTTTTAAAATATCTTTTTATATCTATCATTTAAAATCACACATGAAACTACATAATCTATTGCATGAATTAAGTTTATTTTTATCTAATATAAAAGGGGTATATCATCATTTAAATGCGGTATAAAGTGGTAGATTTATTCATACCTAAACTTGGTTGTACGGCTATCAACTTTTTTATACTAAAGTTAATACGAACAAGGCCGACATAGATCTTTTTTAGATAAAATGGTAACACAGTGTCTTTGTTGATATGTCAATAAATAACAATCGATTCAATGATCCAATTTTTAATCAGGGGGGTTTAAAATTATTTTGAAAAATGTTTGTTTTTTTGGGGGGAGGGGGGTGGAATTTATTACAAGAATTGGTAGGTGTATTATATGAGCCAGTATCTATGAGTAAACGAGTTGAAGCATTTGGGACAGAGCTAAAGAAATGAATTATGTCGTATCCTTTGTTACACTTTCTCTTGTGACTATTTGTAATAAAAATAATGAAATATTTAATGGGAATATACTCGTAGTTTCTAAACATGACTCCATTCATAAGTTAAGGCGAGAGTTGTATTTACAAGAAACAGGTCGCAAGTACGGATGGGCATACATACAGTCAAACGGACAGGTGCACATTATTATGTCCCCACACTTTGTGTCGTCTGGTGTTAAAATAAACATGTAGGGAAAATGAGAAATGCTACTTGTTCAAAAAGAAAGGCAACTGAAAACTTAATAATGTCAAGAGTAATTTTGAATACCATTCACGATCTTTTCAGTTGTATGTGCAAATAGATTGTATTTGTCTCGAAAATCCTAGGGGGTCCAGACTCCCAGCTTAACCCTCTTTAGATATCCCCTCCTTAACTGACAATTGAAACCACCATATACCGAACAGTAATGTTTACAGTTAAAAGGCTATGTATAATGTATTACGAACATTTCTTATCACTGTTTGTATTATAAGTACCCTCTTCAACCCAATCATTGTTTAACAATTCATGAAGTCAATCGATCCTCTAAAGTTAATTAAAGTTAGGTATGGTTTTCTTCATGAAAACTTGAGTGTGTAATATTCGTGGTACCTTATTCAATTATTCAATATTCTTATGCATTGTTAGACAGTACTTAGTCATTAGCTAGTGACTATTATCCGAGAAAATCAAGACTTCCTGGTATTTACATGTACATGTATTATGGTAGGAAGCTTGCTTTTCGTTGAATTCGAGTATTGCCGAATTTTTAAAAAACTTTGATATCTTATTATCAAAAATCTTACGATAATTTTGCTATACATGTCCGCGAAAATCGGTCATAAGAGCTTTCAAATTACGAACATCAGAAGAAATAACACCGAGACAATTCTCGAGCGGTGATCCCGGGGCACTGGTCGCCGGTTTTTCTATGATTTTACCCCACATAATATATCCATTAACAGCCAAAGGTTACACCTGGACTGGGCATACTCCTCGTTGTGCCTTCGTATAGCTACGCCCATGTGCAGTATGCACGTATGTTTAATGAATCGAAACCCAAGACAGTAGAAAATATTTTTCTCCAAGAAAATGATTAATTTGAAAGAAAACAAGAGTTCATTGTTTCTTGATTGAATGTTTATTTGTGTTTGACGACCCAATAAGTCAATGATTTTCTGACTGATTAAAACAACGAAGATATTAAGACCTATATAAGAGCGTTTTGCCTTCCTACGTGACCGTTTCACCCATCGTTGGAAACCCACGGTACTCATACGTTATGAATATCAATTTATCATTGACGTATAATATTCTGGGTTATCAATGATAAAACCTAGTTTGTTTTAGTATATTTTTATGATCCTTTGTGAACCGTTGCAACAATTTCAGACGTACCCCTCTATATTTCAAAATTTGTACCAAAGAGTTTATTTACAATAACAAAATCATTTTAGCTTTAAAGTGAAACAAGCTCTTACTTCTAACTTGTAAATTAATCTCGCTTTTTTGAGTAAGTTTTAAGTTCTCACTATGCAAATGCAATGAGGTTAAACTTTTTAGCTCAATAAAACAAGGATTTGACAATTTAATTTCAATGTTTTGATACCAACGTAGAGCTACAAGCTACTAAGTATTTCGATCCAGTGTTATAACCACTCGCCCACGTTTTCTACAAAATCAAGGGCCATATCTGTGAAAGATACGATTAGAAGCAATTTAAAACTGAAAACTTAAAAAAAAATTGTAAACACGCATAAAACAACCAACTCCTAGGTGCTTACTTCCGTCAGTGACTGGCTACTGCCCTACATGATTTAGAATCAGTGGTAGGAGAGAGATTGACCGTAGTAAATTATTTCACGACCAAGCTCCACAAAAGTATGTCCTGCCCGGAAATCGAACCCACGACCCCTCGATCAGTACAGCGGAACTTTAATGTAATAAAATGCATAAAACATGAGTATTAAAATCAAATATATCATACAACGAGTAACAAGGAGCTTATCAGTTTACACTTGTGTATTGTTTTCAAGTAGGAGTTTTTATCAAACATTTTATGGAGTGCTTGTTGGCTCACATCCAGTATTTTGCTACATTTTCTGACATATTCGAGTGGTGTTGACACATTCATACATTACCGTAACACCTCTAGATACCATAGCCAGTAGCTCCTTAATTGGTGTATTCACGGCCAATAGTTCCTTGTTAGTCTGTCATTTCGTGTGGATTTTACGTCTTTTATAGCTTCTTAAATTTGACCTGAGAAAAAATATACAATTCAAATATCATTTACATTGTATACTTTGCATTTTACAGTCTGCCGTTAAAAATAGTGAAAAAATCATACGAATTACATTGAAAATTGCATAAAAAAACCTAATCACAATACATGTATAATATATCTCAAGAACTATACCATTCGGAACGACCTCGGCGATCATCTACGAAGATACACCTCGGATATCAATCGTAGTAGAAATACAACAGAGTTATGAGGTCAGGCGATTAACCTCATAGATTAAGTAGTGCCGATGTAAACAATCAACATGGCAGATCATTTTGCAGAAAGTATCGAGTACACAAAAATGTTGAGGATCAACTTTGATTTGAGTGAATATCAGTTACAGGCATTGAAGAGCTTTAACTGCCCATAATCGTCCGTCATTTTTGGTGTGTGCCAGCGTTCCAAACGTCGGGAACGAGGCTAGATTCTATGATGGAACTACTTTCGCTCCTCGTGATATCCGAGGTGTATTTGCGTGGAAAATCGCCGAGGTAGTTCCGAATGGAACTATACGTGTTGTTGTTGTTGTTTCTTAATCATTTTATTGAAAATTGCATCGCATTTTTACAATAGTTCATGTACAGTAAATACCACTTTGGTCATTACAACATCAGGTGACTTTTGACAATTTGTAAGCTCATAATGTTTAATTTGAGAAGAAAAGGGTCTATATATAAAGTTAATTCCACTATAATTGCAATCAATTTAGATGATTCTAATAGTGGAACTATCTAGTGGAGCATTCTCTGCTTTCAACATAACTGGTGTACACATGGCTATATTCTATATACAGTAGTTACATACATTTACCTTTTATTTGTTTTTAAGCTTTATTTCAAATCTAGTAGCAGTATTTTGTTGCCTTAAGTTGGTTATTTAGAGATTGTATAGTCGCTTTATGTACTTTTAAAAGGCTTCTATCGTTTTAGGAGTTTAAATACAAACGTCTACGTTTTTTTATATACACATTGATTTTTTACTAGGTTTAACACCGTGTCAACACAATTTAGGTCATTCTACGGCATCCAGCGCACCTAACTTAGCTTTCCTGGACCCCTGTCTATAACCAGTACTCACCTACCCTTCCACAAGGCCGGAAACTTCTCCATATTATCTAACCAATGGAGGAAAATTGACATTATTGTCAAATTTTCATGGAAGGGTATAACCTCCCCGGTAGGGATTCGAACCCGTACCCCCTTCGGGACATGAGATTCCAAATCCCGGCGCGCTACCAACTGCGCTATCGACCCGGGTTACGTTTTTTATAAACATGTATAATGAAATCTTCATAATTTCTGTGCTTCTAATGTTAATGTTTACTTATTAGCGAGAACCTTGGCTGAATTTCTGAACAGAAATTTGCCACAATATGCTTCCTTATTAATTCTCAAACAGTTAAAGGCAATCCGGATATATGTAGGATATGCCTTTACCATTTTGTTTCACTGTTGAAAACTTCAGGAAACATTTTTTACCGACCGATTAGTTCACTTCAATATGCTAATATAAAATGAAAATATTATTCTAAAATGACAATACATCTGTGGTGTATTATTGAACGACATGGTTATCCTTTCATTCAGAAATACAATACTTTAAAAGTTAATTATAGAAATTTGTGTATTGTCGTGTGGGACAAAAATACAATAGTTAATTTATCTATACAAAAATTTGACTTTGTTTTGTAGTCAAGTCGACTTGCACAATAGGAATTACAGTTTTTAAACCAAAAATGGCATTATTCCTTGATCTTTTTATGTTCGTTGGTCGATAGTCAATAAATACATGGACTTGTAGCATTCGGAACTACCTCGGCGATCATTATCTGCGAAGAAGATCGCCGAGGTTGTTCCGAATGGGACTTGTAGTAGAAATTGTCAAACCAACTTTTAGGCCCATCAAGATTAGGATAACGTTAGGCAGTGTTTACATAAACGCGATTCCCGGGCGGAGCATACTTTCGTGGAGCTTGGTCATGAAATTATTTCTACGGCCATTCTCTCTCCTACCAATGATTCTAAATCATGTAGGGCAGTTGTCAGTCACTGACGAAAGTATGCACCTAGTAGCTGGTTAACAGCTAAATCCAGAGATTTAGCCTTTCCAGGAGGAGTGAGTAGGTTGACTGACCGCCGTTATATGACTTGTACAATGTGTTGCTGCGGCGTTAAACCCAACGACAACAAACGGACAAACATAAACGTACGTTTCACTTTCGTATCAAGTTATCTTGAAAAGAAAAGGTCCCTGTACTAAAACTACATGTTTTTCATTATTATGATCATCAATTATGATTATTCTATAAGTGGAACTGGACCGCATGATTCACTGTTATTTAACCTGTTGACGTCACTGTAAACTAATAATGCATGTACATGTATAATGAATAATGCAATAAAACATGATTCATTTATAATGCCAGAACTCAGGTTTAAGCAGTTTGAAAGTTCATTGTATTTTCGCTTAGACCTTGAATGCACAGGTAAAGTTATATAACTTTGATACGACTGGCCGCTTATAACATTATCAAATACTAAATTCGCACAGTAAAGTTTTACTATCATGGCAATCAAAATCAAAGGTCTTAAATTCTTAATGACGGTCTTGAAATAGCGAGTGCTTTGTTTCGCATATTAAAGGAACTCATTCACAGATTTCAACTTAAATATTGACTTTTTCTAAAACTACCAGAATTGTACTGATATATTTTTGGAAGCAGGAAAGTAGTGTTCTGATAATGACAATTTTAGTTCAAATATGTATACAACTACAAATGATGGTGGTTCATGTAGTAATTAAATATCTACCCCGTATGTCACGGTATAGACACTTTAAATGCAATTTTTGTAACTTTTATTGTATATTTCTTGCAACATATAGGTCAGTTTGTCTTAAAATAATAAGAATTAATTTTTTGACACAATTATAGACACTGAATGGTATTTTGATATTATAGAAAAAAAAACAAATCTGTGAACTAGTACCTTTAAGCACTTGGTGCTTATAAATCGTCAAAACAACGCATGCTTTTGCAATAGCCAAGTGATCTATATACCGAAACTTGACTGCACTGCACTATAAAATTATGACTGTACACAGAGGGATGAAATTAATTTTTGAAACATTCACCTGTGACTTGATATTGATTCAAAACACAAACCTACAGCTGCACACACCTGTACTTTATATAATAATGTTTAAGTAGCCACGAATACTTGTCCAATGACCGACAGACTAAAGTTCAAGAAGATTTAAAAAGTTTGGGAACCATGCAGTCAATGATACTTTTAATTTCATGAACTGATTATGAAATTAACATTAATCTTAGCATGTAAAACCAAAACATGCATTCATAACATATCTGGCTTAAAGTCTATAGGACCTATGATGGGAAATAAAACTCCAACATTTCTCAACTTGTTAATTACATAAAATGTAAGACCAAACATGTTTATATGATAAATCTTGCTGAAAAAAAAGTTACGAAACTCCCTTATTTCTAACTTGTCCATGGATAAGTGAACCCTTTATTTCACAAACATTTCAAGCATACAATTCTTGAGTGAATTCCACTTGTTCAGAATTTCAATATATCAAGTGAAATTATTCACATGTCCGATTACTAAATTGTCGTTATGTGGCTGTTGTCGTTATGTGGCTGTTGTCGAAATTTGACTGCAAATAGTAGACGGCTGTTGTTGAGAGGCGGTTGTTTCCGAGAGGTGTCTATTCTCAAAGGTAACCGATATAGGAGACATGTACACGAGTGCACAATTATGTCATGCACTTTTAAAAGGACTATACATCAGTTTTGTCATTTGTGCTGCAATTTAAATATATCAGTCAATGATTCTATATCCCTTGGTACTTCAAATCTAACCTGAACAGAATAAATGTACGTAGATTAAGGTCGCCCAGTGACATAATGATCTTAATTCAGTCATATGTACAGTTCATTCCAAAAGCCCTTGGACGAAATTCTGTTTTTTAGGATTAATTGATTCATATTTAACCATGAAATAAATTAAATAAAAAATGTCATATGAGCAAAGTCCAAAATTATCATTAAAATATTATAATCTCAACATGTGATTATAATTTCTAACCATGTTACATGAATAAGCTTCAATTAGGGACTTTAGTCAGTTATCTTTCCTGGATAAAATCTGAAGCAATCCAATTGGTAAGTAGGTCCATACAGTTGGATTCCTCGGATTTTATCATTGAAGTCCTATGTAAGGATAACAAAATAGTTCATCTAATATCTTTCTTGTTAATTAAGATATTAACAGAAGTGATAAAATTTAGATAGTTCTATACCCTAAAAATGCTTAGCTTGAATTTCAAACAAATTAAATGATTTACAAAAAAGTTATATAAGATTAATTTTGGCAAATTGACATTGAAAAGTAAGGGTAAAATCCGAGTAATTCAACTAATAGGACCTAACTATTTGAAAAGTATTTAAAAGGGAATTAATGACTAAAGTCCCTTATTAGTTTATCAAAATATAATTCTAATTTCTAACCATGTTACATAAATAAGCATAAATTATAGTAAAATTGCTTGCAGTAGGTGTGATCTGCTCTTATCAAAATCGTTTTTCCAAGATCTTTTGGCGGGCACTGTAAAAGAACGTATTATTCCCCACGCAGACATGATTATATTTGTTACAAATGACCGATTAATTTTGTCTTAGAGTCGTTAATCTTCCGTAAAACTATGTAATAATCCGTGTATGCAATAAAACGCTTTATATTTTCGGTTAAATGGAATTCAACGATTCAACAATCATGGCGTAGCTTCGTTAAAGGGGAGTAACTATGTTTCTTACCTGGTTTGGTATAAAGTTTATGCTGTACGGTACATATTGGAATCGTAACGCTATCTTGTACGTGTGCAATTGTTGGTAAGTTGGTTTTCTAACCCACCTGATAATTTAAGCCTACTCGGTAGCACGTCTAACTCTATAATAAAGGGCCATAGGTTCAATTCCCGGACAATACCTTAATATTCGTGTAGAGTTCGGTCATACAATATTATCTAATGTCATCCCACGGTAAAACTCCACTGAAAATGATGGTCGAAATAGCGGGACTGTCTCATTCAAGGGACATTGTTTGTTCTCAAATTATGCTTTCGTGACTTAAACATCGTAAAAACGCATGATTGTGCAATAACTAAAGAGACATTAATTTAATACCTTAACTTTATTGTGATTATAAACGCATATCAAAATAGGTGTGGCCTAAAATTTGGTTTGGCAAAGGCGGGTATAACATTTAAAACTTTATAAAATCATACTTAAACATAATTTAATTCCATGATACATAACCTTGCTATAAAACTTATATAATCCCGTTCTACATATATATATCAATATGTAATATACGCTAATCCTATTTAATCCTAATTGAAAACCCTTCAAAAATGGATTAAATAAAAGGTGCATAAAATATTTGCATTTTGTTTGCAAACTTTTACGATTAAAGTACGTGTGTAGAACTGGCTTTATAACATGGCGGATTAATACATTTAATAAATTATATAAAATTATATATAAGTTCAATTTAAGTTTATGATCGATTTTGAGATATCGAAGACTTGTTCGTATTTACACTCGTTGAACTACGGCTGTCTCCGTAGAATCTACAATATTCGCATGAAGCTAGTGATTGTTGTCACCCTATATTCCAATCTGCGTAAACACATATCCAGTAGGCCACGGTCGTACTGGATCTGTACTTTTTCCCTTTGAGGTCACGTCGAGATGAACTTTGTGTCGACCAATCAATGCGTAGCTTTCATCTAGACGAAAACGCTATTAATCACATTTTGATTTCGTAATTTCTATTTTTAGACCAAGTTTTGCTTGCTAATTTAAGGTTACATACCACTAAATAAAATCCTTCTTTGTTGTATATAAAAAGTCTCATTTTCAATGACAAATTACACTATGACCCAGGGGTGTGAGATACCCCAAACCATATATAGGCTGAAAGATCTATCTATTCCCCTCAAAATGATCAGTATTAGAAAAAAAGTTACGTTACTTATAAGAAAATAAATTTCGATTGAAAGTTCCTACCCTGAAAATGTCCTGGTTTTTAACTCTTCACCAGCCGTAGAGAGTCATCTCCCCTTTTAACCAGTTTTCGCGACTAAACAAACCAGATCCATTGAATTTTTGCATAATTTCATAGGAAAAGCATTGTCAAAGACATACATACTCTTCAATATTAAAAAGCACCACAAATGAGGTATCCATGCGCTCTCAAAAAATAAATAAGGACTATGTCACACTTTCTACTTCCGGTAAATGCTCACTTCCGGTTACCATTTAGTGGTATGTAACCTTAACCGCGGTAATATTCACAGGCTGCGATTGGGCGGCTCATTTCAAATTTCGTGACGTAGACGATGTAAACAAGTTACGTATCATAACAATTTCGTCATGAATATTATGATGAGAAAAGGTCACCTGAACGTGACCTTCGTTTGGAAAAGGCCAGATCTACATTAGCGAGTATGCGAGCGGTAAAATTGTAGATCGGGTTTTAATCAGATTGCCTATATTCACGGTCCCAACACATGTATCACGTGACTTTTTTCATTAACAACTTGCAGCGTTAACATATTCATATTATGCGAGTCAGTTGGTCTTTAAAAGTACAAATGTAATTAGATATATACATGAAAATAATTAATGTAAATTAAAATCAACTAAATCAATTAAATCTCCAGGCTATAGTTCAGTTATCAATCGGATTTAAATTAGCTTTCAATGATTCATTTCAACAAACAATTAAAATTCAATAGCGGTAAATTAAGGCAATTTACATGGTTAATTAAGTCACTAAAAGTGACTCACGAATGATCGAGTTTTTTTATTACCAAGAAACATTCCGAAAAACGCTAATGCGATTCCGTATATGGAAACGCGGTTAAAGCCGATGTGTTCCGAAAGAGCCATACCGAAAACCGCTCGGGAGATTCTGTTAAGGGAGACGCAGTTATCGCCCAGGCATTCCGAATGTGACATTCGGACAAACTCTCAGAAAATGGTAACACAGTTATCCCCAATGTGTTCCGAATGAGACATTTCGAAAACCGCTCGGGAGATTCCGTAAATGGAAACACAATTATCGCCAATGTGTTCCGAATGACATTCGGATAACCGCTCGGGTGATTCCGTAAATAGTCAACTCAGCTATCAGCGACCGAGTTATTCCGAACGACATAGAAATAGTCGCGTCAACATTGGTTGCAATTCATTGAAAATTAAATGCCATATAATTTTATCTATCTTATTTTGTATGAATTACAAATTTAAAGTTTTGGAAATCAATAAGATAGTCTCGTGATCGAGGCGTGTTGGTGAATATATATAAGATATTTAAATACCTATTTCATCGTTGAATAGACTGTGTGTAGCTCAATCAATCATTTTGAATGTATACAGATACTCAATACTTATTCATTATATACCATACAATGTATTTTATAATTTAGATTGTGTATGGTGGCATATTCCTGCCACCAGATAACTTGGGCTGATCCAGCTTTTTTCCTAGGGGGTTTAAATTTATCTAGGGGGGGTCTAAACTTTCGAACCACAACCACATTATACACAGTTTGCAGAATAACGCAACATATTATTTATAAAAACTACGTAAACATTACATTAGATCTATGTTAAGTACAAAAGGCATCTACATCTGAAAAAACCGCTCATAAACGGGTACATTTTGGAAACTCAGGGGGGGGGGGGGGTCCGGACCCCTTGACACCTCCCGCTGGATGCGCCTATGATAAGTGGTTTTCTAGTTATGTAACTAGTTAACCACTTGCATGGCCGTCCCGGCTAGCTCAGTTGGTAGCGCACAAGTCTACTGAACGAGGGGTCGTGCGTTCGATTCCCGGGCGGGGCATACTTTCATAGAGCTTGTTCATGAAATTATTTCTACAGACATTCTTTCTCCTACCACTGATTCTAAATTTTGTAGGGCAGTAGTAAGTCACTGACGAAAGTATGCGCCTAGTAGTTGGATAACAGCTACAGCCAGAGATTTAGCCCTTCCAGGAACAGTGAGTAGATGGACTGACCGCCGTGATATAACCTATATATACAATGTGTTGTTACGGCGTTAAACCCAACAAACTAAAACGTTAACCACTTTATTAACTTTTAGTTATGTGTCTATCTGATGGCAGGAATGCGACGCCATACATATTATACAATGTAGTTTGGAATGTAGATTGCATGTATTCCATAAAGGAAAGTAATAAACCGACAGACGGGTTTGCATACAATGTACCATTCGGAACACCTCGACCTTTCATGAATGAATAATGACAGAGGAGTTCCGAATGACAATGTACATGTATAAAGAAATTATAGCATTGTCGCTCTTTTGAAAAGGCCTTTTTGATGATCAATGCATTTAAAGACAGGAAACATTCGTATAACGTTGAATTCTATTTTATATCAAATCCTAATACAAACACAGTTATACACTTCCCTCCAAAAGTTTCTTCACAGTGCAATGAATTAAATTGCTACAATTTCTAAGTTCAAACTTAAAGAATTATTATATTATTGTTCATTTCATTCATTATTCATGCGATGAAAATGGAATTTCTATTGGTACATTTTATTTTTTGAGTTGCAACCAATGTAATCTAACAGCTTCCGAAACTATGGTCAATGTATCTCAATGAACCAATACCAAGTTTAAGATATGTTTTGTTATTTCATATCCATAAGACAAATGTACCGATTAGAAAAAGCAAAATTGAAAATCGTCCAACAATAAACTGCTTTTACATCTTTTTGAACTTCTATTGAGTGCAATATAAATTGAGAATGTGTGAAGGGTCTTTTGGAGGACAGATTATGTTAATTGGCCAATCTGAATTCACAAGCTTTCTAAATAAGTTATTGTCAAAATGTCTTCAACGATTTTCTAATTGCAGTTCTTTGAGATTATTTTTTGAGAAAGAATACACTAATGCTCGTATTTTTATATATAAAATATTTTTGTTTAAATGTTTTGTATTCATTTTCATTTCGAATTTAACTAAGTTATATAAATGAATTAATCACTCTTAAAATTTGACAAACGAACAAAAACTCTAACTGAACTGGCTATGGTTCGTTCTGTCAAGTAGATTAACTCAAATAATTAATTATAAGCAATTCTTCACACAAACACAAATTTAAAAACCTTACACAATAGGTTAAGATCAAATATACATGTATACACTGTATAAGATTCATTAAAATCAAAGTGCTGGCAATCAATCATATTCAATACTTAATAATATACCTATTGAATAAAGTACACTGCCCTCAAAAAGTTTTATACCAATTTTGAGAAAAACTGACATTTATATAATGAAATCTGTATGTAAGACAATCATTCGTGCTATTGCTACGCTGGTGTCAAAACAGTATAAACGTACATGTGAAAAATGTTTACTCCTTACTGACAATATCATTATTCATAAAATATGCTTCTGTGATAAACTTCATGATAAACGCCTTAAGTTGTGGGCAAGTATATTTGAACTAAACGGTCTCCCATGGTTCTTATCCTTCATTCAGCTGAATTGCAATGAACAGTGCTGGGAAATGTTACTTTCACAACTTGAATATTTTGTTCCAAATTAGATTTCTTGTTAATTAGAGTAATATGTGGTGAGGTATGGTCATACATAAATAATACTATAGAATACTAAATTCTGAATTAGTACATGTACATGTAATGTTGTTATATAGGTTTCATCTATTATGTAATAGTATGCTATTATAGTATATTTTCATACCTGTTTATTCATACATCTACATGGATTCTATTTAATATAATTGTTTTATATAATGTACATATATTATACATATACATAACCTTGTAAATATGTTATTATCTCCAATATGGAGGATTCAATAAAATATTCTGTCCAAACTTTGAGTTGAGTTTTGCACGGGTTGAGTTGTCTTCTGGTTGAGTTTTCCTGTACCCGTAACGTTACCTAACAGTAGTTACTGAACACGGGGCTGGTCTGACTGTGTAGCCGTGAACGAAAAGACGAAGAATACGTTCATAAACTAATAAATGCTGATTTTAGAATTTTCTTCCATTGACTCTTGGTTTCTTACTTCATGTGTAAAGGTTAATCTGTTTCACTCGAAAACAGAATTTTGTCAAAGAACTTTTGGAGGGAACTGTATTTAGACATTTTATTGGTTGTACATAAACACATTGTATATATCAGTACCAAAGTTTGTGGGTGTCATATTTCACATACATGTATATCAAAACATACCTTGAAGAAAAATGTATTTAAAAAACATTTACAGTAAAAGCTGTATGATACGACCTCATACGAATCTATTTATTTTGTTAGCTTTATGTAAATCCAATAGTCGTCCAATCCCCTCTCCCTTAGAGTTTTCATAAAATTTGGCATATATATAAATACCGAACTCATAACAAATTTTACTCAGAAAATCATTCATTTAAAATATTCAGAACGGAACTCAATCGTTCGAAAACCGGTTCATCCGAAAACCTCATCAACCGAAAATCGCATCACCCGAAAACCGCATCATTCGAAAACTTCCTCATCCGAAACTTCGAATTATCCGAAACATTTGATTTGTTCTAATTTGAAAATTTCGGGTAATAAGAGTGCCACTGTATTATACATGTACAAGTGTTTATTTCATTTTAATCTTAAGTAGCCCATTAACGTATCAAATATCAACTTCAAACAATTTCCAATCATTCTATTATAAAAAGAATTCAATTTTACACTAAATTAAGAACTCCCCGATCGTAACTTGACGTTTTGAATTTCAATATTACGACGTGTATAAGTAACTTAAGTATTACACTATGTAAGTATTGGAATAAATAAAAAATATTTCACGGCCAAAATTGTTCTATTCAATTTATTTTTATTGGCATTGTCCGAAGTATTTGAGACTGATATCCTTGGTTTGTCATGGCATGTTTGGTCTTTGATTAAAATATCAAGTCAATTGCAAAAAACTACGTTGTAATACTAAAATACTGTAAGGAATGAAGAAATTTTTTTGAAAAATCGTCAAAAAGTCGCATGCTTAGCGACAGCTATGGTGCTCTTTATAGCGGAACTTTACTGTACTTGTGGGGTCTTTTTTTCTTAGGTTTCCAGATTTTTTAGGTTTTACTGTATTAAACCGAATTTCAACATTTTTTTTCTGTTCGCAAAACAACTAATGTTTTGATAATTAAACTTCTGACATCTAATTTAATTTCCGAAAGAATGGTTCCAACACGCGATATCAACTCAATAATATGACGTATTGCTTGAAACTAATATCCGCAAAAATAAATCGAATGTATGATATTTCCAAAATATTGTGATATTTGATTAAAAAACAAAAATATAAGATTTCCTAAATGACCTCGATATGGTTTAAACTTATGCCAAAAATAATAATAACTTTAGGCAGTGTGTTCCAACAAGCACTAAAATTTGGCTTCAGATCAGAGAAACATTTGATCGGTAAAAAATAACTTGTTTTGACTACACATGACAATTTATGATGCAAAGGTGTTTAGAAGTTTAAATGTTATACAAGTATAAACACATGAAATGTCTGATTACGATATTTGGCTTTGTCAGTTTTAGACATTTCTTAGCTCCCACAACGCCAGTTTCTTTTACTAAAGTGACTGTAGATCTATGTGACTGTAAGCCAACTCGTGACAATCCGACAATTTCCGCGACTTGAAACATATATGTTTTCATTTGTCAAACCTATCGAGTTCAGAGTGTTGCCAACTTGTCGAGAATCCAGTCGTAACCATTCGATCATTTCCGGAACTGGTAACAGAGTTTTGATTGAACAACCCGGTCGGGGTTATGCATTCAGAACTCTTCGGCCATTCGCTACGAATTACGATTATTATTCATTCATGAAAGGTCGAGGTGTTCCGAATGCGAGTTTAGAGTGTCGATAGTCTTTCTATTCGGAACGTCTCAAACATTCATTGAATAAAGGCCGAGGATGTTCCAAATGCAGCGTTTCTGGCACACAACGAAAAACCCTGAGCTGTACCGAATAAAGAAAAGCAACGAACTATCGTTCGACCTAACGCATGTTACGGTTATTCATTTAATGAATAGTCGATGTGTTCCAAATGATTACGGTCAACAAAACGAAGTAATTTCAAACTACGAACTAAGAACGCTGAGGAATTTCGAACATAATT
This sequence comes from Mactra quadrangularis, assembly GCA_025267735.1. Classification (NCBI taxonomy): domain Eukaryota; kingdom Metazoa; phylum Mollusca; class Bivalvia; order Venerida; family Mactridae; genus Mactra; species Mactra quadrangularis. Next base: position 1,689,587 of record CM046310.1, read on the forward strand.
TAGTCATAACCATGGACATACTAATAGATAAATGTCTGTGATCTTAACATAGGTTTTATCTACGTTCAATGCAATCGATGAACAAAAAAATGAAAAATCGGAAATTCAATTCAAATGTCCTTTAAGTAAATACTTCCGAAACTCACACTGTCAATGTTTGACGACATTATCTCCCCTGGTGTCACGTGACAGCCCGGTGTCAAGTGAAATCAATTCTAGACAGTATTTTCATACGATCTTATGGGTTTTTTTGTAACAAAATTATTGAACTTTCTTATTTAAACATTATTAAACTAATTTAGCTTTTAATATACTGATTATAACATTGATTGAATTTATCCATGGACAGTTCAAGAATATCTTTCCAGGAGGGGCGGGGATTGATCCAAAATTATTCCAGAGGCAAAGTCAGGACAAATTTATGTATATCACTTCGAGTTACACTTCAAAAGTCTCAAGTACATTGAATGCAAACACAGTTGTCGTCATAGATTATTATACATTTGTACACCAAAACCATTTTCAAAGGGAACTGGGGCCTCTTAGATTTTACCCCGCGTTATTTTCATAAGCAGCCCAACTTTAGCCGTTTTCGTACCCAGAGGTTTTCAAGATTCTCGATTTAAAATGTTGATAGCCTTTGGGTACGAGAATGAACTTATCCACATGACATGAATTATATTGCTTCAGTGTAGCTCATAGCAGAACAGAACATTATTAGCAGAACACATTGGTGTTCGTCGCCATTACAATAATTGGCGGTACACCCGTATATAAATACATACGAATTAAAGAAGAAAGATAATAAGCTAATAAGAGAAAAGTGTGAGTAATATTATACATATGTGGTTCAGTGTGTGCCATCGACTATGTTGAAGCTATACACGCTATACACAAATGGCAAATATTTAGAAAATTTAAAAATTAGGAATCGGTTTGTTTTAGAGTTGCTGAAGCAAGAGGCAGCACATTATTCTGGGTTTCGGTACCCTCTGGCACTCTATCTAGATCCACCATGGACAGGCAGTTCTGATAAAAACACAATTCGTTAACATTATAACTTGTTAAACAAATATAAAATAAGAAAAAAATCAATTGCTACAATATCCCCCGCAGATAATAGATAAAATATTATCAAATTGACATGGCTTTCAACAAAAGGACGACTGTGTTTGATATTGTAGCTAATGATTGCATGTGTACTCTTAAAAAAGACTTAGTTCAAACATTACAATAAATTTCCATAATTAGGAACGTTAAAATCGATGGCTTTAATTGCGGAATGGTATTAATATAGAGACACTTTTCTTTTCAAATTTAGCGTTTGGAACTTAAAAATCGTCTAAAATAATATGACTTTGCAATAACCAAGGTAACTGAATTGACATTTTTTTCAGTTTTTTTTTAAATTTTGAGTGTTTCAATATTTTCTTGTTAACAGCTGAATCCAGAGATTTAGCCTTTCCATGAGGAATGAGTAGGTTGACTGACCGCCGTTATATGACCTTTACAATGTGTGGCTACGGCGTTAAACACAGCAAAAACAAACAAACAAACCTTGCGACAAACGCTGTGGTCGACTTTACTGGTTGAAAATTGTAAGTCCAGAAAACGGTACAGTGAACTGGACTCTGCTATTGCTGAAAATTCTGACGTAGAAAATGACGTTAACAATTAGCAATAAAATACATGTACATTCATGGATAAAATTGCATTTGAATAATATAAACATATTTTCTATTTTCAGAATCAAAGAGTTGAAAACTTATTTGAAACCCCCGCCTGGCCCCTAAACCAAGATGAGTCAGAAGAAGAAGGAGGACGAGGTGATCCCTGCTATGGGCCCCGGAAGTAAGATCAGTGCACTAGCTGCCCCTTTAAGGCGTTTCATGATAAGACAAGGGAAGCAGGTCATCATGAATTTCTCCACAGCCAGCATGAAAACATTACCATTAGAAATTTGGGCCAATGAAGAAATTCAACTTAACGCCATTGAGCTTCGAGCAGAGAGCAACCGTCTTAAGAAACTACCAAAACAGGTCTCGGATCTCGAGGTGCTCGAGACTTTGACGATACAAAACAATGCCCTAGGTGCCCTGCCAGCAACCATAGCTAAAATGAAGAGATTAACCACGCTCAACGCCGAGAACAACAGCATTAAAGCCATTCCTGGAACCATTCATAAAAGTCCAATGATAAAATATCTACATTTATCGAATAATAAAATCAAAGCTTTACCAAAAACAATAAACAAATCAACGACCCTGGAGCTTGTTGACGTATCGCACAACGTCATACGATCTGTTAAAAAGAACATTTACGAATTGAAAGCAAAACTCGTTATGAATAACAACCGACTCGGTGAGCTCCCAGACGCTGCTGTCAAAGCTCCAGCGCTCAGGGTACTTGATGTGTCCCACAACCAAATTGCTCACATACCGGACAACATTGATAAAGTTTTGACCTTGACCTGGCTTGACCTTTCACACAATGACCTTGAAGACTTACCACGTGAGCTTGGATTGTTGAAATATCTGCATTATCTAAATATAGGTCACAACAAGATTGCGTCACTTCCGGATGAGGTAGGTCAACAAAATAGTTCTTCAAATAACTTTTAAGATGTAACCATAGAAACGCTTATAAACCATAGACACTAAACACGACTCAATTGGTCTCATTAAATGCTCATTTTTATCCACAAAAGAAGTGTTCGATTCCATGTTAGTGTCGATGCCGTTTGAACGGCAAGCAAACCTTGTTATAATATTGCTACAATGCATTTTTTCTTACTATTTGCACATTGTCTTGTATGTAAAAGGTCCCATTAATTGTCTGAGAAAAAAACTTGAGCTTTAGTGTTAAGTGGAATGCTTTCTATGTATAACTTTGAATATGTTTAAGCAGAATAACAAGGCGCTATGTCCTGTCCTTTTTCTCCCTGTCCCTTTCGTTCCTCAGACATTGTTACCCTGCACCATCAATCCTCTGATGCGTCATGTCCCATTTGCTGCCTCCCTTTCCTAAATTCCAGAATAAGCACTAGTATAACTGCTTTTGAAGTTGGTACTCCTTTTTTCAATGTCAGTCAAGGAGATTTGTTTTACCTTTTCAACCTGAATTTGCAACATTTTCAAGTCAACACCGTATCCGTAAAATACACAATCTGCAAATGATTCAAACAAATGTATTCACAAATAATGAATGAAGTATTTGTTCTATTTCACAGGTAACCACATTAGAATATGCACTGACTTACTTACACGCTGGTCATAATAAAATTAAACATTTACCTGAAGATATTCATAAACTGTTAAGGTAAGTGTCCATGTTGTCATATTGCTCTTTTGTCATCTTCAATTGATTTCAGCAAGACATTAAACTTCTCTGGGATTTTGTACCATCTAACCCAAACACAAAATAAAACTAACAAAACGAATGTAATGTTATAAATGCTCTGTATGATTTTTTTCTTGAAAAAACTTGCACTTTGCTCTACAAAATATTGGTCTGTACTTGATATGCAGTCACTGCAATGATTCGTAATGTTATGGTTTGAAGTTGTTTTTCATTAAGTTTACGCAGCGACATGATTATAGAAAGTATACCTGAGCACACCACTATTCTTAAAGCTATTAACACCACTCCTAATTTTCACCAAAACTTATCTATTTCTATTTCTCAGAGTACATATGCGATATTTGTGGCAGTAAATAAAATGACAATTGACAAATGACAATTGAATACAAAAAGTTCGTTTCTTTTGGATTGATCATCATGAAAAAGTTATCTAAATGTTTTCACGTTGATGTTTTTTCTAATTTCAGACTTCAAGTCTTATCTGTAGGCAGTAACGAGATCGAGCAAGTTCCAAACCAATTCTACGAGCTCAAAGCTGTAAAAGAACTGGATCTGTCCGGAAACAAACTTTCAACGGCGTCCGGGATCAGCCGGATGAAGACGGTCGAAATGCTCAACCTTTCAAATAACAATTTAACCGAATTACCCGATGACGTGTTCCAGTTGAAAGCTCTCGTCACTCTGGATATTTCTAAAAATCAAATCAAGGTCTTACCAGAATCCATCAATAAAATATCCACTTTGAAAACGCTCAACGCATCAGACAACCGTCTTAGTCAAATCCCTGAGACGCTTGGTGAAAATCAGTTGATGACGTCATTGGATGTTAGCAACAATCGAATCCAAGGTCTTCCGCAGGAAATGAAGCGTCTGAGGAGCTTAGAGACTTTGAAATTCGCCGGAAATCAAATTTCTGCTTTACCAAAGTCTCTGGATTCTCTGCGATTCTTGCTAACTTTGGACGTCTCCAGGAATTCCCTGACGGATTTTATCATTCCGAAGACCTTGACCTCGATATGCATCGCCGGAAATCCACTCTACTTGCCGTCCCAGGACCCAAAGTCGGTTATAAGCATACTAGGTGAAAGGGATTACGCTGCGAACATGGTTTTTCTAGATGCTTCCAGCTTGAAACTGGACGAAGTTCCTTTAAGCTTTTGTCACATGAAAATGTTAAAGATTTTGAAATTAGCTCATAATCTGATCAAGAAAATCCCTGAGGAGTTAACTAAACTACGAGCTGTGGAAGAACTTGATCTAAGCGACAATGATATTGGAGCACTGCCTGATGAAATAAGAAATATGCAGAACCTTAAAGTACTTGATGTTTCTCAGAATAGACTAAGCGAATTCTGTGAAGGTTTAACACAACTTCATTCTCTTGAAAGGTTGAACATAAGTTTTAACAATCTGGTTGAACTTCCGGAAAATTTCGGAGAGCTTCACAAACTGATAAGTTTGAATATTAGTAATAATGAGCTTATGACTTTGCCAGAGGATAAGTGGGATGTCCTTGCTTCAATGTTAGAGCTTAACATCTCCAAAAATCACGTGCACACAGTCCCGATGGATTTGCCTTACTTGTACAGAATCAAAGTACTGAATGCACAGAGTAATGATTTAACCGCTATCCCCGGCGATATCGTTAAAATGACGAGTTTAGAGACTCTAAATTTAAAGGACAATTTGTTAGAAACCATACCAGAATCAATATGCAAGCTTCCTGCTTTACTAAACTTAGATATTTCGGATAACAAATTGAAAGGATTCCCCAGCAAAATGGAGTCGCTCAAGCAAAGATGCACCATCGCCACTGAAGGTCAATCCTCATACAAACAGAGAGAACCGCCAGATTTCTTGAAGAGTGGTGAAGCACAGACAGTTAATAAGGAGGAAAAGAAGGACGAAAAGAAGGACGAAAAGAGTGAGGAGAAGGAAGAATGAGTTAGTTACCGTAGTTACGGATACGTTAAAATCAAACATTTACGGTACTCGTATCGGTATACGTTTCCATGGTACAGGACTGTATAAAAACACGCCGTTCCGGTCCTGGTTTACTTTAAAAACGATTCAAACCGTTCCTGATGCAGTTATGGACACTTGAATGTACGTAAATGACGCAAAAAGTGTGCAAAACTTTGTGGTCGTGAGATTCAAGAAAAAACAAAGAGAGTATTTGAGTAAGAGTGAGAGAAACATTATTTTGTTGTTCATGTATACATACATGTATTCTGTTTTGTTTTCTGATAAGTTTCGGAAAAAACCACTGCTACACATTGTCGTTCCCACTGCGTTTTCTTATCAATGTTTTTTATTCGTGTAATTGTCTGTTTTCATAATGTTTACATTTGTATATGGAAATAGTGTTACCACCGATTGGAACTACATCCTGTTTCACTGAAAATAGACTAATGAGTGAGTTGGGGACACTTCGGATCTACTTATAAATGATACGACCATTTGTGGTTGTAATGAAACTGACCAAGGTATTCCTACTGCACAAGACTCGTGTGTTAAGAATTGATTTCAGTACAAGACTTTTTAAGACAGACTTGTTGATCCATTCCCTTGGAAGTTTTGAAAAAATGAAATGTTTTAAGTGACGTAACTGCCTGTCCGTCCGTCTGTCTGTTTGTCCGTCCATGCATATATTTATATTATTTCATATTATTTTCATTCTTGTGTTTAATTGATGACGCACCGTTCACATGTTTGTTCTGTATTTAGTAATAATTGTTTTCGTTTGTCAATCGTCAAAAATCGGGTGTTTCCGTATTCTTACATCGGGAATTTCCGTACCTTTACTTCGGGTTTTTCCGTTTTGTAAGCAAAATGCATGTACACTATAATGCAGTTTTTAACGAAGCATAAGAGTAAAGTGGTCGGATTATCAACTTGCATGTTCAATTCCACTTCATCGACTATCTTTTCTTGCATTTACTTCACGAAAAATACAGAACTGTCCAAAATATTTACGTTTGTTTTATTCACCTGGCATATAGGAGACGTACGTCGTATCTTGTTACACATTTAGAACTATTTTGCCATTTTATGGACAGCTCTACAAAAAACATTCTACATTGTATATGACTCGCTGGTGTCCGATTTTCTCTGCATAATGATTTATCTTTGCAATAATATAAACATCTTTTACCATCCTTGTGAACTGTTTAATGTTGAAATATGATGTACAATGGGTCTATCTGCATCAGCCATTCTCGTACCAAGAGGCTATCAAATTGTCTATCTAGAATCTTGATATCCTCTGGGTACGAGAATGTGCATAAGTTAGGGTCGAGAGTGTCGAGACTATGCTTAATTTGCTGGTATTGACAGGTGACTATCAAATAGAGTGTACCTTAATAGGATAAGGCATAATATGGTATAATTTGAAAAGGTTGTTATTGACATGGGACTGTTATAGAGGGTTGACCGTTTAGAGAGGTTCTACTGTATATCACTTCACTTAGAGAGGAGCTAAGTCTGCTATAGCCTATAGAAGTCAAAACTTATATTTTCCAGTGCTTGATATTAGCTTTTTGTCATGTATAAACGATTTAGTTTATATTTCTTAAAAAGAAACGTTTTTGCATGTATAAAATATTTTTGAAGATCGTGCAATATTGAAATTATGAATTTAATGTACCATGCTAATTTTGCATTGCTTTTAGTATTTAGGTTCAGAAAATTGGTAGAATAAAGGTAGCTTGAATTCAATACATATGTAGAACACAGAACCTGGCTTAGCAAAGACAAAACATGTTTAAAACTTATGATATATATGTGAGTGGTATTCATCGAGTTATATAGCTCCCTTTTGGGATCAGGAAAAACATTTCGCCTTTACTTTTGTGCGCTCAAAAGTTGTATTTCAATCAACCTCGTTTTCAAACCAACCTCGTTTTCAGTTTAACCTCGTTTTCAAACTAGCCTCGTTTTAAAATCAATCTCGTTTTCGGTTTAACCTCGTTTGCAATCAACCTCGTTTTCAATAATGATTTGTCTCAAATATCGCCAGCATAATGTAATATATTCGTAAGTGCTCGCTGTACATACGATTGGAAAATTTTAGTGTGGCACAATATGCAGTGCAACACTTTTTTATGTTTTTTATATATTCAAATAATATTTTTACACATTTGTTTTTTTTCATATTTATATTCAAATTTATTATGTTTTTATTATCTACAGTTTAAAACTCTTACATTTTTATTTTCTTGCATAATATTACAAATAAAGTGTATATATTACCTTAAATTATGACGTCTTGTTATTTTGACTCTTGGAAGCGGCAAAACTCACCCCCACCCCCGTTGTTACTCGCATGTTTTGGAAGTATGAAGTAACGATGCGAGACGTACAGGTCGTTTTTTTTTCAACTGTCAAAACATGAATGATTTAATTTACGATGAGTTCGTCAAAATTATTCGTTATCTACCCAATCATGATATTCCGATAGTGTGCTTCGTTCACCGTGAAATTATTCAAACTTTGACAGTTAAAAAAACGGACTTTACTTTTTGCATGGAGTTTTGGAGGTTGATCACTTGGTATTTGCATGAGAGACTGCTCAACTATTTATTTCAATTAATGACGTCTCGAATTATGAAAAAAACTATCGACTAAAAGACTAACACTGCATTGTATAAAAAAATGTTACTAGTGGTGACGATCATTGCAGTGCCTTCGTTCCATTTCTGTAAGTATAATTTCTTTATAAGATTCAATGCACTACGAGTAGGCTAACTTCTGTCAGTGACGTCATTAAAATGCATCATGACATTGCTATTAAATGTGTACCCGATGCAGGCATAAAGTTAAAACGTGGTTTCAATACACAATATGCTGAAGTCTGGATTAATTCTAAGTTTTTTATGAATAATAATACAAACATATAAAATAAAATGAAGCATAACTCTAAAAAAAAACACAAACAAATATGCCTCCGCGATTTGACCGAAACACGATGTCCAAGGGAGGTAATTCTGCAAGTCATATTTTTGTACAAGTTGCAGTTGCCTCCCTTGCTCTATTGATAAACCCTCGTGGTCATCTTAAGTATTGGACAAAATGACCAACACGCTGAATGATTTATAAATTGACAGACAGAGAGAAAAGAATTCAATACAGGCTCAGATGTTGAACGAGTTCATCGGTTTAGATCTAATACACTGCATGAAATAGTCTATTTATAAGACGTCATGTCAAAAGTGCATGGCTGTGGCATTAATTTAGTAATTCTTTATACAATTGGTGAACTATTGCGTAATATTACGTCACAAAGGGTTTAGGGGACGAAATAAACATGCTATATTTATTCCATGCCCCAATTTCATCATTTTAGAACATTTTGAGGCTAAAAGCTTTACTTAATAAATGCAGACGATTTTTTACAAAACAGTTAAACGGACACACTTCGCGGGCGTTTAAATCAGTTTAATTAAATAATTGTTTACAAAATGTATAATTAAACACAATGAATTAATTCTTTTGTTTATTTTTCGTGACACATGTAAATTAATCACCAAACCGTCCATCATTCAATTTGTTTTACTAAGTTATCGGCAAAAAAATCTACGATCGTAGATGGGTTTAGCAGAGCAGCGAATCTATAGTAATGTATTCATTATGCAATATTGCGAAAGATTTGATTGGTCGAGAAAATATGTCACGTGTTTAAGGAATTTAGGTCATTGTAACACTTAACAAAAGACTCCGCACTGCGGCCATTTGTTTACAAAATTTCAATTTCGAAAATGAACGGATAATTTTTCGTGTTATAGGTAACTTTAATTACTTATTTGTTAATTGAAATATGCTTGTATGAATTGGATAATTTTGTTTATTTTCTGTTTATGATTTAGTATCGAAAATTGTGTCCAATTTGATGCAGTGAAACCGCCAAAGTGTATCGCGGATTTTTATAGCAGGTGGTTTTGAGAACGATGCGGTAATTATGCCTGTAACATTTTAATAACTTTTTAATCCACGCTGATGTCGGCTTGTATTGCTTTGAAATAGATGTACTTTTAAGTTTAATATATTCTTGCTGTCATGATATTTTAAGGGAAAAGGGGTTTTATCGAGGAAAATGATATTCGGGGTCTTGTTTTAAATTCACGCAACACTGCGCAATCGAAGTCAATTTGACATGGTTTAAGAACGCAGGTTCAATGGACGCTATACGAATGGCGAAATTGTCCGGAGGCGAATTGTTCGCGGTCACTGACCCATTAAAATGGACACAATAACATAAACACGTGGTGTTAGATAGCTTGTATTTTGTGGGGGAAATATTTAGATAAGCTTGCTGTACTCGTAACGTAATTAGCTACCTGTCAATTATGTTATATGTATGCCAATTAGCTAATTGGATCTAATTAGTTTTTTATCATTTATCGAGTAGCGATGAACTGTGTAGTTCGGTGCACAAGTCATGGATACGTTTGTACTCTAAACGTGATAATCTTGAATTCAGAAAAGGGCTGGAGGCAAAAAAGGGGTCTGGTCTAGTGGGACGGGATAATGTTTCAAAGTAACAACATTCTGCATAAGGAGACAAAAAGGGCCAGGTGGCAAGAAAAAAGGGTATATAACATGCTTGTCTTGCAGTGCATGCTATTTGAGATCTGCTTTGGAATAATTGCGTTTTTAGCATGTATTAATTTGGCCAATTAGGTTCCATTGAACCAATATTATACCCGTTGATTGATTTCATTAATTCTGTGCTATTTTCACAATTTTCTCAAAAAATGTTCAGTTTTTTAATGTCATTAATGTGAACACAAAGTTAATCAAATTGTACTACAATTAGTTTTTTTATGGCAGTAAAGGAATCGCTTGAGCTCTTTTCAATATTTGAATTCAAGATCATATTTCACGATTGAGCTAAAATAAATTTTATTGTTAAATACTAAAGAAATTTATTTTGTATGTTACCAGGGATTTTATGTAACGGGGATTTGCAATTAAGTGGTTTTTTTAATTTTCACGGTCGTCACTTTAAAACTTGATATATGTTTTTGTACATGTCTTCCTTGCAATTTTTGACAAATTTTTTGCAATTATGACCGAAAAAATGACTAGGTGGTGTAAATTAGGGCTGAAAATGGCGGGTCAGCGGGAAAATACAATGTACATAATTTTGTTAAACAGACAGTGAGCATAATTAATTATTAATTTACATCAAAATCATCTAGGAACATATTTTTCCTAACCTATATGTAAATTGTAATGGTACTGGTACAAATGTCAAAATTTCATGTGAATGTCTTTATTTAACACTTAATCGCTCAATCCCGCATTTTTACTTGTCTAGACCCCCCCCCTCCAAAATAGCCGCCACAGCCTTGAAAATGGTGCTTAACTGGATTTAGTGAATTCCACCAGTTGTCCCAAAAAAATGGGCTCTTGTTCGCGCACCAGAAAAAAAATCGAGGTTATTGAGTGCAGAAAAATGACGCCAAATGCTGATAAGAAAACATGTTTTCAGTATCTGAAAAGACCCGGCACTTTAGACCTCAATTTTGGAAAATATTACTGTTTGAAATGCAAATGTGGGGTGGAAAAAGAGCGAAAATTGCATTTTTTGCCGTTTTTGCTCTGCCCCAGCGTTGCCATGGTAACTGGGATCGGGGCTCAACTTGGTTTTTCTGAAAGACATTCACCCAGGGGACAACTTGGCCAAGTTGCATATCTGTATGATACTTAGTAACGAAATTAGAGCATCTTGAAATAGCCCTAGCGCGTAATGGTGAAAAAGTGGCTACTTTTCACACATTTCGCAACCAGTTAAGGGTTAAACTCCATATGAGTTTGAACACTGTCACTAATGCCTGGTTTTGGGCTAGCAGGTTAAAGCAATGATCATCACTAGTCTTGTCTTGCAAGCTTAGTGGATTTAGGCAATTACTGGAGGGACAAGATCTTTGCAGCCAGTTTTTGAGCCAGACCTCACAAAGTACATTCAAATTTTATTATAAAATTCAGTTGTTAGAGCTGGTTCAAACCAGAAAGACTGTTGGCCTCGGCTAATTACTTAGCTAAGTTTGCATTTTTGAAATTAAAGTGCAAGGACACAATACAGCTGCGTGATGAAAAGTTCTGAACTCGTTTTAAACCTAAGTAAGCCTCAAATTTGCTTGATAGCACACATTGACTAATTATAAGTAATTTTGCAATGCAGTTAATATAATTATATAGAATTAATTTTTATTAATTTAATTTTATTTAACTAGGTCAAGCTTGAAAATCTGATTACTAAGATGGCTTTCTGAAAAGTGCTCCTGAAGGTGCATTTGCGTCAACGGCCAAGTCACACCCAAAACTTGAGCCTTGAATCATTTTTATTAATTTGATAATAATTACCTAGGTCAAGCTTGAAAATCTGATAACTTAGATGGCTTTATGAAAAGTGCTCAGGTCATTTGTGTCAAGTCACGCCCAATATTTTAGCCTTGAACCATGCTCACACGCTTTTAGCTGTCTAAATCACACCCATTTCAAATTTTTCCTTAAAATAAGTGCCCTAGACCTACTATAGCCTTAATTTGTGGCTCCAAGTAGCCGTGATGTAGTGGTTAGCATGTCTGACTTTGAATCCAGAGATTGCTGGTTCGAGCCATGTTGCCGTAGGTCATACCCTATACATGAATTGTTGGCCTCGTGGTAGGGTAAGTTAGTACTGGAGATAGAAGTGTCCAGGAAACCGATAGAAGGAAGAGCTGGCCATCGTATATATGACCTAAATATGTGTTGAATATGACGTAAAAAAAAGAAAGAAATAGTGGTTCCACTGACTCATTTTTCAAAATCTCACACTTATAGCCACTACCTCAGAGCAATAACAGCTGTACACAGGGCTTTTTTTCCAGAAATTGGGAAGAGGCCTTAGCCTTCCATTTTGGGAAATTTAAGCACGAATTTTGGTCAAATTGGGATAAAGTGGTTGAACATTAAAACAACAAAAAGAAACACTATTAAGCATTTATTGTTGCAGTGTAACATTTCATTAAAAAGAAAGAACTAGCCAACAATTAGAGTCAAAGTTAGAGATTTAACCAATAGAATCTACTAAATGTGGCACAGACTGGACTTGTTGCACTTTATTTTGGGAAATTCGTCCTCTGAATTGGAAATTTTTTCCTCAGGATTGGGAATTTTATGCACTTTTTTGGATTGGGAAGCCACCTTTTATCGGCCTCTGTAAAAGAAGGAAAAAAAAGCTCTGGTACATATTGTAGATTGGGCTCAACTTACATAAAGAGCTGCCCGGCTAGCCCAGTTGGTAGCACGCTAGTCAACTGATCAAGGGGTTGTGGGTTCGATTCCCGAGCGTGACATACTTTCTTAGAGCTTGGTCATGAAATTATTTCTATGGCCATTCTCCCTTCTACCAATGATTCTTAATTATGTAGGGCAGTAACTGCGTTGCCAGTCACTGACATAAGTATTTGCTTAGTAGTTGGTTAACGGCTAAATCCAGAGATTTAGCCTTTCCAGGAGGAAGGAGTAGGTTGTCCGTTGACTGACCGCCGTTATATGACCTATACAATGTGTTGCTACAGCGTTAAACCCAACAAAAAGCAAGAATAAAATCGGCTTACACAATATTATAATGTATGAATTTCAGCTGGTTAAGACCTGGCCATTGTACGTGTATTTATTAAATTTTTACCTGTATTTTACAAGCGCACCTGTATAGGTTGGTATGATCATAAATGTTGAATGGATATAGATAGGGTTATCTTCACTTATCAAAGACTAGCCTACAGATAAAGTTAATTCCTATATATATAATAATTACTGTTAAGTTTTATTGCGTAATTATACAGGTATCTGAATGTGTATGAGTCATAAAGCCTTCACCTGTTGTAAAAGTTTCATTTGATGCAATCTCCAAAATATTGGGGCTTGTCAGTCCCCTTTTATTAGGGGACATGTTAATCTATAGTATGGATCCAGCAGGGATGTGTCATTGGGGGACCCCTGTGGCCCCTTTAAGATTTTAATCATATTTGTTTCATAATTAATATAAATAGAATTCTATAATATATTTTCTACTGTCGGTATATGATACTTTTGACAATAATTCTGGGACATACTGCCCTTGTTTTGCCCTTTGTTAAATTTAAAACCCCTTAATGAGACAATTTGTTGCTTTTGTATCTTGTGCCATATGAGAGGAAACTACTCTCAACAAAGTCCCCTAAAAATAAGACAATTACTGTCCATTTCACTTTAAGTAATAATTGTATTACTTTGGATCGGTCAATAATTGTATTACATTGGATCGCTCTGAAGTGATAAATGATTGCTTGTTTTTAATCCAAATTATTAAGTAGACACTTGAAGTCCTAACATGGATTCATTGAAACTTTCTTACATTAGAAAATGATCATTTATTCATTATGATGTATAAACATATACTAGTAGATATGACCTATATGAAGCAATAAGTGAGTCAATTACTATATCAGTTATTTACTTGTTATGTATTCTTATCTTGAAGGTCATGTCAGGTCACAGTAAACTGTGGTCATTGTATATTACACTTTATAAATATGTCAGACCAAGCTTAATTTTGAACTCTTAGTACATCGGAGAAAGTCTGTAGGTGAGAATAAATAGAGAAGTCCATTTTCATTACTTTCCTAGTGAATTTTTGCCTCAATACAGGGCCTAAGTAATGCTTTTACACAATGGAAAAATGGCCATTTTTCCTTCCTACCTTTTTGCATGGACAAGTCTGTAGGTGAGAATAAATAGAGAGAGATCCAGATCCATGCATTTTCATTACATTCCTAGTGAATTTTGTTGTCTCATTTTGGGGCAGACATTGAGTTTTACATGGGAAACACATGTGTTCAAAAATTCATGATTTGTTAAAAAAAGTAATTAATGAGATTACCGACTGCTGCAAAATAACTGAAAGAATTGTCAGAGATCAGAATAGAGCCAAAACAAGAACAGAAACATTTCATTCTTATCAAGATTTTATAGACGGTGCAGGGTTGTGGCATTCCTTTGCCCCACTAGTTCAACTCTACCATAGGTTTGTCGACAAGTAAATATTTTCACCCCTCTTCCGTGGACAAGTTATGTTTTTTAACTGTAAACATACATTAAAATAAATGCACTCTTGGACAAGGGCACTTTTGAACCAAAACTAGCAGAAAAAACTTGAAATTCTGCACCCCTGACTGTGGTTCTTTAGTTTTTGTTAATTTTGCGTATGTTTCTATTTTTAGATGATGAACACAGAGTCGAGGGATAAAAACGGAGCTATACCTCTCCCAGCTACGTCGGGTCCTCGACCTTACAGATGCGATATATGTCAGAGGTCATTTAGAGAGGTCGCAACACTAAGGAAACATGAGCAACTTCATCGTGCAGATCGTCCTTATATTTGTCAGACGTGTGGAAAGTCATTTTTATGGTCATCAAATTTGAAAGTTCACGAGCGAGTTCACACTGGTGAGCGGCCGTACAAATGCAAGATATGTCATCGGTAAGTTACGGGCACTTTTTCTAATATTTGTATCCCAATGAAAATTCATCGTCCAAACCAAGATCCAACCCACTTTCATCTGAATTGTAAGCTGACACTCTAACATATCACCAATCTGATAAAAACCTGATCTAAAATTTTCTGTGAATAATACCGCTGTTAAGTTAGCTAGCAAACCTTGGTCTAAAAATAGAAATTACGAAATCAACATGCTATTAATAGTGTTTTGTCTAGATGTAAGCTACACATTGATTGGTCAACATAAGGTCATCTAGACGTGTCCCTCCTCGGAAACCTTAGAGATCCTCTACAGTGTATCTGTCTACGGAGATTGACATATCACCTAAAAACTAGCTTGAAAACAATTCTATTACATAATGTCCTTGCGGAAAAGGTCTCGGATTTATTTTGGTTGAGTAAGAATTAGGCAAAGTTGTATTGGTCAAGCCTTGTAGGGTTTTCTGAGTTAGTTAAACACTAATCATCTAAAATTTTCTCTGACACTAGCACAATTTATTATCTTATGTAGTAGTTGTACAGGACAAAATTATCAGCCATCCCAACTAATGTTAACTAGCCCTAATAAATTTTCACAAGTTCACTAGCTTCAGGCTCAGTTTTCGCCTCAACCCACTAGCCCAGACCTCAGGGCAAGTGAAAACTGATTTGGGCTCGTGAAAATTACTTATTTTACATGGTTGGGCTAGTTTAATAAGTTTGATCTTTACATATTTATATAAAACATGATAAATCAGGCTAGTGCTCGAGAAAATTTAAGGGTGTTACTTTTCAGGCTGAAAAAATATAAAAATTATACAAAATAATTACATAAAGTCGACTTCAAAGTGATAAATAAAACAGTTTTAAGGTCCTGCATCACAGAAAAGGAATAAAAGTTAGTGATTCTTCCAGAACTCAGAAAAGGGCCGGGAGGCAGAAAAAAGGGGCAGGGCATCCGGCATAGCTAAGGGTAAATGTCTCTAATGCACTGTAACTGCATTGAAAGAGGCTAAAAAGGGCAGAGAGGAGAGAAAAAGGGGCAGGGTGCAGCGCCCTGCTATTCTGCTTTGAAAAAATCACTAAAAGTTTAAAATAGATAAAACAAGAATAAAACTCAAATTACAGAAAACATATGTCATTGATCAAATTTCCATATGCAAATTTTTTATACTATAAACAATATAACATATTTATAAGACGTATATTTCATCGTGTATTAGTCATTTATTTGGCAGAATATTAGTAAGATAATTCAGTTTACGGTTTATTCGTTTGGCAGGAAACAGAAATTTTGTATACATCTATAAAATATATAATAAATCTATAGAGACTTGAATTGATGATGTTTTGTAATGTACTATGTATTGAATGTGTGCTGTAGAAAATGGTTTTTAGCCGGATTTTTTAACAAAAACATTCGACTTATAGTTTGGCGAAACCCGGGCTGGCGGTCAGACATCCGATGTTGTTTACCTATTACATTTGCGTTAAAGTTTTCAATTTAGCATATATTTCAGCCATTTATTGTCAGATCTTTAGGAAACTTCATAAAATGATAACATTCCATGTGATGAACAGAATTAGACAGTAACCACAACTCTACCTGGCTTAAATATAAATTATTTCCCTTTGTAATTTTTATGTTAAAGTTTTTAAATCCGGCTTTAAATGTGGTTTCCACATTACATTTCTTGTTTTTGTTTAGTTTACTGTCGTAGCAACACATTGTGTAAGTCATATCATGGCAGTCAGTCAACCTACTCACCATTCCTGCAAAGTGGGAGTTTGGTATTCAATCCCTCAGCCTCGGGGGTGAATTTTGTTTAATTTTGGGATATCAAGACTTTCTAAATTGGGTGGTTGTGATAGGGGTTTGAGAGTTTTAGACTTACTCCTACAGTAGCATATGACACCATATTCCTAAACTTTATGTTTTTATCATTTCAGTTGCTTCACACAATCAAATGATTTACGTAGACACGAAAGAAATGTTCACATGCGTGGAAAGTTATACAGTTACAAGACCCCTGCTGGAAGACAACCGCAGGTCCCTCCAGCGGCCCCTAATCCAGGTCAGATGAATCTTGCAGCGTATCAGGCTTTCGCTCTACAACAGAGAGCCATACTTCAACACGCACTTACATACGAGACCCTAATGCAAGGTTCCGTCGGCGTGACGACTGCGTCCCACTACCTACAGCATACTGGGAGATCAATCGCCAGCGTGTCGGCGGTCAATGACACGGATACCGTATCTACCTCAGCTCTGTCTACTCACAGTAACCTTGACAACCAGGATGAAACACAACTACCTCAAAGACATGAAAGATCTTTAAAACTAGAACAGGTGAGACCAGTTTACTTTATTGTTGATAGTTCTTCAGAAATCTCATTTAGAATGGCTTTTAAAATAAGTCTAAATGAAAAGATTAGCCGAAGACTTCTTTTGTGATTAAGACCCTTGCTTTTACGATGTCAAATTATTTGAAATACTATTATATTTGCATTACCTGGATTTAGAGAAGCTACCAATTCGCTTTTATTTCCTGAAATCTTTTATTAATGTTGACTTGTGACTGAGGCTTAAACACCTTGGCACACCTGCCCTGAAGAGGTATAAAACATATTTTATGCATATTTGCTAAAACAATGTGTTACAAAATTAATCTTAGTATTTTTTCTTCACATATTTTTCATTTGAATTCTTAATGAAGTAATTTCCTGATGCATTACTTCATAATAATTTTGTTTTTTGGCTGTTTATAAACTGAGGTGATGGTTATGGACTGAAGTATGATTACAATTTTGATTATCTCATGATCTCTCATGTTTTCCCTCAAACATTCAATTAAGTAAGTCCCCTGGCTCAGTCCCTAAGTATTGAAAGAAGCCCTTACTTATCATTTTCTCTATATTTGACAGGTATCTCCCCCACCAGGGGACGCTAGCAGATTTGATCGTCGTGACGGTAATACGGAAGAACAGCTACAGTATTCCCCGTCTTCTAACAAGACAATGTCGCCACCTACAATGGTACGCTCATCAGCGTACGGAAGTCTGAACGGCCTCAACGGTAAACATTCAGAATCTCATGATGGGCCGAAGATGGAACGACCTTACTCTCGAGAATCTCTAACGACGTCGGATTATTCGAAATACTACCCGGATCAAGAAAGCATTACCCGGATTCAAAGAAGCTACCACTCCGCTTTTATGTCCAGCAACGGTCAGGCCGATACCGGAATGGACTTGAGAGTGAATAAAGCTCTACCGAGCGTGGAGTCTGAAGATGGGGAACTTGATTGGAAGGTGCAGAATTCGTCAACTCTCTCGTCGAAAAGTATCGACTCCGAGTCTGAAAGCGATTCTAAACGAGATGTCACGACAACGTCGTACACACCTACCGTGGATTCAGGGATTCATCACTGCCCTCATTGTAACATCTTTTTTCACGATTTCACGATGTTTAATCTACACCAGAGTCTCCACTCGCCCGTCGACGAGGACCCGTTCATGTGTCCGTCATGTCTGAAACGCTGTCAGGATCGTATTGAGTTTATGTTCCATATCGTCTGGCATGTAAAATACCCGCACACTATACCGAAATATCAATCGTTCAAGGAAAGCTATTTGATGGCAGAACCTGAGGAGACAGAGCAAAATGATGTTTGAAATTAAAAAGATTGATATTATAAAGGTAATTTGATTCATATTTATAATCTTTTTTTTATCATTTATCATTAGAATTAAAGTTAAGTTACTTAATCAATTGTTAGTTAATTTTCCACACCCTCGCCTTAAAATCCAGAAATTATTGTTACACTGTATATATTTAGCTTAGTTTAGTTTTAAACATATTTTATTGCTCATATTAAGGCTACAACTAATTGATCATTTGTTTGTCGATTTCTCAAGAACGGTAACTCCTTTTTTTGGTTGATGCTGAAATTACCCCCCCCCCTTGATTTCATCTGTGAATCATGTGACATGCCCTAAATTTTTATATGTAAATTTGTTGATTAAAATTGATTTACTTTCTTTCTATGTTTTTACAGAATTACAAAAAGCAACAGTGATGATGTTGTTTGGATATTATTTTCTTGGACTATTACGTTCACGACGACTGGAGTTGTTGCCCTTTACGATGTTGACGTTTAATCGTAACATTACCGATTAATGTGACCTACTTTTGAAAGACTTACATCTCGATGTGCTGTGTTTTTGTTATTTACAACACAATTACCTCAAAGATTTGATATTGAGTCCAACGTTGAAGAAAAACATTCTGCTCAAGGTACGAAATAAATAAAACTTACACATTGTTAGTTTAGTTTCAGCGTCAGATTTATTTTTTGTATTTTTTTCTAAATGTGCTTAGAACACGAAGCCGTTAGATATGATTGTTTTTAAAATAACTGTTAATGATTTTAATCTATAATGTTTTGTAAATCAAAATATAACCCATGTGAAAATATGTTGATAATACCTTTGTTTATTTTACAATTGGGATGGATTTTGTATAAGTGGGCGGGACTAGTTTTATATGGGTTTTATATTAGTGGGTGGGGCTTATTTTCAAATGGGTGTTTTTTTTCTATGAGTGGGCGGGAATTATAAAAATGGGAGGATTTTTGCTAAACATGGCTGTTGGAATAAGTGTAATTTTTTTTATTTCAAAAGAAAATTATCAAATTAGAAATTGAAAACTTTGTTATAATATAAAATATGTTTAATGGTTAAATATTAAATGCAATGTATTAAAAGATAAACAATTCAAAAATCTGGATTGTAGTACGAAAAATTGTTGAAAATTTGTATATTAATTTTATGAATAATGTGATGTTAACAAAAAACAAACTGTTTCCAGATATTAAAGTTGTTGTTGAAAATTTAAATTTGATATTTTTGACGATAATGATGATGACGACGATGATGATGATTTTTTGTATGTGTTGCTGTTGATATTAAAAATAAATTTGTGATTTAATCATGGTCACGTGATGGCTGATCGCTGATTTTATTATGGGCATTTTTTGCTGAAGTTGAATCTACCTCAACATTTTTTTAAATTGACCAGAATTTTTTCGTCAAGTGATTTTTTTAACGTGTACATAATTATGACTGTTTTTCATTAATGTTGCTGTTTTTTTAAATTGATATATTGTTTCCTTTTAAACATATGGTATAAGGTTATGTTTTAAGCAATTTAGGATATATATATATGTGTGTGTGTATATATACAGTTATTACACGATAGTCAGGGTTTGACTCTAACAGTGTCCCCTGGACTCCGAGGATCTCAAAAACTTGGCAGGGATCTCAATGATTCTCATTTAGGGATTCCACCAGGATCCCTTAAAATTGCCATTAATTGTTACTTAAAATTAGTGACAGCAAATCTGTATCCAAAATTTTTGACTTTTATTGGAGGAATCCCTAATGTTAAGGTGAAATCCCTGAAAAACTGAAAAGGGATTCCTTTGGGGTCCTTGGTAAAAACGGCCTAGTGTCAAACCCTGATACATATGTATGTATATCTTAATTTGCGAATATTTATGTGACGGAATTCTGTCACAGTAAATCATTTAAATAAGGGGGGTGAAAACTTGGTTAAGATTGTTCATTAGTTCTGAGGTTGCTATAGTAACCATGTTATTTATTGACTTTGTTCCAATTTATGATAATAATGATTTTAAAAATTGCTCTGTGTTGTACTTATATTAAACTTGGCCTAATTTCCAGTATTTGCGGTAAAGGGCCCTGGGGCCTTTATATAGACTTGCAATACTTTTGAAAAAATCTCTCAAGATATATAAATTGATACAGAAGAGAAAGTTAACAGGTTAATATCAGATTTTTTAGAAAAATCATGATTTTCAATTATTGAAAAAAGGGCCTTGAAATGGCCCTTGATCTGTAAGAAAATAGCCTTGGATGTTATGTAAGGGTAGCTCTAGAAATAACATCGGTCTTGTCGTTGTTTTGACTAGTTTTTGACTTCTTTTAAAGAGCTTTTTGTCAGCCATATTGAACTTTCGAAGAATAGTTTTTGATATTAATGTCTGTAGACTAGCGAAACCATCTGATTGTTGAATTTTAAACATATTGTTCTTGCATACAAGGTGGGAATTAGACATTTTATAGCAATTTTTATACAATAAACTACCTCAAATTTGTAATGGAACCGTCCACATGTATTTTAATATTAAAGATTGTATGTGTCTTTAAAACAATGCATTATTGTTGTATGTCATGCATATTTTTGTTGATAAAGTATTTAAACTGGCCCTCATTGATTTCCGTTTTAAATTGCAACATGTTTTTTCTTGCTACTTATATCAGTAGTTGTTTTTGTAATCAGTAAAGGGCTCAAAGGCAGAAAAAGGGGACAGGGCGCATTAGTGGGTTTGTGTTTCAAAGTTACTATTTCTGCATTTGGCGGGGCCAAATAAGGGCAGAGTGCATAGCCCTGCCATACTGTTAAAGAATAATCCCTGCTTATATAAAATGACCAAAGATAATGTTTTTCACATTTAGACGATTTGTAAATGTTACTTTGGTTTTTATTTCTAAATTTAGATCTATGAAAATTTCCCAAGATGCATTGCGTGCCAGGTAAATACATATTGACTCATACATAATACAGCTTAAGTGTTATTATCCACACATTAACGGGTATAAATAAATAATGATCAGTGAATCACGTCTCGTCTTTCAAACCAAGTTTGATTGCTACAATCCATGTTTTTTTCCAGAAATAATTTTGTCTCAAATCGGAAACACTTTTAACGAAGAGAAATCTGGGTGGTAAATATAGAAAATTCTACTGTAATGACCCCCCTTGGTTATTACAAAATAATGGGATTTTGGGCAATTTTTACATGGGGTTCCCCATGTTTAGTAGTGGACTGTGGCAAATCCACATCAAAATATGTCGCAGACGATTACAATCGGTTGTGCGCGCGCAAATAAAGGGATAATTACCACTGCAATTAATATAGTCCGCATTAACAAGCAGATGATAAGAAGCATGTGTATATCTTATCTAGTTTATGTAAGGTAAAGGTCCCTTGTATCGCTGGCCTGCTTCCATGAGTTGTATACAGCCATATACTCTACCAAAACCCCATGTCTGACAGCGTTATCGACGCTTTATTTCCTGAATTGTTTATTTGAGATGGAAAGGTCCCTAAATCTAGTCTCTTCTGCTTTTTTGACCATCAATTTTGATTGTCCTAATTGTGGAATGTAACTGAAGTTGTTTTTAATTGAAAAATTAGTTTGATATTTTGAAGGTCAAAGTTTATGGCCCTTTAATTCCTGGAATAGCAATATAAATAACCTTTGTATAGTAGTTTAGAGTTAAGGACCCATAAATGTGTGCTGGGCAGAATATTATCAAACATCTTACGATAATTTTGCAATACAATATAGAAGGATTTACGACTAAAATCAGTCGTAAGACGCTTGATAATACGGGCCCCTGTTATTTTACCATTGGAAAGTTGTAACAGAATTGTGGCCCTTTGATTATGCATGCATCTGCTTCATCACTTGTTGTGTTTACATCTCGCGGGTTTTGTGCAAAAAGGTCGTAACTCAATATAAGAAAATAATGAGTTACGATTGTTTTGCGCTAAACTTGCGAATTCTGTTTTTCATCTTTAAACATGAATTCCATAAATACGGGTAATATTCTACAGAACATTGAACAATCTTAACTCATTTTCGAAACCCCCTGATTTATATATTAATAAATATGTACGGTATATTTTATCAATGATATTTTTTACGTACAAGCATTATTCCCCCTTTTTTTACTCTGAATACGGGTTGTATCTAAATTGTATTATATTTGCATTTGTATTCAAAAATAACTTTACTATATTATTGTTTATTTTACACTTTTGTCTTTATTATGTGCGTTTTTCAACTGATTGAAAATTGCTTTAAAAAATTGAAGTTCTAAACTTAAAATGTGATCGGTGATTTTTTATTACCGCTTTGGTTTGAGAAGTTTTTGTCTTTGTGCCATGTGTGCGGCCATTGTCTTAAATTTTCTTGATCTCTAGCCCTGTTTATTAATATACTTGTAGGGCAAAATTTTCAACCAGCCTGACTTAATGAAATAAGTTATTTTTGCAAGTCCGAATCAATTTCCACTAGCCTGAATAAACTTTCTGGGCTTAGGCTCATGGGTCAAGGCAATGGCAGTCTGCAATCTTTTAATTTTAAACTACAAAAAAATATTTTGCCATGTAGCTGTTTTAAAAATATACAATTGATATTTCGTATGTACATTGTATAATATTTTTTACAATTTATTGTCATTTAGTTATTTTGACGATTTTTTTATTTTTGATTTTTTTGAAATACGGGTAATATATTTTTGATTTGTGTTGTCATAGTTATTTGTGTACGTGTCATGTGTTTGCGTGCACGCCACCACATTGTTTTCAGTAAATAAAAATATGTGCCATTTTTTTTATTATATAAAAAGAGAATTTCCTTACACGCATAATCAAATATGTTGCCATAGCAATGCTTTTATAATTGGTAATCAAAATTACTTTTTTATACTTTTTTTTTAATTTTGTGTTTGTCGAAAGTTAATTGTAGTTCTAGAATGCATGTGTTCAAAGACTCAAAGCTCTTATTTTAAAATACACAATTTTTTGTCTAGAAATTATCTCCCCTTGGTATACTGACCATTTTTAATTACTCAGATTTGAAAATGTTGATTAAAACAGCATTTATCAACCCCTTTATAATCCCTTTTTCACTGTGTGTACAAAATGACTAATCATTGAAAACCAATCATTTTCAATTTTAATCAAAATTTCCATATTACTTAAATTTTGAATTGATTTGAATTATATTGTCACCGGCCCCAATTTCAACGTTATTCGAATTGTATTATATGTGTCGTAGATTAGGTTGAGAAAAAATATTTCATTAAATTTTAGAAATTGTTCAGAATCATAAAAATCATTTTATCTATAGTTCATTCATTTATATAAAATTATAATAAGTGTATATTCAAGTGCAGTCATTCATGGTTTGGACCTCTATCTCTATGGACGATTTGACCTATTTATGAATAATGACCACTCTAACTGGACGAAGAAACTTTCTGGTCTGAAATGACCACTTTTGCAATGTAACTTCGTCTTTTCAATAAAAAACATGGTAAACTTTCATGAAGAAATACGCACTTGACTAGAACTGGAAATTAAAGAAATAAACACATTACAATGTGACTTCGTCTTTTCAATAAAAAACATGGGAAACTTTAATCTAGAAATAAAGACTTGAATAGAACTGGAAATTTAAGAAATTAACATGAATAGTTATAATCTCTGATATTTCTGTCTGCTAATGTCATTGTTTGCTAATAAGTCATATTTAAAATTGCGAGGAAAAATTTGTTTAATCAAGTTTAAATAGATAATATTCTTTTCTGAAGACATTAATTTAAGAAATGTAAAAATACAAGCCCATAGAATTGTTAAACAAATATTAATGAGGATTGGAGATTCGCCTTAATGTCATTTGAGTACAAAATTTCAATTACAGTATAACATCTGCTGAGTAGCTCTCTGCAGAATACTTGAGTGTTTTACAGAATACAATTACAGTTAAGGCATTTCCCCTAGGTGTTATTCTAATTCAAATTAAGCTCTGCAGAGCAACAACCTCTAAACAGCAACACACTTGAGTTCTTCCCAGTGGGTGTTGCTCAAGAGAGGTTGTACTGTAGTTATTGCCTGAAATGACAATTTTTCTTAGAGTGGTTTTTGTTCACAAGTTTGACTGTAATCAGGTGAAAATAAATTCAGGTTAAATGAAATACAATAGAAAAACTGAACTATCTGGAGTGTTCAGGTGAATCAGGGTATCAAGCTATTCATATGAACTACCACATTCTGTGGGACATAAAAAAGGAGTCACCATTTTTTTTAGTAACTATAGAGGAATTACCATTTTAAGTCATTACACAGTATTTTGGCTTTTTTCAATTAGATTTTTCCCAAATTTGAGAAATGTTCTGAAATTTTTGTACAAGATTCGTTGAATCAATATAAATTCTGATTTCACTGGTTAAGGACATTTTAAGAAAGTTTTTAGATAAGTTGGTTAGCTTGTACATCATTAAAAATGAAATAAAAAATCGCTTAAAAATGCAAGTAGTGTTTTAAAAAGAGGCTGAAATACTGCGTAAGACTTATTTGATCATGTATGTTAATTGTTCAATCATATAATTATTGCAATATTTGGGGTCAGTATTACACAAAATGTGCATAGTTAGTTTATTAGCTTTAAATAGTGATCGTTCGTTGTTCATAAACATTTGAATTTATCACTTTAATGTTTACTGTGTACAAATATCATACTTCAATGGAAATATAACTTGTATTAAAGGTCACTGTCTAAAAGCAGCCAGTCTGGCTTCCTCCCGATGAAAATCGCTCTATGTTTTGAACCTTTTTGAAGCAAATGCCTGCAGAATGTGGCAAGTTTTCACCTATTTCCTTCTTATAATGATCTTGTTTAATAAACTTGTCATTCATATACTTCTAAGTTCAAAGTTATAAAGTGCAACAATATTATATAGGCTAAATATTTGACCGACTGCTTCACATGAAAATACACAAAAAGTCACAATTCAAAATCGCAGTTTATAATTCAGTGCTCATTTATGGAATTACGTAAAAAAATAAAACAAAAAGCTTTTACTTTGTTTTTCTGTGGACAGAGAAAAAGTACCTTTGCTTAGTGAAATGACCTGCGACAAATTAACTCAGCCTTTTGTAATTAACGGGCCTGTCTTTTCTAAAAAGCACAGAGCATTTACCTCCTCTCAAATAAATGACTTTGTACTACTTTTATATAAATAATTTATATTAAATAATTTACCTGTAATGTATTCTTTTTCCATGTTGAAGTCTTGAATCTCTCTCAACTGTTTTCTTTGAATTGAAGACAATTTTCCGAGAACAGAATAGAAAAGAAATGTCATTGTTTGTCGAACAATGAACCAAACATATGAACTCTATAATTAACCTTGCTGGGGAAAAGTAATATATAGTCTTAATGACTGGGCTTTTGAACTTTGATTTTTTTTTCCTGTCTGTATAGGTTACTGTCTGCTGTATTAAGTTGGTTTTTTTTTCTTCATAAAGAATCAGTAATCATTATGCTTTGTACGAAGCCAGTGAATATACCATGTTTAAAAATAAGTTTTTTTAATCCAATTAAAAAGTTGCGAATTTTCCTTAAATTTTCACGAGCTCTAGCCTGATTTATTGTGTTTTATTTTGATGGGTAGTATTTTCAACTAGCCCAACTGTAAGAGTCAGTTATTTTCACCAACCCAAATAAATTTCAATTTTACTGGTCCCTGGCTTTTGGTTAGTGTGGTATGGACGTGACTGAAGGGAGAAGTTGTTTTCTTCTTGAATGTTTTTTTTTCTCCATATGGGGACAATTTATTGAGGGCTAGAGGAAGGAAAATTGTGTTCTGAAAACTAAAAACAATTTCTAAACAAGGGCCATAACTCTAGGTCTGTATTTATTCAGTTTTCTCCTTATTTCAGACTTTAGACTCCCATTTTTGGTCTTGTTTGAGAATTTACAATATAAAGACAATTTTCCGACAGAAAAAAAATAGGGGAGAGAATGAGGTCATTTTGCAACCCTTGTTGCTTCTTAACGATTTAACAGAAAATGGACAAGTTTATAAAATGCAAGATCATTGAACCTGACCTGTTTGAAGTTCTGTAATTTATCACGAAGTAGCCATGTAGATCTAATGAGAACACCCAGGTTGATAAAAATCTAGAAAAAAGCAAACCTGTACAGTTTATTTTTGCATATCCAGTTTGATTAATACTCAAAAATATTCCAAAATTAGGTCAAACCTGTTGGGATAAAATATTCCGTCTTAATTAACTGTTACCTCTGAGGTTGATGACCTCCTTTTTGAAGAGTACAAGTAAATGGATAGCGATATAAACATGTACTGTACAACCTCATAATAACAACCGGTCCCCCTCTCTAAAATGGCTGCCTCAAAATAAAAATCCACTGTAATTGAATACCTTTATGTAACAATAACCTCTTTAAACAGTCACCTTAAAAAAAACCCTCTCTTACAACAGTCATCTCTTTACAACAGCCACCTTCTTTAACAGCCAACATAGCAGCGGCTGTGGCATAGTGGTTAGCATGTCTGACTTTGAATCCGGAGATTGTGGTAGGTCATACCCTATACATAAGTTGTCGGCCTCGTAGTAGGGTAAGTTAGTACTGGTGATAGAAAAGTGTCCAGGAAACCTATAGTAGGAAGAGCTGGCCATCATATATATGACCTAAATATGTGTTGAATATGATGTAAAAAAAACTCCATCAACAGCCACCATTCCATGATAAAGCCATCACAGTTAAATACACTGCTGTTCGCTAAAGTCAGTCAAGGTTAATCCCCACTTATGTTATAATGTCAATTAGAACCGTCAAGAGTCTATATGTCAAGTGGCACCTTATAATAATGCAATAAGAAATGGTCAGGTTTAAATAGGTCATAAGACTGTATGAGGTCACCCCCTCCCCAAATTTTTTAGTCTTGATTCCCCCTCCCCCTCCTATCCCAGATTTTTTTAAACCCTGATTCATTAATACAAAATCTTACTTTAGCAACAAGTTTTCAGTATTAGGTTCAAAGATCTTGACCCTTCTATGGACGTTTGTAAGAAAACTGACCACGCCAATATGGCTGAAAATTGTTGGAATGCGGCGTAAAACAACATACATTACACTAGAGGCAATGCAGGGTCTGTTTTCAAAGGTCATTGATTTTACTTAAGATTGGATGCAAGTTTTTAAATTTTTCAATATTCCTCGCCTGATAGTCACTGTTAGAACTTTCTCAACTTTTTTGAGGATATTTCTGTATCATTCTCAGTAAGCTACGTAATAAAAATATGTGGAGCCATAAAGGTTGCGAAGAAAATGATAGCGATTTTTTTCCAGATTGGAATTTTTCGTTCATTTTCGGCATGGCTCGCTATCTGTTTTTCAATTAGAGCTTGCATATTTCCTGGGCACAATAAGTCAGGTTTCTTGGCGAGATTGCAAAAATCCGAGATAAAACAAAAGCGATTTTTTTCTCCACTACTACCAACCTGCCATATTATCATATGCAATTTTTTTTTCACCTGTATAACGGAAAAATGTATAGTGGGGGATTTTGGAAAATGAATAGCGGGGGATTTTTTTTCTTCATCGTAGCTTTGTAATATTGCGTGATTCTTTTTGTTAGGAGATACGAAGGCTGGTAAAAATAAACTTGGCACCGATTTTTCCTCCTTAGAAAGATTTTTGTATTTATAATTTTTTTGTTATTATACAATCTAGGGTGGGGGGAATTACTGAAAGCAGACGTATCATGGAATCATTTATATCTTGTGTGTATCTAGAACAGATGGTGAGTGTTTCCTGACGCATCACCCAGGGGGGTAGGACGGGAAGGGGGGGGGGCTGAGGATTTTTTTGGGTTGTTGAACAAGTAGCCTGGCTAGTGTTTTTTGGGGGTGGGTCTATGGTTTGAACTAGAATTTCATCGAAACTTACTAAGAGGTGAAAGTTTTCAGTATTTAAATAACTAATCACAGTACTTTCTCCCATTTAAACCCTCACTTTCTAACCCCTCACCCCCTACCCTATAATGCGATAATTTTAATTTACTTTCGTATCTAGGGAAATAAACATGACACCTTCCCCATGGTGGCAAATCAAATCAAAGTTTTCATTCTTCAATTCATAAAAAAAATAAACACCATCTAACTTACTTTCCGTAACCTTATAAAAATTATAGGTCATGAATATGCCAATCATACTACCGGCATCATTGTTCGGAAAAACTTTTGTAATCTATAAAAAGAAAGGAAAACACTCCGGGAGAAAAAAAAAACTAGAAAAAAACATCCAACCAAATGCGTAATTTATCTTGATTTGCGTGTTGCCCATTATACTGACCTTGGTAATTTTTCTCTTGGTTTTGTTTTACGCCAAATTTCAACGTCAACTATTTCATGTTTTATGCAGGGGTTGGTACTTCAATTTGTTGATGGGAACCTCGGAGAAGCTTTCTACAGTTGTATGGTCTGGACGCAAAAATATAATTTTGATGCATAATATCTTTTCTACTTATTCAATGCATATAAAAAAATGTTTAGTGCAAATTCATAGGGTTATGTTTGATTAGGGGCTGACCCTTAATTTTTAGAGGGGACCCCTATTTACTGTTCAGTATGTCAAACAGTATGAACTCCAAAAAATAAAATATTGACCATTCCTTATTGTTTCTGCTTTTGTATAAAATACGTTTAAAAAAATCACTAGGTAATCTTGAACCCCTTTTAACCCCTTCACCCCCACCCCTATCTCATCCCCTCCATGCTCATTTTAAGTGAGAAAAATCCATTTATGAATATTTCATGATGAAAGAAAACATATCAACTCTCAACATGGTTTTTGATAAAAAATATACAAAGACATTAATTTCCCCTGACCTTTTATCTTTTATCGAGAAGGGGGGGGCTGTATTATTACGATTTACACAATTTACGCTTTTAACGTCTTTTTACAACTGTCGACCAACTGTTAAACATAAAATATCCATTATCTTGTTGAAGTCCATGTAAATTAAGAAAAGTACAAACTCCAATTGTATAAATAATGTAACATTACACTACGGACATTGCCCTCTTTACAAGTCATAAGGCATTAAAGCTAGGCAATCACAGGTTTCATCTAAAATCTCACCATAGTTCATCATTATATCTGTAAAGACGATTGTTTCACCGGTTGATGGAGACTGGTTGCTCACTGTACGTGTTTTAAATTGTATAAGAGGAGTAAGTAAGGATTCTGAAAAAAGAAAAGATGCATTATTTTTATTTAACTATGTTCATAATTCTTATGATTTTTTTTATCGTAAGTCAATTTCATAAAGTTTGCAGTTCAAAGTCGGAAGGTTAATTAATAAACACAAGTATGATATGATATTCACGAGGTATACAATATTCTACACAATTTAATAATATTTGGAATTGATTGACCAAAAAAATGATCGAATTAATAATGTTTCTTGTTTTTGACTTACGAAGATTTTTATCGTAAGAATTTTTGTGAAAAGCACCACTGATTCACAGGTTTGGACTTACTGGGCATTTTGTCAGTATGTTGGGAAAGGTCCTGGGGCTTTACTTTATAAAGAACAGTGGCGAAAATTTTAATGCAATTTTATTGATAGAGGAATGAATAATCAATTGATGGTAATCTTTAATTTCCAAATTTTGGGAACAACTGCATTTTCAAGGAAATTTCAGAAGGGGAAGGTGTCTGTAAAAGGCCCCTATTATATAAGGGAAAAAACCCTGATTAGGAATAGCAAATAATTAAAAAGGATCAAATGCAGTTACGGGCACTGACAGTATTCTGGGAAAAAAAATGAGAAAAATTGCCTCAATCTATGGGAAAGTTGCTTTAAAGCATAAAACGTTGTTTATAATGATAGTCACAGAAGAATGATAGCCGCCTTTATAACTCCAGGTCACTCAACCTAACATGCTTTCCTTCCCCCCTTTAACGCCAGGTCAGTCACCTAACATGCTTCCGATATAACTGATATGAAGAGTGGGGGATATATTAACAATCTAATTGCTGGGTCATTCACCTGTGTACTTTGTGTGTTTTTATCCAGGTATACTTTATTTATTATTTTCCATGGGTCAGTGATAAACCAGACTATATCCTTCTTTTAGGTATGTTAAGTTAAACCGTTTGTCCGCTGAATTGTTGATAGATTGATAAACTAGTACTCCTAATATTTGATATTTCAATTTAAACATGTTATTCTTTTTTCATTTGTTTACTTTTATACCTGCCCGTATTAATTGAGCATTGATTTTCAAATAAATAGTTCTGTTGACCAGCTGATAAAGAACTACTTTTTTCCCTCGGAGGTCAATGGCTTATATGTACATTAAAGATTGAGTACAGAAAGCTTTTGTCCATTAGTCTCTTTGAAAACAGTGAACTTTGATGGCCATTGTCTTGTACTGACAATTTCCAGGTTGATTTTCATGCAGCGTTGAGCATCTGTAATATCACATTAGAATTTTGTCCTTCGAGTTAATGCAGTTGACTTGACAAGTTAATGCTTTCAGAACAGATTCGTTTAATAGATGGTAATTTGACTTTTTCTGATGATTAAAACCTTTCTGTCTGTTAGGAAGAGATCTGTTTTAAATGACCTTAATATAAAAAAATTGATTGGTCCCTTCATAAATTTTTAAAAATCATAACTTTTTTTTAAATTTTAACATTTTTTTTATGGAAAATATGAAAGCTGATCAGGGAGGGGCTATATTAGGGGTCAGGGGCTGTTATATTCCCACAGTTCCTTAATTTAACATATTTGAGAGTTAAAACCCTTGCTTGGTCATTGCCTTCAGTCATTTAAGAAGATATACCCACCATTTTCTAATTAGTCGCCAATAAGGGCGTGTCAGGGAGTTGCCGTCAGTAATTTACCCAAGAGCTGTAAATAACAAGTTCTAATTTTGTTCCATTGTCGTGTCGCAGACTCGTAGAACAATATAAGTTTTGCGCATAAATATGTTAAAAAAGTCGAGAAAAAAAGACTTTTTTAAACAAATCTTGGAGACTAATTGCCGAATGTACGAAACAACACCGAGTATAATGACTGTCTTAGGTTGATGTATGTTTCAATTCTTTCTCGGAAAATGTCTTCATCCTTTGGTTTAATTGTATGTGAAATTCGGATCTTAATTAGAAACGTTCCTCGTATATTTTAAACCACAGACGTCGAGTCCATACTTACGACCTAAAATGGCGTTTTACGGCATCGTTTTTTTGTCTATCGTTAAAATTTATTACCACGGATTGGTCCCCGTCGCTAGATTACTTTTAGTTTTAATAATCAAATTGTTTCCCAGACTATTAAAGGAGGAAAAAAATCTCGGCTTTTCTTGTTTTACAATATACCGTCTGAACAACGTTTTTACGATTTCGGTATATATCAGATTTTCGACTTTTTCGTTATTTTGAACATTTTAAGACGGCTTAGACTTTTGATTGTCTTTTAACTTTAATTTTTTTTCCATCAGACTCCGAGAATCCTGTTTTAGTTCAGATTGAGATTTAAATTTGATTAGTCTGTTAATCCTAAAGGCTGGAATTTGTCTCCTGTTGAATTTAAAACGTGAAGACATTATTTTCCCCGAAATTGCATGACATTAAGTTCAGTGCGCTTTTTAACAAAAATTCTTACGGAAAAAATTATCGTAAGCCAATTTTATATATTTTGCAGTTCAAAGTCAGAAGGATAATTATTATAAGTATAATATGATATTCAAAAGGTATACATGCACTATTCTACACAATTCTATAATATTTGGAATTGATTTGCCAAAAAAAGAGCATATTATTAATGATCCTTGCTTTTGACTTACGATGATTTTTGTCGTAAGATATTTTGTGAAAAGTGTCACAGCATTGTACTTTCACCTTTGGCTTTGTTAAGAAAGCTTCCCTGTGAAAACTTTTTGGGGATGCTGCGTGTAGCTATGACCTACTTTCAACTTTGGCCCCTGAGATACTGTTTAATACTCCCTTTTGAAAATTCACAGGGGTGGGTGTATAATCACATCAATGATAAATAAAAGGGCCCATAAATGGGCCCGTTTTTTTCTTTTTTAAAATGTACATAGATTTTGTTACTCGCTCTTTAAAAAAAATTCTACTCTACTAAGTATAACTTAATGTTTCCGCTGTTAGTAATAAATAAAACGTAATTTGTTGCTACACTCGTTCTGCCCTGTCATCATCATGACGATCACTCCCTTCTTACTGTATTACACGTCATTTGAATTTGAATTGAATGATAAAAAAACGAGAATGAAAAAAAGCCGAGAATGAAAAACTTTTTATCTATTATGCCAAGGTCGTTTACACAAAAAGTTGTTTTTTTTCATTGAAGAGCTCGATGTTTACTCTAATGCTCTCACCTGACCTATTCATTTACGCTCGGGTAATTCTATGTTGAAATACAATACGTTAACAATCAGGGCTTGGGAGCTCGTTTTTATACATGTTTGAATAAAAAGCTATCAGTGGTTGTACCATGCTATGAATAAAAAATGAATGTTTATTGACATTACAGAGTAATTTAAAAGTACGACTATTCATGAATTGAGAGACCTAAAAAAATTTAGTCGAATTATAGATAATTTGAGCCCGGGGTCGTAAACTGCTATTGTACTGGGTTGTGTTTTTTGTGTACCTTGGAAAAGTAGAGGGCGTGACCTTTTTTGAAAAATAATTAAATAATTATAAAACAGCATGATTAAATTCTATGCGGGACTAAGGTTAATCTACTAAGCATTTGTTATCTCCGATATTTACCTAATGTTAGAAAATCGGCTAATTAATTATTTAAACATTTTGAAATTCGAGTTTCGTATAAAATAACCTTAATACTCTTTGAACTTTAGCCTATTATTTGTGACTAAATTGAATTGTTCATCTTAGCCTGCATAACCATGAATGACTTGAGAACCAAATTTGGAATTTTGAAATTTTTGAAACTACTCAGAGAAGATTGTTTTAAGAACTGCGTTCATTATAGACTGTAGTTTCGTTAATTTGAAATAATCTATAACAGTTGGAAGACAATTACCCACTCTGCTGACCTTTTCCCAGAAAAAAATACTCATTTTAGAGAAATATAGCAAAAAAAGATCATTAAGAACTGAAAATTACTTTTTGGTTCCATTTTTATGAGAAAAAAGTTCTTGTCTTTAAATTTATTGGAAGTTCATATGAAACCAGCTCAAGGCCACTTTCAAAAAAACCTTTTTTTTTCACCGAAGTCCATGTTCCTTAGTAACTTTAAAATAAGAGCTACCGAATTGATTTCCTTGAATTACAATTGAAAATTGTTACATTATATTGTATATTTCAATATGAATATTAATTTTTATTAAACTTTATTGTATGTGGGAAAAGAATAAATTAGCAATATATTGTGATAGTTTATTGGTTAAAATGCTGTTTATTAAGATTGGAAATCAGTCTTGAAAACTTTGAATCTGTTTGGTTTAAAATAAAACCATAATTTGAAATTGACCAATCAGTAAGCTGTATTTTGAGACTGGTATTCAAACTCAGTAATTGGCCGATTCTGAGTTAAGAATTGAAATTGACTAATCAGTGAGCTTATATTTTAGATTGGTCAATTTTCTTAAATCTGATTGGATGATTCTGAGTTTGGATTTGAAATGGACCAATCAGTGAGCTGAAATTTCAGACAGGTCTACAAAATATGTTTTTTTTACAGTTTTTAGATTCTTAGCAAGTGTGAATACTTAAATATTGTGATTTTACTGAATATCTTTATTGTATAATTGTGATTGTCTAATATTTTTGAATATTTACAAATAAATATCTGCTTCATATCTGAATTCCAACCAAAATCTACCTCATAAAAAATATTGTTTATGCATTTGTGATTTTTGCAGTTTTTTCTATCATGTAAAAGAAAAGTGTGCTAAAATCATTTTTTTGGTTGTTTCGTTCCAGGTTTACATGCATTTCCATTTTTTTCTATCATTTTTTATCATTATGTATATTTGAAAATAAAAAATCATATTTTGTAAATGTATATACTTCATGAATTGAACATGGATGTCGAATGTTAAAATCATTTTTTATTGATGTATGTTTTTTTTCAAGCACTTGATATGCTTTAGGTATACTTTCATTTTCTAATTGCTTTACCCTAAGTCAAAGTTTGGCTTTAATTTTATTTATCATTTTCAATGCTGTTTTCATAAAAAGTTCAAATTATTTGTACCAAATACTTCGTTTTGCATTATATTCATTTTTCATGATGTCGTTTTATTTCTCTTATACCAAAATGCAATTAATGACTTCATACATTTTTTTTGTCATTCTTGTTAATTTTCCCCATGCTTTTTCTTTGTTTGACACAAATAATGTCATATTTTGTTGATAAGTAATAGTTTTTTGGGTTTTTTTTCTGTAATGGGGACTTTTTTCGAGAAATTATTGAAATATTTTTTAGACTCAACTTGTTTAGAAGTATGTTTACTTTCATTTACTTGAAATAGTTTTACTTTGTTAGCAAACTTTGTTTTTTGTATGAAAGTTTTCGCCATTATTTTCATGTTTAATTTTTCTCACAATTTTATGTTGCATTTTATGAATATATTGTCATTTTAATTGTGCGATTAATAAAATGTTATATTTACATGTATGTAGTACATATAGAAATTAATAATGAAAATATTTTTCACGTAAAAAATCGATAATAAAAATAACCCGATCTACCTCACACTAGAAAAAAACATATGGGTATTATTATTATTATCAAATCAGATGTGTATATATTATATTTTTGCGTGTAAACATTGTTATATTTGTTCATGTGTATCATACTTTTTTTCGTATCTCATTTGTAGGTATCTCATTGATAGGTATCTCATTGATTTGTATCTCATTGTGATTGTATCTCATTGTGATTGAGCATAAATTGTTAGATAAAACATCTTGTATAAGCAAACTGTACATTTAAGCATACCTCATTTTCATATTTTATCACTGTATGAGTGTATCTCGTTTGAGTGTATCTCATTTGAGTGTATCTCATTCGAGTGTATATCATTTGAGCATATCTCATTTGAGCATATCTCATTTGAGTGTATCTAATTTGAGTGTATCTCATTTGGGTGTATCTCATTTGAGTGTATCTCATTTGAGTATATCTCATTCGAGTGTATCTCATTTGAGCATATCTCATTTGAGCGTATCTCATTTGAGTATATCTCATTTGAGTGTATATCATTTGAGTGTATATCATTCGAGTGTATCTCATTTGAGCATATCTCATTTGAGCGTATCTCATTTGAGTGTATCTCATTTGAGTGTATATCATTCGAGTGTATATCATTCGAGTGTATATCATTCGAGTGTATCTCATTTGAGTATATCTCATTTGAGTATATCTCATTTGAGTATATCTCATTTGAGTATATCTCACTTGAGTGTATCTCATTTGAGTGTTTCTCACTTGAGTGTATCTCATTTGAGTGTATCTAATTTGAGTGTATCTCATTTGAGTGTATCTCATTTGAGTATATCTCATTTGAGTGTATCTAATTTGAGTGTATCTCATATGAGTGTATCTAATTTGAGTGTATATCTCATTTAAACATATCTCATTTGAGTATATCTCATTTGAGTGTATCTCATTTGGGTGTATCTCATAAGAGCAGAGTATTTGACTGTTTGGTTGTATCTCATTCATTCATATCTCATTTGACAGAATGTATCCAGTGAACTGATTTGATTGTATCTCATTTCTGTGGAAACCATATTTGTCAGTATCTCGTTCAATCATTCTACGATACACTATCATACTCAGATAAAAATAAACTCAACCCAGTCTATTGTTATGTAAATGTCCGAGAAATCGAGAGAGAGAGAAACGTTTTCCTTTTCTGTTTGTACATTTTGTAATTGTGTTGACTGAATGAGACTTAATGAGGGTGAATGTATGGAATTGTAATTTGTCGGATGTAGTCTATACCAATTTTTAAAATGTGATTTTTTATCTCTCGGAATTCTCGTTTCCTAGGTGACTTGGTCTGCTGTCGTAAATAGATATATTCGACTCGCAACCTTTGCTGTTAAATCTGTGTTTCCGTATATTTTTCTCCCAGATTTTCTGTTCGTTATATTGTTATGCTGTTTATTGTAAAAAAGGACAGAATTTCGCCTCTCGGCGATTTGCAGGAATTTAGAACTTTTAAAGATTTTGTTGAGCCTTTTGTATTGTATGATATTAAAAAAAACTTGATGGTAATGTAGACTATCCCCTAGGGGACTGATCTTTCAATTTCTTCTAAAAATGTCTTTCTTCCTTATGATGTTGTTTAGTTCTATTTCTGGAACAGTTTTGTTCTCTTACTAAAAGTAGAACTAAATTTATTTTTTTTTAATTATGTTTCATCAGTCTGACCATCTGACTCGCTTAACTTAGAAATAATATAGAATTGCTGTATACTTTTGACTCTGTAACTTTTTTACTAGTGGTCAAATCATCTGAAAAAGTTTACAATCAGGGATTTTAGGGTCCCTTACTATTATTGAAATGGGAACCAAAACTTCAAAATCTGGCCCATTTAGGGTCCCTTACCATTATTGAAATGGGATCCATGTATAATCCCTAATCATTATTGAAAAAGGGAACCAAACCAGTCTGTCTACGTAACAAAGTCTGGGATAAAAACAATCTTAATTGTGGAACATATCGCAGAGAAAAACAATAACTGTTTTTCTACATAAATACATTTTATGTTATGGCTGGAGGAAAAATTAGTTTGCCCTTGGTGACAGTTTTAGACTGTGCCTTGGAATATAGATTACATTTTAGACCATACCTCAAAATATGGATCTAGTTTATTGTTAGTTCTAGCCATGTACATAGTTTTTGATGCGAGAATTTTTTTGTCTCAAGAAATAATGACATAATAATTTCTATATCTGATTGATTTTTATGATATTTTTTTATCTTCTATAATCGTAATTTTATAAAAATGTCTGGTTCCTGGCTTAGTTACAATTTCATTAAATGGTCTGGTTCCTGGCTTTGAGTGCAGAAATGTTTGTGACTTAAAATAAACTGCAGGGTTTGTGACGACCAGTTCAAGTTCTGTTTTCCTAGTTGAGATGAGATTCTGTTTTAAGATTAACTTAAATTTATATATAATTTAGAATCATCCTTTCCTGATTTTTTGAAATTTCAAGATTAAAGGTCATGACCTCAATTTATATGTAGTAAGAAAAGTCGAGGTCATTTCTCGTAATGAGGTCAAAGTTAAATATTACATAGGTGGGGACCTTTAAAAATATCTTGCTATTGGTTTTGAATGTTAGAAAGTATGAGAAAATGTAATATTTAATTGGCCAGTTTTATATTGAAATTGTGATAGTTCAGTTATAAGGAAAAAAGGGGTATTGAAGGGCCCAATGAAAGGGGTTGTGAGGGTCAGAATTTAGGTTAGAATTGCACTCTAGGATATTTTAATATTGTTCTTTTAGAAATGACTTTGTGACTTTAGTGTGATATAGATAAAAATTAAGGTATATATTAAATATGAATTTTGATGAAAGAGGCGGAGCTAATACTTCATGTGGGAGGAGCTAAGACTTCATGTGGGAGGGGTCTAGAGATTTGGCTCCTCCTTCCACAAATAGACTCCACCCCCAATTGTGATGTATTTTTTACCTAGTTTTATTTTGGTGTAGAACTTTAACCCTTTATTGTGATACAAATGTTGTTAGTTATACAAATCAAAATATTTAGTAGAAGAATTACATATGTCAAAGGACGGGACATTTTGTGACTGTTTAGCTCGACTATTCAGAGAATAATCGGGCTGTATTACTCAGTTGTGCGTCAGGCTAACACTTCCTGGTTGAATTTTTAGGCGCAACATAATTATATCTTCGCAACCATTGAAGATATTAACTTGAAACTTTATTTATGTTTATGGGATACCAATTTTAGGTCATATACAGAGTTCCATAGCTATTGCTTTTGCTGTGACTGAATTGTGGCTATTTTCTTCATAGAAACTTGTGATTGTTTTGAATGCAATTTCTAGTTATTCTTATTATGAAAGAATCCACTTGAATTTTCACTCTTCTTGAACAGCTTGCATATAAATTATTAGCCGGATTTTTAACAAAAAGTTCAGCTAATAGTTTGGCGAAGCACAGGCCGGCGGTTGGGCGTCTGATGTCGTTCCACATTACATTTCTTGTTGATTTTGTTGAGATGGAAAAAACCTATATAGTTGAGCACACGGTCTTGGGACTGCTCTTGTTTTTTCTATTGTTAATTATTGGAGTAACGTTACAAACTACAACAAAAAGTGTTTAGATTTATAGACAAAGTTTAATTGACCGGTGATTGATTGAAGTGTAAATGACTACAAGTACTTACATGCATGATGGGATTGTTTTTTACACTGACGATGTTGAAAATTTTATTAAAAGTTGAAAAATA
The DNA here is from genome assembly GCA_025267735.1 of Mactra quadrangularis. NCBI lineage: Eukaryota > Metazoa > Mollusca > Bivalvia > Venerida > Mactridae > Mactra > Mactra quadrangularis. Next base: position 1,728,637 of record CM046310.1, read on the forward strand.
CCTCTGTAATTATTAACTGTTTAAAAATTACCCTTTTTATGCCTCACAATTGTTAGACAATACCTGTTTTGTGTTTTTTTATGGTGTAAAAGAATATTGTGTTGTTCCTTGTTATGTTTTTGTGTACATTTTCAATTTATTTGTTGTTTTTTCTATTTCTCTATTCCATTTTCTGTCTTGTTACATTTTTTCTTGAAGTGTGATTTTTATGTTGATAATTTGTCCCATTAAAGTAAAAAGGTACCATCTTATATAAGATAAAATAACAAGTTGGTACCTTTTTTGCATTAAGAGGGCGATATACTATTTTGGGGAATTGTTTTTCTGTGTCACTGTATGTTTTGCCAGTTTTGGTTAAAAATGCTGATTCAGCTATTTTTAGCTTACCTAAAAGTACATTAGAAATATCTGCTAAAGAAATGAAGTTAAATTAAATTCTTCTTAACAGAAGTACATTAGTGTTTAGTTATAACCAGCTTGACCACCTTGATTGTTGAAATATTGCTTAATATTGCTCATATGCTTAATTTGAGGAAGAATATGTCCACTCTGCAATTAAGACCATTTGATGGTCCTAATTGTGGAACTTTTAAGTTTAGGATATTGCCCGATTTGTCTGCAACCATCCCATGTGTCAATTCAAGACAAAATGTTGTTAATTTCTGCATAAATATCGGGGCAAACTGTCCTGGGGTCTGTTTTTGGTTTGGCATACTATTGGAAAAAAATACCGTAAAAAATGAAGAATCTGAGTTGAATTTTCTCATCAGTTCTTCATCTATCCTAGAGTTAGTCCGTAAAAAAATTAGAACCTACTGCTCTCAGACAATCAAATTCCAATCAATGAAAAAAAATCTCCGCCTGGATATGGCTTAGTTAAAATGCTATTTTTGTCGTTAGACGACCAATTTGTTCTTCACATGGTTCTTCTCTATGTGTTTTTGTACAAAAAAACGTGACAATTTTCCTTTAAATTACTTTTTATTCTTTGAAAGAACCATGACAATTCTTTAAAAAAAACCTGCGAAGAATATTGAGCTAGGGTGATAATTATTTTTTTCTTCTTCGTGAGTATTTTTAGGAAAAGTTGATTAGTATCGTTATATTTCTCCGTTGAAAATTGATACATTCGTCATGTTGTTTGTTTGTTTATTACATTGAGAGATGTATCGTGGGTAATTTCTATTTAATGCGGGGAAATTTAAATGCGGAGAAATTAATATAATGTCTGTCCGATGAAAAGCATAAAAAAAGTTATTAATTAATTTACATGAAATTGATATTCTAAGGATAAAATACTGCGGGTAAACGTGACTTTACGATAATAATGTTTTTAAAAAATGTTTTAATTATGAATCCGGAATGTTATTATAGATCTATGTTATATATAGTTACGATTCCTAAGAACTTGTTTATGTCTTACGCAATTGTCGTCTGGCGATTAGAATTTTTTTCTACATAATTTTTGTCGTCATGGCAACTTAATTAAATTGCAAAAAAAACCGAAGATAATGCAATAAGTAAAAAGAAAAGAAAATTTGTAATTAGATTTGTTTGCCTGTATACCGGTATACGTCTTGCTTTGGCGTGAAGATTGTGCCGGAAAAAATACCATCGATGGACTTTTCCACGCTGGTAAAATTAGTCGGCTTAATTTGATTAAAAAATTTTTCAAATGATATTAAAGATTTACTTGAGGAGTGAGGGCAGGGAGGGTGGTGAAAATCAAATTTATTTTAAAATTAATATATTGAAATAAAGGTAATAAGGATTCTAACTAATGGAATATCTAAATTTAGGTTTTCAGGATTTCTAAATTATAAATGGATTTATAGAGTTTAATTAAGATGGGGTTGTTTTCTTACTTAGATTAAACAAAATTAATGCGAAATAATTAGTTCGAAAGTGATAAAAGTATGAATAGGGAATTAGTTATTACTAATTTATTTTAGCTGGATTGTGACACAAGTTCTTGCAACTTATATAAATCACATTCATGTCTGCTGGCCTGCTGGTACCCAAGTACTGAGCTAGTAGGATAAAGTTTCTTTCTCAAGGAAATGACAGGGTTGGTTTTAAATAGGATTAGAACTTACGCGTTGCTTGACCACGATCGCTCCTGTGAAATGTTCTTATAAATTAATGTTTTTCATGACTTAACACGAATGACAGGATTTTGAGGGATTTCAGTTTTTAACTTATGCGGAGCTGGCTATCCAATGATTATCAGTTCAATGTTGTAACCGCTTGACCACGCCCGCTCCTGTTTAATAATAAATGTTCTCATAAATTAACGTTTTCTTGACTTAACAGGAATGGCAGGATTTTGAGGGATTTAAGTTTTTTTAATTTTCAACGCCAAAGCCGATGATGTCTTGAATTGTCAATAATTTAGGACTTGATCTCTTTAACTGAAGTGAATTTCTGTAAGAAATTGAAAAAATGAAATGAGTAGAAAAAAGCTGAGATAAGAAAATCACTTTCAAATAATTTTGTACTTTCGCTTTACTTTGTAATTTTCATTTTTTATTATTTCCTGTAAATGTTAACCTTTGACTTAATGTGATTGTCCATTTGTGGAGTAAAATGTGTTAATGTTGGGTCTAATTTCATTAAAAACACAGTTGTTTGAGAGATGTTATTTGAATGAATGTGTGAAACTAATCAGTCCACCATTAGTTCGTTTCATGTTCAAATTTTGCTAATCAAAAGTTCATATCAAAATAAAATACCAAAAAAAGCCATATTCATTATGCCTACTCATAAATTTATATTATTATTATTATTACAAAATTTTGAACTTTTTCTTATTAAGGTAGAATGCCCCTCATGTTAAGTTGTTGTTCAAAAACACTCTCCGTGTTGCTTGATGAGATGTCATAAAATATAGTCCGAATTCACATTAAATGGGTTTTCTGCAGTAGAACAAAATTTAAGCACAAATTTTGATGACAAAAAAAGTTTGTGCACCAATTTTGATGACATGACAAAATTTGTGCACAGAGTAGAATGACCAGACAAAATTTGTGCACAGATTTTGATGACATCACAGAGCATTACCAATTTTATCCAAGAAGCATTATGGGGTTACTACCTTAAAATTTAGCATGTGTTCATTAATCTATATTTATTTTATAGTCTTTTATGCACATTTCATCAAAATTTCACTCACAAAAATGTTTTAGCTAAGCTACAGTGCCATGGTAGTTTCTTCTATTGCGGATGATGAATTTCTCCCGGTGACATTTCTGAATTTGCTTCTCATTGGCTGAATGATTTAAATAAGTGATTCTGATTGGCTGAAAGAAAAGTGATTCTGATTGGCTGAGAGAAAAGTAATCTCTTTTCTGATTGGTTGATGGTAGAGAAAGGTCTTATCTGATTGATTTTGATTTAAAACAAATTCTGATTGGCTGAGAAAGAGCCATTTCTGATGGGTTTAGAAAAAGAAAGCTCTTATCTGATTGGTTTTAAGTTTTAGAAAGATTATTCTGATTGGATGAGTGATAATAAAGCTCATTTCTGATTGGTTGAAAATAAAAAAGGTCTAATTTGATTGGCTGATTTTGAAAAAAGAGCAATTAACAATGCAGTGTGTGAAAATTGTTGCTTACAGTATGTTTATATAGTGAATGTGTCGGCTTATTGAGCATTTTATATTAAAGTTTGCCTACTGTTTCACTTTGTGATAACTTTTAGCCTAGAATAGCTTTATAATAAACCATTTTATCATTATCAACTCACTTTCATACCGATATTTCATCATTAGAGATCATTTTCATATTACCTCATTTGCATATGACCTTCATTTGACCTCTACACTTTGATCTCCTAGGCAACGGTTGTTAGGTGCTGTGTAACTATTCACTGCAACCGTGTCATATTTCGGAGATGTATTTTTGTACCACTGTTAACCCTTTCTCTTTTTATATTTTTACACTAGATGAGCATGCTTTCTTCTTAGATGTTTTTATTGTACTTGAATGGTTGCCATAGTAACCCCTTAAATATGCTTCCAAAGCTGACCCCCTGGCCCCTTTTTTCTAAAAATAATGTATAGTGATAAATCTCTTCTACAAAATATGATGCTTGAAAAACAGTGGTGTTCTTTATTTTGACTTTTTGTGTTGACCTTCAGTTGACCTTGAAAGGTTGGAAGGTCAAGGTCATTTTAAATGACCTAAATAATTATGAAGTATTGATCCGATCAGAATTTTCATGAAGTGTTGCCTTAGAACACAGAGGTGGATCACATGACCTTAAAAATATTACGCAAAAGGCAGACCTTCTTTTAAGGGAAGGGGTCAAGTTGAAAATTTGAGGTCATGGCCAGGGTCATGTGACCTTCACCTTGTGTTAGAATACCAAGCTGTGATAATGTTGGATATTCCATTCCTATGTGTATATTTTTATGAGATTTTATATGTATTATAATTAGTACAATGTACTGGAGGATTATGGGATGGAATATCGATAAAAAAATGTGCATATTGTTTTGATATTTGAAATTAATCAAACGTGATATTATAATCTGAAGTGTTGTGAAACGAGACTGTGTTGTTGTTATGGTGACGATGATGATGATGATTTGTGATAGAAAATGTATGATCCGACTAAATTACTTAATCTTGCCTATGATTGGTTGATTTGAATTTCCATCGTCCAATCAGATCATTGCTTTCATAAAATTTGAAAGTTATGAAAAGATGGCTGTTTTTTGCAGTAATGCTTTGACGAAGTAGGTATTTTCAATACAATATGGAAATGCCGATTAGAATAGGATCTCTGTTTGGTTATTTTTTAATGAAGATGTTTTCAGTTTTGAAATCTAAAAATAGAATTTATTATCTGTTTTTGATTTACCTTGGTTAGGAAGGATCAAGCAATTTAGTCAAATTAAAAATGAATATTAATTGAATACAAAATGTACTTGTTAGCATTTTTATATAACTTAATAGCTTGTTCGCATTGACCTGAGATGGTTGTATTAGTATGAGTAACGTGCTGCAGTAACATCACTTTGACTAATTTTCCATGGGAAATTGTATTATACATCTCAAGTCAATCTGTACAAGTTACATATACTTTAGTATGCCACTGTTTTTCATGCATCTATTTTGTGGGAAGACGTTTGCCCTTTCGCCCTTTGATATGGATATGGGACAACTCAACCCGTAGACAACTCTACCTGCTGGTAGGGATAACTCAACTCATGCACGGAGACAAATTTTTTGATACATGTTGAGTTGTCCACTGGTTGAGTTGTCCTGACTTATGGGTTGATTTGTCCTGACTTCAGGTTGAGTTGTCTATGGGCTGAGTTGTCCTGGACTCGATATTTTTGTATTAGTTTTGTTAACTATTGAACATGTGAACCTTCTTTATTCCTGTGTTTTATGTAGCCTATAGACAATGTTAATGATTTGTTTAAATAATTTAGCCAGATTTTGGCATTGGTAACCAAAAATGATTTTATACAGTGTGACAATGATCTTTAGTCTCATACAGGTGCATGTAGGCGTGGTCAATGTACAAAAAAATTCTTATAAGTAGACGGATTTGAATACCACTTGTATGTGGTTGTTTTTGAAATAATAATTTTAGAAAAGCAATAATGTCATTTTCAAAATTGTAGCCACACCTTCTAAATACCTGTATGGGACTAGTGATCATTGCTGATTTGTATATTTACTGATTTGTTATGGACATAAAAATACATGTATACAATTGTTTCCAAATTTTTGATGAATAATTATGTTGTAATTTTTAATGATTTTATACATTGTAAAAAATGATTTTATGTAGCATTTTGTTTCATTACATGTATTTAGAAATATTATTTTCACTAATTTGTGACTCTACAATTTTATATTATAGAAAATCTGTTCCATTTAATGGAAAAATTACAACAAATTAAATTGTATTATTATTAAAAACTGTTTTTACAAAACTTACATTCATTTATTTGTACATTAGTGATTCCATTTTTTGTTTTGTTTATTTTTTTCTCTTTGATTCAAATTTTCATCTTTTTTTAGAATGGTTCTCAGCCATTTCTGTTATGATTGTGAGGCAAAATACACAATTTTGTAAACCAGTCTGTTAAATTTCAAATTTAAAAATCAAAGCACTGACAGTCTTGATTTAAAAATCAAAGTACTGGAAGTACCTCAGATATTGATCTTAAATCAAAGTGCTGAAAGTATAGCATTCTGAAATTTTAAATAATTCTTTAAGCTTCTCTTATATTTCTATGAACTCATATCATATGAACATAAACTTTTATTTGTCATTTTCCCTTAAAATTAAAACATTGAAAATCATTTTGGCCATTATTCATTTTATCATTTGTTTCATACCAAACATTGTATATCAAGTTAAAATACTGTTTAAAATGAATGTAGAAAAAAAGCTTTTTAAGTAAGCCATAGATTTTGTTTTTCATTTATATTTTGCATCATTGTAGAATTTTCTGTACTTATATTGTGATTTGTGATTAAAAACCCTGTGTTTTAATAAAACCCTGTGTTATAAAATTGTGTATTTTGTGATTATCTGTTTTATATATATAAATGTCTAAATTGTCTTCGTTATGTCATACTTTTAGCTTATAGTTTTTTTTCTGAATTCTGCATAGAATAAATCATAATTCATACTTGATACATGTGTTGTTCTCATTCAATTAAATCCAAATTTAATTTAGGGGTCCACATTAAAGGTCATCCTAATACCCCTGATGACCTATATTTGGGTTCCGGCAACTTGTTACTGCTAGTAAACATTTAGTTCAGGCAAGTGAAAGATATAGCTGTTTGTCTAACTTGGCAACCTAGTTTGAAAATTAATGTTGAGTCCTTGAAATATTTTAACTCCTGTATGCTAGCCTTTGCTAGCTTGAAGGCAAAGAAAGTACAAGTGCCATTTTATAAAGCGGCTACATAGAGTTAAACAAATAAAATGGGTTCAGTCCTCTTTCTTTTGTTTACCTACAAAACCTTGTTTTTAACCCGGATCAATAGCACAGATTGTAGGGAGCCAGAATTAGGAATCCCATGTCCTGAAGAGGGTATGGTTCGAATCCCACCCTGGGAGGTTATACCCTTCCATGAAAATTTGACAACAGTGTCGATTTTCCTCCATGTATTAGATAATATGGAGAAGTTTACGGCCTTGTGGAAGGGTAGGTGAGTACTGGTGATAGAAAAGTGTCCCAGAAACCTATAGTAGGAAGACCTGGCTGTAGTATATATGACTTTAATAAGAGTTTAATACAACATTAAAAAAAACACCATGAAGTTGTATTCATGTGTGACAGGTTAATAAAATAGGACTGTAAGTCAACCCTACTAGTTAACAACAACAAAAATAAATATATCAAATTATATGTACCTGTTACATACGTTCTCAGTAGTAAAGTACATTGACCCCCTTATAAATCCTAAATCAAGATGTTTCATATCATATATTTTATAATGGATGAATTAATATACCTATAAACTGGTACAGGCTAGTATGTATATCATACTAATGGTTTTTAAAACCAAAAAGCGAACAACTATGAAATTCATACATGTACTTTTATTTATACATATTTACATATTTTTACATGTACATTTTCATATTTATATACATGACTTAGTGTATGATACAATGATACCCCAACAACAGTCACGTTACGACTATGTTGAATTTGACTCTGACAGAGTCGGACAATAATTCTTGGACACTTAGTAGGTAATCTTCAATGGAAAATGCACATTATTGTTAATATCGTACCCAATAACAGTATTAGTAAAGTTACACTGTAAATGCCATCTTTTTTATTTCAAAATCTTGCTAATTTCGACGATTTTAAGCCCTAATTACTTAATTCAAGCCCTAATTACTTAATTAAAGAAGAAAAATGTCCCTTTATTAAGAGTAGTCCGCTATTAATACCATTGAATTTTTATGGTCCTAAAAGTGGATCATAACTAGTTGCTGTTTTTATGTGTTAGCTGACACTTAAAGGTTGAGGTTAAAAATATATACGATAAGAAAGAATGTTGGATTAAACATTTGGTGCCATTCCCTCATTAAGCGCCCTTTCTCTATGACATGGCCTATTTTAACATGTTTGCACAAGATCAATTACAATGTCAACAGAGTATAGTTTACATTCCCAATTTTCAATTCCATATTTTCAAAAAGGAGAGTATTTGCTCGTTAAGATGAAAAAAAACAACAACGAACTACAGTAAGGCATATTTTCAATGACCGCTTGTGTGAAAGGTGCTATTTGTTTAAAGTTATCAAATGACAACAGCGGCTGCGTTCGGCTAGTTCGATTTTCAGTACACTTATACCCACATCTTAAGATGGTGGAAAAATGATAAAACTTCACCTCATTACTTTTATTCTAAATGGACATTCAAGTTACCATGCCGTGCTATTCAATGTCACCCGGCTATTTTTCATCCAAGTTTCGGCAAAGAGGTTCCGTAGCACAGCATTTATAAATGTGACACATTTAGACGCTAAAATCACTTTCCAAAATGGCACAAAATGTAAAAAAATAAGCGTCTGCATTGGTTTTGCAATGATCATTCTTTTTGTATTCATAGTCGTGTCTTAAAACCGGTTTATGGACTAAGAGCTTCTACTCTTTATAAGTTCTTGCATAACGCTGATATTCAATAAGATGGAACATTTAATGTTCCATGTGATACTGAGTAAATACAAAGTATATAAGTACTCAGCATAATATACAAAAGTGACACCCATGACGGTCACTCAACTTAATATCAATCCAAAACGTTTGAATTCAGGCTATTGTATTTGTTTCTAATTAAAACATGATTTAAGACTGTTTGTTGACAAATAATGATGATAGATACTTAACCAATTGTTTACTAACAATTATGATGAATGATAGATCATATAGACATTAAAAATCCATGAATTATTTATGTTTAAACTTCTCGTAAAAATTACATCACATGACACTAAACAAATGATAAAATGTTAATAGCCTAGCATGAAAAATGTACGCATTGATATTTAAACGAGTGGATTAATTTCTCGTCCTTCTTTTTATTTCTACATTTTGGAGGATAGTCACTGCTTAACGATCTATTAGAACGCAATAAATGCATTTTTAGTTCTTCCAGAGCAGTTGAAAATCTAACCGCACAAACATCACTCTTTAAATACACCAAGCAATTCACATGCTTAGACACTTAACCCATCGCCAATTAAGGTAAAATCTGACTCCGCGTAAAAAATAATTTTGAGTATGAACACAAATCATTTCAGTGCTTTGATTTTGGTCATGACATTTTTACACTGAGAACTGTGTCGTGTCCGTTAAACGACCGACCATATGACATTATTTTACCGATAAATTCTCATTATGATTTTCAGATTCGTAAATCCATACATCTCAGCTACAAATTCTAAGAAAAAGCCAGTACAGATGGTTGAAAAGCTAAGTTGAATTGAATAATGTTTCAAACTACATATACAGAGTAGAGGCGATCTTTTTGACAAAACGAAAGTCTATCTCTCGTAAAATATAATTACACGTATATATCTACGTTTTTTTGCCCTTTAATACGTTTTTACGAGCATGGATTATGCATAATAGATGTAGACCTACATAAAATTCTTGGAAAAAATATTGCTCATCATAACTGATTCCTTTTCAAGAAAAAATGTCGTATATTCTGTATAATAATTTTGCGCGGTTTGGTTTTATGGTGGTTGACGCCAATCTTTCGTCAAGTTCTTTCATAAAGCTGCGACCAGTCGATGTACTCATTGTTCCAGAAAAGGTTTTGATTTCTGAGCCTAAATGTTTACTGCCGCAGAAATAACCTACTCTACGTTAAATTTGAAATAAAAATCACATGTAAATGCCTTTACTAAAATCCGTTCGCCATAAAAAACTTGTCATTTCAACTTCCCCTCCCATTGTTTATTGAGCTTCGACCTTGACCTATTTTACATAACAGTTATGCCTTTGGTTTAGAGACTTTTTTACGCGTAATAATGAATGGCATGATAAATTTCACGTCATAATTGTCATGAATAATTCATTTTTTTTGTCATATAGTTTTTAATTAATCATTTACCTGACAATGAATACTTCCACCAAAAAGTGACATAATTTGTTCCGTAATTAATCACTTTGTTTCGAGATTAATGAGCACTCGTCCGTTTATTGTCTAACGAAATGAAAACATCTCTTTCATACATTCAATGCACTTGTAAATACGCCCAGGTACTAAAATAATAAAAATGAATTATGTTTGTCATTATTAAATTAAGTAAACAAACTGTTTGACAATGTCCATTCAAAACTTCTCACAGTGCTTTATAAAGGGAAATAACCGCTGCGATTGTGTCCATTCATTTCACAGTGTGACGTCGTCAGAAATGTCGTCTTACGTCATTATAAGCGCAGTATGCAAGGCGCACCTGCAAGACACGATGCTGGAAAAAGTGAACATGGTACCAATTGCTCATGTATTAAATGTTAATGTACATAATGTGTTATTTATATAGTTTCGTGACTTGCATAGAGTGACTCAAATGCTGTATTCGAAGCACACGTTTTGAGACTATGAGTTAGAGGCCTGATAAGCTTAAACAGCTAGCCAATCGAAATTCTCGACAAATAGATTAATGGTTTTTATCGAAACAAACAAAACACATTCACAAGCTTTGAGACTGAGTACAAGATAGATTTTATCCAAAAAAATGTCGAAACTCCTAATTGATAGACTAATGAATATGTTTAATTCTCAAAATGTATTATACACGACGAGTCTTTAATTCTCAACCATGACAACGGTTAAAAAATATTTTTATTGAAAATATATTTTCTACAAGAATACAAAGCAGCGGCTGTGGCGTAGTGCTAAGCATATCTGACTTCGAATCCGGAGATCGCAGAATCGAGCCCGGTTGCAGTAGGTCATAACCTATACATGAGTTGTCAGCCTCGAGGTAGGTACTGGGTTAGTACTGCTGATAGAAAAGTGTCCAGGAAACCTATAGTAGGAAGAGTTGGCCGTCATTTATATGACCTAAATATGTGTTGAATACGACGTTAAAAAAGCCCCCCCCCCAAAAAAAAAACCAAAAAAAAACAGAGTACAACAGTACCATCTTGCATCTTTTTTACATTCATGTTATTTTTCGATATAACGTTTGAACTTCTCTCGTATTTACGCAAATGTCTGGAATTGAGGTTCGTTAACCTTCTCGGTAACTTTTATTTATGATTAATTTCGACTTTGCATCATAAGAATTACAATGGTTCAAGAAATGAAAAGAATAATTTTCTAAGAGATTCTTAATCTAGCTAAACTGGTCTGCTTTGGGATTTTGTACTCACGTTCGAAACATGGTTTTCTATAACGTCCGCGCGTGTGGTGTTTTCTATTAGTTCGCGCGAGTGACGTTTGCTTTGTATTTTACGTTCGGGCTTTGCATTTTTAACAAGATGTAAACGTATTATACTCTCGGTCGTTTAGATGCTGTTTTACACATTGTATATTGGGATACATTTCATCTACTAAGGCATAGGGGTTCCCCAGTTTTTCGCACGCTATATTATTAGTGGGTGTTCTCTCACGTTCGTTTGACATGTTTTCTATTGCGTTCGCGCTTTGATGTTTTTCTATCACGTTCGTCAGGAAATAATTTACTGCATTTTTACGGCACACATAAGCTGACTTGAATGTACGTATGTTCAGGACTCAGTTTACAACTCTAATACGGAAGTCATATTTGCTGTATATAACTTCTTACATTGAAGTCACCAACGTGTAAAAATGTGCTTGTTTTATTTGCTTTTAAATCGTGTATCAACAACTTTCGGATATTTACGACGGATGATTCACCTTACTAACTTTCTTTGACTGATTTTACCAGCACTAGCTTAATCTCTCCGCAGCGGTTTTTCAAGTTGCAGAGCGTGACGTAAGCACTGTGAGGAGTTTGATACTAGCTTGCCTGTCTATAAAGATCCCACAACTTCTCTCAAACCGCCGAGTCGTATTTTGAAGTTGATTATACCAACAACTGGGCTGGGATCGCTCATTTTTAATTGTACAGAGTAATTTTCTGTGAGTTTTTAAGCACCTATAAGGGGTCTGCTTTGGGATTTTACACTCACGTTCGCAATGCGAGTCTTTCAATTACGTCCGCGCCAGGGTTTTTCTATCACGTTCGCGCGAGTGACGTTTTCATTTACTCAACGTGCGTGTGTATAGTCATAAAAAATACGAAAACATCAGTTCCAATTGTGTGATAAAAACAGCTGTTATGTTTAGACAGACATACTTTTCTTATCAATCTATGCCAGAGCAATTTTTCTAGACTAAATCATATTATATTTCTCTCTCTCTCCGATTCTCCGTTTTTCCCCTCAATTCTCCTAGTTTAAACTGACCAGAGCAGATAAACATTTTTTATCTTATTTTTACTGGAACGATGTGTCTGGATTTTTGGCTCTCAATTCCACGAGAATCAATATAATTTGACCCAGATTATATACGGCATTGTCTGGCGAGAAAGAAAATTGCAAAATTGATTTTTTCTTGAGCTAGTCAGCGTCTGACCATTGCATGTTGGACAAAAAAAAACGTATCTATGATATGTACTGTTATATCTACAGTTGTGGTAAACTTCCATGGTAACCAGGAAATTCGATAGAAGTCTGTATTTATAGAATGTTGATTCCACGCCGAGTTGTGATCGAGTTAGACGTTGTTTTTTCTGTTTGTGTTTACCCTCAAACTTGAGTTTGCTGCCACTCTGTAAGCAATACTCTTACTCCGGCAGCAAAGATTAAAATCTAATATTAAATTGTTCTAATTGACGCAGGTATACTGTATTAAGCGTGGCACTTGTCTTTAGCGACCATTTAAAGGTGCGCATGAGGCGTCCGATGTGTGGCCGCTTGAAACGAGTTAGGCTGTAGTCTAATGTACAACTGATCTGATTTTTTTGTCTGGATATTGTCGATGAACATTGTTTTATTATTTAAGAGGTTTTTGATGCTAAATATAATTACATGGTTATACGATGCCGTTTGATTATTGAATCAGTATCTATATGTATGTATGTATGTATGGGCTATGACTAATGAAGGCCTATATATAGGATTTTTGGCATCGTGGGTGGGTAGTGGGTAGGTTGGTGCTGGGGAGGGGGGGGGGGGTAAGGAGTAAGGGGTGAGCACATGGAGAGGGGTATGAGGTAAGACATTTTCTAGCTCGGGGGAATATGATGATAGGGTTTACTTGAATAAGAACATGATTTGCTCTTTCTTGTTTAACATGTTCATTGCTTAGAGAGTCAGAGAGAAGTGGCCATTTTCAAGATTTTCTCTCTTTTATAGTTGAACCCCGGCCTTTAATATGGGATTAGTGTGGTATAACCAATATCGTTCTGCTATACCGTTGATCTTGGTTATTACACAATCCAGCGATTTTTGACGATTTTTTACATCCAAATATTAATTTTGAGAATATGAATGTCCTTATATTAAATCATTTCACTATTTAGACAATACATTCTGATCATTCTGGTAGATGTAAACACTTAATGTCAGCATAATGAGATTAGCAAATAGAGATCGCAAAAATTATATCAGCAAAACAGTTGTACTATCAGCAAAATAAAATCAGTAAGCGAGATCAGAAAAATAAGATCAGCAAAATGAGAACAGTGAGCGATATCAGCAAAATGAGACCAGTGAGCGAGATCAGCAAAATGAGAACAGTGAGCGATATCAGCAAAATGAGAACAGTGAGCGAGGTCAGCAATTGAGAACCGTAAGTGAGACCAGCAAATTAGCAATTCAGCAAAATCAGCAAAATGACACTAGTGAGTGAGATCAGCAAAATGAGACAAGTATCTGTCTATGCAAATGATAAAAGCGAATAAATTTTCAGTAAGAATCTGACAGAAAAAGTAGCTCAGTTATGAATTGGTTGGTACTCACAAATGACCAACGCCATGTTGGTTTGAGTCCCAATAATTGATTAGCGTAGGGAATCAGAGGGCGGTGTGGATACTTGGAAATATTGTTGGCTACGATATTTTCACAAAACAGGAAAAGTAAACTCATATAATATAGGTAATTTTTATGTATACATTGCATTGACAATAATGTTGAATTTCCTTCATTAATGAGGTCTTTGGATTTTTAATAAGGTCTTTGGATTTGTCGGCCTTGTGAAAGGGTAGGTGTGCACTGGTTATAGACAAGAGTCAGAGAAAGCTAGGTTAGGTGCGCTGGTCGCCGTAAAATAACCAAAATTGTGTTGACAATTAAATCGGGTATAGATATGTATACATGGTAGCTTCGAGTTTTTTTTCATTATTATTACGAGAATGATAATATAGAATTTATAACTATCAGTAACTAACTACATAACAAAACATGACTAGTACGAGAATAATAATGTGGAATTTATTCAGCAACTGCGTAACAAACATGACGTCATTGTCGCGTTATTTACATCAGAAGCAAATATCCCTTGGCAAATATGGGACTTTTTTTATTGTTTATGCCATTGAATAAGATTATGGGACATAGCGGGGCTAATTGAAATCACCAAATATACATATTCAAGCTTTGTTTCGTCTAATTAGAAATGGCAAAAACGTCTGTTCCTCGGAATATTTATGAAATTAACTAAATGACTGAAGCACGCATACTAGTAGAAAAAAATACATTTAGTATTATATAAATACAGAGCAACTTGAGAAGGCTAAGCATCTTTTGGACCGAAATTTTATTGAACCATTTAACCAAAATCGTGATCCGGAGTGAAAATTATACAGTTAAGATTTTTTACAGCCTTCCTAATTTCGCAGGTGTTTGCATTTTTTCTAGCATTCTGTTGCATTTTCAAAACTGGGAAAAGCGAAAACAGTGCGCAATTAAGGTGAAGTTTTGATTTCACAGGTCGCACTATAAACATGTTATTCTTTATCCATGCCAAAAATCCACTTAAAAACAAACAGAATATACTAAAAACCCTCCCACGGTCACCGTACGTACTCTAAACAAATGCTACGATAAGTGATATGTATATTTCAACATCACAAAGTAGGTCAGAAGAAAATTAGCATGATGTACATATCGTGTTCAACCACCTCTTAGTTCGTTGACCTACAAAAACATGACCTGAGATGGCCTTCAATTGAAAACAAGAAAGACAACTCGTGTAAATTTAATTATACCTGCAGGATTTCTCTCCCTTTAATAAGGATTTCTGCTTCATTTTCAAAGTAAAGTTAGCTATTTTGCTGCAAAATAGAGAAGGAAACAGTCTTGAAAGGTAAGTTAAGACAATTATATCTCTTTAAAGTATATTCTTAAACATTTGACTGTTTCGTCTGCCCTTGATTTCACTTTTAAAATAAAAAATGAAGGAATTACTATTTCTTTCGGAAAGAAATAGTAATTCCTTCATTTTTTATTTTAAAAGTTTCTTTGTTTAATGCTTTAAAAAACAATAGTTTGTGATCATAATATTTTGAGTTTAAATTTATTTTCATTCTTTACAATAATAAACGTTTTAAAAAATCAGATTTTATACAGGAGAAAATATCATTTTTACAAGGGAACTAATCAATAGGTGTACTTTTTAAATTTTGGTACGAGTTGTCTCCCTTGGACTACTGGCTTACTTCATAACTTATACGGTATTGTAATTTATGTCGCTTTCATTTGTTTATCTTTCATAGAATGATAAAAAGAAGAACTTTTGAAATGGTATTGATTGAACTGTTACAACATACAAACACATTATACCTAACATTCGTTATTCTATGCAAAAAATGTGATATTAACCGCGCATGTAGACGACCTCGTCATTAAATTTATTAGTAAAAGTTTAAACCGGCCCCCGAATTGACCAATCAGAATTTAGGTCACAACTTTTAATGGATGTAATCAATGCGTTTGTGACGAATTGTAAAGATCGACTGAATTTTGATTTCTTGTGGGGAGATCGTTCACAGAAAAGACCAATGAGGGTTTGTATCTAAAGAACAACTCATATTATATCAGTCCCAATCGTCATCAATATTTCGTGATGTCATTTTCGTCTGAATTATTAATCTCCGAAACCATTGTCGTAGCGCCATGTTTTTGTCAAGCGTTTTTTTTCAGTCATCTACGTTGTACCAACATTTCGAGCGTTGTTCTAACGTTGAATCCTGATTATCGATCTGTGATTTCCCGTCTGTGTTGAAATATCCACTCATTTTTCACATATTTAATTCCTATTATGGCCAAAGAAAGGATGGGTCTGGTGTTGTTGAATTCAATTTTTCTCTTGGCTCTCTGACTCACAACTGTGAACAAAAATTAAATATTCAAAATTTCATATCAAATTAAATGCGAGGTGAGACATTAAATGTTCTAGTTATTTTTTCATTTGTCGAATGAATGTTAATTTTATTCTCGAATCTTTTGTTATCAATGTTGATAGTCCGGGTCGATTTGACTCTGAGCGGTTGGTCAAATCATTCACTCCCTGTTTTTCTGTTTTGACATTATGAAAAATATAAATGAGATGTCAGTTAAACGTGACCTGTCTGTATTAAACAACTAGTCCAAATGGAATTGTCTGCCGTACAATGAGGGCATCACAAACATTTTTTGAAATATCTCCCCGAGTTATTCTAATTTATGCCAACAATTGTCTGATCAAAACAATATTCTTGAAATTATTTGTCTGCACTGCAGTTTAGTCTTTTCTTCATCACTCACAGCATACCTGAAGTTTAATACAGTGTCAGAATACCTTTTCAAATAGAATAGTTTTTATAATGAGTATCTGTTAAGGAGTTAAAACTTTGGCTGATCCCCTTAAATTCAGGTCATGGTTATATTCTAATCCAGTAAATTATTCATATAGAACTGCTGTATGTTCAATTACCCCAAACTTCCGCAATGTTAGGGTCAGGACCACTCGACCCGAGAAAACTCAATACCTCATGAACGGTTTGAGTTTCCCAACTTAGGGTTGAGTTATCCACAGGTTGAGTTGTCTTCAGGTTCAGTTGTCCCGTATCTGTAACGTTCGCTAACAGTCGTTACTAAACACGCGGCTGAGCCAAATGTGATTAACACATAAACACATGGTTTGTTGGGCTGACTGTTACCATTGATTTGCCTTTGATGGCTTATGCAAATATTTAATGATGTATTTATCTTGTAATTTCAGATGCCATTAGTCAAATTAAATAGGTCATACAGTAGGGATTCTTCTTATGAAGATTCTAAATATAGAAGGAGAAAAAGAAGACACAGTCATGAAAGGAGCAGAAGGTTTGTTGAATTATACCTAGACAATTTTACTGAGCATCTTCCTATTTAATTTGTTTTATTAGGCATGAAGAACTCAACATTAAGTGGCACCCAATGGACCTTTCCATGACCTTACATATTAGCATATTTAACAAAGGTTTACAGTTATATTTTGTCCCACAAACAAGGTGTTAACAAAAGAGCACATGGTTATATTTGCGGGTAAATGTATTGTTATTCAAATAAAAAGGTCGCACTCGGAATGGTCCATTGCCCCAATGACCAATGATTTTTTACACGGTCTAGCCAGATTTATTCAATGTGAGCCCTGCTCTTCATCGAGAAGTAAAATTAAGTTCTTGTATAATACCTGATGGTATTAATGTAAATTGATTTTATTTCTAGTTGTGACTACATGTATATGAAATCAGTAGTTCTGACAAGCCCAATTCTAATTTTGTTTACCCCAGCTTTGTGTAAGTAGATTAAGGCTATGACTGTATTGTCTCTCTAAAGTGAGCTCTTCTGCAAGAAGTTTGGTTATAGTGAATGTCAATCTTACCTAACTGTAACTTGATTTATTTCCAGTTGTGATGGACACAAAAGAAGACGCTCTCGTGATCGTGACGGATACAGGGATGATTACAGCAATGACAGATCTCGACATTGTTCATATAGAGACAGATCTCGTAGCGGAGATCACTACAGTCGGAGAGACAGTTACAGTAGAAGACATTACGAGAGCGACCACAGTAGCCACTATCATTCCAGACCTAGCAGTCACAGCTCAAGTAGGCGGAGACATAAACATCGTAGACACAGAAGGAGGAGTTACAGACATCGTCGTCGGTCTTCGTATGGTTCGTCAAGTCAGGTGGGTGGAGTTTTAGTTTAGCGGTCTATTATCCCCCTAGAATATGTTACATGGCCGAAGACAGAATTCAGGTTACAGTTTTTTATGTGAAATGTTTGATTTAGTGAATATAACTTTCTAAATTAGGGATGCTTATTCTTTTACTTGAGTATTTTTAGTTTAAATACTATGGATTCAGAGTTGAAAATGTTTTTGGAGGTCTCTTGGTTAATCATACTTTGAATGTTGAATTGCATTGAATTATTTTTAAAATGAAATGAACATAAGCTCCTTAACTTACTTTTCAATCTACTTGAAAATAAAGTCTCTTAAATATTTACTGTACAAATTAATGCAGTAGTATGGTTGCAATATAAGGCATTCGATAAATTTCCGACTTTAATTTTTAAAAGTTATTGATCCGGTCTTTTTCTATGATGCAATGTTCAAACGCTGTCTTTACAAATGTCGATATGGTCACCTGAATTTAAAATATTGACAGATATGTATAACTGCTCAGTTGGAAACGCTCCTGGGTATCTGATGGAGCTTCTGTCCACTAAAACTTCCAAACGACACTATGGAACTCAGTTTCGTCAGTAGGGTGCTATGTGGTTCCTCATAATAGTAGGAAAACATTTAATGACAGAGATTTCAATCAGCAGGTCCACAGCTTTGGAATGATCTTCCACTCCGGTTGAGGCAATGTAATTATATATCGATGTTTTCAAAAAAAGGACCAAAAACTAATTTATTTCAAAGATATTTTCAATAGTTAATCATGTATACATTGTAACTATGTAACAATGTTAAATATGTGTTGTAAGTGTAAAACGCCATCAAATAAGTTTCTTTAAGGTAGAAATAGGTGTTTAAGAAAATAAAACAAGTTTCAAGTTTCTGGCTGAAATTATGGGATAGTTGGATTGCATCATTCATTTTGGCTATCATATTATAGTGGAACACTATATAAGAGGGGTACTTTGTAATTTTAACTCTGAATTCTGTCTCAGTCTTGTATACATTGAGTGATTCCCTTCATTAAGGCCAAACTGATATATGAATTAAAAAAATATGTTTCTCGTCCCCTCCATCATGTCTTTTATATTTGCAGTCTTCTGAATTGGTAAGTATTGGCTTAATATTTTATTATAGACAAAGATTAAGTCAATTATAATGTATAGGATAAAAATATGAGCTTAAAACAATAGTTCTAAGAAAGTACGAGTGTAGCTCGTTTTAAGGAAGTACGAGTGTAGCTCGTTTTGAGAAAGTACGAGTTAAGCTCGTCTCAGTGTTTTGATGCCATTTTAAAACGTATTGACTTATAGGTAACTGTTTGCTTATTAATTACTTGATACGCTTGAGTTCTTAAGGCTGTCTACTTTTCTTGTGTTTTTAAAACACATTGAGATGAACGGCACGCCTTTTCTGCATGGACTCGTATTGAAAAGCAATATTTGATTGTTGAAAAATGCCGCAAAGTCTGTCTGATGGGTTTTGAAACTTAGACCAAAGTATTGCCTCGACTGTTTGAATATTTGCTACAATGATGTCATATCTAAAGGCCTCTATTCTGATCTAATGATAAAATGCATCAGAGGTGTGGAATTCTAAATTATGTCCATTTGCCATGGACACGGGAATGCTTAAATCTTGCTTTGTACTCTGCCTGATTGTCTCATGTCAAATGTGTATAAACTGCACTAAGTCAGTACTGGTACACCATACTTTGTGATTGATGAGAATGGCATTTTAAGTACACCATAGTATGGTATATAGAATTGAATATTGAGAAATTAAGATACTTTGTTGAGCAACAAAGACTTATTTTATGTTGATAAAATAAATGTAAGTATTTTTGTATGAGTTGATACGAATATTAAAACAGTCTTGAATTGATTTTAATAGATAGAAGCTCACTTATTGATTGAATTTTATAAAATATTGGAAATTTCAGAGGGAAAGTTAGAAAGAAAGCGGGGGATACCAAAATTTTTAGCAATTTGTTGAAACTTCATTGATCTTTGAAAAAAATCTGAAATTTTTCATTACCACATAAATGAACTATTTTGTTTCATTTTCTTGCATTTGACTTGCAGCAAAAATGAGTTTTAAAGGCCATACTATTAGCAGTATGCTATTAAAAGTTTTGGATTGCATTAATTAAATAGGTAACTGTTAAAAATGAATCTCCCCTGTGGCTTTCCATGCAACCTCTATGCGTCTATGTCTTGCCGATTAAAATACTAAATTAATATCAATTTATTTGCCATTAGGATATGAATCAAATCTTACATAATTATGAAGCTGATTTTATGCATAAAAATTATTTTCATTATCAATATGTTGCCATGGCAACCATATTATTTTAATGCAAGATTTTGAGATGGAAAAAAATTGATTTGATGTGGTTTAGTAATCTAGATGTAGTTATTAAATTGTTTAATGTTATAATATTGATTTTAATGTGGGATAACACTCAGTTCCTTCCTTAAACTTTTTTACTTCTCTGCATGCTTGCAAAAATTGAAAGAAAAAAAATTCAGTGGTAATAATGTACTATGGAATCAGGAACAGTAACTCTTGGTTGATATTTTATGTATGAGTTGTTTCCCTTTGATAATAGGATGAATACTGGTTAAGCATGATAGGAAATCTGAATGTTCTCTTATAAGAGAGTGGAACATTTCTAGTTGATTTGTTTGAAAGGTGGAGATGAATGGTTGACATTTGGACATCTAAACTGAAAATTGGTTTCTTTAGACTTTGGCTCACTGACCTTGACCTTAAATGTAAATTACTGTATGCTTGACAAGAACTGTAACTCTTAATTTGATATATACAGAGTTATTAGACCTGACTATATCTGATTTTGACCTATGACCTTTTAAATTCAGTCACATGTTTGGATGCATCAAATTGCAAGTGAGTTTATAGGACTATCCAATCAAGTGTCTTTAATTTATTTCACTACTAAACCAATTTGTAAGTTAAGTTATCACGAATTTAAAATTACCAAAATTCCATTTAAATGTAGCCCATACTTATTTTGTTGTAATGCATTGTTTTCTATTTTCTTGCAAATTGCCAACTGACTTACATTGCTAACCTGGGTTGATAGCGCAGTTGGTAGCTCGCCAGGATTTGGAATCTCATGTCCCGAAGGGGAGGTTACACCCTTCCATGAAAATTTGACAATAATGTCTATTCTTCTCCATTGGTTAGATAGTATGGAGAAGTTACTGGCCTTGTGGATGGGTAGGTGAGTACTGGTTATAGACAATGGTGCAGGAAAGCTAGCCTAGGTGGGCTGGACGCCGCAAAATGGCTTAAATTGTGTTGACACGGCATTAAACCCATTGAAAAATAAAAAACTTTCATTGCAAAATATTACAATTTGACTGTAGCACATTTTAAAATTTTTATATCATAGAATTATTACACTTAATGTTTTTCGTGCGTATTGCAAATGTACACCACTACATTAAGGTCTGCACTAAGGAATCTACTTCTGGTACATTATAAAAGTACCACTTATGTTTAGATTATCATGAATAAATTAACGTGAGTACATAGTTTGTGAAATGTCAAATCACTTATAATACATTATAAACTATGTTACTTATGTGTAATATATCGCTGGTTTAGCGCAAAACAGTCGTAACTCAATATAAGAAAAGAGTGAGTTACGACCGTTTAGCGCTAAACCTGTGAATGATGTGTGAGCTAGAGTACAGTAACTCTATGAGTTAAATATACATACACTTGGAGGGTAGCCTGCTAGACTGTAGTAAGTGTATTGCTTAAAAGAACAAGTTACAACAGTTGTGCGTGCAACCCCCGACGTGTTTCTAAATGTAATATTTTGTTTTCATTTAAATATACTTCCTGTCCTCGAATTAAATCTACATATTATATCTGTCCTGTGTCGAGACTCACTACTCGTATTGTATGGGATATGTTTGGAGTATGCCTTGGATTTGTAATTGGTGGGGAAAATTCTGAGTTTCAGAGTTTTTAATATGATCTTTTTTGGAGTTAATGAAAAATTCTGATTGTTGGAGTTTATGAACACATTTTAGTGGTTTGGGGTAGATACAAATTCTGAGTTTTGGAGTTTACAAAAAATTCTGAGTATTGGAGGTTACTAACAATTTAGTGGTTTAGAGTAAATAAATATTCTGAGTTATTGAAAAATGAAAAATTGTTTTGGAGGGAATGAACAATTTTGAGTTTTGGAGTTTATGAAAATTCCTGACTGTGTATTTGTGTTGTGTTATAAGGGCTCTTTTAAACAATGGAACTTTTTTCTCTTACTGTGCCAGAACAAAGGAAATAAAGTCTAGACTTTTAAACTTAAGGAAAAACGTTTTTATGTTCCAATTATAGAAAAGTTGTAGGAAACAAAGGAAGCCATTTTGAGGAAAAAAGTTACGATGAATAAAAACTTACGAACAATCTTGATTAATACTGTGTATGAACATGAATACTCTGTCCTTTTCAATGATAATTTGTGGCTTGGAAATTCTAGTTAAGATATCTTTTTGTTTGAAGGCATAAATAAAAGAGATACAGACTAAGGGCTGTGATTATGTGATTATTTTAGAACTTGGGGGAAAAGGGTAGTGAGGCAGATTAAAGGGGCCGGATTCATTAGAAGTTTGGTGTTTCAAAGTTCAGAGTAATTATTTGTGTAAAGGGAGGAATGAAAAAGGGCTGGGAGGAGAGATAAAGGGACAGGGTGCATAAGAGGGCTGATGTTTCAAAATAACTATTTCTGCAAAAAAAAGGGACAAAGAAGGGACTGGGTGCAGTGTTCTGCTAATCAGCTTAAGAATATTCTGCGCTTCATGACCAATGATTGTCGATAGGCCTTAAAACAACATAAAATTAGAATGATCTTGATTTTGTTTTTATGAATTGCCCCTAATGAATGGTTCTGATTGTCATGTCTTTGACTTACTTATTTTGTTACAACTTGACTTTTTAATAATGATAATAAAGACCTTATTTAATGAGACTTCACTATCGAAGGTTTTAAATATAGCTTGGAATTTGAAAAAATGAGCTCTCAGATTTTGTGGTTTTAGACTTTTTAAGAAAGTTACTATGCAATGAGGCAAGTGGTCTCAAAGTTAAGACAGTTTCTATGTAGAAAGAGACAAAGTGTGTCTTACAGTATTTTGACTGATGGAATATTTTACAATCTAAAAATAGATCAGAATCTATGATGAGCTGAGATCACAGGAATAGATATATATCTATTATGGTTGGAATTCTAGATAATAGGTATTACTGGTTTCCCCTGCTGTGAGGATTATTATCTACTGATGATTGGTACCAGCTTAGTTTTATAATATAGACTGGCTCCTGGCTTTATTTCAGCTGTTTTGATATTTATCAATTGAAGTTTGGTACCAGCTTAGTTTATTCTTATAGACTGGCTCCTGGCTTTAATTCAGCTGTTTCGATAATCATCAAGTGATATTTGGAACCAGTTAACATTATTCATATAGACTGGCTCCCGGCACTTTCTTTTTGTAAATCTTTGAAAATTCAAATCTGTGAAGAGCTCAGAATGCTTTGAAGAAGAAGAAATGAAGAAGTTGATCTTGTTATGTAGAGTAATATCACAGAAACGTGTAACTTGTCATTTACTTATGTCAAAGACCTTCCACTTGTTTGTCATGGCATAGAACATCATGAGTTAAAAACTTGGCATGGATCTTCCTAGCAATGTCTCCAATAGCTCTCAATAACTGTAACTTAATTATAGTGGTTTTGGACCCTTTAGGTTAAATGTCAAATAACGCTTCACGAATAAATGACAATAAGTTAAGACTTCTTTCCTGGAAGTCGAAACCTGGCCACAGTGTGCTTGTAGACTTGTACCTCAGGATTGATTTCAATCTAGAACTTCAGATAAGCTGAAGACTTTGAGAATTAGACTTATACCTAAACTTTATCTAGTCTACGAAATTGTGGGTGTCTAGTTCCCCGGACAACTACATTATAGTTTGGGCAACCAATAATTTCTTTTGAGCAACCAAACATCTACTTACAAAACATAGTGCTTGCTACTAAAATGACTTGTTTGTACAACCACTTTCATATCCTCATTTCATAGACTTTTCTTTGTGCGTTTATGACTCTTGAAGGTGAATATTTGTACCAGTCACAGCCTGCAGTGTAAAATAACTGAACAGAAATCTAAGCCTAGAAGTGGACTAGTAGACTGGCTCTTTCTTTGAATCTTGGTTTAAAATCTGTGTACCTGAAAGCTTGTATCTTAGTCTAAAATCAGTGTAGCTGAAAGCTTGTTGAATTTTGGAATGGTTCCCAGCTTGTGGTTTTGATTGTTGGGAGATAATAGAGATAAAAGCCAGGTACCAGGTTGTATTACAAGAATAAGGCAAACCTGGAGAAATGATAATTGGTGTGTTTGATTGGTTAACTGGAAATAACAGGAGTTTTAACTGTACATGTTTGTAGGAGAGAAGAGAGAGAGAGGCATATGGTAGCGTGCCAAATTCTTACCTGTAAACCCACGTACACGCACAACATACACTTAACACAAGCCAGCAACAGAGTCATAAGTTTGGGAATATTAATATTTTTCGTTGAAAGGTTTTCCAGTGTCTGAAAGATTGGAGTAGTTAAGTTCTTGAGATAGAAGTGATTTGGGTAGTGTAGATTATATGCACTGGAGGTTTTATGAATCATTGGTCGTGTGTGTTACTCAGACTCTACCAAAAAGAAACGACCATTGTTTTAAAACGCTTTGGACTTGAACTGTACTGTACAGAAGTGATTTGTATTTAGTTTGTGTATAAACTCATTGGACTTATTTTTAGTGGTTTTTTTTCTAAAGAGTTTTTTTTAAAACTTTTTTAACATGTGGAAAAGAATGACTAGTGATGTAGTTGAGTAGATGGAAAAAGTTTTAACTAAAATATCACTTCAAGGAAACTTCAAAAATTGTGTAAAATTGAAAATTGGATAACTTGTTGTTTTTCCGAGAATTAACCTATTTATTTACGACTTTTATGTTATAAGTTTTGTTGCCTTGGAAACAAAACGAAATTATTTTAAAAAGTTAAACTCTACAAAAGTTTATTTTATTTGTCGGGCCAGTGCAATAATCAGTCGGTGGCGGGAAGTGTTTGTTTTCTAAAAATAGAATTTTTTGGAAACGGTTTTAGAATTTTTCTCAATTAATCTGTGATATATAAACGAACTGTGGTATATTTGGAATATGTGAGTGCCGATTTAAGTGCCTTCATTTCTGAGTGTTGTTAAATATTGGAAAAATCTACGCTGTTGTTGCTGTTGATTATTTCGTCTTCGATTCTTTTCTGGCTACAAAACTTGACTTTTCTCGACAGACTGCAGGTTTCAAAACAGCTCAAAATTCAATACTAGTGTCAAGAACTTTAAAAGTTTTTAGAAATTTGGAACTTTGAGTTTAACCAACTTGGAAAGAAAATAATTCAACGAAAGCACCTTTGTCTTTGAAAGTGGACGAATAGTCATTCTAGATTTCATATTGAAATTGAATTCATCCTTATATATTAATTTATTTATTGAAGATCTCCAACTCCCTTTCCTTCCGTCCTTTTATCAGGCATTACTGTCCGATATTTGTTAATAATATATTTCTATTGAGTAATTATTTTGGGGTCATTCATCGTTAAACAGACTGCTTATAGGCGCCAAACCTAAAAATTTTCTTAGTTTTTTGTTGTATATAAAATGCGAGTTGACGTCTTAACTAATCCGGGTATAAAAACATGGGCTACAACTATGCCAGCCAGTGACTCAAGCCGACGATACAAACTGAACGGGGCCGAGGCTAATGGTCTTAGTGATAGCCTGACCTCGTCTAGAACTGACACGGGTAATGGTTGCCGGGTAACAGATAGATGTAAATTGGGATCCGAGAAAGAGCCGGAGAAGGTATAAGCCTCGGAATTAAAACTTTAAAATATTACGATTTTCAAATTTTAAGATAATTTTCAAAATTCATGACAAGATTTAAACAAGTTAGGCTTAGGTTTATTTATTAATTGTTTAATGCTAAGTAATACAGGGGTATAAATAAAACGATGCTTCTGGCTGAGACTGAAATTTCTTAATTTGTGATTTATAAAATTTCATTTAATGAATTTCATATGTAATTTAAAGACACTTCTTTATTTATTTGTACCAAAAATAAAAAGGGTTAGGGTAGGGGCGGAGTACACTCTTATTTATTTGTACAAACAATAATATGGATGGGGATAGGGGATGGAGCGTTTGGCTTGCATGTTTATTTATATCCCTGTAATACCGACTATTTATTAGGATTGTTGTATTGGTGAGAAAGATAATTAATGCAATTTGGACCATGATATTTCAAAATGTTTCATGGATTCAAAATTCTTAGCTCTCAGTGATGCAAAACTTACTAAGTTCTCTTAGTTTCAATGATTCTACAGTTTGGCATTAATTTCCAATGATGCTAGATCTATCATAACTTATTATTATTATTATTAGGGATTATTAACATTATTAACAAAATATCAATACTGTTGTCTCCTTGAGTGGACATTTAAATTTCCTTTAAAATCTCTAATAACTAACTGTGGTTAATGAAAATATATACCTGTATTTTGTTACTTTGAACTCCACGTTAAGAAACATTTTGGAATATCTGGTCTATGACTGACCTTCTGACCTACTTTTTGATCACATGACTTATATACTGGACATTATGTTTGTTACCTGTCACTTCAATGGGGTGTGTCTGTGTGTGATTGAAATTGACTTGAAATGTTACACCCCTCTGGTCTGAAGCATTTCCAGCCACTTGTGTAAAATTGATAATGACTAACCAAAGGCTTGTCAAGACATTGGAAGCTAAGCCTCAAATTTAGGGGCATGACCTTGGAATATGTTTCCTAGAACCCTACCTGTCCAATTTTATCATCCTTATTCATTCTTCTCCAGCCCCTTTTGTTGAGACCCCTTTTCTATTTTTAGTGTTGCTTAGTTGTGAAAGCTATTAACCTAGTGGTGATTCCTAGGAATTTAAGAATTTAAGAACAAATAACTTAATTGTTTGGTGCACCGTGGCTCTATCAGGAATTTCGTGTTTTCTGGAATATTTTAGGTTGATAAATAACTGAATCATAAATTTCTTTCATGTGTAACTTATTTGATATATTTTTCTTATTTCTAAAGTATCCTGGGTGATAAGAATATTGTTATCAGTCCATCCTAAGTATAACCACACGTTTTTTTCATTGATTCAGTTGCTCCTGTAATTTATTTCTACAGTAAAACCTCCTTACTGCGGCCAGTAGCAGAATTTATGCCTGGGTTAGTACTGGAAAGTACTTAAAAGCAGGCCTAGCTTTGAAAAGTATTTAAATTTGTCGGAGCCTTGAAACATATTTGAATTGGGCTTAGCCTTAAAAAAATGTGTGAGTTTTACTTGAATTTGACTAAAAATCTTTGATGTTAGTAACTAAAACAGCCTTGAATTTGCATTTTCAGTTAAAAAATGTGTTTAAGCACTAGCCCAATTAATTACCTTTAATGGTTGAAAGTAGAATTATCCTCTAGCCCTACTGTATGAAATAAGTAATTTTTTCACTAGCCTAAATTAATTTTCTTTAGCCCCTGGCTTGGTAATGACTGATACTCTTAGTTTGTGATAGAACTATCAACAAGCCCACCTTTTTTTAAATAAGCAATTTTCCCAAGTCTCAATCAATTTTCATAATTCCTGGCAGTGTGGGTTTTTATAGATTATGATACTTAGGTATGCTGGCCTTGTGGGTTTTTATGCAATTATGATTCTTAGGTGGCCACTAATAACAGTTTGACTGTATACTTATAAAGTTATAATGTAATGTATGTGTTTATCTCATGTCTTGATATGTTTTACTGATAAGCCTCACTGGCTGGGCACACAGAGAGAGGAGAGATAGATGTACCTTATATACTATATAGATGTATACACAAGTGTTTCTACAGTGTTAACTCTGTAGATATTATGTATGTACATATGTATGAATTGAATCAATGTTGTAGACTATGTAGTTGTATGTATAGTGATTATTCAAGAAAGTCAGAAAAGGGCAAGGAGGCCGAAAAAAGGGGCAGGGCATAGCTGAGGGTGAATGTCTCAAATGCGCTGTAACTGCGTACAAAGTGGCTAAAAAGGGCGGGGGGGGAGAGAAAAAGGGCAGGGTGCAGCGCCCTTCTATTCTGCTTTGAAATAATCACTAATGTATGTATGTTCAGGGCATCTTTTCAGTATGCGAGGAAGGGGCCAGGGGGCTGTATTATCAGTCATCTTATGACCCATTTTAGTTGTCGATAATATACTGCCCTGGGCCTTACTTTTTACTGAACCATGGGGGAAATTTATTGCAATTTCATTAATAAAAAAAAATATAAAATCAAAGGTAGACTCTAAATTTAGGGGAAAACTGCTTGATTTTAAAAATAGTTTCAGAAGGTGAAGGTGCCTGTAAATGGCCCCTATTATATAAGGGAAAAAACCTGATGTGTTTTATCTACAAATGATCTGTAATATTTACTTATAATGAGTCTGATCTTGGCTCATTATTGAGCTAAGTTACTGTTAATTAGTCATTTGTTTACTGTAGGCTGATAATGTGCCTGTTATGATCAATTCAGTTAACTGTTCATTAACTAACGATGCTGGTACTCAGGTAATGTGAATGGATTCATTGTTTTGCTTGCTGGTTCCCGGTATATGACTTTCTAAGAGTTTATTAGAGTGCAGTGTGGAGTTTGATATTGTATAGTCCATGTATGTTGGTAAAATACCTGTTTTATGAAAGAGGATATTGTTCAATCTTAATTTCTGCAACTTTGGGTTTGGTTGGCATGAGGTAACTGATTGCCGCTTGTCTGAGGTGTGGTTTTGTGTTACTGCTTATCTGAGGTTTTGTGTTCATGATATTAATGGGTATATGCATGAATTTAAGTTTGTGTGGATTGCATCTGTGTGGTTAAATAATGAAGTATTTCCTGATTCGGTTTGGTTTTCTAGTATCTGATTAGCTTCAAGAGTTGACTTATGGGTCAACCCCTTAGCTTATGGGTCAACCCTAGTCCAGGGCTTCAAGCTAGTGTGTTTAGCCAATGGCTGCAAGTTAAGGGCTAAATTTTCAACTAGCCAGACTATATGAAATAAGTAAGTTTTGCTAGCCCAAATCTATTCTCACCAGTCCCAGGATTTCAGGCTAGTGGGTTATGCAATTGGCAATGATAGTTCTCAACACTTATTTCAAAGTCAACCTAGTCTATGAAGATGATGTTTAAACCAATCTATGTATAAAAACTTACATCTATTTTGAGTATATTTGACGTCACTGTGAAGTTTTGTTTGCCAGGATTATTTCTCAAGATTTTCATGAAAATCTGGCACAGTGTTGCAGCAATGATAACATTTCTGTTGTGTTGAACTTTGGTATTTAGTTTCTCAAATTATTGTTTGTTGGTTTAATGAACACTCGTAAACTAGTAGTCGTTGAGACAAAGTAAAATGTCACTTTTGCTGCGTAGTACATGTACTATTAGTAGCCTTTTTCCGCTAAAACGTTGCCATGGTAACTAAAAGGGAAAAATAAAACAAAAAATAAAAATTAAGGTTTTTAGCCAGACTTTTCAACGAAATAATTCGGCTAATAGTTTGACGAAACACGGGCAAGTGGGAAGGTGGGGGTCTGGTGTCGTTAACAATTGCGTTAAAGTTTTCAATTAAGCATATATCTCTGCCATTTATTGTCAGATCTTTATGAAACTTCATACAATGTAGAAAGTAACTACAACTCTACCTAGCTTTATTATGGATTATTATACCCCCGCAAACGAAGTTTTCGGGGGTATACTGGAATCACCCTGGTGGTTGGTTGGTTGGTTGGTTGGTTTGTTGGTTGGTTGGTTTGTTGGTTGGTTGGTTGGATATGTGGTCTGTCCCAAAAAATTAATACATTTGTAGTATGTTTATTTCTTAATGTATTTTAATAGATGCTGTTATATACCATGATTTAATGGTGTATACAAAACTCATGTAGCTATGGAAACATATCTCACTTGTTTAAAATATTTAATTGTGTTATATATTTTAAATCTAATTTGATAACTGTATAGTATGCTTTTTTCTCAATAGATTTTTTTTTCTTATCTTATTTTATAGAATTTGCACAGGCGTTTACAATGATGTTTATATGCATGTTATATATCAATTCCAATTCAAAATGGCCGACTTGTGGCCATCTTGATTTTTTAATTTAATTTAATAACTGCATGCTTATTTCTCAACAGATTTTTATTTTTTATTTTATAGAATTTTGCACAGGCGTTTACAGTTGATGTGTACATACACTTTATATCAATTCCAAATTCAAAATGGCCGATTTGTGGCCATCTTGAATTCTTTCTAATTTAGTTTAATTACTGTATGCTTATTTCTCAACAGATTTTTTTCTTCACTAATTTAGAAAGAATTTTGCACAGGCGTTCACAGTTGTTGTGTACATACACTTTAACTCAATTCCAATTCAAAATGGCAGACTGGCTGTCATCCTTTTTTCAAAATTAATACAGTCTAATATTGACTTATTACCATACATATTTTGAAAAGAAATTGCATACAAGGTCTCACTAATACAGTTGATCAGGATGACTATTCTTCATCAATTTATATTCAATATGGCTGACTGGCAGCCATCTTGAATTTTTATTTAAATTACTGTATAGTACATGTATGTGGGTTTTTTTACTCAATTTTAGCCAAATTTCGCTCCAAAGTCTTTATTGATGTAGTTGACTTGTACATGGATTTACTCTGGATACAAATTCATTATGGCAGACTGGCTGCCATTTTGACTTTGTTAAAATAACTGTATAGTAAGCTTATTTCATTACCAATTTCTTCTTGCTGAAGTCTGATTGATTTATTGATTGATTAATTGGATTTTTCGGTTTTTTAATGCAAAAAGGTCATATTACGCCGAAAACAATTGATGATACTATTAAATCAATAGATAATGAAGATTTTACGTCCTATATTTTATGATAAACATTTATTTCCTTCAAGTGTTGTTTGGTTTTGTTTTGGTTTTACGGCGCACCAACACAAAAAGGTCATATTGCGTCGAAAGCAATCAATGATACTATTTATTAAAATGATGTAAAGCTCTATATCTTATTTTATACATTTATTTCCCTTCAAAAAGTTAATTATCGCATATGATGGTACAGACTCAAAAAGTTCTTTAAGTGAGTTAACTTTAAAATGTTTGTCACGGATGTATTTAAGATCCTGACAGTCAAGGAGAACGTGTTTGACATAGAAATGCTCGTCACAGGGTATATATTTAGGTGCTTCCTCTCTTTTGAGAAGGTATGAATGTGTTAATCTGGTATGACCAATTCTACATCGCGAAATCACTATTTGATCTCGGCGATTAGAAAATATGATGGTACAGACTCAAAAAGTTCTTTAAGTGAGTTAACTTTAAAATGTTTGTCACGGATGTATTTAAGATCCTGGCAGTCAAGGAGAATGTATTTGACATTGAAATGCTCGTCACATGGTATTCATTTACGTGCTTTCTTTCTTTTGAGAAGGTATGAATGTGTTAATATATTATGACCAATTCTACATCTCGTAGTTACTATTTATCTCATTGATTAGCAAAAATTATTGACGAAGATGAATCAAGGGTTTATGGCTTTATGTCATGTAATTTATTAAATATAGCATTATTCCACATTGTTTGCCATTTTGACTTGCTGAAGTCTATTATGTACTGCTATTTTTATCAAATTCTTATTGTTGAACTTTGTTTTGATGTATTGATATTTTATCAAATTCATAATGGCTGATTGGCAGCCATTCTGAGTTTTTCTTTTCAAAAAGCAAATGATTTGATAATTTTTGTACAGACTTTGAGAAAGTTAGCAATTGTTTAAGTTAATGTGCTTGGCATTTTCTTAAGTGGAATTCAAAATGGCTGACTGGCAGCCATGTTGAATTTTCTAATATCTTGCACAGCAAACATCTTTTTTTCTCACCTCATTTTGATAAAATTGTGCTGACAAATTCTTGTTGATAAAATTTTTATATGTATTTATTTTTTTATGTATTTCAATGGACCAACTAACAGCCACCTTGAATTTTTATACGCCCGTTTTGAAAAAACGGTCGTATTATGTTACGATGTTGTCCGTCTGTCCGTCTGTCCGTCTGTCCGTCCGTCCGTCTGTCCGTCTGTCAGTCTGTCAGTCTGTCCGTCTGTCCGTGGACAATTGCTTGTCCGGATGATAACTCAAGAAAGGATGTACCTAGGTTCCTAAAATTTTATGTGTGGATAGCCCTTGGGTGGAGGAGGTTCCCTATTGATTTTGAGACCCCAGGGTCAAAGGTCAAGGTCACTGGGACTTAAAATAGGTAAAACTTGTCCCGACAATAACTCAACAACGACTGTACCTAGGTTCACAAAATTTTATGTAAAAGTAGCTCATGTGTCAAAGATGTTCCCTATTGGTTTTGGGGCCCCTGGGTCAAAGGTCAAGGTCACAGGGGCCTCATATAGGTAAAAAACTTGTCCTGACAATAACTGAACAACCAATCTATCTAGATTCACCCAATTTTAGGTGAGAGTAGCCCTTGTGTCAAGAATGTTTCCTGTAGGTTTTGGGGCCCCTGGGTCATAGGTCAAGGTCAAAAGGGCATCATATTGAAAAACCTTGTCCGGACAATGACTCTACAACCACTGTACCTAGGTTCACAAAATTTTATGTGAAGGTAGCCCATGTGTCAAGGATATGCCCTACAGGTTTATGGGGCCCCAGGTTCAAAGGTCAAGGTCACAGAGGCATCATATGAAAAAACTTTGTCCGGACAATAACTGAACCACCAATGTACCTAGGTTCACCAAATTTTATGTGACAGTAGCCCATGTGTCAAGGATATGCTCTATTAGTTTTGAGGCCCCTGGGTCAAAGGTCAAGGTCACAGGGGCATCATATCGAAAAACATTGTCCTGGTAATAACTCAACAATGACTGTACCTAGATTCACCAAATTTCATGTGAGAGTAGCCCATGTGTCAAGGATGTGCCTTATTAGTTTTGGGGAAACAGGGTTAAGTTTAAACCTTCAACCAGAAGATATCAAATTACCAAGCAGTGACTTCAAATGATCAATCAATATGTTAATAAAGTCAAAATGGCAAACAATAAAAAACTTGTCCGGACAATAACTGAACCACCAATGTACCTAGGTTCACCAAATTTTATGTGAAAGTAGCCCTTGTGTCAAGGATATGCCCTTTTGGTTTTGGGGCCCCTGGGTCAAAGGTCAAGGTCACAAGGGCATCATATTGAAAAACCTTGTCCGGACAATAACTCTACAACCACTGTACCTAGGTTCACCAAATTTTATGTGAGAGTAGCCCATGTGTCAAGGATATGCCCTACAGGTTTATGGGGCCCCAGGTTCAAAGGTCAAGGTCACAGAGGCATCATATGAAAAAACTTTGTCCGGACAATAACTGAACCACCAATGTACCTAGGTTCACCAATTTTTATGTGAGAGTAGCCCATGTGTCAAGGATATGCTCTATTGGTTTTGAGGCCCCTGGGTCAAAGGTCAAGGTCACAGGGGCATCATATCAAAAAAACATTGTCCTGGTAATAACACAACAATGACTGTACCTAGGTTCACCAAATTTCATGTGAGAGTAGCCCATGTGTCAAGGATGTGCCTTATTGGTTTTGGGGAAACAGGGTTAAGTTTAAACCTTCAACCAGAAGATATCAAATTACCAAGCAGTGACTTCAAATGTTCAATCAATATGTTAATAAAGTCAAAATGGCAAACAATAAAAAACTTGTCCTGACAATAACTGAACCACCAATGTACCTAGGTTCACCAAATTTTATGTGAGCGTAGCCCTTGTGTCAAGGATATGCTCTAGTGGTTTTGGGGCCCCTGGGTCAAAGGTCAAGGTCACAGGGGCATCATATTGAAAAACCTTGTCCGGACAATAACTCAACAACAACTGCATCCAGGTTCACAAAATTTTATGTAAAGGTAGCTCTTGTGTCAAGGATGCGCCCTATAGGTTTTAGGGCCCCAGGTTCAAAGGTCAAGGTCACAGAGGCATCATATGGAAAAAATTTGTCCAGACAATAACTGAACCACCAATGTACCTAGGTTCACCAAATTTTATGTGAGAGTAGCCCATGTGTCAAGGATATGCTCTATTGGTTTTGAGGCCCCTGGGTCAAAGGTCAAGGTCACAGGGGCATCATATCGAAAAACATTGTCCTGGTAATAACTCAACAATGACTGTACCTAGGTTCACCAAATTTCATGTGAGAGTAGCTCATGTGTCAAGGATGTGCCTTATTAGTTTTGGGGAAACAGGGTTAAGTTTAAACCTTCAACCAGAAGATATCAAATTACCAAGCAGTGACTTCAAATGTTCAATCAATATGTTAATAAAGTCAAAATGGCAAGCAGTAAAACCTTGTCCGGACAATAACTGAACCACCAATGTACTTAGGTTCACCAATTTTTATGTGAGAGTAGCCCTTGTGTCAAGGATATGCCCTATTGGTTTTGGGCCCCCTGGGTCAAAGGTCAAGGTCACAGGGGCATCATTCAAATGTTCAATTAATATGTTAATAAAGTCAAAATGGCAAACAATGGAAATAATGCTATATTTAATAAGTAACATGAAATTAGTTCTCCAAATTTTATGTGAGGGTAGCCCATGTGTCAAGGATGTTCCCTATTGGTGTTGAGGCGCCTAGGTCACAGGTGAAGGTCACAGGGGCCATCATATGGAAAAACCTTGTCTGGACAATAACTTAACAATGATTGTACTTAGGTTAACAAATTTTATGTGGATCAACCCATTTGTCAAGGAGTAATGTGCTGATAGCTCTTTTGTAGAGGATGTTCCTTTTTGATTTGGAGATCCCAGGGTCAAAAGTCAAAGTCACTGGGACTTAATTTGTATTGAAACATTTTCTGGACAATAACTCAATAATGATTGTACCTAGGCTCACCAATTTTATTTAAGGGTAGCCTAAATGTCTAGCATATGCCTCTTTGGTTTTAGGGCCCTGGGTGAAAGGTCAAAGTCACAAGGAAATCATGAGGAAAAACCTTTTCCAACAACCAACTTTATCTAAGATTGATCACCAAATTTTATGTATCAATACTCTTTGGTTCAAGGGTGAGAACTTTTGGTTCTGAAGCCCCAGGGTCAAGGTCACTGGAAGTTTGTGTGGGGAAAACTTTTTGCCAGTGATTACTCAACCATGGCTGTACCTAAGTTCTCAAAATCTTTGCTTTGGATATCCCTCCAGTTAAGGACCTATTCCTGGGTCATTGGTCAAGGTCACAGGGACTTCATATGAGATAGAACACAGCATGGACTGCACACGGGCGTATAATGCCCCGCCCAGCGGAGCTCTTGTTCTGTAATGTTGTGAAGAAAACATCTTATTTCGTTATAGCTACATGAGATTTTAGATATTATTTTAACTTTACTACTGTGAAAATAATGATTGGTAATTTAAGCTTTCTTATGGGGTATTTGTGAAATTCTTGATACAAGATATTGTAAATACTAATTGTTTGATTTATATTGTGTACATTGCTGACTACCATTTTTACAATTGCCTTATTTTTTACTTATTTATAAAAAAATTACAAACACATTCTACATTTTGCTCATCTGGTTACAACATACTCATGATGAGTTTAAATGTGATCACTCTTTGTCTGTTGTTCCACTTTACATTCATAATGACCAAATGGTGTTCATTTTCATGTAAAAAATCATTTGACATATGACAACTCTGTTCATTTTGCTTTTTCATAAATCTATAGTGAATTACACTGTAATTTGCTGTCTATTTCCAATTTGATATTTGCATCCTATTCTTTTTATGGTTTTTATGCTCCTTACAACATTTACCCTTTTGGACTTCCACAATGTTGACTTGCTTTTATCTTGAAATGTTGCTGTTGCGGGGGTATTTTCGCCACTGGTGGCAGTTCTAGTTTCCTTTGTAATTTTTGCGTTAAAGTTTTTAAAATCGGGCTTTAATGTGGTTTCCACATTACATTTCTTGCCTTTAAAAGTTTTTCTTTTGATTAGGGTCTATTTTTTGATGTTATGAAGGTTGCTTTTTGCTCCCACATTATAGGAATTCCATTGTAAGAAATGTTTAATTTTTTGTTGGCACAAATGAAGTGATTAGTTTATAATGTCATCACAGACTGACGGACGGACGGACGGACAGACATGATTGTACTGACAAGCTGACAAAACTGTTTGTATGAGAGAGTATGAGAGAATATTTTTCTGTATGCATGGGTGAAAGTTTTCAGCAATGATTGATTCTTTAGGTTTAGAATTTTGGGACCTTGGAAAGGGTTCTGTTTTAAAAATTAATGTCTTGAAAAGGGTTCTTTTTCATTGAAAAAATGCCGAAATCATCAAAATTTCTGTATTTCAGGATTGTGAGTTTCACATTGAAACTTTTAAACTTTCACCTATGCATATTGGATAATTTATTTAATAATCGGCTTCATAATTTATGAATATTTAAATTTAATTATCAATTGATTAATTTTCATGATTTTAATTCAAGTAATTAATTATTTTCTAAGAAATTTTAAATTCAATCTTTATTTAGAAGCTTCTATCTATTTAAATCACACAGTTGTTAATGACTATGTACTAAAATAGCAATTTTTTCTGAGAATTTGCTATGAACCAGAATTCTGACATTTAACTGTTAAAATTGATTCAGATTGATGTTTTCGTCTGAATAAAGGGGCACACTTTGATATTTATTTGAAAAAAATTTCATTTAGCTATGTTTTTATGGGGGGGGGGAATGGGGGAAATACACCCACCCCCCAAAAATCTGTTTTTAGTTAAGCCAAATTTTATGATTAAGTTTGGCTTAACTAACACATGTGTACTAAAGTTCCGATCATTGTGTATTAAAGATTGCGATGCATTACTATTTTACATTGGGTACTAAGTATAAAAGGTCCGATAGTTGCATTACTATTTTACGTACATAGTCATAGCAACTGCAATCATACGCAGATTGTTACGTACTCTGCTATGATTCTAACATTATATTGATATGATATGTACATGTTTGTGTTATGACACAATCTTTACCGGGGCCTTTTTCCCCTATTTTTATCACATATCTCCACCTTGGCTTGCGGCTTGAAAATTATTGTCAATGAAACGACCCTCTCACTATCCAAACACCATCACACGTTGGAAACACATCATGAACGACCCCTGAAAACAAAAATGCATCATCTACATACGAATATGGAAAAATGGAAAAATTTGGAAAATGTTGATGGAACTTGAATTCTGGTTGGTTGATGTGAAAATTTGGAAAATGGCTGAAATTTGGAACAGGAAATAGGAAGTGGGGATGGAAGTCATAAAGTTCGGGACGACGAAGATGGTCACCTTGTATATCAAGCCGGAGATTGTCTTCAAGCACGATGTACTTAGCATTTCGTAACGTTCAATACTTTAGGATTTATATTTTCTATAATTGATATTGTGTACATTTTTTTTTTCATTTTTTGTCGTGACATACTCGAGTCTTCTGACTCGAAACTGTCACGCCTTTTTCTGACATATTCGGCTCATGAGTTTGAACAAACTCATGCCAAAATGTTCTATGAAACCTTTTCACTGCTAGAAAAAATAGTCCATCATAAAAAATACTTTTACTTGAATTTTAACAAAAAAATTCTTTTCCCCGCCCTTTGTGTTTGTTTCTAAGCAACGCATTTGTGTCACCGGGGCCAATTTATTTCAGCATCATTATAATACATGTATGATATTTTGTATGTTACTAAAAAAGGATTAAAAAAGGGTCGAATTCCTGTCATTTGTATGATGGGACCTCTGGTCTTCATAAGACAAGATGAGTTACATCCCCTTCACAACTTGAAGATTCATTTTGTATTCTCTTTAAAAAAAACGACTGTCATATATTTCACATGATGTAGTTATATATATATATATTAACTCCAGCTTTCAATATTTTTTGTAATTTTTATTTTATTATTGCGAGAATGATCCATGACCTGATTTCTGTATTGGGTCTAAAAATGGGTGGGGTTAGGAGGGGGATGGGGGGAGATGGGTCTTCAGTGGTCTGCAAAATACAGATTTGTAATATGAAATTCAGAAGTGCTGGGGTTTATATTTGGTTAGGTTACAAAAGTTATCATTGTGATTTCAGTATCTCACTAAGGTAGAGTCATTGAAGGGGTTAGAAGGGAGTTAGGTTACTTATGTGCTATATGGGTTAATTATGGAAAGAATTCGGTCATATTTTGAAAAATGGCTAGGTTTACATATTAAAAATTTGAATCGGGGACCAAGTGATCATAGTTGCTTGAAAATCGGATATTTTAGTGTAACTTATTGGTATGCTTCTTAAAACAGGTTCTTTGAGAGTGAAAAATTCTATGATGTCATGGATCGTTGTCTGTGGAAAGTGGGTGGGGTATTAATTTTATTAGAATGATTCTATCTGCGGTCCCTCTCTTCATTTTCAGATGAAGTGATATCAACTCTTGGTGAAGGAACGTTTGGTAAAGTTGTGGAAGTCAAGGACGTTCATCGGTTAGTAGTCCTTATTTTATATTTTATACATAATAAGGGACTTTAGTCAGTTATTTCCCCTTGTATACTCTTCAAAATTGGTAGGTCTAATTAGTTGTGTTACTCGGATTTTACCCTTACTTTTCTATGTTAATTTGCCAAATTTAATCTTAAATAACTTCTTTGTATATCATTCAATTTGTTTGAAATTGAAGCTAAGTAGTTTAGGGTAAAGAATTATCTAAATTTCATCACTTCTGTTAATATCTTCATTAACAAGAAAGATATTAGATGAAATATTTTGTTACCCTTACATAGGAATTCAATGATAAAATCCGAGGATTCCAACTGCAAGGACCTACTTACCAATTGGATTGCTTCAGATTTTATCAGGGAAAGATAACTGACTAAAGTACCTAATTGCCTTGAGTTTTCATGAATACTAACCTGAGACAGTAGCACAGTTGGTAGCATGCCTGGATTTCGAATCTAGTGTCCTGAAGGAGGTACGGGTCCAAATCCCACCCTGGAAAGTTATAACCTTCCATGAAAATTTAACAATGATGTCAATTTTTCTCCATCAATAAGGTAAATGGAGAGGTTTCTGGCTTTGCAAACGTGTTGAAAACAAAAGTAGGATACTGAGGGAATCACCAAGCTATTTATAGATTTGTTATTTGTCGTACTAGCTGAAATTAAACATTTTCATTGGTTGATTCTTGTCTTTTCAACATTCTTGGGCGGTCAGGATATCTTTTTAATAGAATTACACAAATGTTGCACAATAACAAGCTCTAGTACCTTCTCATCAGTAAATGCATATTTCAACACTAATTTATATTTAGCTAACCTGACCCACGTGGGTCTAGTTAGGAAACACCCCAAATATTACGAGAAAATATAGAAATATTTTGCCAAGTAATATATCAGTTTGTCTGTTTCAATCACAATCATAAAAGTATAATGCGAACCAGGAAAATTGAAACTGAAAATTTTGCCTACTGATCCCTTTAAGTGTAAGAAACTTCTCCAAGGCAGCTATGATCGTAGTTTAAAACAACTGGGAAGTTTATGTTGGATTTTCTAAATTAAGAAACACTTGACATTTAAAGCTAACTAAAAATATCACAACATAAGTAGCTTTGTTGTCAATTAGTATTTACTGTATTCTCTTGAAGCGCTGATGGATTTAATGTTTCTGTTTCTTGAACTGTTGCTGTTTTCTATGCTGTTCCCTTGTAGGTCTTTTCTGTGCAGTTCACATGTTGACTCACTAGCCCAAAAACTTAGGGCTAGTGAAAATGATTTTGGGCTTGTGAAAATACTTTTATTCACATAATAAGGCTAGTTGCAGTCATTGCCTTCAATTTTCTTGAGCTATAGATTGCAATTTATTATGTTTTGTAGTGAAGTGGAAAATTATCAACTAGCCCAACTTGATGAAATTAGTTATTTTCACTGCTCCTGGGTTTCAGACTAAAAGGTTTAAGGGGATAACTGATGCCAGACCTTTGATTCAATGCATTTCATATGAGCTCTGTTTCAAGCATATACTGCCTTGCCTAAGTCTAAACTTGCTGGGTGTAAAAAATATGTTTTTATATTTATTTATTTATACTGGGTTTAACCCTGCATGTCAACACAATTTTTTAGCAGCATACAACGTATCTAACCTAGCTTTTCTGGACCCTTGTCTATAACCAGTACTCACCTACCCTTTCACAAGATTGGAAACTTCACCATATACAGTATAACCTGCATTAAGCAGCCAGTAAAGGGAAGTGACAATATTGGCTGCTTACAGCAGGTGACCACTTAATCCAGGTTAAGATAAAAATGCTTTGATTAGTCCAGCAGCAGTAAGTGATTATTTTTATTGGCTTTAGCCATAAAATTTATGTAAACACTATATCAAAATGATCTTAATTAAGAAAACAACAATTTAATTAAATCAAAATTTGTAAAATATTTAAACAAATATTTAGATATAAGCTATATATTATATATTTGATTTGTCCAATCTTATTTAAGATAATTAATTATGCAGTTTCTTATTAAATGGTCTTCAAAAAGGGCACAGTGACAATGTCAGTTGTATATTGGAAGTTTTAATTTATGTGATGACACTTTGTTGATAAATTTTGACTGATGAAAGACTTAACTAGGTGGGTTTCACACATCTGAACCATTATACAATGATGGTGACACTTTGTTAATTCTAAAATTAAATTGACTGTGACCTCTTAATGCAGGTAAATTGACCAATTTTTAAGGAAATGGGTGACCACTGGCCACAGACAGCAGGTGGCTGCTTATAACAGGTGCAAAATATAGTGATTTTCATTGGGAGGAAGCCAGATTGGCTGCTTACAGCAGGTGACCGCTTATTACAGGTGGCTGTTAATGCAGGTTATACTGTACCTTAGTATTATTATCATTATTATTATTATTAATGGAGGAAAATTGACATACATCATGGAAGGGTATAACCTCTCCGGGTGGGATTTGAACCTGTACCCCCTTCAGCACACTGGATTCGAAATCAAGACGCACTTCCAACTGCCCTACGTTTTATTTTTATGAAACAGATTTAAAACATGCTCATATTTTGTGTAATATTCCTTTACCAAATGTTCAGATTTTCTCCAATATTCATCTCTCTCTATGTTTATAAAATGTTATATGGAATATTTCCCTTCATTTTGTTTACATTTATACCTCCGACCTTTCATCTGGTATATTAAAATGTTTATAAAATTGCTGAAATATCTGCTAGAATTTGTGATTATAAAGAATTGGTTTACTGTTTTTGAAGGAAATAAGGCTATAAAATGGAATAATTGTTTTAGGGACCTTGTTGGAAAAAAATATTGGATTTGAGATTTGATGGTCAGTGTTAGTGAGTTTGTAGAAGTGATTTTAGTTCTCTGGTCATCCTCTGTTGACCCCTTTTACTGCTTGTTGACCCTTTTTGCTTGGCAAAAGGGTTGCTGGGTATATGTAGGGACTGTTCTAACCAATAAAAAGGGGAGCTAATAATAGTGGCAGGTATGCATCAGTTAGGCGAGGATATCAAAGTATTATTTCTGCATGGGAAGGACAAAAAAGGGCTATGAAGGGACAGAAGGGGCTGGGTGTTGTAACTCTCTAGCCAGGAACTAGTGCAAAATAGAAATTCAGACTAGTAAAAATTTGAATTTCATTAAGTCAGGCTAGTTGATAAATTTGCAATTTTACTTTTAAGAGTACATAGAAACTTGGGCTAGTGCACGATAAAATTTAAGGGGATGACTGATTACCCTATCCATATGTTTTAAGCCTGTTACACAATTTTCATATTTTTTTAGCCTAGGTTGTTTGGTATCTCATACAAACTGTTGGTATGCTATGTTATCTTTATGTAGCATCACTGGTTGCCATGGTAACAGAGATTTTATGTTGAAAATCTGTAAAAAACATGAAAAACATGAGAGATTATTTTATTTTCAAAAGTTTTTTTTCTATATTTTCAATGACTTCAATTGTAATGATTGGTAT
Source organism: Mactra quadrangularis (assembly GCA_025267735.1). Lineage (NCBI taxonomy): Eukaryota > Metazoa > Mollusca > Bivalvia > Venerida > Mactridae > Mactra > Mactra quadrangularis. Next base: position 1,771,057 of record CM046310.1, read on the forward strand.
CTCATATATTTTCTAAGGTTATTGACTTGATACCATTTTATTTTAAGAGTTTGGGATATTGAAATGTTGTGATGTTTTCAAAGATTTTGGGTTTTTTATATTATGGAATGAAAGGTCTTTGTGAAGTTTGGATTTAGAGATTTAGAAGTTAATTAGAAAAGTGGTTGCCCATTTCCTTGCTTATTAGTTCTTGGTTGTCCAAACTGAGAAATATATTATCCTGGACAATGCAACTACAGCTTGATTTGTGGACTGTTTTACAAATGAGTGTTTCACAGTGTTTAGAGGTTTTTCAGTATAATATCAGAAACACCATCATTAATGCCAAGTAATATGTCATAATATCAAAGACTATTAGAGCTTGTATGAAAACATAATATACACAGTTTCCATGGTTATCTTTGCTCAGGAACAAGATAACACCCTACACTGAAACGGTACAGTGCCCTTCGATAGCACTTAGACATAGTCCTGTTTTTATGATAAACCTATTCACATTTGGAGAGTACTGTATTATTTTCTTGTTCAAGATTTGGATTGTTTAGGATTTAAGGCTGTAGAACTCCTGGCAGTATTTGTGTAACTGTGTGATGGAAAAACACTTCAATAACAGACACAGTTGTGTGTATAAAAAAATAACTCACGAGCCCAAAGCCATTGAACTAGTGAAGTTGATTTTTGCCTGTGAAAATAACTTATTTTCTGTTTTCATATTTTCATATGGTCTGGCTAGTTGATAATTTTGCCCTTCAGTATTTATTAAATATCAGGGTTGAGAAAAGTTAAGGCAATGACTGATCTTCTACCATACATTATTGATAATACATTTGTTCATTCTGTTGTCATGAATTAGTAGATTTACTCACCTACCCCCCTCCATTCGTCAGCTCCCCTCCCCCTCTCTGCCACACTTACACTCAAAGCAATACACACATAGGTAATTACATATATATTACATGCATTATTACTGTACTCACTGTTCATTATATTGTTGGGTTATATAGATTGACTGATTGCTCTCACGTTGCTAAAATAATGTACATTCTTTATTTCTTACATAAATTTACTACATTTTTGCGCTTTAAGCTCTACAGTTGTAATGCATGTACAGTACTGTGCCACAATTATGAATATCAAAATTGATGATCTTAATAGTGAAACAGTCGTAAAATAGGGACATTTTTTTAATCTTAAATGAAGCATTGTGGGCTAAGATCAATAGTCTTAATTGCAGAAAAGCATTAATATAGGGACAATTTTTCTCCTCAAATTAGGCATTTTGGAACTTATAATATTAAACTCACATGATTTTGCAATAACCAAGGTGCTCTTAATATAGGAATTTTTAACTGTTCTAAAAAAGAACCAGTCGGGATTGGTGGTGCAGTTGGTAGTGCCAATTTTCCTCCATTGATAAGGTATATGGAAAATTTTTGGCCATGTGAATGGGTTGGCGAGCACTGGTTATAGTTACAGACAGGGCTCCAGGAAACTAGGTTAGATGAGCGGGCTTCGTGAAATAACCTCAATTGTTGACACAGCATTAAACCCAATACATAAAAGAACAAGATAATTATATAGCTAGTAGGCCTTTCATAACAACAATAACACCAGTAATAACATCAGTAATAAATGCATTCATTTATATGATGGAAACATATGAGTAAACATGTTTTTTATATTCACTCTAACACAGTGAGAGAGTCTGTAACTAACAGTAAAATCTTGGCACAGTGTCAGATCATCCCATCATTAGCAGAGAAAATCAGAGAATCATAGAAACATATAACGCTTTGTTGTTGTTAGTTTGGCGCCAGAACAATGTAGCTATACATAAACTCGCAGAGAAAGATACTTCATTATTGCAATAAGGATTAAACAGAAAGAAATTATTGTAATTTAAGCACATGAACATTGTAGCAATCATATGTATAATCAAAAATGGAGATATCTTATTACTGCACTGAGTTATGAAACAAGTTATAACTGTTATGCATTTGCTTACAAAAATTAGAGTTCAGAGGACTATCTCTAATTGATTTATTTTATCTACTGATAATTCTAAAAGTTGGAAAAGGTCAGGGGAAGGGAGCAGAAAAAAGGGTCAGTACCCAATAGAGGGTTGATGTTTCGAAAAAATTTCTGTATAGAGATAAAATAAAGGGCTAGGAGTAGAGAAATAGGGGTCAGGGGGCACCAGAAGTTTTTCAAAATTACTATTTCTGCATAGGGGGGGGGGGGGGCAAAAAAAGGGCTGGGATTAGAGAAAAAAGGGACACAATGCATCAGAAGTTTGATGATAAAAAGTAACTATTTCTGTATTGAAAGGGCCTCAAAAGGGGCAGGGTGCAGTGCCCTACTATTATTTTTAGAACAATCACTAGTTTATCACTCTGGGTTCCAATGATTTTTGTATGCCAGAGTTGTGACTGAATATTTTCACTATGTCTACATGAACATTGCAACGTACATGTGCATAGTGGCAATGAGTCCTTGTTCAGTATGTCAATCAGTAAAAAATATACTAATGTTTCTAACAGTATGAAGTACCTCTTCTATTTCATATCAAGGGTTGCCTGCAAAACTGTAGTAAGTATGTTGCTTAAAAGAATGAGTTACTACAGTCTTGCGGGCAACCCTCGATATATATTTGTAACTATTATTAGCATTATGTAATTTATTGTATATTTTTTTGTTATGTTTATGTATGTTGTAAGTAAACAGCTGTGTTTTAAGTTATAAATTATTTTTAGGCTATACACCTGTCAGGCTGTAGGTTATTTGCCTTCAATATTCTGAATATTTGTTACTTTCGAACTGAATAATAGTTTGATTGTCATGAAGGGCTCGACATTGAAGGTCATCCTATAGCCCCTGTTGACCTATATTTGAGTTTGAGCAACTTGTTACTGCTAGTGAATATTTTGGTTGGGCAAGTAAAACAGTCATATAGCTGGTTGTCCAAGTGGGAAACATGGTTTAGAAAATAATGTCAAGCATTTAATTGTCAAATTCAAACTTTCAAATTCAAACTTTTATTGCGCAAATTGTGATAAACTTTATTTCTAGTCAGGCTTGTATTTAATTAGTATGCTCTGAGGACATGTCGTTTATGTATTCTTTAAGGGTATTGGCAAAAATTCCCAGTCGTATTAATAGATATATATTTGCTATAGTGCTATGCTTAAGATCCCCCCCTCAGGACCATATTTCAATCAGAATATGCACACCTGTCAATTTTCTAGTGCATTCTTGCAGTACCTGGTTTTTGTACCATTCTTTAAAATTTCTCTACACTTTCCATTTATCTCACTGGATGAATACATTAGCAGACCTGTAGCGTGTTCAATTACCCTGAGCTTTTCAAAACGTTCCGTAACGTTGGAGTTGGAACAACTCAACCCAAAGACAATTCAACCCGAGACAACTCAATCCCCTACTAAAGGGTTGAGTTGTCCCACTTTGAGTTGAGTTAAACACAGGTTGAGTTGTCTTCGGGTTGAGTTGTCCAGTACCCGTAACATTCGCTAAGAGTTTTTACTGAACACGCAGCTGTTGTAAGCTGAACTTTTTCTGTTTTATAGCTGAAGATTTTATTTTTTTCTAATGTAAGGTGTAACTTAAATAATGCTTCAGGTCTTGATTTAATCTCGAGATATTTTGTTTTGCCTGGTGATTATAAACTCATCATTGCAGTTCACACATGTTAATTTTTGTACCAGATTTACTCATGAATGCCTTTCAAAAACAGTTCTTAAAAATATGAATGGTTCCAATAATGAGGAAAAAAATTCTTTTAAACTTACAGGTCATTTATGTATATAAACATAGTCAGTTTCATTAAAAACCTTTTTTTTTAGGGTTAAATGACCATGAATGTTACTACCATGTAATTGTTTAGTAAATTTAAACTAATTTTATTGACATATCTTTAGAATTAATACTTTGAAATGGTACTGCAATATGGCAGGCTTATAAATAAAACCAAATGGATATGTCCAAAACTTGAAGTACAAAAACATTCCATGTTTACTAAATTGCTCTATACACAAAGGACTGTGCTTGTGAACGTTCTTTTCCCAGTCTGTAAATATTAAATTTCTTACACTAATGTTGCAAACATTCTACAAGCATTGTACTGGTGTTCATTGCCTGTTATATTTGCAACACAGATGATTTATGATAAAGCCTACTACATGTGTTTTCAATATACCCTCCTCTCTGATGATCAATGATTATCTGAACATTACATTAATTATTATAAGATGATATTTCTGTTTTCTGATCTTGATCTTCTTATTTGAAGTGATCTTAGTTGATGGTGTTAGATTGCTTTTGTTGTTAACTTGTACGATTGTTGGTTTTGTGCCGACAGTCTTCTGCTTTAAGCAGATTGCTTAAAACACGGGTGGAAAGCGCAGTTGGAAGCATGCAGGGATTTGGAATCTCATGCCCGAGGGGGTGTGGGTTCGAATCCCACCCGGGGAGGTTATACCCTTGAAAATTTGACAATAATGTCGATTTTCCTTCATTGATTAGATAATATGGAGAAGTTTCCGGCCTTGTGGAAAGGTAGGCGAGTACTGGTTATAGACAATGGTCCAGGAAAGCTAGGTTAGGTGCGCTGGAAGCCGTAAAAAGACCTTAATTGTGTTGACACGGAGTTAACTCAAATAAATAAATAAACAGACTGCTGAACCCACAAGCCCTTAGCCTGGGGATTAGTGAGAACTGATTTGGGCTAGTGAAAATTACTATCTTTTTGTAGTTGGGCTTGTTGATTACTTGGTCTATTATTTTAAGCATAATGATTGTGGTAATTTAAGAAAATTACTGGGTTTGGCAATGATGTGTTGTTTTATTTGATTTAAACTTGATAATAGCTGGTTAATTTATGATATAAAGTGGCTGGCTAAAACTGCCTCTGTACCTTACCCTTTTTCTGTCCTCACTGTCTTTTTTCCTACCCCCCTATGTATAAATAGTTACTTTGAAACATTAAACCTCTGATACACCCTGTCCATTTTATCTGACTCCCTGTCCCTTTTTCCTTCCTCTTATGTATAAATAGTTACTTTGAAACACCAAGTTATGATGTCCCTAGCCCTTTTTCTCTGCCTTCCTGCCCTTTTCTGAGCTTTATCATATAATAATCTCTTAATGCAGTGACCCAAAGCTCAGGCAACATTGCTTGAATACTTGTTTCATTATGTTATTGACCTATTATAATATTTCTATCTTTGTCTATTACAGGAACAATGACCATGTAGCATTGAAGATTATAAAAAATGTAGAAAAATATCGAGAAGCAGCAAAACTAGAAATAAATGTTCTAGAAAAATTAAGGGAAAAAGATCCCACGGGGAAAAAGTAAGAATATTTTTTGTTGTCCCTTTTATTTGCCCCCTTTTTTTACTTATCTTTGACTTGGTTTAATACAGTTATAAGTTATATGTTTATTCAATCACTCAGCTCCTGATTGCTTCTTATATCATTTTTAGCTGGATTTTTCAATGAAATAATTTGGCTTATAGTTTGGCGAAACCTGGTCGGGCAGGTGGGCATCCGGTGTCGTTAACAATTGTGTTTAAAGTTTTTTCTTTACCATATAATTTTACCATTTATTGTCAGATCTTTATGAAACTTCATTCAATGATAAAATACCATGTGAAGAAAAGAATTACACAGTAACCACAACTCTACCTGGCTTAATTATGGATTATTTCCCTTTGTAATTTTTGTGTTAAAGTTTTAAATATGTTGGATATCTCTGTTATTTACGGTCAATTTACTCTTTCCAATGAAAATATGTGTAACAGGGTAAGAAAAATATGCAGCCTGACCAGAATTGAACCCAGGACCTCTGAATTACAAGGCAAGTGCTCTCTCGACTGAGATATCCGGCCACTTTCATTTCCTTCTCCCCATAATGTGAACAGATAAGTACTGTGACAGATGCAATAGAAGTCTCCTGAGCAAACTGTAAAATCAGTATTAATTGTTAATTATTATTATAGGCCACAACAAGTTGATCATATGTTCTACGGATTTTTCTGGAAAAAAAATGGGGCGAGCGAGCGAAGAAAAAAATTTTAAAAAGTCTATATTCACTTGCTTTATATAGTGGTTTGACCAAATTTATATGGGCGAGCGAGGAAATAAAAAATTTTTTTTGTAAAAACTGTCAAAATTAAGGTGCGAGCGAATCCATAGAACATATGATCAATTTGTTGTGGCCTTATCAACATGTGATTACCTATATTTTATATAGAAAAATTTTAATTATTGTAAAATTACTTGTAGTGCTATGCATTTATCAATTTTTCTAAAATTTGTATTTTTTCAAGAACTTTTGAATGGCTTTGTATCACTTGGTTACAGATTATAATTCTAACGTGTATTTTTTTGGCATTATTACAGATTATGTGTTCAGATGATGGACTGGTTTGATTACCATGGTCACATGTGTCTAGCATTCAATATGCTAGGTCTTAGTGTATTTGATTTCCTGGTAAGTTGATTTGTTTGATTTTGTGTTAAATGCCCAGTTAGAATCAAGTTCTCAGGTGAGCGGTCCAGGGTCTCAAGGACCCTCTTGTTAAAGCACAAGAATATGACTATTAGTTCACTAGCTCAATAGGTCAATAGTAAGGGTGCGTGACCGAAGAAAAATTGTTTAATTTGGTTCAGTAAATACATGAAGTACTTATAAATCCAAAGGTGAAGACAGGTGCATCAAGAGAGGCACTCTCCGTAAACAGATATCCTGTAGAGCGTTGTCGTACAGGATCTCTACTTTCTCCGTGGAAGGTCACGTCGAGATGAACTTTATGTCGACTAATCAATGCGTAGCTTTCATCTAGACGAAACACTATTAAACACATTCTGATTTTGTAATTTCTATTTTTAGATCAAGGTTTGCATGCTAATTTAACAGCAGTATTATTCACAGTCTGCGATTGGGCGGCTCATTTCAAATTGCGTGACGTGTAAACAAGTTACGTATCATAACAATTTTGTCATGATTATTATGATGAGAAAAGGTCACCTGAACGTGACCTTCGTTTGGAAAAGGCCAGATCTGAATTAGCGAGTGTAAAATTTTAGATCGATATTAATCAGATTGCAAGAGAGGGTAAGGGATATCCAAACTTCCCCTCAAAAATATTAAAACTGAGATTCAAAATTCATTTAGAAAATGTAGTTTGACCCAGACAATCCATTGATACAGGTGGTTTTCTTATCAAAATACTAAGTATCCTGCAAGCTCTTCTATTTTCTTACATATTTTAATCTGTATTTCCACAGTTAATTTTACTAATATTATATTTACTTACAAATATTTGTCTGCTTTTCGACTGTTTATTTTATTAATATTATATATTTTCTCCTATATTACAGAAAGAAAATAATTATATTCCATATGATTTGGATCAAGTCAGACATATATCATATCAACTATGTTATGCTGTACAGTGTAAGTTTAAAACTTAAAATATTTAACTTGTTTTCTTACGTAGTCTATATTCATTTGTTTTTTACCGTAAATCAGTCTTTGTTTTACGCCTTTTGATAATAGAATGGTCCTAATAGACTAAATCCGGAATTCAAATATTTTGGGTTTTCCCCGCAGCACAAACAAACTTTCATCTTTCACTAAGTACTGTAGGACTTATCTGTGTTTCATGCTTTTCAGCAATAATGTGTAAACCATTTGTTTCTATCACCTGGGCACGGACAGAAAAAAACATATATTGGAGTTTAAAATGGGTTAATATCGGGACATTTTTCTTTTTGCAGTAACAAGTTGTTAAAAATAACTTGATATTTACTATAACCGATGTGTTCTTTATAGTGGAACTTTACTGTACATTCATACAGAGCTTAGAATCCAGTTTAGATTCAACATTCCATCTTAAAGTGGTTAGAGACATTATTAGATTATTGTCCAATCAGATATGAGTACTGATGCCAAAATATTTTAACATACTTTGTTTGATTGAACTGTTAATGAACCGTAAAGGAATTCTAGTTCATGTTTGAAGAAACAGCGACCTTGATTTCGCTGTTTATTTGTTGAAAATGGTTTAATACATGATACTGTTTTATTTTATTGAACTGTCAGTGGCACAAACATTAACCCCACTGATTTCGATACTCACTACAATACTTCTTAACCCCACTGATTTAAATTCTGAATACAGTACTTTTGTACTCTTGATTGATTTAAATCAGCAGGGTTAATGTATGCGCCACTGACAGTTCAATAAAATTGGACAATAACAAACGAAATACCGAGTGTTATCTGATATAAGCATGTTGTAGGTGTATTGAACTAAGGAAAGAACTTTCTGGGCTTGACATACTAAATTTTTAAGTAGATTGCCTGGTTGGGCAACCAGCGATATATTTAACTTGTCCAAACCAAATGTTAAGTAGCTGTAACAAGTTGCCTTAACCCAAATTTAGGTTGTCAGGGCTATAGGACGACCTTTAATGTCAAGCCCCTTTATTTGGTTAGGTATATTCCAGAGAATCTGAGTTACTTGATTTGAAGAAATTTCTAAAGATTTAGTGACCCTTAAAATGTCCCATGTCACAGAACTTATACATAGTAATGAGTATTTGTATTTTTATGTATTTTCTATTGCAGTTCTACATGAAAACAACCTCACACATACTGATTTGAAACCTGAAAATATTTTATTTGTAAATTCTGACTTTGATGTCACTTTTAATCCAAAAAAGGTGAGTTTTGTTTTGTTTGTATTTTAATGGAATTTCATATATTCATAGATTGTTGCCACATAATACAGAATCAAGCCTTAGTGATCAATTGGTATGGTGTAATGACATTCAAATGATACCAAACAATGGATCATAAAAGCTTGACAAGCCATTATTCTCAAAAAAGCAAGGGTCTCCTCATGAAGAATTCTTAAGACAATTTTTTGAAGCTTACAGTTTATCAGATGAAGTATTTTTGTTTAACATGACTTTTCTACCCTGCCAAAACAGAGGAAAAAAAGTGGATTTAGTTGCTAAAACATTAGGGGAAAATGTAACAGCAGTCAGTCCACCTACTCACTGCTCCTGGAAAGGTTAAATCTCTGGATTTAGCTGTTAATCAACTACTAAGCGTACACTTTCGTCAGTGACTGACAACTGCCCTACATAATTAAAAATCATTGGTAGAAGGGAGAATGGCCGTAAAAATAATTTCATGACCAAGCTCAACGAAAGTATGCCCCGTCCGGGAATTGAACCCACAACATCTTGATCAGTAGACTTGCGTGATACCAACTGAGCTAGCCGGAGGCACACATGGTCAGTTTGGAAATTCAATGTATATTATCATTGTGTTTGTTTTATTTGTAGAAACGTGATGAGAGACATATAAAGAATACAGATATAAGATTAATAGATTTTGGTTCAGCTACATTTGATCATGAACATCATAGTACCATTGTATCTACACGACATTATAGAGCACCGGAAGTTATATTAGGTTTGTAGCCCTTATTGTCCTTGTGTCCTTGTATATTGACCCCTGACCTTGGTACATTTGATCACGAACATCATAGTACCATCGTATCTAAACGACATTAAAGAGCACCGGAAGTTATATTAGGTTTGTATCTCTTAGTGACCTTGACCTTTGATCTTTGTGTCCTTGACCCTTGTACCTTTCTGTTCAGCAACATTTGATCATGAATATCATAGTACCATTGTATCTACACGACATTATAGAGCACCAGAAGTTATATTAGGTTTGTAGCCTTCTCCTAAGTAAAATCTGTTGAAATTATAAAATTTTGGAATATTGGGATCTTCAAAATTTTGTTTCCCCACCCCCATGCATGTTCTGTTTTATATAGATAACTGTAACAAATATTCTTCACCATGGTGTCTATACCAAATGACATAATGTTACAAGTGTCAGTCAGAATATCAAAATAATCATTCTAAAATTCTATGGGTAGGTTTTTCTACGATAACTTTTTTACAAGACCTGTTTGTCCGCCTACCTACTAGCCTGCCTGTCTGTGTTTCTGTCATTTTACATCCCACAGTTTCTTGATAACTGCACAAGGCATTTGAAAAAAGAATGGTTGCAACTGTAACGAAATTACTTCGAGTTATTATTTGACTTTAGGCCACAACAAGTTGATCATATGTTCTATGGATTTTTCTGAAAAAAAAAATAGGGTGAGCGAGCGAAGAAAAAAAAATTAAAAAAGTCTTTATTCACTTGCTCTATATAGGGGTTTGATCAAATTTTTATGAGCGAGCGAGGAAATAAAAAATTTTTTTTTTAAAAAACTGTCAAAATTAAGGTGCGAGCGAATCCATAGAACATATGATCAATTTGTTGTGGCCTTAAATCTTTAAAAAGATTGTACACATTGGTACAGAAAGTTGCATGCATGTATCTTGTGTATCAAAATTTCACCCACATAGATCTATTTCTGTATAATATTTATGTAACATAAGTAAACATGACTTGAAAGATACAAGTAATGAACTATAGGGTAGAGTAGATGGTTGCCAACATTCCTACAGTAGATAAATATTTATGATTATATAAAGATAATACGTAGACTGAAAATATAAGAAAATTAGTTTGCAAGGAAAACTGGTTAAATGTTGTTGGTTGAGGATACCACAGGCTTATTGCGAAAAGGTTGTAACTCTAGTAAAAAACCTGAGTTACGACCATGTTGCACTAAGCCCACAATACATTACTGACTGAGGCTCCTTTTGTGAGAAAGTAGACAGTTAATAACTGTCATCAGACTCATCGCCTTAAACTACTAGCCGAAAGCCTAGGACTAAAAATTGAAAAAAAGTTATATTAATATTGATGAGGGAAAAATACTTATTTATGAATGAAAGTTTTCAGTATTTATACTCATTTCAGTATTTTAAGAATAAATTACTCTATGATATAAAAAATTTGTTTGCCTCGAGGACTTGTGAAGGATTGTTGGGTTAAGTTACTTTACGGACATATGCTGATGGTTATGTGAGCTGTCAGCTACTTTATTGACTATTAATGTGACTAACTTATTTGAAAGTTTAGGCAGCTGGGCAGCATATTATCAAATATCTTACGATAATACAACTATAATATATTACTGATTTTAATACTTGCAAATTATTATACCCCCGCTTCGAAGAAGAGGGGGGTATACTGTTTTACCCTTGTCCGTCCGTCCGTTACAAAATTTCCGTCGCAGTTTTCTCAGCAACTATAACATGCAGCAGCCTAATACTTTGCATATTGCTTCATCCCATAGTCCCATGTGGTGTAAAGCAATTTCATGCTCCTTGCTCATCTACTTCCTGTTTGTCGCATATATTTAGATTTTTGCGGGGGTATCACTAGTGAGCATTAGCTCACAGATTTATTTGTAAGACTGTTGATATGAGCTCAGTCCAGATAGGTGAGCTGTCCACCACAAATGTCAATGACTGTTGATCAATTTATATAACAAAATACATTTTTCATGTCTGATTAACAAGATTTTTGGCAACTACTGTTAGTATCAGCTTAGTGTATCTTTTAGTTAATCCTGTATTAACATAATATAGGATTGTATTTATGTGACTAAATGTTGTTTTGATCATCATAATTTATAATATAGTCATCATTAGTAATAATATACGTAATATGATAATATACTAATATATTAGTAATAATTTGATGACTAGGTAGGTGTTATGGTGGATAAAACCATGTAATACATTAACGAAATATGGGAAAAAACTTGTTGTTTTTGTTAAACCACTTTTTGAAAAGCATGATGGTATTTATTCACTTAATTGTCAGTAGGCAAGTTCCTGAAATATATAAATTTATTTTTGGTCAATGTGAGCAAGCTATGCCTTTTTTAAATCCATTTTCCATACTATGAGTGTATAACTTTTTCTTTTGTCTGAAGTCAATATGAAGTATAGTTCGTTTTTTCTCAACTGCCAAAACATTAATAATTTCACGGTGACTTCATGCTCTTTATTTTGCACCCATGGTATTGTGATACTGTGTATTGTTCGTTTTTTCTCAACTGTCAAAACATGAATAATTTCACGGTGACTACGTACTCTTTGTTCAACACTCGTGATATTGAGATAGTGTGTAATCATCTACCGTGAAGTTATTCAAACTTTGGCAGTTGAGAAAAAACGAACAATAATCTATCTACAAATTTGATGAAGGCAGTACAAGACATAATAGAAATTCTTTTGTGATGGTCTTTTTTGTTACAATATTACAAAATCAAGCATGTTTTGTGTTTATATACAGAAATAATCATATTAATAAAACGTTATTGTAGTATGAAAGTTAATCATTGCCAGGGAATTACGTCAGCATCATTTTTGCCGAAGTATTTTGTCTAAGTGCTATTTGGTGCGTAGTTTGCATACTGACGTAAATTAAGTCATTAATATGATAATGATCTGCTCTGAATAGAATATGATCAGTGCTGGCTAGAATGTTGTTAGATTGTTGGAAACATGAAGTTTGTTTGAAGGAGGGGCTGTGGAATGTAAAGATGTGGTTTGTTTGTTTGTTTGTTGGGTTGTAACGCCGTTGCAACTCATTGTAGATTGTATAATGGCAGTCAGTCAACCTGTTCACTCCTCCTGGAAAGGCTAAATCTCTGGATATAGCTGTTAAACAACTACTAAGCACATAATTTCATCAGTGACTGACAACTGCCCTACATAATTAAAAGTCAAAGGTAGGAGAGAGAATGGCCGTAGAAATAATTTCATGACCAAGCGCCGCGAAAGTATGCCCTGCCCAGGAATGGAACCCACGACCCCACGATCAGTAGACTTGCGTGCTACCAACTGACCTAGCCAGGAGGCTTTGTTAATAAGTAAAGGTGAGGGCTGAATTATTAGGTAGGAATTAATGCTTCAAATTAAAGAAGAGCTCTAGGGGGTCTGAGGCTTTTTTTTTCGAAGTTTGTAGGAACTTTTATCACAATTAAAATTATTAGGGGAAAGTAAGTTCAAATGTACGTACACCAGATATGTGGAAAATTGCATGTTTAATAAATTTTGGCGGGGAATAGGCCTTTCAATGGTTTAAAAATTGAGGTTTACTTTGGAGTTTAGTGATTATAAATGGGTGTTATGTTTTTGTCTGTAAGCAATATAAAATGCAGACATTCAGTTTAGGAAACCAACTTCAAAGTTTGTCTAACATAATCCAGAAACTTTCTACCTGTAAGATTTATTAGAATTGAATAGAAAATTATGTAATAAAAGTTTGTATTCAGGTTTTATTGGTACCATTATTCTAATAAATAGAAAATTTTATTGACATGCATTGATCTGTCGATAAATCCTCCAAGTGAATGCAACACTGCTTTTACTAGATTTTTTTTCACAAATTACTTTTTTACATTTTTGAAATCAAGTCTATGGTATACATCTAAAAATAACAGTGTGAGCAGATTTTTATGTTGAAAAAGACAAAAGGGCCTAAAAGGGTTTAAGACATTTTGCTTCAAGTTAAAGACTTACGCAGATTTGGTTTGTTTTTTTCAAGCCTCCTGAATAATTTAGTTAAAATAGTTTGTTTGTTTGTTTGTTTTGTTGGGTTTAACGCCATTGTATAGGTCATATAACGACGGTCAGTCAACCTACTCGCTTCTCCTGGAAAGGCAAATCTCGTAGTTTAACCAACTACTAAGCACATACTTTCATCAGTGACTGACAACTGCCCTACATTATTAAAAATCATTGGTAGGAGGGAGAATTGCTGTAGAAATAATTTCATGACCAAGCTCCAAGAAAGTATGCCCCACCCTGGAACCAAACCCACGACCCCTCAATCATTAGACTTGTGTGCTACCAACTAAGCTAGCTGAGCGGCTATGAAAATTTAGTTAAAACATAGTTAAGGCAGTGTTGCATTATCCTGAATAAATATTAGAACACGCACTTAGAACTTTCACTTTTTCTTGGCAATAGAATATAAATGATTGATCTGGAAATCTTTGAAATTTTGATCGGGCGATAAAAAAAGACTTGTTACGTATGTAAACAACATAGTCTGATGTTTTTTTTATTCTTGAATTTTTATTCCGTTGTGAATTTGTGAAAGTTTTGAACAGGTGCTTGCATTTCTCAGTTTGTTATGGAACTATCAGAAAGTTTAATGATTTTGTTTTGGTCGGGTGGTGATAGGGGTTGGATGGGATGAGGGAGGGGGGGATAAAGTATGGCCTCTCATTGAATTTTAAAAAAACTAGTAAAATTGTTGAATATGTTTAGGGATGAAATTTTTTCAGGGCTGGTTTTGAGGATTTAGGGACCCTGCAAAAGGGTTTATTTCAATGTTGATTCTGTTGTAATTCTACATTTATGGGTTTTGAAAATTTAGTGGTTGGATTCAAAATCATATTTTGACCTCCAACCCCCCACCACCAATGAAAGAAAAGACTAACACCCCTACCTCCTACCTCATTGCATCCGCTCTAGAGTGTAATATGCTGAAATCCACCCAGTCAATCGGCAAAAATACTCTCACCCCTTTATGGCTCAACATAAAATGTTCTTGTATTGTCTCTGACGACCTATATTTTGGTAGGTGCAACTTATTACTGCTTGGTAACATTTGGTTCAAGCAAGGGAATTAATTACTGGTTAATGTTAAATAACTGTTGAGCCTTGCCTACGTTTCCTCCAAGGAAATATTAAGATTAAAAATGATATTTATACCCCCGCTTCGAAGAAGAGGGGGGTATACTGTTTTACCCTTGTCCGTGCGTGCGTCCGTCCGTCCGTCCGTCCGTCCGTCCGTTACAAAATTTCCGTCACAGTTTTCTCAGCAACTATACCATGCAGCAGCCTGAAACTTTGCATATTGCTTCATCCTATAGTCCCATGTGGTGTAAAGCGATTTCATGCTCCTTGCTCATCTACTTCCTGTTTGTCGCATATTTTTAGATTTTGGCGGGGGTATCACTAGTGAGCATTAGCTCACAGATTTACTTGTTTATCCTCCAGCCCCCCATCCTAAAAAAACCCCCAAAAAAACCCTACCCTATTGCATCCCCTCTAGAAAGCAATTAGCTGATATGCACCTGGCCCAACGGCAAAAATAATCCCAACTGAAAAATCAAAGTTTGATCAACCCCCTTTCCCCCCCCCCCCCATTGTAAAAATGATCTAGTCCCACCCCTGTATATTGTATAGTGTATATTGGAATATCATCATTATACAATCTGCAGAAAAAAGAGAAAACTGGAAAGATGGAAGTATTTATTTATAGGTTTTGGCTTCGTTATCAATCATATGGTTTTATATACAAACTTGGCATTGTTCCTTCTTTATGTTCTCAACATCAGGTATTATACAGTACACTCCAAAAGTTTGTGGACAAAATCTTGTTTTTTTTGATAAACCATGTGCCTTGCAAAAATCCTGAGTTTTAGGATATGCTGGTTCACATTTGCCCATGAAAAAGAGATAGTAATTAGAATTTAGTTTATCAACATTATGATTTAAACTTTGTTTTTTGAACCAACTTTAAAATTTTGATATAGTCAAGTCATGAGCAAAAATTTTCAGCTTTAATACTGAATTCATTATGTTAGCCGTGGCCGTTGGGTAGTGGTTAGCATGTCTGACTTCGAATCCGGAGATTGCGGGTTTGAACCCAGTCGCGATAGGTCATATCCTATACATGAGTTGTAGGTCTCATGGTAGGGTAAGTTAGTACTGGTGATAGAAAAAGTGTCTAGGAAACCTATAGTAGGAAGAGCTGGTCGTCGTATATATGACCTAAATATATGTTGAATACAATGTTTAATCCAATTAAAAAAAAAAAAAAATTAAAGAAGATAAAAAAGAATTCATCATGTTGAAAATGAATTACTGTATGTAATATTAGTGTATGAAATCCGTCTGTCTATTTCAGTATTTTTATACCCCCGCTTCGAAGAAGAGGGGGGTATACTGTTTTACCCTTGTCCGTGCGTGCGTCCGTTACAAAATTTCCGTCGCAGTTTTCTCAGCAACTATATCATGTAGCAGCCTAATACTTTGCATATTGCTTCATCCCATAGTCCCATATGGTGTAAAGCGATTTCATGCTCCTTGCTCATCTACTTCCTGTTTGTCGCATATTTTTAGATTTTGGCGGGGGTATCACTAGTGAGCATTAGCTCACAGATTTACTTGTTAAATTTGGTTTTCAGTATTATTAATAGTTTTCAAGTTTCACTCATATGATTTAAACAATTTTACATGAATTAGCTTTGATTTAAGTAAAATTACTTGTGGCATTGATAAATGTTATTTATTTGTCAGTGGTGCATACATTAACCCTACTTATTTGAATACTCTTTTTAGTACTTCTGCACTCGCCATCCATAAAAATGGATATCTATATTTATGTACGGGAGGTATGTGGAACAAATATTAAGTATTTAACTCAGCAGGGTTAATGTGTGTGCCACTGACGGTAGATAAATAATAATAAAAATAATAATGACTTTATTTAACGAGGCCACACATTGGATAAATTCAATACTAAAGCTACAGTCCCATAAACATAACAATAGCCATGAAGGCACAGTACGGGCGCCGTGCGATCAAGCTCCGCAAGGACCTGTACGAAGTCTTGGGTACCCGTACGGACTGTTACGTTATTACCAGGGTCCGTGAGATGAGTCCATGATACATGTATCAGTTTCAAAGTCAAATCGTGAACACAATCGTGGCGGAGTATGGATTAAACATGCATAACTTCCAACTACGGCTCCGTATGGGTGTGTTGTTTTGTACCATGTGCGTACCGTCACCTTGATACGCAAGGCTTTCCACGGCCTACGACTGTCTGCACGTACGGGTTCGTAACAAACCTCGATTTTATGGGACTGAGGCATTAATGTGGACCTCTGGGCAAAATTTAACAAAAATACATAATCAGTTTTTCTCTAAAAAAAATTTGTCAAGAAACTTTTGGCTGGCACTGTATATTTGTCTGAGAGTAGTTGTTGCTTGAGGTACATTGTCTGAAAGAATATAATGCTAGGTTATTTTACCTATGTAAGAAATTATCTCTCTCTCGTACATGTATATATAGGTGTTATTTATGTGTATAACATGTGTGCTGTATAATAATGTATGTATACGTAAAAATTTCCTTTGTATGAAAATCATGTTTTTTATGCGTTGTTGCTGTAAGATTGATTTGGTCTTTTGTTTGAATAATTTTTGTTTATTTCTGATTGTTTTTGATGGAGGGGGGAAGGGAGGGGGCTTTGTTTTGGTGATTGTGTGGGTTTTTGTATTTCTGCTTTTGATAATTGTGTCGCGTCATTGGTTTGTTAGGAACAGGACAGTCTATTGGTCAAGATTTTGGTGTTGTTAGATTGACTAGGGGTTTTGTTTGAGTGTCTTTGATTATTTCTGATTGTTTTGATTTTTATGGAGTGGGGGGAAGGGAGGGTGCTTGTTTGAGGTTTTGTCTGGGTTTATTTTTGATATTCCTGCTTTGTTTTGGAGAGATAATTTTAAAATTTGGTCTGTTATTTATGAACATGAAAGACTGGTTGACTGACCTATTGGTCAAGGAAATTGTGTTCTTGACTATGGTCAAGTGGTTTAGGACACTTACTTAAAATGGCTCTAATAACTGATGGGTGTAGGGTTATGGGGCCTGATCATATCTCCTTGAGATTGAAAGCAATTGCTTACAGAGAATGGCAGTCTTGTATTGGTGAGTCCAAGAAACAATGGTAAGGTGAACTGTCCACCTAGCATCATTCGACTTTAATGGGGTTTAAAAAAAACTTGATTGCAATTTCATTGATAGGGGAAAGAAACATCCAAGGTATTATCCAAATTTAGGGATTATTGTATGATTTCAATTTTTTTAAGGGGATGGGGCCTATCAATGGCCACTGTTTGATAAGGAAAAAGTTATTCATTAATTAAAAAGTGTTTGGCATGGAAATAAAAAGGTAAATTGTAGAATCAGGAAATTATTGTGATGTAGCAGTAGGGGGTTGTGTGGGATAGAAATTGCAGGTTTAGTGCAAAATAGTCGTAGCTCAATATATAAGAAAAGAGTGAGTTACAACTGTTTTGCGCTAAAGCTGCAAAATGTCTGCATGGATTGTGTGAGGAATTAGTTATCATTGCAGCCACTATGTACACTACGAGGAAATATGTAGAAGTGGCATAGAAGGAAATAAAGTTAATGCTCAGTTAATATGTTAGATAATTGAAACAATGTATGACATAGATAATTTATATAATTGATAACAGGTGTATGTATTGGTTATATATTGAGTCTGGTTTTACATGGGTTGTGTCTGGAGGGGCCTAGGGTTAGGGGGGGCTGGCGGGGGGGGGGGGTGGACCATTTTAATTTTACCAGGGAGACAATGAACTAGTGATTATTCTAGAATTTAAAAAAGGTATGGGGACAGAAAAAAGGGGCTGAGGCATTATGGGGTTTATGATTTAAAGTAACTATTACTTCAAGGGAAGAAGCAAAACTGGCAGGATGCTATGCCTTGATTTTCTGCTTTAAAATAATAACTTTGGAAAACTATTTTTTGGTAAAGGGTTGCAGTCTGGACTCTTTATTTAAATTTTAGATTTTGATTCTTTTATTAATATGTTGGGCTGAAGTATGGGGTTCCTACATATTTTAGTTTTTAGGGGTAGCTGGACTTCAAAAATGTTATTTATATTTTCTTTAATATTTTATTGGCATAATTAAAAATTTGCTGAAATATTTTTTTTCGTAATTGAATACTTTGAAGGAAGGAGGGAGAAAGGGGGTGCTAGACTTCTTGAATGTCTGCTAGGATCAGCAAATGAAAGTTTGTTCTTATTATCATAATTGAAATGATTTATGTGTTATTTATCTATGTTTATCTACACTATGTAGCTGGTATAACTTCTGTAATCTATTTTCTCTACGTAATCAACCCTTTCTGCTTGAGGATTTTTCTGCAAGAAATTTGGTTGTCTAAGCAGAAATTGCTTTTGCTCTTTTAGATTATGAAATTCAGGTCAGGTTGTATCCAAAGCTTTCAGTTCAGTTTGTTGTTGTTTGTTGGTTGGGTTTAACTCCGTAGCAACACATTGTATAGGTCATATAACGGCGGTCAGTCAACATACTCACTCCTCCTGGAAAGGCTAAATCTCTGGATTTAGCTGTTAACCAACTTCTAAGCACATACTTTCATCAGTGACTGACACCTGCCCTATATAATTAAAAATCATTGGTAGTAGAGAGAATGGCCATAGAAATAATTTCATGATCAAGCTCCACGAAAGTATGCCCCACCCAGGAATCGAACCCATGACCCCTCAATCAGTAGACTTGCAAGCTACCAACTGAGCTAGCCATGCGGCTTAGTACTCCTTTAGCAAAATGTTTCAAGGTTTCTAAGTCATTGGTCATTTTAAGGCAAGTTCCCTTTCAAAATTTCTTAAAAATCATGCAGTTTCCTCAATCTGAAGCTGGGGTTGACAGTAAAGGTCATACGGTTGCCTCTGACAACCTATATTTGTTTTTCTGCAACTTGTTACCTCTTCTTTACATTTGGTTTGGGTGAGTTAAATTAATAGCTGCTTGTTGAATCGAGCAACATACTTTAAAAATTGAAGTCGAGCTCTGCTAAGTTTGCCTAGGATTTTCTTTGTTTAAAATTTCCAAATTTGTACAATCAAGGAGAGCAACTTTATTGTTCAATCAGAAAGGGGGGGAGTAGGCATTGTGTGAACTTGTGTTATTGTTCGTTTTTTCTCTACTGTCAAAACATGAATAATTTCACAGTGACTTCATGCACTTTGTCTAACACTCGTGATATTGAGATTGGGTGTAATCATTCACCGTGAAATTATTCAAACTTTGACTGTTGAGAAAAAATGGACAATACTCTCTTCTAGTTAACACAATTATAAACAAAGCAAGCACAGGTGTTAGATTCAACGAACTTATAAATTATCCAATAAACCGTCCATCATTTTTGTATTGAAATTAGATTTTTATCTCAATTTTTGGAGGTATCCTAGCTTTCCTGAAATCTTGAAATATCTTGGAACATTAATAACCGTAAATTAATTTTTATCAGAGATCAGAGGTCTTTCAAAACAATATTATGTCATGTTTTTAGCGGGATTTTTCAACAACAAAAATTCAGCTAATATGTTTGGCAAAACACGGGCGGGCGGTTGGCGTTCAGTTGGGCAGGCGTCCGGTGACGTTAACAATTGCATTAAAGCTTTTTTTTCCATATATTTCTGCCATTTATTGTCTGATCTTTATGAAACTTCATACAATGATAACATACCATGTGATGAACAGAAGTAGAAAGTAACTACAACTCTACCTGGCTTTATTATGGATTATTTCCCTTTGTAATTTTTGCCTTAAAGTTTTTAAATTTGGCTTCAGTGTGGTTTCTACATTACAATTAAACCATCTAAATTTGTTTAACGTCTGTAAAACCACTTAGTGTCTTTGACTAATAATGCATCACTAATGTGCGGTGCCACTCCTTGGAAATAAACTTACTAACAAAACAACTTGTTTGAATACTTATGATCTAAACTGAAACAAAAGTAACTCTGACTTGCTTGTTTAGTAATTGTTTTGCTACTTTAAACTGAAAGAACGAAACTCTTACATCCCTGATTAGTAATTGTTTTGATAGTTTAGATTGAAAGAACAAAGCTCTGACATGCTTGGTTAATAATTGTTTTGATCATTATTTTGTAAAATACTTGAAGTCGAAGTAACTTAGTTTTCTATAAATAGTTTGATACTGATGTAACATTGTACTGACTCAGGGGTGAAACCAGGATTATTTTCTAGGGGGGGAGGGTCCAAACTTTTTCTAGGGGAAGGTCCGAACTTTCAAACCACATTTTACACTGTTAGCAGAATAACACAACATATTCATAATTAAAACTACATAACCATTTGATCTATGTTAAACGCAAAGGGAGCCCGAGAAAATTGCTTCATGCTAAACCCCCCTCCTGCTAGATCCGCCTATGTGACTTTACAATAGTTATAATTGACATTGTCTACATGTCTCCGTGCCAGTTGGAGAGAGTTCAGTTATTATAATACTGTAGAAATACTTTGGCAAAGTTTTGTCTGTTTTTTTTTCTTTTTTCTACAACATTCTAGGGAATTAGTTGTTCATTCTTCTCATGGTTTCACTATGTTACGATTATGACTGTTGGGGGCGTTTTTTTGTTTTCTGTTATGTTGAGACAGTGAATGACTTATCAAATATTGTTTATCATTCCATGCCTACCTATTATACTAATTGAACAATTATGATATGTTATGAATTTATTATTAATATTTAGTCAGGTATTAATTAAGTTCATAATATGATAATCGTCCCCTTTAATGCAAAAAGGTACCGTAGTGTTCTTAAATCTTTTAAATGGTTGGCAATTAGTTTATATTCGAATATTATGGTCACATAGTAAGTGTTTGTAGTCATCCAAATATTGTCCCCTGTTCTTGGTCAAGTAGTTAAGGATGCTTACTTCAAATCACTGTAACATCTAGAAACCTGGAAGTGCTAGTAGGAGCAGTGGTCGAGTGATAGGGTGCACTCTCGGGGATTTGGAGATCCCGCGTTCAAACCCTTCTATGGATACTGCTAGGTGTGAATGGGTACTTATAGGGATCACCTAAAACATCAGTTTTCAGCATCAGGGGTTATTATATAAAATTGTAAATAACGCTAAACATGTATTATGAAAGCAGGAGTATAATGTTAAATAAATCACCAAGCTCGATGATTATGTTTAACTCTTTTTAATTTTCAATGTTTCGTCTTGCGGCTTCATCAGAAAAAAAAAGCAAAAGTAAGCAACAGTCATCCAGATTATCTGACATATGAGACCCTTTGAGAGGGATCACTGTCCATGAGGTTTATAAAATATGTAGTAAATAATAAAATTACATGTATTTTATATTTTGTATATTTCCAGAGTTAGGCTGGTCACAACCATGTGATGTTTGGAGTATTGGTTGTATAATGTTTGAATTATATACTGGATTTACATTGTTTCAAGTAAGTTGATTAATTATTATAACCCCACCCCACTACCACTAGTGATGGGGGCTATATAGGGGTCACTCTGTTCATCCGTCCGTTTGTTGCCTGTAACAATGGTGTCGATACTTTAAAGGGCATGGCCAATTAATTGAGTCAAATGTCCTTTCCATTCGACATGGTGCTAGAAGGGTGTATTCATCACTCCTTTGATAGCTCTAGTTTAAAAGTGACTGGCTCAGTGCCAGGTCAAAAACACTGTATATACAGTATAGAAGGTCAATCATTCAAAAAAATGGAAAGGGTCCATTTCTTAATTATCAATTATTCTATTTCACAGATAAATACATGCATACATTGTTTAGGCTTTGCTTTTCTTTTGACACCAGCATTTTTTGTATATGCTGAAAAATAAATTCATAGGCCAATATCCAACACCTTCAATGCAGATTTTGCTATGTCGACACGACAAATAACATAAAATTTCACTGCAAAGCAATAAAAGAAAGTGAAGCATTGATTGTTTTTATTCGGATTTTTCAACGATTCGGTCTGGTGTCGTTAACAATTGTGTTAAAGTTTTCAATTTAGCATATATTTTCTGCCATTTATTGTCAGATATTTATGAAACATCATACAATGATAACATACCATGTGATGAACAGAATTAGACAGTAACCATAACGCTTTATTATAGAATATTTCTCTTAGTAATTTTTGCGTTAAAGTTTTTAAATCTGGCATTAATGTGGTTTCCACATTACATTGATTGTTATGTTAATATCTTTTTCAGACACATGATAACAAAGAACATTTAGCAATGATGGAGAGAATCTTGGGTTCATTACCTTACAGAATGACGAAAAAAACAAAGTGAGTATAGTTAGACTTTGATTTGTCCATTTTATTGACTGACCTTAAAAGTAGTACTGAACTTTTCGTGAGTCATTTAAACTTTGAATTGTCGGACCGTGCTATTTACTTATGTCGCAATTAGTACCATACTTAGTTTGATTTTTATGTAAAGTTTATGCAAATTAAGAATTTTATTTTTTAAGAATTATGTTTAAAAAGAATCATTTCAAATTATGAAATTTAAAATGTTTTTAAATATTTTTGAATGTTGGATATATTCATGACTTTTATTACTTAGTGATTATTCTAGAATTCAGAAAAAGGGCCGGGCACATCAAAGGGTTGATGTTTTAAAGTTATTGTTTCTGCATGGGGTGGGGCAAAAATGGGTGGGTTTGTGGAAAAAAGGGGTCAGGGCACATCAAAGGGTTGATATTTCAAAGTAACTATTTCTGCATTGGGTGGAGCAAAAATGGGTGGGTTTGTGGAAAAAAGGGGTTCAGTGCAGGTCAAATGGTTGATGTCGTAAAGTGACTAGATATTATTTGTCAGGAGTAAAAAGGGCACAGTGCAGGGCCATGCTATTCTACTCTTAAATAATCACTATTACTTTATTGCTTTATAATACAATGTGTTGAATATCAGAGATGCATTTAGGACACAGTTCTCATTTGTTTTAGACAAATAGTTTATTTTCAAAATGTCCAGTGGCTATTTAATATTTGGTAAATTTTCAAACTTTTCCAAGACAAATATTCTGCTTGTAAAATTTCCTTAAGTTACATTTGATAAAATTATTAATCAAAATGTTTTATGTTTATAAATTATAATAATTATTTATGAAAGAATACTTGCACAAAACTAGTCTTAAAAACGATGGATGTAGTTTTGTACTTAGACTGGATGTATTTAAATATCCATGCCTACTTCCTTGATGCATCTCTGATTTCTTATACAAAACTTGTTATCTTTTATTATGTTTTCACTATTATCTGTCAATAGTAAAGGTTATGGGGCTAAATTTTTTATCATAAATATTTGTTTTGTTCATATGAAATCTGAGTTAATTAATCTGCGCATAGGAATACATTACACAGTGACTGAGAATAGTATTAGAAGTGTGACCAGTGAAGGGTCATGTGATACAAGGAAACTGTTTTAAACCGGTGGTAGCTCATTTCTCTTGGACTTGGTTTGGAGATATATTGTGTTGTTGAAATCTGCCCCATGAACAATAACGTAACCCTTAGATGTGGTTTTTTTAACGGGGTCAAAATTTGGCAATGCAGTTACATGTTTGATATTTATTAATTCAGTCATGTGTAATATGCTCATGTGGGCAGGTTTATTAATTTAGACGATACCCCTATTTTAATAATGTTGGTTTGCTCATGGTATATATAAATGGAAAAAGCAAAGACTGGTCAGCTATGCTTGCTGAAATTATCTATATAATGTCTATTGCCTCAGTTTCATTTGAGAAGTTTACTGTCTGTCTGTTATCTTAGTGAAGGACTTTCTTGCCCAGGCTTGGGTCAGTCTGATAAATCACTTTTAATAATAGAGTAGTACCTGCCTACTGAGCTGAGTCTGTTACAAAATTCTTTTGTCATGGGTTTTGATTTGCCCACGTTTCTAGACATAAAAAATTCAGTGCCTGCTTTGATGCAAATGACCCAGTGTTCACTATAATAGAACTATATTTTCTCTTGTGCAAGACTCAAGTGCATTTGTTTACTTTTAAAACAAACTTCTTTCTTTCCCCCTAAGAACCAATTTTTTCTGGCATGGGCGACTTGAATGGGACCCAACCACGTCGTCAGGGCGCTATGTACGTGAAAATTGTCGCCCACTTTATGTAAGTATTTACTGGAACAAAAAACTGTGGCCCCTTTTTTCGGTATTGACTGCGTTGTCTGTCATTTTGTCCAGTTCTCTGAATGAAAACCCCCTTTTGTCCATTTGGAACTACCTCGGCGATCATCTACCAAGATATACACCTCGGAAATCAGTCGCAGTAGGAATACAACCAGGTTATAGCGTCCGGCGACTATCATTTTCATGTCAACATTTTAATAACAACATTGTTACACGCTGTATCACATCATTTCATCAGTACAATGTCTCACACGTCGTATTTCTGTGTAGTTCAGACTATACTACCACAGAAAACCAAATTCCTAGGTCTACCTTTTTCACCTTAAGATATCCGAGATTTATCTGCGTAGAAGATCGCCTAGATAGTTCCGAATGACTTATGTCTTGTGTTTTTATGCTTATGTATTGTTTGTAACCCCTTAAATTTTGATAATTACATGCCTGAATATTTGTTTCTGTGTGCATTTTGTTCATATACCAATTATAGTAGATTTTTTATCCTTTTTTAGTTAAAGCATAAATAATCTATGTTTCACATTTTAGTTGGATCAGCGCAAAGCTAGTCTAACTTTGAATAAAGAAGAATGTTGGCTAGTTTTGCGTTGAACCTTCAAAATAATGTTAAACTGGAAATGAATTTATTCAAATTTTTCATGAGTTATTTCCCTTTTTCTGTAAGTTTTTTGTCCGGGTCTTTTTGATAAAGTCTTGATCACAGTCTTGCTGGCAACCCTCGATCTGTATGCTTGCATTGTGTTCTAACTTTCTCTGGCAAGATGGCGCCAGGTCTTTGACGCCTCTAAAATTATTATTCAAAAGGTCTAAAAGAACTATACAAAACTAAAGGAAATAATTTCAACTTTTGAATAAGTTCATTTCTGTGTACATGTGCATGGCATTTACAAGTTTCAGCAAAACTATCCCAACGGCTTTTAAGTATGCACCAAGGGCCACAAAACTTGATCACCATTTTGACTTCATACTATTCCTTATTTCTTAAAAATTTTGAAAAGTTTTAAAAATTTTCTAAAGTTTCCAACATTTTTAACGATTTAAAAAAAAATACTGATGACTGGCAAATTTCTTTGAATTTTTAAAGATTTCAAATGACTTGCAATAGTTAACTTAATCCAGGCTGTTTTTTACAATGCCCAACAATTTTTTGTCATACAATTTATATCTTTTGACCGGATTTTGATGCCATAGTTGAATAAAAGCCAAGACTGGTCACTACAATATACCCCTTCAGATTCAGATAGTCAAAATCAACAAAAATTGATCTTTTTGATCTGTGTTGTTACGACTCTCAAGTGATACTATGTTGTTCTGGCAACTAAGATAATGTTGTTATAATATTTTAGGAACCTTTCAACACTGTTGTTATATTTTGTTAATGCCATAAACCTGTACTGTTGTTGTTGTTGTTATTATTTGTGAGAAATCAATCTTCAGTTTACTTGTATTAAACTTTGTTAGTGCTTCAGTCAACTACTGAATTGTAGGGAATTTTGTTAGTGCTTTATCTTGAAAGCTGAAAAATGAATTTATTTGGTTAAGTCACTAAGTCTGACTCATTTGAAGAAATAAAGATTAGATCCAAAGTGCATTTTGTATTACTCTTCATTATTCAATTATTACATCTTTGTTGAAGCCAACATACAATTAGTAACAATCATTGACTTGTTTATTGAAATGGAAAATTTGAAAGATCTGTTGTCCATTGTGCAATTTTAGTAGCTATCTGTAACAAGCTTTTATTTTATTTATACAACTATAAAGTCTGTTTTTGGAGCCAAATTTTTGCATAGAAATTGTAGATTAGGTAGTTAAAGATTAAAGATACAGCTTCTAGTAAATAAATAATCAATCTCCGTAAACAGAGATCCTGTTCTACTTGCGTTGTCGTACTGGATCTCTACTTAGTCAATGCAAGGTCACGTCGACATAAACTTTGTGTAGACCAATCTATGCGTAGCTTTCATCTAGACGAAAATACTATGAATTACATTTTGATTTCGTAATTTCTATTTTTAGACCAAGGTTTGCATGCAAATTTAACAGCGGTATTATTCACAGTCTGCGATTGGGTGGCTCATTTCAAATTGCGTGACGTAGACAATGTAAACAAGTTACGTATCATAACAATTTCGTCATGAATATTATGATGAGAAAAGGTCACCTGAATGTGACCTTCATTTGGAAAAGGCCAGATCTAAATTAGCGAGTATGCGAGCAGTAAAATTTAAGATCGGGTTTTAATCAGATTGATAAATAATAAACCCTGACTGCTTCAGTTTCTTTGATGTTTATGTATTTATAGAATTTAATATGGCTTTTAATGAATAAGATTTTGTTGCTAAAATTTTCAATTATTAGAAATTCAAATTGATGAGCTTGTATTAAGAAGGATGATTTCTCATCAAATGTTTTTTATATCTTTTATTTCTAAAATCTGGAATGCTCTTTGCATGATCTATATTTCTTCTTATTGAAGGGTTTGTATCATTCAACCAGATGTTTCAGGCTTCAACACGTTTTTCTGCACTGTCAGTCAAATACCTGATATGCAGTAAAACATGTTTTGGTATTAAAATCTTAGATTAAAAGATGTGGGCAACAGATTCTGGATTTATTATACCCCCGCTTCGAAGAAGAGGGGGGTATACTGTTTTACCCTTGTCCGTGCGTGCGTGCGTCCGTCCGTCCGTTACAAAATTTCCGTCGCAGTTTTCTCAGCAACTATAACATGCAACAGCCTAATACTTTGCATATTGCTTCATCCCATAGTCCCATGTGGTGTAAAGCGATTTCATGCTCTTTGCTCATCTACTTCCTGTTTGTCGCATATTTTTAGATTTTTGCGGGGGTATCACTAGTGAGCATTAGCTCACAGATTTACTTGTTAGATTCTGGCAACTGAAGATCAAATTACCAAATTTTCATAGCTTCATTTCGCTCTGAATTATAAAGTTTTTGCAATCAAACCTCAAACTGGTCCTGAGTATTTTAAACTGGTTTTATGATGCAAGTCCTTTATTGACTATTTGTGAACATGTCTTTTGTTTGATGCCATGGGTTTTTTCATACATATAGTAAAATTGTATTATTTATTGTATGATAATTTTCTATGCTTTGCATGAGAACAAACTTTGGACATGTGCACAATATTAATTGTAGTGAGGCTTTCATTAAACATTTTGGGCAAGCACTTTGCATTATGAAATTTTTCTTACAATCTGAATTTTGAGAAAGTGTTTAAATGGCCTCAATACAAAGTGTAGTCGAAATTTATTAACCTGCTCTTCAGAATATACTACACAATTTGTGGGTTAAGAGCAATATGGTTATAACTCACGCTTTTCTTATATTGAGTTAAGACAGTTTTCTGCTAAACCCGCAAATTGCTAAATATGACACAGAGTGTATGTTGATGGGCTGAATAAATTGTTGATGAATTTATGATAAAAATTCATTATAGCTTACAAAGAAAGGGTTCCCAATTATGTACACACTTTTCTAATTAGTGATATGTAGTTCAAAGAATTGATTTTGCAATCAATCAAATTCGATAGCAGGTTAATGAATTTTGTGCTATAATAAAATGCTTGCTTTAGTTGGACTGATCTGTATTGTTTAACGTATATCAACTTGCCCTGATGTAGGCATGTACTCAGTATGGATAAATAAATGTATTCACTAGGGCAGGTTGATATATGTTAAGACTTTACGACCCCTCTCACTTCTTCTATATTGTTTGCATTTATGTTGTATTTATATCATAGCATGATTTAATGTCCTTTGAGATCAGTACTGAAGTAACTCTTAATGAGCGATGCCATCACAGAGAATGAATAAACTTTTGAGCCTTCTGGAACTTGAGATTGGATTTCATTTATTGTATACAACAACAACCTTTATTGTGTATAATTATATATTCTGATTCATGCATTGGTCTGGTAAATAAAGGGCAATTCAGACAGAGGAGGGAATATATTTAGCATTTCATACTTTGATGGAATTTAGTGTGTGAGATTCAGTTGTTGCTTTAAATTTTGTCCAGCACTAGCCTGTTTTATGATAGTACATTGTGAAGTGTCAATTTATCAACTAGCCTGACTAGTTGTTTTCACTAGCCACAATCAACTTTCATTTGTTCCAGGCTTTTGATATATGTTAATGTTTAAAGACAGGGGTGTAAAAATCTGTATAGTGATTTCCAATCATGCAAGATTCTGTAGCCATGCATGCATGCATGTTGTTTATTCATTCTTTGTAAAATGCCAAGCACTACTTAGTGCTTCGTAAGGCATTTTGTTCAATACTGAACTCAACAGACGAGGCTTTGTTTATTGAGAGACGAGATTTTGTTTGTATTTGTGGCATGGTTGTTGACTGGCTTTTGTTTTTTGTTTCCTTGCAAGAAAATCAAAGTATTTTGACAAAGATTACAAATTAGACTGGAACACACGAAGTTCTGCAGGTCGTTACGTACGAGAAAATTGCTCACCATTAAAGGTAAGACAACTCAATGCACACTTTTATTTTGATTATTTAATTTTTTGTGGCGGCTTTTTTTTGGCAATTTTTAGTTATTCTATTCTCTTTGGCTCCAGGTTTGTCATTTGGGACAGGGTTTGGCGCCATATAACCTTTCTGTGTTGATGAGCCATAAAACCCAAACAAACAAATAAACAAACATTGGGACAGGGTATTAAGGGGATATCACTTTGTTACTGGATGTTTCATATGGGTTAGGAAAAGTGATTTTATCTTAACTATGGTTGATACTGGGCAGATAAACTGGCTGATTTTTTTTAATTTAAAACTTTTTTTTAATAACGAATGACAGACTGTTTTATAGATTGATATGACTGTAATGCAATAACTCTCATTAATGAATACATTGTCATATTAGATAATTGACGTTAAGCAATTAAATAAAATAGTCCATGAAGTCCTATGAAGGGTTGAAATTTTCAACTTTTTTGGTTGGGTTGTTAGGCTGGTTTGAGTAGTAGGGTATGGTCGATAGATGGATGGGTGGGGTAATGCTTGCTAATTCTTATAAATATTTTTAACTTATATTACTATATACTGTTTTTTTCTTCTCCCTGGCCTGCAAGGTATATTATTTATATCAATAAAATGATGCAATGTTTCTTACTCTCAATTCCTTTCACGGCATCCTTAAATATTTGACAATTTTTTATTTGTAAATCATATACATGTATATATATATATAATGTTGTTATTGTCAGTAATAATGTTGTTTTTCTTGAGCATTTTGGTGGTGTTAATTGTATTGGTGTTACATATATAGCATGGAAAGCTTTGTAGAACTGAATGTGTTTCTTTTCATGTATATATTATATACTCCCCCATTGTCTTTAAGTATTGTGATCCGTTGTTGTTTTTTGTTGTTGTTGTGAAGCCTTCTTGCGGCTGTTTTGTTGTTTTAATGAGAAAAAGTATGTTCGTTGATTTTGTATGAAATTGATAAAAATATTTAAGAAAGTATGTTTTACATTAAGTATTGTCTATTTTTTCTCAACGGTCAAAGTTTGAATAATTTCACAGTGATTGAATACACACTATCTCAATATTATATAATTTGACTAGTGTTAATTTTCTGGATTCATTTGCTCCTTAGGAAATGTTGATTTTAGTAGTGTTTTCACACTAAAAAGATGGAAAACTGCAGATTATTGTAGCTGTTATAAAAACTGAAGTACAATATGATGTCAAGTTTCAAATAACTTCGAGGGTTGCCTGCAAGACTGTAGTTAGAGCATTGTGTTAAAGAGCGAGTTACTACAGTCTTGCAGGCAACCCTCGACTTGTTCTTTATTATTGTATGATAGAGTTCCACAATAAGGGCCATCAAAATTGATGGTCTTAATAGCAGAATGGTCTTAATATAGGGACAGTTTTGTTTTCATATTAAGCATTCAGAGGCCTGTCTTATCAAGTGTCGCACTATTATTTAAGTCGTAAATTCTTCTAAACTGTATTACTAAATAAGTGTAAGATTTTTGATAATATGCCGTCCTGAACTTAATAATCGTGGAATATCACATAATTTTGTTGTACCAAGATGATCTCTTCAGGGGAATTTTGCTGTACATGTGTAATTCATGATGCATTTTGCATGTTAGGGCTTGTGTGTATATTAGTATAAGCATATAACAAGTGTGGCTCTTATGTGATTGTGTACAATGATATTGTATTTACTAACTTGCTGTAGCAATGTTAACTTTGCTCTGGCGCTACTTACTTTTTGCAAAATGAATTCTGATATACAGTACCCTTCAAAAGTTCTTGGGCAGATCGAAATTTTTTAGGAAAAAACTGCATACCGTAGTCACCTCAAAACTCAACAGTTTCTTTCTGGACAGTAGGTCCTGTGAAGATCAAAACTTTACTGGACCAAACCAAGTATTACAGGACCTGAAACATTTTACATAAGTTGATGAATTAAAAATTGTGTATATGAGATCAAATTCTTTGCCGGACAGTCTATCCTGTAAACCTACAGATCTAGACAGACCTTCTTATTTTTTACACGTTTTGTCTGTCCGTCTGCCATGTTTGTTGGCGACTGATACCACGAGAATTTTTACTGTAATTTAACCTTATTCTTGCAATTTTACTGTTATTTATGTAACACTGTTGGAATATTATGTTAATAATCAAAATAGTGCTGAATTTAGACTTAGCTTGGTTGAGTTTGGTTTTTTTTGTTTTTTTTCACGGGTAAATGTGTATCAGCTAATCCTATAAAAACAGGTTTTTGTTCAAGAAATTTTGGAGGGCACTGTATAAAAATATGTTCATACTTTTAAATCTATTTGTAAAATCATGTTTTATCATTCAGTTATGGTTTCATATTGTAAAAAAATGTATTTTGTAGCCTGTCCACTATGACCTTGGACAAGGGATATAATTTTGATGCTATTTATAGCTAGTCCACTTTGACCTTTGATGGATTGATGCTCTGCCATCTTTGGCTTACTGATTAGATAAATGTAAAGATATTAAAGAAATTTATTCTTTTTCTCGGGTCAATGTGCACACTCTATGCATAATATTGAACTTGTGTTGCTTTGTCTTGGGTCAATGTGAACAAGCCATTATGATGTATAATGTTCTGATCGCAACTTAATATTTTGCTCATGTCTATGAATTAGAACTTCAGCATATTGTAATGTATGTATGAAATATAATCTTGGATTCAGGGATCATTGCCTGGCCAGTATCAGTGTGTTGAATGGCCGACCTCTTCTATATGTCTGAAAAAGAGTTGAAAGTACCCTATATTATTGTCATAATTTAACTGATGTATATTTTGAAACTATTTTTATATTTCTATATTGTACTCTTTTCAATGTTCAATGTTTTGATTTGTTATGATGTGGTGCAAAAAACTCAATTGACTTTGAGTCTGATGCTTGTGGTTCAATTTTTTGGTAAGGCAGGTGATACCTTTTCCTGGAAACTGGAATATATGGACAAATTGTCATCTCTTTGTAAAGAGGTAGGCTAGTACTGGTCAAAGAAAATAGTCCAGGAAAGTTTGACCAGGTTGCCATAGTAACCAAATAATTGGGGGTTGATTATTAGAGAGAAATTCAAATGAGAAAGAATATGCAATATAAAAAAGGAACAATTTGTGGTTAAAAGTTATTTTGACTTTTCCTGAAGTTTAGGAATTCTTGCACCTTAGAATGGGTTCTTGCTCTTTGTTAGAGCTGTATGAAATCATGGCAATCATGAAAATAAGAAATTTCAGGATTTTGAATTTTAAAAATTTCATGGAAATTGATGTGACATTATGAAAGTTATCAGGGCTCGACTTTACATGTTGTCTGATTACCACTGACGACCCATATTTGGTTTTGGGCAACTTGTTAATGCATGGGTGCAAGTTTTCAGGCATATGCCTGAAGTTCAGGTTTTTCACAACAAATTAGACAATGTTTTGCTATTAAATTAAGAAGAAAAATGGTTTCAAATTACAGTTTTCAGGTTTTTCAAAATTTCCATCTTGCACCCATGTTAATGTCAAGCCCTGGCTATGTGATAAGAGACATGTTTATTATGTATATGTATACACTTTGTTTACAGCACTATCTCAAAGATAAAGGTCCAGAACATTTGTTACTCTTTGACCTCATAGAAAAAATGTTAGATTATGACCCTACGTCACGTATTGATATGAAAGAGGCTAAACGGCACCAGTTCTTTCAATCGTTGCACAACAAAGCTGAGGACGAGGCTGAAGAAGCGGCGCGGGCTGCCGCAGCCGCCGCCACCACATCACGCAACCCAGTCAACGGCAAGCTTCTAGCTTGCGGAGATCAAGCAAGCAACCCGATCGTTATTGACGAAAGTTCATGCGAGTCTGACAAAACTCTACCTGGTGCAAATGGAGATTCATAAAACTTAGTTGACTTTCTACCCAATACTTGATTTAACTAAACAGGTGAATAGCTATAAATAAACATCCATTAGATTTGATTTCGGAACTCAAGTGGATGGGTTTTCCAGCTGAAAAAGTTTGTTCGTATCAGATGATCCATCCCTATGGGGAACAAAGCTGAAGTGAAACTTTGCTTGTTATGGGGGTACCTGTCCGAACAAATTAGAAATGAAAATGTGTGTACACAGAACAAAAGGATTTATTCTGCTTTGGGTGCTTTTCAGCAGTAATATGTGAAATAGCTTTGAACAGATGCATCCCGTTAAATTTGAATTAAAAATGTGTACACAGACGAAAAGGATTTAATCAGTGTTCTCTGCTTTTCTGTAATAATTAGTAAAAAAGCTTTGGACAGGTGCATCCGGTACAAATAAACCTTTTTCTGCTGGAAAAATCCATAATTTGGAGTTCATAATATGAACCATATGGCTTGGCTTAATGCTTGAATTAAAACTCTCTTTGTGTCCTTAAACCTATCCTGTCTTTGTGTTTGTGTCTTGGACTAACAACTACTTTTTTGTATTTTTCATTTTTTTGTGTTTCATTTTTGTGATTTTTTGTTTTTAACCCACATTTTTAGTTTAGTCTTTCTTTGTTTTTAAAGTAGATGCTGTTTATGATTTGAAAATGTCTTATTTTTTCATTTTATATTTTTATTCAAATTTTGTTATTATAATGCCATCACTCTTGAAAAGTAATGGCTGTGAATGTTAACTGGGTTTGAATTCTTAAAAAGGCATCGCAATCAAACCTTGTGTATTTGATTGATGATGTCATCAATTTCTGTGCACCCCAAACCATGCTTATTTGAGTATGATGTCATCATTTTTTGTGCTCCCAAACCATGTTTATTTGAGTATGATGTCATCAATTTCTGTGTGCACCAAACCATGCTTATTTAAGTATGATGTCATCAATTTCTGTGCACACCAAAACATGCTTATTTGAGTATGATGTCATCATTTTTCGTGTACTCAAGATGCATAAGTAGAACATGACAGCAGTGCTTGTTAAACAGTGAAAATGTATTTGGATTTCCTCTGCTTTCATTGTCTGCCTTCACAAAAATATCATGTATTTATTATTTTTTTACTTTTTTCCCATTTAAGCATCCTTTATTTTTCTAAGGAACTGATCATATTATTCCCTTACCAAGTGTGCTTACATATTACTTGGAAGTTAATTAAGTCAATAATAATTCTCATTTTGTTTTGTTTTGCATGAAGATTTTTAACATACAAAATAACATTTTTAGTAGTCGCCAACTGACAGCCCGATGTTGCTTTTAAATATTTAATTACAAGGAGAAAAGATAATTAACTGCATGACATATCTGTGTTATAGTTTATTTTTGGTTTTTGGTTAATTGGAAAAATATTTATTTTCCTATTTTCTTGTCATAATTTCATGAATTAATTGATTATCAACTCTTGTGCCCTGTCCCTTTTAATTTTTATTCGGTCAAGCCAAGCTTAAAACATCAAAACTAGTTGCTGAAAAATGGCAACTATCTTTGTTTGCTTTTGCAATATTCAAGGGAAAACCATGTACTATGTTAAGAAATAAAGAAAATGCTAACTTTTGTTGCTTTTTCTTGATGGATTTCATTCAAATGTTTGTGGTGCATACATTAACCCTGCTGATTTAGATACTCACTACAGTACTTCTGTGCTTATGGTAGATAAAAATAGTTATCCGTACTTATGTATGGGCATTGTCAATTAATTATCCAGTATTTAAATCAGCAGTGTTAGTGTATGAACCACTGATAATTGATTAAAATTTAACAATAAAAATGACATTATCTTAATAAGTTGAAAAAGACGGCATAATTATACCCCCGCTTCGAAGAAGAGGGGGGTATACTGTTTTACCCTTGTCCGTTCGTTCGTCTGTTCCTCCATCCGTCCGTCCGTCCGTTACAAAATTTCCGTCACAGTTTTCTCAGCAACTATAACATGCAGCAGCCTAATACTTTGCATATTGCTTCATCCCATAGTCCCATGTGATGTAAAGCGATTTCATGCTCCTTGCTCATCTACTTCCTGTTTGTCACATATTTTTAGATTTTGGCGGGGGTATCACTAGTGAGCATTAGCTCACAGATTTACTTGTTTTTGTTGTTTTGAAAATTGAAAAAATATGCTCTGTTTGCCCTTTCTCTAAATTTGATTGATAATCACGCAGTTTATTAATTTATGATGGAAATATAATTGTGTACACAGATTACAGAATGTAGTTAGATGTTTTTAGTTGTAGAGACTATAAAATATGTATTCATGTTGTAATACTGATATTATTTATGATGAAACTGTGTTTATTTCGGTGTTCAATTTTGACTATGAGTTGAGGCGAGCTTTTGTCACAGGTTATTGATAGTATTTTTTTAGTTGTGATCCTGTGTCCGGACAAAAGCTTAGGGATCGAGAGGTCCGGGGTTCAAACACCCCACTAGGGGCACTTCTAATTTCCCTGAGCCAGAAATTTACGTACAGTTGTTCCACTCTACCCAGGTGTAAATGGGTACTGTGAGGGATCACCTGCCTGAAGGTGATTTCAATGATAAGGGGTTATCATACAAAAAATTCTTAAGGCGGCTGGTAGCAGATTTTAAACATCACTTTAAGATTTGAATCTTATTACTTTAACTCTGAAATGGGTTTATGTTTGAATGGAATAATATTTATAGCTTGAAATTTTCAAACAAAACAAGAGCTTACTGTATGCAAGAATTGTATTTGTGGCAGTTTTGTTGATCTTGATTTTAAATTGCTTATGAGCAAGTTGTTGATTGTATGTTTGAGATCAACATGTTTGGACAACCACTTTTATATCCTAATTTTGTAGACTGTTAATCAATTGTATTGTTTGGTCAATTTAGTCTGGTGTTATTGGATGCTTGTTAAATTCTTCTAAATTTGGTTGAAATGAAAGACAGTCTTGGTTAATGTTCTGTTAGGAAGTTTCTTCTTCTGTATACAAAGCTATTGATGTATTTTTAGATGGATTTTTCAACAAAAAAATCGGCATAGTTTAGCCAAGCACAGGCGGTCGGGCGGGCGTCATTAACAATTGCGGGAAGTTTTTTCTTTTCCATATATTTCTGCCATTTATTGTCAGATCTTTATGAAACTTCATACAATGATAACATACCATGTGATAAACAGAATTAGAAAATAACCACAACTCTACCTGCCTTTTTTATTGATTATTTCCCTTTGTAATTTTTGTGTTCGAAGTTTTTAAATCCGGCTTTAATGTGGTTTCCACATTACATTTCTTGTTTTTGCATGTTCTAGATATGTTATTACCCTTTGCATGTATTGTATACTTTATTTCTTTGGCTATGAAGACTTTTCTTTCCTTTTTTATTGTAATTGATGTGATTATATACTCTGGTGAATTATATGTTTTTACATTTCAATGTTTTTAATTTCTTTAAAAAGTTTGAAGCAATTAGTGTATATTATTTGTACTTATTTGAAGTCAGGGCTGCCAATTTACATTGGATCAGTTGAAACTCTGAAATATGAAATACATATAGCCATTTAACGAAAGATAATATAAATTCATTCAAAACGTTATCTCCAGTTTTATCACCTGTGGCTGACCGCTTTCAGTTGCATTACAATTTCAAAATTTTGTGTTGGCAGCCTATTTAATCATTTTTATATTTCACGAAAACCCTATGACTGTTAAATTATTTTTGATTATTAATCTGTAATACAGCTTTTATAAAGAGTATGTTAAGATTTAAACAAATGCTAAAAATTTTAAGTTAGTTCAAACCTTGTTTCAGAAAAATTATTATTAACCCTGTTAAAAAATATTCTGAAGAAAAAATAAATCTAGTTTTTGATATGAACTTTCAAAAAAATCATTATGTTTCTTACATAGAAGTTCAAGATTTATTTATTCCTGACTGTTTAATTTATAGAATGTCTTATTTGTATAATTTCAGCGCTATATGAAAGACCCAAACAGTGAGGATCATGATGCTTTGTTTAAATTGATCTCGGACATGTTAGAGTACGAACAAGAAAAACGTATCACCACGAAAACGGCGTTACGTCACGAATTTCTGAGTCAGTACTACACATCGACACGTGATCGTTCGTACCTTCTACAAGAAGAGTCCCCTCACAGCAGTGCTCATAAATCTGGCAACAGTAGTCGTTACTATGGCAACCAATCTAACGGCAAAACGTGATGAAAGTTTGAAAATATTATGAAATTTTTAAAACGGCAAAATTTTGAAATGTTCACTTTGTTTAGTCGTTTTTGTGCCAGTTTTTTATGAATACATAAACTGCCCTGCAATAGTTTCTTCACAGTACAGATAATCAAATTGCTACAATTTCTATGTTCAAGTTTAAAGAATTATTATATCATAATTTATTTAATTCATTATTCATGCAATGGAAATAGATTTTGTGTTAATACATCTTATTTTTTTAAGTTGCAGCAAAAGTTATCTATCAGCCTCTGAAACTATGGTCAATGTATCTCAATAAGCCAATTTCAAGTTTGAGATATTTTTGTAATGTCATATTCATAGCAAAAATGTACTGATTTCAAAAAGCAAAATTTAAAAGCCGTTTAACAATAAACTGCTTGTACAACTTTAAGAAATTCAATTAAGTACAATGTAAATTCAGGGATGAGAATTTTCAGCTATTCAGCTGATTTCAGATATTTTTCACTATTTTTGAGTTTATAAAATGTTGCAGACTAACTCTGAACTGTTCAAAACTGGTTTTTTTTCAAGGGGGTGTAGAGGTTTTCAGATTTTTTTCAGTGAATGTAATTCTCATCCCTGTAAATTGTGAATGTGTGAAGGAACTTTTGGAGGGCAGTATACAGGTATAGTCTTTTTTGAAGCTAGACAAATAAACAATAGTACTATAGTTCAAATTGTCAATAAAACACGCTCATTTGTAAATGCATTCAAGTCATAAATAAGTTTCTTATTCAAACCCTTGTGGAATAATTTGATGCATGTTAAAATAGTGAATATTCTAGAACTCAGATAAAAGGGCCGGTAGGCAGAAAAAAGGGGCCAGGCTCATGTAAGGGTTGATGTTTCTAATAACTATTTCTGCATTAAAAGGAGCAAATAAAGGCAGGGCCTGACACTTACTGTTTTGCAAGGAATCCAGAGGGAATTACTTGTTAATTTTTAGGGAATTCTCCTGAACTTTGGGATTCCTCCAATTTAAGACAAAATTTTTAGATACATATTTGCAATTTGCGGTGAATTATTCATGGGAACTCAAATTTGTGTGTGAACTGAGCAATTCATAGGGATCCATAAGGATTCCCTTGCTAAGCATTAATGGAATTCCTACCAAATTTTTGGGATTCTAGACACATTTAGTGTAGAACCCTTATTCAGGGAAGGGGAAAAAAGGGGCCGGATGCAGAGCCCTGATATTCTGGTTTTAGAATAATCGCTATTTTAGACGTCTCACACACTATTATGTATTTTTCTGAGATTTCACTATGTAACCATACGCTGCCAGTTTTACTTTGATGATATTGTAGTCAAGGGACTTTCTAGTTGCTCATTTGAAATATTTCAAGCCCCATGTGTGTAAGCATTGTAGCATTTTCATTCAAAGTCTACTTGAAAGACGTATCGCCTTTTCTCAGGGCTGACTCGCAAAATAATAGCCGAATAACAGTCATTTACTGTACTGGTGAAACTGCCCAGTTTCATCCTTCCTTTCAAGTGCTTTATTGAGCATGGGTGAAAGTTTTCATGACTGATCAGATCCTGAAATAAAGCACTTTTATCTAAGAAGAGACTTTATTCTGTTTGAAATTAGGTCAGAAATGTGTGTGTAGCAGAGGTATAATACGGCACTTGTACTCCTTTGCCTTCAAGCTAATTTTCATGGCGACATAGTAGAGTGTCAGCTTACAACTCGAGAGATTGTGGAATCGAATCTCTGTTTGGACCTTGGATTTTTATCGGGTTACATGTGTACCTGTGAAAAGGATCTTTTCCAATGTAAAAATTAGCCGAGAACAAGAAATTCCAGATTTTCTGGATTTTTGAAGATTTGGATCTTTTATCCTTGCTTGATTGAAAGACTTGAATGGTAGAATGGCAGATAAAGGCTGTTATTTTGACTATGTATGAAACAAGGCTTGTATGAGATTCACATTGTACGATAGCATCATATTGAGTTAGAGCTAGTCAAAAATGTTTTATAGATCTGTGTTTTTTCATTCACTCTATAAACATTGAATTATTATGCCATAATGTATGATATTGAATTGATAATGCTTTTTAATTGTAGAAGTTCAAATGACACATTTTTTAAGCATCATTAACCTTAGGTAATCAGAAATTTTGTACTTTTTGTACAATCGCCCCCACCGTTACAAATGTACATAAAATAGTGGCACAGTTTATAACAAAATAATAAATATGGACTATATGTGACATTTTTTATTGGATGTTAATTTTTCAGTGTCCCTGGGTTGCAACTAAAAGTTATCATTACTTTCATGTTAACTAATATTTTTTGTTGAGTTAAAATGAACTGTGCAGTCAAAATATAAATTTTTGTCGGATTTAAAGGAACTGTTTAGTTAAAATAACATTTGTTAAGTTTAAAGGGACTGTGCAGTCAAAAAAATATTTTTAAATGAAAATTTTTAAACTTAAATTTCTTACGCACTTGGATAATTATCAACTTACAAAAATGTCCTTGCATTAAATTTTTCACCTGAAAGTATGTCTGATCAATTTTTGTGTTTGGCTTGTATCATAATATAGAAAGGTGCTGAACTTGTTATGTGTTTTCATTATTTTTGTTCTGAACAATTTACATGGAATGTTTTTTTTATTACAAATGTGTTTGTAATTTTTTTGTAAAAAATTAGTGCTTTTTGTCGTGTTTCAGTATTTTGTTTGCTGAAACATGATGTCTATGTTTACATAACTTCAGTTTGTGTTTAAACATGTTTAATTTTGAAAACATGATTTTTAGACAATGTGTTTGAACATGATTTTCAGATTGGTGTGTTTCAATGTGTTTTTGAGGCACAAATTAATTTTAAACATTTTTTCTTAATGTTTGAACATGGCTATCTTGAAGAATGGAAAAAATATTTTGTTGTGTTTAAAAATGTTTGATGAGATAATAGTTCCTCCATGTTTGAGCATGATTTATTGGATTTTTCATGTTTGAACACAAACAGGTGAATAAAAGTATGTTTTTCTGTGTTTAAGCACTCAGTCTTTGCTTGAACATAACTATGTGTTTGAACATGAATGTTTGTGTTCAAACGCATAATATTGACAATTTTTTGATAAATACAGATAGTCTAAAATTGTTAATCCTTCATGTGTTATAATCATTATGGGTCTTTTTTATACAATTCAGTATGAAAATTAAAAATAAGAATCATTTTCACAAAAGTTTAAAAATGTTTTTTTGTCAATGGCAAAACAAAACTTAAGTTGTTATTTATAAAACTGGGTGAAAGACATTAAAACATTTGTGATGCATCAATTATTAATAAAAACACCGTTTGTATTTCATAAATGGCATTATCACTTGTGTATCATATAAAAGTTCACCATTTTTTTTAGTTAATTTTTAGAAATAATCTAATTTGAGTGCAACCTCTGTCCTTTATCACATGTATGTAAAGTTTTAACAGTCCCCCATGTATTGTTTAAAATAGATAATTCTTTACACTTTAATCATTTTTGATAAAATGTCTCTAAGTTTGCTCATGTGTCAGTAAAAACCTCTCAACAATGGTCAGTTATTACAGGATTGTATTTGATCTATAGAATTTTGATCATGGGACCTTTACAACAGTTCGACAGACTCAGGATTTCATGTGGGTAGATGTTGTGATTATGCTTGAAATTGGAAAGGGGCAGGAGTTGCAGTGATTATTATAGGGCTCAGAAATGGTAGGGAGACAGATATAGGGGGATATGATGCCTTAAAGGGTTGCTGTTACAAAGTAACTATTTCTGTACAAGAAGAATAAAAAAAGGGCTTTGATGAGAAACAGGGCAGGGTGCAGTGTTCTGCAATTATGCTTTGAAAGTATCTATTAATTGATAGATTGATAGTTTTAGTGAGATGAAGGGAGGTGTCTGCCCTAAAGAGTCTGAGTCATTTAATATGGCAAGTGTTAGTTGAATTTGAGATGGTTATAGAATGGTCTGAGTCATTTAAAAGAAGTCCTGATTTGGTTGAATTTGAAGTGACTCTAGTATGATATATTGCGGGCTTAGCGCAAAACAGTCATTACTCAAGATTGAGTTACAACCGTTTTGCCCTAAGCCTGGGATATTCTTTATTGATAGTTAGTGAATGAGATGAGGGTTAGGCTTCTATAGGAAGGTTATTTACATTATAGAAAAGTCATGAGTTATTTTAATTTTAATTGACTGTTGTTTAGAGCTGTTTGTATTTGCAAGGTGACTGTTTTTGAGAGGTTTCACTGCATATAAGCAGACATTTTCACAAAATTATAATACCTGCATTATATGTGTGCATATTCACTTAATAATGTTTTCACAGCCGACTTTTGCTGAATAAGCACTTGTTATTATTTAAAAGCACTGTGAATTATAGCAAAATAATTTAATATTGAAACTTTGACATGACAACTGAAATAATAGTCAAATTTGTTATTTATAAATGAAAGTTTGGTTTGTACATAATCTAAAAACACATGTATTTATTTACTGGCTTTTTTTGGTGGAGTGTTTTTGTTAGGCAGAAACTAGCAGATTATACAGTGTGTGTATGGAGATTTTCAAGTAATTATTTTTCTGGAAAATTGTAAATACTTCGGAAAAAAAGACACCCTAGTGAAAATCTTTTTGTATATTATTATAAATAGAACTTGTACATATTATGCATATTTTTTTTTGTTTTTAGTAAATTATTGTGCAATTGATTGAAACTATATATAATACTACTGTATTTCTTACACCCGTACAAATTGTTGTTTGATTGAATCTGTGTAGATCTGTGTGTTCGTGCTCGAAAGTTTTGCATGTTTGAGAAAGATGGTTGAAGCTTTTTATGCTTGGAGTCTGATGTTGTGTGTTTGAGTAAAAATCTAAGCATTTTGTGCTTGGATTTTTGTGATTGAGTAAAAATCTAAGCATTTGTGCTTGGATTTTGAGTGTTTGAGTAAATTTCTAAGCATTTGTGCTTTGAGTCAGATGTTGCGTGTTTGAGTAAAAATTTAAACATTTTGTGTATGAGTAAAAATCTGATAGTTACCATATGAGCTCAGATTTTTGTTTGTTTGAGTATAAATCTAAGCATATGTGCTTAGTGTGTATGTCTATGTTGACAGTTTGAGATAGTAAGACTTAGTTGAGGCAATCTGGTTGTGTTTTCTTTTGCTAATGGTCATATTTTCTAAACCTGTCCAAACTTACAGAAAAATTATTATTTATGGACATGTTATTACTAAAAGTTTGAAAATTTGTTTTTTCTTCTTTAAAATTTAGTTTTGTGTATTTATTTCATGTATTTTTGAAACCCCCAAACCCTTGGCAGTGTATGTGTGAAGCGTCGTAAGTTATTGCTGTTTTTTTTGAAAATTTAGACGTGAGAATATTTAATTTTTTTGTTGCAAAAGAGATGTATTTAAAGGTTTATAAAAACTTTGGATATAAAAGAAATAGTAATATCTGTAGTTAATAAAAAGTTATTTTAGTGTTGGAGTAATTGAATTTGTTTTTCTGTCCGTACTTTGACAGTTTCATATGAAACTTTGCTCTTAAAATAAAAACACATTTTATGCTAATATTTTGTTTGTTATTATTTTATATATTTCTTACAAAATATCATAGAATTACATTTTCTGATGATGGAAATTAGATTTTAAAAAAATCATTGCATATTTATGTGCAAGAAAAATCCAGGAAAAAGCTGGAATCGAACCTGACACCACTTCCCATTAGTGAACAAGTACTTCTACCATGTTGTAACAAAAGCATCAAAGAAGTAGCCTACATGTCACTTGTCCGACCAACAATAGAATACTCTTCAACCGTCTGGGATCCCTATGAGAAAGCAGACATCTAAAAACTAGACAAGATCCAACGCCGTGTGGCAAGATTTGTTAAAAATAATTATAGAAACAGATCCAGCGTTACCGACATGTTAACAGAACTACAATGGTCATCTCTATAACACCGTAGAAGAAACAGCCGACTAACACTCTTGTACAAAATACATAACAACCTAGTAGCCATCACCATAGAAAACAGACTCACTCCAAACAATCGCCAGTCTAGACATTCATCTCCACATTCCTTCAAGTTACCCTACTCATCTACCACATACCGACAACAGTCATTTTTCCCTAAGACTATCAAAGAGTGGAGCAGCTTACCACCGGACTTAGTGTTTGCTGACTCAGTCGATGCCTTCAAGGCTAGACTTGCCAACAACTTTTTCTAACTCTTTTACCTTGCTTTTAACCAGCACTGTACATATTTCTCACTTTTCTTTCTTACTTCCTTCTTTTTACTCTTTCATGCGCAACCCCTGGCATTAATACTCAATGTGTGTGGCCAGTATATGGTAGAAGCTAGCTTGAGGGCAAAAAATGACCAAAAAAGCAAATAGGAGATTTTGAAACTCTTGTTGAGGAACTGATGAAAGCAAGAACCTACAGAGATTTTCCCTTTGAATGGACAGTTGCAAACAAATGCCACTTTGGGTGTAAACCAGGTTCTTTTTTTCTTTCCGTTTTTTACTAGATTTAATGCCATGTCAACACAATTTAGGTCATTTCACGGCATCCAGCGCACCTAACCTAGCTTTCCTGGACCATTGTCTATAACCAGTACATGTACTCGCCTACCTTTCAACAAGGCCAGAATTTCTCAAAATTATCTAATCAATGAAGGAAAATCGACATTATTGTCAAATTTTCATGGAAGGGTATAACCTCCCCGGATGGGATTCAAACCTTCATCCCCTCGGGCATGAGATTCCAAATCCCGGCGCGCTACCAACAGCGCTATCTACCCGGGTTAACCAGGTTCAATGGTGCATTAAGTTCATGCTTGTCCCTAAAGAGAAAACTTTTTGTATTGTATTTACTCTACTCTGATGGGTTAAATCATTATTATTTACATATTAAAAAATGAAATACTTAAATATGAGAGGCATACTGAAGTCAATTCCATTCACTTGTGAGAACAGGCCCAACACAAGTAAGTACCCATTTTACATATGCCAAGAAAGACCACTCTTACAAGACTCACGATTTCCAGATTGACCAATCAAATTCGAGATCGGCTGTTCTGTTGAAACATGGCCGACAGAGAAG
The DNA here is from genome assembly GCA_025267735.1 of Mactra quadrangularis. NCBI lineage: Eukaryota > Metazoa > Mollusca > Bivalvia > Venerida > Mactridae > Mactra > Mactra quadrangularis. The sequence goes on from CM046310.1 coordinate 1,815,679, forward strand.
CGCTTAGCAAAAATATTTGTTTATCGGACGTATTACGGATCCAGGTAAAGTTATTAAGACAGGATCACTGTTGCTTTAAGACTCCCTTTATTGAAATTAAACAAATTTTACAAGTTTGATTAAATTCACTGCAGCTTAACAATTTTATGGTGCATGTTTACAAAATAAAGATCATTCGTACTCAAACCGTTTCGTACTCGAATGACTGATTGAAGTCTAACTCTCAGAGTCTTGAAGCGTGAAGTCAGAAATATTAGCAAAACTAGTGTCATTGGTCATTTGCATAGGCTTGTAAATGGGTGAATAATTTTGTTTGACACAGTGGCTGCATCACACAACTTTGCAGGTGACAGTGTCACATTTGAATTGACACAAAACAAATTTATTGTCATACAGACACAGTGTTTTATATATTCATAAGTGTTAACAACTGGTGCGGGACAATTGCAGTTTACCGGTACGTAAAAAATCCGCGAATTTGTAGTGTTTATTAGTAACTAAGCCTGGCATATCATTAAAGCTAATAATCAATGAAAATGCAGGATTTCATGTTATATCAGGGGCTACCGCCCCCGAACCCCCGTTTTTTATGTTTAAACGAGAAAAAAGCAAGGGAAGTGCATCTGCTCTGACTGGTTAGGCATGCGCAGAAGTGGTAAACAAACTCGTACCGGTAAACTGCAATCTAGCCACTGGTGCCAACTGTTCTAGTATTAGACATAGATACCTGTAACCTTATAAATCCCAGAAACCAGTTGACAATTTATGTATAAAGTCTTGTTATCAATCTTTGAAGTAGGTTGCCCAGTTTTACTTGCAGAAATCAAATAATTACCAGGGCCAGTGAAATCAAACATCTGTGTTGTCCCAAGGCGGGTATGGACAAGTGGAATTTTCAATTATTTTTTTGTAAAATGTTCATACAGACAAGTAACTTTACCAATTGCCAAGAACGGACAAGTAAACAATTTTAAGGTTTCTCCGGCCCTGTTTAAAAATTTACTAACATTAACAAGTTGCCAGAACCCTAATACAGGTTGTCAGGGGCAATCAATAATGTTGATCCCATAAACCTGTTGACTACATTTATAAATAACAGAATTAAGTATCCACACAATTTTCTATTATCTGAACATAGTCTATTTATAAAGGCTTTATAATAAAGCATTTTCTTATTTCTAGGCATTGTTCAGAGGTGCCTTGGTGAGAAAACAACTACAAGATGTTAAAAGATCATTTGAGGCAGTATTTCATGAGATTGAAAGAACAGAGAGTGAAATTGTTGACTTGGAAAAATTGATTAGTATACCTAAGGTAAAAATTCCTTGTAATTACCACTGTGCCCTATTTGTTACTTGGTACCATTTTCAGCCTCTTCACAACTATCCACTTACTGTGTATGATTTAGGGACTAATTCATCGTTCTAGTTTATCAAATTATAATAGAATCAATGTATATAATTAAGTTACATTACAGGTAAATTTACACTTACTCTATTAAAACAAGAAAAAAAAATCCCTTCTATATACATCTCTTGTGGATTATCATACCATAATTTATGATCATGTGATGATCAGGCACACCATCACTGGACCAAACCGTAAACAGCTATCAGTGATATTGTCGTATCACTGATAGTTTGAGTCTGTATTGTCACATATTCAGGGGTTTTGTTTATGCCAAATTTTGTTTGCCATTTACCTAATTTACTATCCCATTTAATTTGGGCAGAGAATTTAAAGTAAACAATTGAGAAAAGAGAAGTAGTAGGTACATTATGGGCTTTTTAATATCAATTATCATTCAAACTTTTCTCTGGAAAAAGAAAATTTTCAACAACATTTTAGTCATTATTTACAAAATTTGTCAATATCACATGAAACTATGCATGTCTTTCATTTTTAATGATTTCTATATTTTTATGACAGGTTTTGAAGAAGCCTGCCAGGAAAGAAATTGAATCCAGACAAAAGGAATCAGTACCACATAGAGATTGTGAGACAATATCCAAGAGAAAAGAAATAAATGTGAATTATGAAAATTTTATTGATGATGACAAAGATTCTGGAAGGTTTAATTCTGTGGAAGTTCAAACCAGTTTTATAGATCTCAAAACAGAACCGTTTAAAGTTGCTGAGAAGTTGAACGATTCATCAGACCATGATAATGATAATGTTCTTGATGATTTAGACACTTCATGGAAAGACCGTGTTATTCCATTTATACAAAATCAATTTCCTAACGATGAAGATAGGGGTAATGTCGCGGATGAATTACGTTTAGATTTAAACTCTGACAGACTTACAGGCCGTGAAAGTAACATAAACTCTGAGCGTTGTGAAAGACTAGCGAGTTGTGATAGGCGATCAGAGCATTCTGGTCAGGACTTAAAACAGGAAGGTAGTAAAAGATTGGAAGACTTTGATAGACGTTCAGAACACTCTGTGTCAGAGGTTCATTCTAATGTACAAGGTAGTACTCCAAGGTCTGTTAGATCTGATGGGAGTGGTAGAGATATAAACAAAGAACATGGTCACCATGACAACAACAGAGGTCAAGGTCACACTAGAAAATCTGAAAGATCTAATGAAGAGAATGTGTCAGTCAGGTCGAAGAAAGAAGTTGAAAGATTGGAGTCAGAGGTTGACCATGAGAGACTATCTCACAGGTCAGAGGAAAGAAGTGTGAGGTCAGACAGTGGTCAAAACAGAGAAAGACTGGACTGTGGGAGAAGAAGTCCAAGAAATGGGAGATTTGACTATGAACAGAGAAGTGAAAGGTCAGATAGTGGTCAGAGAAGAGAGAGACTGGACCATAGTCCTAGGAGTGGGAGATCTGATTCCGGACAGAGAAATGAAAGGCCGGACAGTGGTCAGAAAAGTAGGAGGTCAGACTCGGGACAGAGGAGTGCGAGGTCAGATGATGGACATCGGAGTGGACGTACAAGTGGGAAAAGAGATGACAGAGAAGTTAGAAACCACAGAGATTATCATACTGATGAAAACTATGAGACTGAATCAGGTCAAGGTCACAGGAGTTCAAGGTCCAATTCTGAAAGGTCATTGAGATCGGAAAGGTCAAATTATGTAAATGAGCGTAATTCTCCTTGTGTCCAATCAGGACGTAGTGAGAGATCAAATAAAAGTGAGAAATCTGATCGTAGTGAGCCACATTCTGAAGAAAGTAGGTCAAGATCTAAAAATAGAGATAGACACTCTGATGTGGAACCTGGTGCTGATGGTAGCGTAACTCAGAGGTCAGACAGGTTATCAGAGTCTGGACAGAAGACTGATAGATCTGGTGTTAGTTCTAGACCAAGATCTGCTAAGTCAAGGGAAGAAATGATGAATGAAAAGATGACAGAAGTTATGGTAATTGATTTCTTTAATTTTGTGATTTTATAAATCTTTCTATTTTGTAGTCATTAGTTCTAGGCTTTTGTAAAATGCAGGGATGCTGTTCATACAGGGAATGTATGAATTAGTTAAATGCTGAAAGGGAAGAATTGGGGCTCGGTCAAGGGCTCTTTTATTTTGGTTTAAAATGTCTTTATATTTTATGATTGAGAATTTTCTATTCTTTTCTTAATCCATTAAAGTTCATAATTGATGGTCTTATTTACCCATTGGTCTTAATACATAAAGATACCTTTTTTGTCTCAGATTAAGCATTTTGGAGTTAAGAATTATCAAAAATTGTATGATTTTGCAATAACAAAGGTAGTCCCTATAGCAAAACTTTACTTTGTGAAGTAATAATTATTTGTAGATTTATTGACTAATTTGACTTATTACAAATGTTTATTGTAAAAATGCTTCTCTGCTATACACAATTGAAGTTCAAACATATCATAGTATTGATTTTTCTAGAACTCAAAAAAGGGCAGGCAGGCAGAAAAAAGGGGGCATGATGTTGATGTTTCAAAGTAATTATGTCTATGTGGAGGAGCCAAAAAGGGCAGGGTCCAGCTTCCTGCTATTCTGGTTTAGTATAATCATAAATACAAATCTGTAATATTAGTTAAGGGTATACCAGTATTTATTTTATATATTTATATATCTATCTTGCAGCCACCAAGATCAACAAGTCCTGCACCACCACACACCAGTCACCATGGTAACAGACAACAACAACAACATTTACAAGATAGTACAACGTTAACTAATGTAACATCAGTATGGGATAGTTTTAATTCTTTACCTGGTAGGTCTACATTGATTTTGTATGATTCTGTCAATTAAAGTGAACTCTGGGGTAACAACCCACTTGTGATCTGAATAAGTATGACTATAGTTAAATGCAGGGCTGTCATTGATTGGGCTAGAAGAGTATCGATGATATCGTTACAACGACAACTAAATATCCATGATCCTTTGATATATAGGAATACATTCATTACAGTACTATACAGACAATTTATGTTGTCATAAACTCATAATAGATGTATATTTGTCATGACTCTGACAATAAAAATGCAACAATGTACCTTCTGTCGACTAGAGCTATTTCTTCAATAGGGATGCCATCAATGTTTAAGACCCACCCGTTTATATTATGACAGCATACCTGTTTTAGCTCACGATAGAAAGTTTGTCTCGAAAATTAGAAGCTTGAATTTATTCACCTACATAGACTTTAAAAATGCATGTTGATTATTGATCGGAAAAAAGATATCAATGTGACCCTCTGAGCGACCCTCAAAGATCCTATATGACAGAGTTCTATAGGATATCTGTTTACAGAGATTGGGTTAAATAGTGATTTATTATTATTGTTTTGTATAGATAGTTATTTTTTCTGTTTTTTCATACTTACAGGTTCCAAATCATTAATTGTAACAGACTCACTACCTCAAGATGCCACTTCATTAAAAGAATTACGTAAAAATATAAGTATGGAATTATTATGGGTTCAGCAAGCTATAGACAGTAGGAAAAATGTAAGTATTATCTTTGAACTTAAATTTGGATAAAAATGTGACTTTTTTATTATAAAATTCATAACGCAATTATAGCATTTAGTAACTTGTTTACATTGTCTACATCACATAATTTGAAAAGAGCCGTCCAATCACAGCCTGAGAATTACACCACAGTAAAATTAGCTCTCAAATCTGGGTCTAAAACACGGAATTACAAAATTAAAATGCTATTAATTGTGTTTAGTCTAGAAAAAAGCTACATATTGATTGGTGGACACAAAGGTCATCTCGACTTGACCTTCAGAGCGACCCTTAGAGATCCTGTACGACAGCAGTTTAGAGGATTTCTGTTTATGGAGATTGGATTTTTGTTTTTAATGTTCTTCTTTCTGTTTTTCAGTATTTGAATCTCAAAAGAAAAATGTGAAAAGACCGACAATAAAGTGCCTGTTGTGAATAAACAGAAAATAGGATGGAAATCTCACATAATAGATCATATTTATAGACTTATAGATCATCATAATTTGACATGTGTTGATTAATTTATAATAACTATTTGTTTGTATGTGTAGTTATGTAGAAAAGAGTGTGTTATGTTGGTATTAAAAACAAGTACAATGCCCTTCAAAGGTTCCTTCACAGTACAATCAATTAAATTAATGCCAATTTCAAGTTCAAGTTTGAATAATTATTAGATCATTCTTTATTTTAATCAAAATTAATGCAATGAAAAAGACATTGCTATGGGTACATTTCATTTTTGAGTTGCAGCAAAAGTTATTTATCAGCCTGCCAATGTATCTTAACGGCCCAATATCAAGTTCCCAATACAGTTTCTTGCTCAAGGAAACACTGGCTTTTGGATGAGATTTAAACCAATGTGGACATTGCTATCTTAAATACAAAAAAAAATGTAAATATATATTTCTGTTGTTTTTTTTATACAAAATTGTGATATTTATTATACTATAGTTGCTAGTTGCCATATTTTGATAATAAAATAATAATGAATGTATTATTGAGAGTTTCTTGTTGAATATCTAAACCTCTGTTCTAGTTTTCATTCTAAAAGATTATCTAAAGAGGTCATCCATACAGATGTTGAGAAAAACAAATGCTATCTAAGGTAAAGTTGTGCAAATTGACCTTAGACTGGTTTTAGCCGGATATTTCAACGGAAGGAAGTACACAAGTGCTGTATTATACCTCTGCAACATATACCCCCTGCTTTACAGAATTCATCCTCAAATTCTTGGAGCTCGATTGTCTGTGGGACTATCTATGGGTGCAGTGACTGCAGTAGGAGCAGTAGTCCAGTGGTAGGACATGTGCTTAGGGATCAAGAGGTCCTGGGTTGAAATCCCACTTGGCGCACTGCAAATAACTTGAGCAAGAAATTTATCTGCAATTGCTTCACTCCACCCAGGTGTAAATGGGTACCTGCAAGGGTGGTATAATGCTATTGTGCCAATTAGGGACTTTAGTCAGTTATCTTTCCCTGATAAAACCTGAAGCAATCCAATTGGTAAGTAGGTCCTTACAGTTGGAATCCTCAGATTTTATCATTGAATTCCTATGTAAGGAAAACAAAATATTTCATCTAATATCTTTCTTGTTAATGAAGATATTCACAGAAGTGATGGAATTTAGATAGTTCGTTTACTTAAAGATAATTAGCTTGAATTTCAAACAAATTAAATGATATACAAAAAAGTTCTTTAAGATTAATATTGGCAAATTAACATTGAAAAGTAAGGGTAAAATCCGAGTAATCCAACTAATTAGACCTACCTACTTTAAAGAGTATACAAGGGGAAATAATTGACTAAAGTCCCTTATTTGTCTGCACTTATAAGTGTAGTAAAAAGACTCCCCAGGGAGATTGATAGTTCAATAGATACCAGTAGCCTGATGAATAGCTGTAAAGTCAGTGAATGCGCTTATGCATGAAACTGTGAAATGCCAATTTTTGATCACTCAATTCATAATGGATTATTATATGTTGAGTGCCAAATGTAACCCGAAAAAAATATATGGTCCTTACTGAGATTTGAACCCAATACCTCTGGAGTTGCTAGATATACATTGTATATCCAATATTATGCAGGAGATGAATTCTACAAACTTGCCAAATGAGAATGCTTCACTCAAGTAGGTTGACAAATTGACGGGTATTAAATTTGTTAGCAAAACACACCAGGGGAATTCATTTGAAAATGGGACATAAGTTTTCATGGATTTTTCATATATTCTCCCTATAAATTTAATTAGTAAATATCTTAATTAACTTCCTAATTAATAAGTTATTAGATCACAAGTTCATACATTGGTAAGAAGTATATATTTACTTCATACTCTAATGAAAAAAACTTATAAAAGTGACTTTATATAACCAATAATGTTATAATTGAAAATATTTACAACCTGAAATTCAAAAATAGGGGGAAAGTGGGGGCACTGGTGTGCATTAATGAGCGCTAGTGAGAAACACCTACCAGCTATTCCTAAGGGTTTTGATATCCTTGCTACTAAAAAAGTTAGTTTTTTGTATAGAAGAGTGTGTTTAATAATGATTAAAGACAGCTAAGGTTAGGGTCAAGGTTATGAAAAATGTTGGAGACACCTTTGCATTTAAGTGGAAACTACAAAATTGGGAATTTAAAATCAACTCACCAAGGACATGCCAAAATTGGTGAACATGTAATCCTGTTGTTGTCGACTTACACCCAGACACATGCCAAAATTGGTGAACATGAAATAAGGTTGTCGTTAACTTACACCCAGACACATGTCAAAATTGGTGAACATGTAATCCTGTTGTTGTTGACTTACACCCAGACACATGTCAAAATTGGTGAACATGTAATTAGGTAGTTGTTGACTTACACCCAGACACATGCCAAAATTGGTGAACATGTAATTAGGTTGTTGTTGACTTACACCCAGGCACATGCCAAAATTGATGAACATGTAATTAGGTTGTTGTTGACTTACACCCCAGGCACATGTCATCTCTTACAATACCTGAAAACCATTTTCTCAGGAACCAGTTCTTATTGGGCCTTGGTCCCTTCCTATGGTGAAGACAAGTCAGCAAATGTGCCACTACCAGTACCCGAGGCCCTTCCAGGAGCCAGGAGAGCTGTCTCCAGGGCAGTATATACCAGTAGTCTCTATATGGGTAGACGCGATTATGCGTAAATTGCAGCTTTCGACCACAATTGCCAGTTTATGCCCGAAATTCCACGTCAAAGAAAAATGTGTAAAATATTTTTTTTGTTCCGCATTAGAGAATGAGGAAAAACACAATATACTTTAACAAAAAAGAAATTAGACCTGTACAGTCTGGTTGAATTTATTAATTTTGGTTTTGTTGGGTTTAACTCCGTAGCAACACATTGTATAGGTCATATAACGGCTGTCAGGCAACCTACTCACTCCTCCTGGAAAGGCTCAATCTCTGGATTTAGCTGTCAACCAACTACTCGACACATACTATCGTCAGTGACTGACAACTGCCATACATGATTTAGAATCAGTGGTAGTAGGGAATTGTCTATTCCTGGGAAATAAATAAAAACAAAACAAACTCAATGCATTTCTATAGCACTTCAATTTATAAAAAAACAAATATGACAAAGATAGTTAATAATGAAATATTAATTAATATATTAATTATCATAATGAACATTGAATTAATTAATTGAGATTTATACACAATAGTGTTACGTTACAGAAAAAAAAACATTGCACAGTTAAACATGTCAAAAATAATAACAAAATGTCACAAAATGTGTGTTATGCAAATTAAAGGGCCATAACTCTAACATCCCTTAGTACATTGACCTGGCTGTCCCAAGGAACGTAACTCTTACTTCCCTAGGTACATTGACCTGACTGTCCCAAGGGCTGTAACTCTTACAAATTGACCTAGATGTCCCAAGGGCCATAACTCTTACACACCTTGGTACATTGGCCAGGCTGTCCCAAGGGCCTAAACTCTTACATGTGTCATACTGTGTCAAGGGACATAACTCTTACAACCCTTGGTTAATTGACCTGCCTGTCCCATCTTTTCAACCAATCAGGGTAAAAATTCATTCAGACAGTGTTTAGTGTGGCTGGAACAAAAAACTGTCTGACTTAAAAATTTAGACATCACAGATGTCCATACCAAGCCAGTCAATCAGGTTACCAGCAAGCCACCAGAGTTCACAGTCATCTACTCGTCTCTGAAAACACAGTGCTTGTACTATGTAACTTTTTGTAAAGATATTTGGTACAGACACTATGCAGACAGGTTTATAACCAAATATCAATATATGAATCTTTCCAATATAAAAAACTCTGTATCACAAAAATTTAAAACAAAAACCAAAAACAATATTTAAACAATTAGGGACTTTAGTCAGTTATCTTTCCTTGATAAAATCTGAAGCAATCCAATTGGTAAGTAGGTCCTTACAGTTGGAATCCTCGGATTCTATCATTGAAGTCCTATGTAAGGATAATGAAATAATGCATCAAATATTTTTCTTGTTAATTAAGATATTAAAAAATGTGATGAAATTTAGATAGTAATATACCCTATCAATACTTAGGTTGATTTTCAAACAAATTAAATGATTTACAAAGAAGTTATTCAAGATTAAATATTGCAAATTGACATTGAAAAGTAAGGGTAAAATCCGAGTAATCCAACTAATTGGACCTACCTATTTGAAGAGTATACAAGGGAAAATAACTGACTAAGGTCCCTTAATAACTATTTAACAATGATAAATTGACAAGGTAGCTCTAGTCAGTTTTCTTAACTTCAAAAAAAAAATATCACAAGTCTTATCTAATTACAGGTTATCGAGCATCTATTAGTAAATTTTATTTTTAACCCTGCTGATTTAAATACTCACTACAACAGTTCTGTACTCAACATAAATCATTAAGTATTGATCATCAATCTTGAGTGCAGAATTACTGTAGTGAGTATTTAAATCAGCGGAGCTTATGAATGAGCCACTAACAGTTCAATAAAATTATCATTAACAGTATAATGAGTGAAAACTGTTTTTTTATTTATCATAAAGTAATTGAAGCTTCAACTCATTCCCAAGAAATCCCTGTCAATTTAACATCGTTAAATAGTTAAGAAAAACAAAATTAAAGAAATAATAATAATTTAATTATAATAACCAGGCTACACATTCGGATAATCAAAACTTCCACAAGGGCCTCAAAAAAGGTAATTCATAACAAGAGCTGCTCGCAAGACTGCAGTAACTTGTTAATTAATCAAACCTTTGGGCAACCCTCAATGTAATTAATTGTATAACTTCATTAATTGAGCTACAAATAATAACAAAAGCTCAAAAATCTAAACTTGACAGATATACATACTAATTTCTTAAATACCTATATTTAATTCAATTTAGCCCAAGACAGATCTTGAATTTTGGCTCAAGTCAATGTTCCAAAGTTATACTAATTAATGTAAGTTGAAATTCTTTAAAACTTAGTAAATGAGATCTACACAAACAAAATATAAAATATGCCCACCTTTCAATTCAAGGGACCATAACTCTTAAGTGTCCTGGCTGACAAACCTAGTCAAGCTATTTTTACATCAAAATGCATTAATTTAATTCATCTGTCATTAGTGCATACATTAACCCCCTTGATTTAAATACTTAATATTTGTTCAATAAATATGGATACCTATTTCTATCAATAGTGAATACAGAAGTATCGGATATTTGAGTATGGGGATAATAGGGGCCACAATGGAAATAAGGGCTTGCCCTTTTTTGTGTTATCCCTGGTGTTGGTGTGCTTGACATAGTAATTACAAAGTGATATTTGTGATTCTAGGTATTTTACTATGTGTACACTATGCCAAATAAATATTATTAGTTTTATTATTAATCATACAAATGTTGAGTATTTAAATCAGCAGGGTTAATGTATGCAACAATTACAGTTGAAGAAAATTTGACAGTAAGATTGTTTAATTTAGTGGGTAAGAATGACACAATGAAGACAAAAATCAACAAATTAGACCACATCTTAACACCAGACAATAGTTAACAAAAACTAAATAAAATTAACAAAATATTTTACGTCACCTTCTTGCAAACAACTGGGTGACCACTTATAAACAAAATATATAAACAATCATGAGTGCGACAATGAAATATTCCGAAATAGGGCTCTTGAATGCAACAATGGAATATTCAGAAAAGAGGCTCTTAAATGTGACAATGAAATATTCAGAATAGGGGCTCTAGGGGTCCAGACCTTTTTTATAATTCGAAAAAAAAAAAAACGAAAAAAAACCACATTGAAAATGGGATTCAAAATATTTTTTTCGTGTCCAATTTCCTCTAAAAAAATCTTCGCATGAATAATCACCTCTCAGCCCCTTTTCTATGGAAATAATTTCTAGATCCCTCTGTGAAAAATAAAATGATAAAATGAATCATACTAGGATCAACTTGAACAAGACAAAATAAGCACAAGACTTTTCAAAAGTCAGATGAATGTCACAATGAATAAATCTGCCCTCAGTTATTTCAATTTAAATATCAACTTATCCTAAGCTCTCAAAATTGTACAGAAGCATTTTCAAAGGAGTGAAACAGTGTTCTGATAATGACAATTTTAGTGCAGGTTGGCATACAACTATAAAAGCTGGTAATTTTATTTCATAGAATCTAAAGGAGTTAAAAGTGACTGTAAATTAATTATTTGGTACCTTAAAAATCACAACTATAGATGAAATGTTATGCAATAATTTTGCTTCAAGGCAACAAAGCCAAGTTTTTTCAGTTTTTAAGACAAATTCAACTAGTAAAAAAATCATGCTAGGTAGTGGTACGTGGTAACACAACGGTAACACAACGGTGTCACTAGATAGTGACACGGTGATACCATTTCTTAACTAGGTCCTGGGTTAATTCAGTGCTGGCACAAAATTCCAGTAAGTTTAAAATAAGCTCTTAAGAAACATCTTTCTATAAACAGTGATACTAAGGTACAGTGCCATCCAAAAGTTCTTGGACAAAGTTCTGTTTTTGGGTAAACTTATTCAAGATTTAATTTTCATGGGTGAAAGTTTTCAGTATTAATACGGATTTCAGATAAATTCAACAATTATACCAGTGCACAAGAAATCCCTACATAACCTTAGATAGTGATATGATGATATCACAACTTAAATAGGTCCAGGGTTCATTTAGTGCGGGTAAGTTAAAATAAGCTCTTAAGAAACATCATTCTATTAACAGTGCCATCTAAAAGTTATCGAACAAAGTTCTGATTTTTTGGTGAACCAATTCAAGATTTAATTTTCATGGGTGAAAGTTTTAAGTATTAATACTGATTTCAGTATTTTAAGAATATGTAAAATCTAAATTTCAGTATTTTGAAAGAAGGTTTCACCGGACACCCGACCGCCCGCCTGCCCACCCACTCGCCCGTGTTTGGCCAAACTATTAGTTGTATTTTTTCGTTGAAAAATCCCGTTAAAGAGAATCTAAGAGTCAGCTGAGCAAATTACAAACTCAGCATTAATTAGTTCACCTGCATATGATTCTAACTATTTAATTTTACACAAATAAGCTTTTATTATAGTTAAAGTACTTGATGATGTATGCTTAACAATTTTTTCCAAAAATCTCATTGGACCAAGAACTTTTGGAGGGCACCCTATCAGAGTTAAAATGTCAAAATAATGCAAGTTTTGCATGGAATGAACATCAACAATCAATGAAATACAAAAATGTAAGAATACAATATCAAAAACTATACAGAAATAATAGAAATGTGCAGTGTCCACACATTAAATTGTTCTAAAAATAACAAAAAAACAAAATGGATGAAAACACTTTAACATATAAACTTATTGATATCATGCTTTTCTTTTTTGGCAATTCATGTATGTAATATTAATATAGAGTTGTCACATTTTTACTTGGTGGTAAATTTACTTCAACTGTCAGTGGTGCATACATCAACACTGCTGATTTAAATACTTGATATTTGTTTCCCTGTATGTACATGAATACAAATATCTTTTTCTTTATTGACAGCGACAACAGGACAGCGACCCAAAGTCTGCATTATAAATAATTATGTAGGGCAGTTGTCAGTCACTGACAAAAGTATGCGCTTAGTAGTTGATTAACAGCTAAATCCAGAGATTTAGACTTTCCAGGAGGAGTGAATAGGTTGACTGACCGTCGTTATATGACCTATACAATGTGTTGCTACGGCCTTAAACCCAACAAAAACAAAGCATTATAAATAACTCTATCCACATGCAGATGTGCCAGTGGCTCAGTATATGGGTTATCAAACAAATAACAGGTATTTAAATCAGCAGGGTTAATGTATAAACCACTAACACCCTAAAGTCACCTAATCAGCAGGGATAAAGTCTTCAAGATTTATCCTGAAGTTGAGGATTTCTGGGTACAGTGAAAGGGTTCTTTTCCTATGTCAAAAATCAGCTGAAATTAGGAGTCAGGGATTTCCGGATTTTGGTAATTTTAACTTATACCCACGAATCAGTCAGTAAAAATTGCAAAGTCTGCATTATATTGAACTTTTATCCTATATAGATGTGTCAGTACTTATGTATGGGCATTATCAAACAAATATCGAGTATTTAAATAAGCAGGGTTATATTCTGAAAATTATGGTGACATTTTGTCACTTTCTTCAATTGATTAATTTTGATCACATGACCATTAAAGGGTCACATGATACGAAGAAAAAGTTTTTATTTTTGTTGGGGGAGAAAATTGAGCAAGAAACTGCAAGTAACACTTTTTGACTCATTAATTATTTTATGACCTAAACAAGAAGAAAAGAGGCTGTTGCCCCTATCTTGCCCCCGTTAGTCACCTGAAAAGTAATTTTGGCATAAAATGACAACACTATTAATATTACATGACATATGATTTTAAACTGTAAAATACCAGGAAACTGTTATAATAAAGTAAGACCCCTAAAGGTTAGAATTATAATATTAACATTTAACCTTCCAAGTCTTACATACATATATTCTTGATATGGTCAGTATAAACAATCTGATTGAAACCTGAACATAGTTTTCTACGTGAACTGAAACCCCCTTTTTTTTAAGTCTATGGGTCCGCACTATCAAAAAACCAGTTTTAGTGGTAAGGGCAAGAGGGAGAGAAAAATACTGCTATATGCTCCTTGTATACCTCTAATTCCATATTCATATGTGTTTGCGCACACAATTAATACAAAAAGGAACAATAGCAGGGAACTGTATCTGGCCCCTTTTCTTTTCTCCCTGCCTTTTTTACCTTTCCCTATGCAGAAATATTTACATGGAAACATAAACCCACTGATGTGACCAGCCCCTTTTTCTGCCTACCTGCCCTGTATCTGTATCTGAACTGTATCTGACCCCTTTTCTATTCTCCCTGCCCTTTTTTGCTTTTCCCTATGCAGAAATATTTACATGAGAACATAAACCCTCTGATGTGACCTGCCCCTTTTTTCTGCCTCCCTGCCTCTTTCTGAGATCTAGAATAGTGGCTACTTTTAGAATGTGACTGAAGCATGATGAACGTCCGATCAAGTCATAAAGCTCACTATAAACAGATTTTAATCAGGTTGTCACAATAAGACGAGCTTTTCTAGACAAATAAAAATCACATATTTTATAATATCAATATATTCTCACATCACATATGTACTTATATATATATATATATAAAATATCACCATAAGACATAAATATAGATTATGGACCTATCTCTCCTCAATATAAGACCAAGCTGGTGGCGATTTTCACAAAAAATTTTCATCGTAAGTCAGAAGCAAGAAACATTAATAATACCCTCCTTTTTTGGCCTATAAATTCCAAATATTGAATAATGTAGAATATTAAAAACCTTTTGAATATCAAATCATAATTATATTATGCTTCTGGCTTTAACCTGCAACATTATGAAACAGACTAATGATAACTTTTTTTGTAAGAATGTTTTTGTAAAAAGGAGCATTTGTTGGGCTATTGTTTGCATTTTCACAAATGTCATAACATTTATAGTTTCAGAGTGACTATGCATTAAAATTTTCTTCGAAGTTCCAAAAAATTATACATGTTACAGGGCTCAACATTAAAGGTTGTCCGATTGCCACTGACTATCTACATTTGGGTTCAGGGAACTTGTTACAGCTAGTAAACATTTGGTTCAGTCAAGTAAAATATATATTTGATCATCCAACCGTGCAATTCAGTTTAAAAGTTAATGCTGAGCCCAGTGTTTTAAGTCTAGAGTGTCGACTCATGAAAGGTTCCTGTACCACAAGTCATAGCCAAAGACTAACAAATTTACCCAGGAGAGGCCCTTAGTGATAAATCTAGAAAATCTAAAATCTTTTATAGTCTAATATCACCAGCTTTGAAGAGAATAATCTACTAACATTAGATCTATAAAATATACTAAGTGCTGCATACATTACAAAAACATAGCTTGAAATGCTAGCAGTGGATGTGTCGCCTGACAAAAGTGAATTTTGCGGGATTATTGCAAAACAGTCGTAACTCACTCTTAGATTGAATTACTACTGTTTTGCTCTAAACCTGCGATTTGTTAGTTATGTCCTGATATGCAAAGCTTAATAGTCAATTACAAAGCGAAATAACTCTATGGTGAGTTAACTAAGAGTTACAGTTCTTGTTTATGAAATATGTCAAGTCATTGCAAGAAAGAAATATTCATTTATTGCAAGTAAATTAAGTAATTATTCTAAAGCAGAATAAAGGGGCTGCACCCAGCCCTTTTTCTCTTCTCCCAGCCCTTTTTTGCACTTCCCTACGCAGAAATAGCATTTTTAGACGTCAACCTTCTGATGTCCCCAGCCCCTTTTTCCTACCTCCCAGCCCTTTTCTGAGTTCTAGAATAATCCCTAATTGAAGAAAAGGTGACAAAGTTATGCCCC
Source organism: Mactra quadrangularis (assembly GCA_025267735.1). NCBI lineage: Eukaryota > Metazoa > Mollusca > Bivalvia > Venerida > Mactridae > Mactra > Mactra quadrangularis. The sequence goes on from CM046310.1 coordinate 1,831,581, forward strand.
TGGAAAAGTGAAAAAGGGACACAGAAGCAAGCTAGGTGAAATCAGAACAGTACAGTCATAGTAACAAAAAGTACACAGCAGTGTCGTGTGAAAGTAAGCTACAAATAGATTGGTCAATTCTCTAAGTATATTGAAATTCACAAATGGACAAAAATTTTGGTCAAGCTTTCATGTATAAAGCAATAGTTCACAATATTACGCGCGCAGATCACCAAAAACACATGCACAACATTTGTACTGGAAAGCGAATAGTTTACCTAAAATATCTTACAATAAAATATGAAATTCGTTTAACACTCAGAATCACTGAGTGACTTAAGTGCATATTTATGAAAAGAACTTAAGAACCTTTGTTCGCTCACAGACCTTCATGACCAAAAATCTTTGATAACAAGTAAGTTATAAATCCTTTTAAAATTATCACTTCATGGATTATCCATTTAAAAAGAAAAGAAAATCTATTTTTAGAATAAAAGTCTATTTATAGAAAAAAGTATATTTTTAAATGCAAGTTCTATTTCCTTTTATCTATTAAAAGAACAAATTCTATTTTTAGAATTAAATCTAATTTTAGAATAGAATTATCTTTGTAAAGAACAGAATAATCTATTTATAGAATATAATAATTTATTCATTGAATAGAATAATATATTTATAGAATTAATTCTATTTTTAGAAATAAAATCTGTTTATAGAATAAATTCTATTTTTAGAATAAAGCTCAATATATTATAGTCCTATAATCACAGTCACAGATCCATCTCTCTGGTAGGTGAAATTCGTCCATCTTTTAACGCAAGTTCGCAACTTTCACGTCTCGTCCTTTTCATAGTTCCGCCGATCACTTCAGCGTCTTTGTTACACAATTCTTCACTTCTACTTTTTTCTGAAACAACTTTATCAATCTGGGTTTTTTGTTTTTTGTAAATTTCTTCACTTCGACACTTTGAAAGCATTTTTTCGTCTTTACGTTCAAATTTACAATATTTACTCGTAACGCAGGACATACTAGAGTTCAAACTAACGTCGACCTCATTAGTACTGCTGTCGGAATGCGACTGCGACAACGACATCGTGCTACTCTGTCTGTCCTTATCTGACACATCCTTATCACAAGCCAAATGTTTATCATTGTTTTTCTCCGAACATATGAAACCGGGTCGGTCACTTTCGACTTCCGTCAGAATAACAACTGGTTCTGAATTAATTCTACCGCTACTCCGACGCTTACTGCATCTATCAAGTGCCTCGTCAGAGTCAAATTCATCTTCATTGCACATTTCTGATAACGAGTCAATATCGTGTTTTCCCATTGGTAAATCTAACACAGCTTCGTCAGCTTGAAAACTTTGTAGGCTCACTTGATCCGAAAAGTGAACGTTCATTTGTTCTGTGATATTTTTCTCGGCGAGTTTTGCGGCTCTACGACATTTTCTACATCTTGAATGTAAATGCCGGGTACCATCTTCATGTTCTAATATACTACCACAGTTTGAATGAGGGGAACCAGGACATGAATTAGTCTTCTTTCTGTTTTCTTCATGAGAGTTTTCTGAATAAAAGAATACAAAAAAGTTATAACAATGACTATTTCAAAAAAGATAACATATATTAATGAAAATTGATTTTAATTCATGGAGAATTATACTTCTTTTTCAGTAGTATCATGACAAGGCATTTCACATTTGAAGCCTTCAATCTGTGACCTCTGAGAAGCAAATTTACTGAAGACCACATTTGCAAACAGGCCTGGGTACATGGGCTGTAAAGTCCCAAGAGGAATGGGATTTTTTCACAGAAAAAGTCTTCCCATGTCATTCATATCTATATCTCAAGGACCACAACAGAAATAAGAGTTTATGCTTTTACTGTTATTCGTGTCATCCTTGATGAATAATGTTGTTTGATATGGCTTTTCTGTAATGCATATATGATACTGTTTATTATTGTAACTTGTATATTGTAACTTGTATGTTATTATTGTAACTTGTATGTTATTATTGTAACTTGTATGTTATTATGCGTGCCATGTTGTAACATTGTATGTCAAAATAAATCTAATCTAACAATATTACTTTAAACAACCCATAGAAGAAGTCATATCAGGCAGAGAGTATATCTTTTCACCATTACTGAGATATACCAGTACTATACTTCTAAATTCTATCCTCAATAATTTTTCTTATTTTGGCACATAAAAAGCCAAGTAACCAGTTCACATATCCTTGATAAGAAATGGTTAAATTTCTCACATGAAGAACCAAAGTCTACAGTTCGATATGAACACAATCCTCTCTTTATCATTGAGACCTGTTTTGATAATTTGACATTAGAAACTTTAACCACTCAACTTGTTTGTTGGTTTCTTTGTTGGTTTCTTTGTTTGGATTTACACCATAGCAACACATTGTATAAGTCATATAACAGCTGTCAGTCAACCTACTCACTATTCCTGGAAAATCTCTTGATTTAGCTGTTAACCAACTACTAAGTGCAAACTTTCGTCAGTGACTGACAACTGCCCTACATAATTAAGAATCATTGGTAGGAGGGAGAACGGCCGCAGAAATAATTTCATGACCAAGCTCCATGAAAGTATGCCCCGCCCGGGAAATGAACACACGACCCCTTGATCAGTAGACTTGTGTGCAACCAACTGAGCTAGCCGGGCGGCTAACCACTCAACAACAAAGATACAACAAAATCTAGCAGGCATACTAACTAGAAGTAACAGATGCTCTTTCAGCTTCATTAGGACTTGTTTGTCTAGAATTACTATCTCTATCTAGTTTACATCCAGTAGTTGATGTTTTTATATCCATATGTATATCTGATGTTGATGTGTTCTCAAATCTAGAAAATATATATATGTGGTTAAATGTAAGAATACTCCTGACATTCCTGGTTAGTAGACTAAAAATAGACATAAAATCTAAAAATAGACATAAATTTTTAAAGTGGAAATTTAATTACATTATACATCTTTTTGTTCTAAACATCATTTTTATTTACAACTTTCATCAACTTTAATATTATGCATATTGATTCACATAACGAGCTTCAAAGGGCACAATTGAATTTTCCAGATAGAGACAGAAAACTAAAATCCAGTTTGAGTTATAAAAAACACTTAAGTCCATAGCGCAGAAGATTATCCACAAGATGTTCCAAAACGGTCACTGGCTTGAAACCAACCCAAGCTGGCTATACCCTTCCATGAAAATTCAACAATAATGTCAATTTACCTCCATTAATAGAGTATACAGAAAAGTTATCACTTTTTGGATGGATAGGCGAGTAATGGTCACAGACAAAGGTCCAGAAAAGCTAGGTTAGGTGAACTGGTCACCATAAAATGACCATAAATTGTTTTGACACAGGGTTAAATGGATTAAAAAGTAAATAAAAACTTACTTATAGTTTACGATAGAACCAGCTAGTCCTCTGGTACTTGCATCGTCACCAGTCACAGATTTATCACCGAGCGATTTCTCTCCTATACTAAAATTAGCAGACGCACTACTAAAACTGGCACGTTTACCTGTAGGCACATCTGATTCTAATTCTGCTTGAACTTCTAACCTAAAAAAAGATATAGTGTTCTAAATTTAGAAATATGTTCTAAAAATAGTATATAATCTAAAAATTGACATAAAATCTAAAAAAACATATTCTAAATATAGACATACACTCAAATTATTGACATATTTTCTAAAAATATGAATTTAATCTAAATATAAATACATTCTAAAAATTTTGTCTGTCGGTCCACCATGTTTCGTTGTGACGGCCCTTGTTACAGATGAAACTAAGTGATTAAATACCAGACCCAATCTAATCATAACAAAAACAATGAAATCCAGGATTGTCTGCTAGACTGTAGTAAGTGCATTGTGTTAAAGAGCGAGTTACAACTGTCTTGCAGGCAACGCTAGAAATATAAGACGGAACCCTATCATACCTACCTAGTTTGCATTCCAATCACAGCAGCATATGTACTACCACTTATACTTCCATTAAGACTGGAACCAGCTATGGCTCTATGACTGGCTGAGTCCCGGTCACTTTCATCTTCACCTCTGGTAACACCAACTCTATCAATATGTGTGCTGCTACCACTATATATACTATTGTTCATACCAACACTGGCCTCACCTATACTGGGAGCTATACTAGGGTTTGGGACATGGTGACCTGTGCCTACACTCTGGCTATCAACACCTGAAAGTTTAATACAATTATTATCAGGGCTGCTATAACAGATCTTACATGTAACTCAAACTTACGGGGTTTTCGACCTGTGTACAGGTGGTACTAAATTAGTTTTTTAAACATTACAGTTGAAAAGCACAAAAACACAGATTAAATCCTATTGTTCTTTGAACACATACTTCCATTGTAACACTGAAAAGAAAGTTTGTTTGTACTGCAGAAAAAAAATAAAATACTTAAATTCAGGATACAGTCTATTCCTAAAAACTGAAATATGTTAATCATTTGCTTGAATTGGGGGCATTATTTGATAAATATGCGACTAAATTATAAAATCTTATACTTTCTTCACGTCAAAATGACATCAAAACTAAATAATAAATAACATAATCTTAGAAGAGATATTATGTTTTTTTATATTTGCATAAAAATGTCTCTAACAGAAAACAGAAATATATTTTTTTCACAATCCATTGGGTCACTCTGCCCCTTTATATCAAGATTTCATTTTCTTAGCACAATTACAGCAAAAAAACAAATAATTTTCAAATATAAACGAAACCAAATCAGCGAGCAAGTTGTTGTTTCGACTTACACATACTTTATTATGTGCCAAGTAAGCATTTTTTGCTAATTTACAAATAAGTATTTTTTTCTGCTAATTTAAAAGGCATTGTCAAGTGAAACTTGACCTTGGCGCTTTTTCTGCCCTGATATGTTGGTTTGATATATTTCATTTTATTTTAATATAACCTGTTTAATTTTTCACTTTGTTGTATGTTATGGCTTTATAAATAAAAACCCATATTTCAATTCTATAACTGTGTCTGTTTTTCTGATCCAACATACTAGCTTTGACAGTTTCCATCACCATGAGTACAAATAAGTATTTCTGTGCTAATTTTAAAATATGTACATGTATTTCTTTTGCTAATTTACAAATAAGTATTTTTGGCCAATCACTATGAGTTGATTACTAAGAAATTTTAACCTACCAGTATACATAGCAGATGTTCCAGTCTCATTTTCTTCAAATTCAAATCTTACACCACCACTATTTGTAGTTCTAACGCCACATCCACCACTTCTACATAATGATATAGGTACAACACCATATACATAACCTAACAACATTGGAACACCAATACCTGCAATAGAAACAACACAACATTAAGTAGGGCTGTCATTGATAGAAAATTTTGTACAGAGATATTAAAAGGCAAGTATTGGTGAGGTATTGTTCGTTTTTTCTCAACTGTCAAAACATGAATAATTTCACGGTGAATGCGTTTGTTAAAATTATTGTCCTAATGCACCCATGAGTTTCCTAAAGTGTGTATTATGATTGAGTAAAGCTGCTTATGCCGCATGATATGTTAAAGTCAAGATATTTTTATAACAATTAGGCCGCCAGTACAAAAACAATGCGTTTAGCCACCATGAAATTATTCAAGCTTTGACAGTTGAGAAAAAACAGACAATATCTGTATATCCAGTCAGACAAAGAGTGTAATACAGTCAGATCTCGATACACTGACATCCGTTACAACGACATTCTCGTTATACTGACATATTTTATGGGAACCAATACCAACATGCACATGATCAGAAGAATTCATTACACTGACATATGCGTTATAATGACACATTTCTTGGAAACGAACGATGTCATTGTATCGAGATCTGACTGTACTATATAATGACCTCATGATGTTAAAAGTTGTTTCAGACATAAAACAAACTAAAGCAAACTGTATTTTCTTGTTTTTAACTCTAAAACAAGAAAACTCAGAAATATAAAAAAGTTCTATAATTTATAGCTTTACAAGAAATGTAATGTGGAAACCACATTGAAGCTGAATTTCAAAACTTTAATACAAAAACTACAAAGGGAAATAATCCCTTATAAAGCCAGATAGAGTTGTGGTTACTTTCTAATTCTGTTCATCACATGGTGTGATATCATTGAGTGAAGTTTCATAAAGCTCTGACAATAAATGGCAGAAATAAATGGAAAAAACAACTTTAATGCAACTGTTAACTACACTGGATGCCCGCCCACCCGGGTTTCACTCAACTATAAGCCTATTTTTTTCATTGAAAAATCCTACTAAAAAGGTGTCAATGATGCCACAGGAGAGCCATCTAGACTATAGGCTATATAAACTAACATATACCCACCTACAGCTAGTCCTGCTACGACTGGAGATATTAGAATAGATGCAGCTACCCCACCCACTACTGCTTTATTATGTTTATGGTTAGTGGTCACAGGGGAGATAACTAGTCAGTGTCTCAGGGGAGATAATAAACTAAGATATACCTACCTACAGCTAGTCCTGCTACGACTGGAGATATTATTATGGATGCAGCTATCCCACCTACCACAGCTATATTATGTTTATGTTAAGTGTACTCAGGGGAAATAACTAGTCAGAGTCACCGGGGAGATAACTAGTCAGTGTCACAAGGGAGATAATAAAAAGATATACCCACCTACAGCCAGTCCTGCTACCACTGGAGATATTATAATAGATGCAGCTACCCCACCCACTACTGCTATATTATGTTTATGGTTAGTGGTCACAGGGGAGATAACTAGTCAGTGTCTCAGGGGAGGTAATAAACTAAGATATACCTACCTACAGCTAGACCTGCTACGACTGGAGATATTAGAATAGATGCAGCTACCCCACCCACTACAGCTATATTATGTTTATGGTAAGTGGTCACAGGGGAGATAACTAGTCACTGTCACAGGGGAGATAATAAACTAAGATATACCCACCTCAGGGGTGGCGAAATCTCCAAAAATTTGACTTGTCCACGGACAAGTGACTTGAAAAAATGACTTGTCCGTACCTAATTACCACTTGTCCGTTCTTTGATTGATTGAAAATATTTGTACATCAACTTAAGTGTTATTTATTAAATGTATTCAACATAAAAAACAAAAATCAATGGGTTGTCATAACTGTACTGTATTTAATATGAAAGCATAACCAAGAAAAATCATTTAACCAACTGGATTGGAACTCTCTTTTGCGTTTACCCTAATCATATTTACGATCATAATCTACTTTCTTGATTTTCTTGAAGAAGACGATTTTATGACAAAACAATCCATAATCTGCAATTTAAGATCGCGAAAACACGTGACTTTAGCTGAAAAACTAAAGCGCGGACGAATATTCAAACAGAGAAGTCGTTCCTACTGTCACAAAATTTCAGTACGAAGGCTCCGCGTAAAATATGTTTCAAACCAATGCATGTACTAAATAATGCTTATACTATTCAGTAATGATAACAATTTCTGTAACGTTGAATTTTTTCGAGGCATCATCTCAATTATAACCAGTTAAACGTTTGTATAAATCTGGTGCACGGGCCCGCAAGGAGAGTAAGAACGAAAACTCTTGCTGTTTTACGACGTCATAGTTGCATCAAGAGTTCTGTCCCTTTTAATTTTCGGAAACGAATACGAACGATATTTAGCCATTACCCTGATTTGTCAACATGGCCGTCTTGCGATTGTGGCTGACAAATTTAGTTTTATGTTTTTTAAGTAATTGTAATTCCATTTCATCTTGACCACGGTTGAATTCAAAAATGACTACAGTTGATAAATTAAGATATTCTAAGATTATTTCGTTTTTGATTTTTCACTTGTCCACGGACAACTCAAATTGAAAAAAGGACTTGTCCGGACCTCAAAATGTACGACTCGGACAACTCGGACATATGATTTCGCCACCCCTGCACCTACAGCTAGACCTGCTACGACTGGAGATAATATAATAGATGCAGCTACCCCACCCACTACAGCTATATTATGTTTATGTTTCGTGTACTCAGGGGAGATAACTAGTCAGTGTCTCGGGGAGATAATAAACTAAGATATACCGACCTTCAGCTAGTCCTGCTACGACTGGAGATATTATAATAGATGCAGCTACCCCACCCACTACTGCCATATTATGTTTATGGTAAGTGGTCACAGGGGAGATAACTAGTCACTGTCACAGGGGAGGTAATAAACTAAGATATACCGACCTACAGCTAGTCCTGCTACGACTGGAGATAATATAATAGATGCAGCTACCCCACCCACTACAGCTATATTATGTTTATGTTTCGTAGAATTCTCAAATCTGGAATGTATCTGAAATTATACAAAATAATCCCTGTTTTCATATTCATTTTACTAATAATTCTAATACTAGGAAATGAGTTTTCACTCTGTATTATTAATGAACTTGACATCATCTACATTTTATTATTATACATATTCACGGCTGTAATAATTTACTTCCTTGTCTATAAAACCTAACTGTCAAACATTGATTTAACTATAATGCAGGACCATGCCCTCCTCCTGTCTCTTGTAACGTCAAAAAACAAGGCAGTTCTAAGAACGTGAATGAAAATGGCGAGGCAGAGGGGTAACAACATGTAACTAGTAAAAATTATATAGCCAGATCAGCTTTTGTTCAAATCACATCTAAAACCAAATGCCATCTTTCCTGGTGCAAGAAACTCTGGGCTTGGCATTAAAAGTTGTCCAAATGTCCCTGACAACCTAAATTTGAGTTCCGGCAAGTTGTTACTGCTACTAATCATATGGTTTGAGCAAGTGATACATATAGTTGGTTATCCAATGGGGCAACCTGGTTCTACTTTAAAATTAATGTCAAGTCCTGAAACTGTTTTGTAATATCTCAGTACTGGGTAATCAAGAGAGATGAATGGAAATTTCATTTTACATATTTTATGTTATTCCAGTGTTTATTCAGGCAATTTTGGGGACAAAATTGAACCCCATTTCCCTCTCCAAAAAGTATTTTCAAATTCCCTATTCCTTACAGTTTTGTACTTTTGATTTCCTTGTGCCAAAACAGTTTCCAGCATGAAATAAAGATCCAAACCAGAAAAATTGCTTCAGATGAAAAAAATTAGAACGTTTTAAGCTAATAATAGTTACTTCAATGGAAATTCCTGCCCTCTAAAACTCACCCCATAAGAAATAAAACCTACCTTTTTACCAACTAATACAGGTATACCTATAATCATAGCCGGCACAGCAATACCAGCCAGTAATGTTATACCAACAGGAGCTCCGACCAAGGTACCTAACTGCCATAATATCTTCTTTTTTCTACTCCATGGTTTTTTACCCCAGAATGTACAACCTGATGGGCTGTAATAATATATATATATACATAAATTAACCTAAACCAAACCAAATCATAATGCGTCCTTCGGCTTTTTAGACAATAATAGACAGTAGACATTTTTGTGTAGTTCTAGGATGGATCTGTATGAAAATAAACACTTCTTGCTGGTATCTGGCATTTTATTTTCTTAAAATTTTTGGCCATTTTATAGGGTTAGTGAACCATGTTATTATAGGCACTGCCTATTGGAAAAGACATATCTAAAAAAATTAAATCTCCACTTCGACAATGCCTGCTTTATTCATCTTTTCCTTATTAATTTGGTTAAACAAAGCATACATAATATTCTGATGAGTAAATGTTTTGCAAAACAGCAGAGATCAATTAATTCTGACAGGAAATGATGCATATGTTAATACTGTGTCCAACAAAAACTGCTTTCTTATTAATACAAGAAAAGTAATGTGGAAACCACATTAAAGCATGATTTAAAATCTTTAACCCAAAAAATACTAAGTGAAATAATCCATATAAAAGCCAGGTAATGTTGTGGTTACTTTCTAATTCTGTTCATCACATGGTATGTCATAATTGTATGAAGTTTCATAAAGGTCTGACAATAAATGGCAGAAATATATGGCAACCGCCAGCCCCTCCGTGTTTAACTAAACTATAAGCCGATTTTTTTTCGTTGAAAAATCTGGCTAAAAATCATTTACAACTTACCTAAGATAATGTAAATCGGATATTTCTTTCATACATAACCAACAGAATTCAGCACCACAGACCGTACAAGTCATGTGATTACAGGATCCATCATTTTCTTTTATAATAAATGCTGAACATCTTGGACAAGGCTTTATATAATCTACAAAATATTTAAATGGTGTGCAATCATTTGTTTTTACATTTCACATGGAGCTTGGTCATTTCTACAGCCATTCTCCCTCCTACCAATGATATTTAATTATGAAGAACAGTTGTCAGTCACTGATGAAAGCATGTGCTTAGTAGTTGGTTAACAGCTAAATCCTGAGATTTAGCCTTTCCAGGAGGAGTGAGTAGGTTGACTGACCACCATTATATGACCTATACTATGTGTTGCTACGGTGTAAAACCAAACAAACAAACAAACATTTTACATTATAATGCTTATGAACATCTTTTAGTTTTATATTTATGAAATCCATCATGTGATAACGTTATTAACAGCCAGCTGACTTAAAAGTATAAAACATCAGTATTCAAAATTTTACAAGAAAAGCTTGCAATTTTTTGTGAGTTGATACTATTTCAAGTTTTCAACATCCAAAATGACAAAAATTACTTATGTTTTACCTCAGTTTACATGCAACAAATAAAAACCACTTCAGACATAGCTGCGACCAGATTTTATCATGAACTTAAAAATGCGTCAGAATCTAGCTAGTAATGTCAGTGACATGTATAATTCCCACACTCATAACCTCTAGGCTCAAGTGTTACATGTAGGAAGATAATAACTATTTATCTGGCTATTTCAAGGCTGATATAAGCTACACAGTAATATCTAAAAGTAATTATCACATGTCTAAATCAATTTTCTTAAGTCTGGGACTCCAGGCTAGTGGATTAATGTGAACAATAAAAACTAATTTTTCACATGTCTAAATCAATTTTCATAAGTCTGGGGTTTCCAGAATAGTGGTTCCAGGCTCTTGAGCTACACACTAGTGATCCTAGACTTATAGTTCTGGAACCCAGACTGCCGGTCCTGGGCTCCAGGTTAGCGGTCCCAGACTAGAGGTTCCATTATTCAGAATAGTGGTCCCCTCCCCTGTTCCAGGCCAGTGGTCTCAGATTTCAGTCTGGTAGTTCCCGGCTCCAAAGTAGTGGCCCAGGGCTCCAGGCCAGTAGGTTTAAGTTAATACTGAGACAATGTTACTTACTTTGTGACTCAGCATCTGGACTATAATTCATAGAACTACTGGTTACGGCCATCATGGCACGTTCCGCCCGTGCAGCGTCACAAGTCTTGTTAGGATGCCAGTACTGTTTACAGTGGTAACAGAAATGAGTATTACATCCCGGTCTTTCACATTTGATCTTTGGACAACCTGCGCACTCAGTAGCTATCACAGCATACCTGGAAAATACAATTCAATTTACCGGTATTTAGTTTGTTTGATAAGGTTTAATACAGCGACACATTAAAAACTAAATCATGCAGGAAGCAATTGAAGTTGATCATAGGTAAAAAATAAGGTATCAAAATTATGTTAACATTCTAATATTTAAATTAGTGTATTACCTGCCTTGACCAACAATTGTAACCAGGTCCTATGTGAAGCCAGCAAATAATTGCACCACAGTAAAAAAAATTCTTAAAAAAATTCTTTAGCATTAGCCAAATTTTTTTTGTTGCTGTACATGTATAGTAAATAGTACAGGGCAAACTTATCACTAATATCAAAATAAATTTAATTTTTTAACTGTTTTTTTTTAATGTCGTATATAACACATATTTAGGTTATATATACGACAACCAGCTCTTCCTGCTATAGGTTTCCTGGACATTTTTTCAATCACCAGTACTAACTTACCCTACCACGAGGCCAACAACTCATGTATTGGGTATGACCTACCACGACCGGGCTCGAACCCCCGATCTCGGGATTCAAAGTCAGACATGCTAACCACTATGCCACGGCCATGGTTATCACTAATATCACTATTACATTATGATACAAGTAATTTTCACCAGCCAGGATCAATTTTCACAAGATCTGCGTTTCAGGCTAGTTTAGGCTAAAGCAATGACTGGGTTTGAATACTAACAACTATTGAATTCAGACTTGCTGTACTTAAACTAGTAATAATTGAAACATCAAAGACAGGAGTATAAAAAAAGATTTATAAATAATAACTAAAAAATCTACGCACCCACAATCCGGTGCTGGGCACCATCGAGCATCAGGGTCAGCGACCAGCACTCTACGCACCATAAAATCTTCATACTTTGACATGAGCACCAAATCACTAATAATATCCTTAATATCGTTTGGGTGGAATTTTTCAGCACATTCGGGGCAAGCGATGTTGACACGACTTTCTGTAATCTCTATTTTCAAATACATCTTTAAACACGACAAACAAGACCTATGATCACAGGTTGAAATTTCAGGAAATTCATCGGCCGGATGGTCTATAAGACACAGTGGGCATTCTCTCGAACCGTCACTTTTCTGAGTACAAATAATCTGAGATGATGTTCGCGTTGTTGAAACTGCGGTCGAATCAGGGGCCGCAGTGGCCCCTAACATCTGATCTTGCTCTGTCACATTGACAATACTGAAGCCATAATCTGACTGAGCTGACAGGGCCGAGTTCAAGCTCATACGAGATAAACCCGACCTGCCAGCACTTAGGATACGTCGGATTGAGAACCTGTTTTTCCGACGCTCTGATCCCTTTGAGGTACTAGATGTGGTCGAAATGACCTCGCTATCATGCCTCTTCATTTTCTGAAAGTATAAACAACATAAAATTAAAACAACAGAAAATATGATTATGAACATAGAACAGTATCTTAGATTTTTTTTTGTTTTTTTTGGTTCACGCCCCCTTTTCTAACAAGACGTCAAATGAGGTGGACAGTTCACCAAACCACCATCTAAAGAATGCATCAGTACAAATATTGTATCCTTAGTCAGCAAAGGCCCACTGTCTGACTAAAAACTCCAACTGGGCTCTAACTCTCTTAAGGAAGCTGACCAGCTTTCTTATTTACTTCCTTTTCTATCTTGGTTCCCCTGACTGATTCTTTATCTCTTTCTTTCCTATCAATTTTTCTCTTTATCTTTATATTTTTTATTTGCGTACCGTGATAACATTGTCAATTTTTGACAGAATCACGTACTATGTAGATTATAGATGAAACTCTCAATCACTTGATCACTAACTTGACTATGGTTAACTGCTAGTTAAATTCATTTGAAATTTCATCAATGTTTATGCAAGCGACACCCATTAAAAATGTGTCAAGAAGGCAACTACAATGTGTGACATAGACTGCTTCAAAAGGAACCACAAGGAATCAACATGAAATTCAACACACAGTTACTTAAACCGACCGTTTCGGGTCAGCTGATCTGTTGACAAGTCGTGAAGACAAATGTCAAAATAACTTAAAAATGAGTTTTTTTTAGAAGATACGACAAAAATAAAAATGTCAATCAAAAACATATGTTTCTATCTTGATTAAAAAGATGACTTAACGGTTATTTCCAAATTGCCGGAAAGCGAAAGTGGTTTTTACTATGACTTATAGCTTCCGTTTTGAGAAACATTGGGTGTAACTTGGCGATTTTTTAAACACTTACCGACGTTTGCTTGGAATTACGTCATGGCAAGATCAAGCTTTATTTTAGGCAATTGTGAATTAATACATGATTAACCGCGGCGTTACATGATTATTTGAGAAAACGTATTCCTTTTACGTTGTTTTCGTAGTGAAAAATCAAAATGGCGACACTTCGCATTTAAGTCACGTGACAAACAATCTGACGGATGGCATAAAAGCCAGTATCCGTGCCTTAGCAAAAATAGACACATTCATTTACCAGTACGAACTTTTTTGTAATTTCTAAAATCTCGGTGAAAAATATTCCAACACATTTTTTTCAAAATGACCTTAAAATCGACCAATTTATAGTTGCAAGCAGTCTGTGTGTAGAATATTCCCAATATGGAGTGTATGCGTGCGAGGGGAGACCCTATTACAAGAATCAGGGTTCAACACTAACTGTTTTGGTAAGGATCCGAAAGGAGTCCCTAGTCAGTTATTCAGGGACTCCTTATTAACATTTGGGAGTCCTCCAATAACAGACGTCAAGAAAATTCGATACAAATTCAGGGAATTAGATACATTATCTATGTCTCCGCCCAAATTGTAATAAAATATTCATGTAAACTCAAATTTATGTAAGAACAAGACAATTTAAAGGGAATCAGGCGGAATCCCTAGCAAAGCATTCCTGGTATTCCTCCCAAGTGTTTTGAGATCCTCGAAATCCGGGGGCATAATTATATCGTGTCGAACCCTTAGAATGTGTAGCTATAATGTTATTTTCATAACAATTAGTGATTTTAGTCAGTTATCTTTCCCTGATAAAATCTGAAGCATTCCAATTGGTAAGTAGGTCCTTACAGTTGGAATCCTTGGATTTTAGCATTGAATTCTTACGTAAGGATAACAAAATATTTCATCTAATATCTTTCTTGTTAATGAAGATATTATCAGAAGTGATGAAATTTAGATAGGTCTTTACCCTAAAATACTAAGCTTTAATTTGAAACAAATTAAACGATTTACAAAAAGCTATTTAAGATTAATTTTGGCAAATTGACATTGAAAAGTAAGGATAAAATCTGAGATATCCAACTAATTGGACCAGCCTATTTGAAGAGTATACAAGGGGAAATAACTGACCAAGGTCCCTTATTAATGTATACATAATTATGATAGGACAATAAATACATAACTGTACGGCAAACTTAGTATTTTAATCTATTTGCTATCAGAGTATTTTTTACTTAAATGTCACCTCATTTGACCGAACGACTTACATGTATTAAGGCCATGCCATATCGGATTTTTGTTAAGCGTCGGCGTGCGCGTAGGTTTTAGAGTCCTTAATAAAAAAAACAATAACTTTGTTGGTGAATTTTTCTTAAATAATTCCGATGTTCCGGGATTTGATAACTATAATTTCGTTAAAACACTAGTAATTTTATAATTTACCACATGTTTTAAGTCTGTGCTTAGACTTGTAATTTAATAAGTAATTCAGACTATTGTTTCATATTATGATGATGTTTTTGCATTAAAACAAATATATGTATAATGTATTGTTTTTTTGTCGTAAAATATTTGTGTTTCCGTTTTCGGTTTGTGTGTTTTTGTGAATATGTACCTAGGCTTTCAAACTTGAGTTGACATTTAAAAAAATCAAATTTTGCATGGCCTAACTGATCCACTGAATGTCTGGTGACTTACTAAAGATAGCGTTTATAACTGTACATTTTGTACTGAATGGTGTTTAAGAAAGTTTTCACAAGCAGGGGGGGGGTCGATATAAACTATTTTTGAAGGGGTTACACTGCTCCGAAGGGTCCAAAACACTAGAACTACTCATTTGAAATAATTCCCCACGTTTTTTGAAAGATATCTGAAATTTCAAGGGTTATCAACCCACCCCAAAACCCCGACTGGAACTGCCTGTACGTCTAAACGCAATAATTGGGTCAAATACGATTCTTTAGTCTGGACAAATCTGAATAACTTTCCCATACAATGTATATTTAAATTGAACTTTTTTACAAAAAAAAACAGATAATCTTATCTATAGTTCGTACAAAGCAACACAACGTGTTTGTGTAAACATTAAAATAAACTAATCCATTGCAAAAGTAGCGCAGAATTAAATAATGAAGGTCGCATAGTTTATAAGTAAGGCGGAAAAAACCACCACCTTAAGTAGCCATGCAATCATGCTAGTAATGGTAGAACTCTTATCCCTTACACCAACAAGACACTCATTAAAACATATCAAAATTAATACTGTATAACATTTCATTGTCATCATGAGCACCCCTTATCGTGGATTAGTTCATTAGTACTGTTTACATAAACAGGGTTTTCGTAGACCCGTACAGATAGGTGTCACCTTTAGTGAGTTCAGTTACCGCGAACGTTACAGAACGTTCCGTAACGATACATTCGGAACTCCCCGGTCATTTGCTGCGATTAATCTCGGGCATATTTAGACGCTATTTTGAAACTACCGGTATTGAAGTAAACAAATATATGGCATTAAGGCATTTAGTGATGTTTCGTTTTTAGTGCGTAAATTTTGAAACATCACTCATTGCCTTCACGGCCGCATATTTGTGTATTAGATTAGATTATCCGCAGCGAATGGCCGAGGAGTTCCGAATGTATCGTTAAGTAACGTTCTGTAACGTTTTGTGTAATTGAACACACTGCTTGTGTGCCGACCATTTAGTGCACCATGTACAGACTAGTGTATGATATCTAGTTTAATTGATGACATTGTTGTAAACACGATGTGGCAGTGGATTTTAGTGATTTTGTGCGTCTGTGATGTTGTGGAACATACGTACGGAGGCTATCCATGCGTCTGTAGCTATCAGTTAGAAACTCCGGTTTACTCGACGTCTGACGCAACATCGCCTTTGATTGGACATTTTTACGAATTTGATTGTCTGTCAATTTCTGCCTCCGCCAACACTGCCGCCGTCAAAGACTTCATTCCAGTATCGTTCAACGGACAGGTATACCAGCGTGTTTTATATAGGCGGACCTAGCAGGGGAGGGGGGAGGTCAGGGGGTGTATAATGTGGTTGTGTTTCGAAAGTTTAGAACCCCCCCTAGAAAAAAATCCTGGATCCACCCCTATTTTATTTTCTAATTTTAAATGAATTTACAAAACCGTGTGTGTTTACGTAAATTACTATTTTGCATAACCTTTACGTGGCAGGTGCTTCGTCTTGCGTATGTAGTAAAAACCCAGTATTATTTGTGGACCCCCTCACGAACCCTTCGGAGATTTTGCATTCATTGAATGGCCGAAGTGTTCCGAATGAATAAAACTATGTCCCCATTCGGAACAACCTCGGCGATCATCTACGAAGATATACCTCGGAAATCAGACGTAGCAATCTCTCATACAGAGTTGTCGATCCTTACAGTGATCTATATCTCTGTAAACGTCTCGGGTTTTACAAGATTCTTGTAAAATAGTAATATAATTTAGATTTTGTATCTAAAGCGTAATTCGTCTTATATATATATTATCTCAATTTTTTACGTGAAATATAATTTTATTACAGGCGAAATCCAATTTTTAAAGAGTTATATTTACAAGAACTATTTTCTTGTGAAACGTCTTCCTATTCTGAGTAATTTGGCTTTTTTACTCATCCGCAAAAAATGTCAACAATAGATGATATTGCTAAAAATTATGACAAAAATTTAGTGCTAAGGGACTGTCAACGACAAGCCTTTGAACATCTACAAGACAAGAAAGGTGATCTGTTATTTAGTTTGTCTGTTGCGTTTGGACAAAATTCAAAAATTGTCACATGATCGTTTTAAACGATCACGTGTTTGGGACTATTTTCGAGACGTTAACAGAGATAAAGATCACTGTAAGGATCGACAACTCTGTATGAGAGATTGCAGACGTAGTAGGAATACAACTAGGTTAAAAGGTCCGGCGACTGTCATTTTCATGTCAACATTTAATCATGACATTGTTACACGTTTTATCACATCCTTTCATCAGTACAATGTTTCACACATCGTATTTCTGTGTAGTTCAGACTATATTACCAAAGAAACCAAAATTCTAGATCTACTTTTTCACCTTATGATATCCGAGGTTTATCTGCGAGGTAGTTCCGAATGCTATGTCCCCTCTTTTTATTTCAGAATGGTTTTGTTCATTACGTGCCAAGCTTTGTTGAAACAACATTATGTCAGGGTACAACTCCAGCAGTTAATTCGGGTAACTTTAAAAAATCATCATTATTTCCAATCTGATTAAAACTCGATCTAAAATTTTCCGCTCGCCTACTCACTAATTTAAATCTGGCCGTTTTCTTACGAGGGTCACGTTCAGGTGACCTTTTCTTATTTTGATATTCATGACGAAATCGTTACGTTTAGTAACTTGTATATATCGTCCTGTACGACAACGTTCTACAGGATATCTGTTTACGGAGATTGCATTATTTCTAAATATCAATGACTATAGTCATGTTCAAATACAAATGTAGAACCAAATCTCTCGATATCTCGCGTTATATCAAAAAATATCGCAAAATCTCGTTCTTTATTAAAATATCACAATATCTCGTTCTTTATTAAAAATATCACAATATCTCGTGTCATATTAAAAACATCGCAAAGTCTCGTGTCATTTTAAAAATATCTCAAAATCTCGTGTCATTAAAAATATCGCAAAATCTCGCTAGGTTATATCACTAGTCGATAAACTGGGTATTTGACTTAAAATTCTTTATTTGCAAGCTTAAAATATGACTGTAAGCAAAAAATAAAATGTAGGAAAATCAAAGATTCAAAGGTCAACGTCATGTTTCAATTAAATCTTCAATTTTCAGCAACAAAGTTAGAAACAATACCAACAACAACTCAATTTGTTGCAGTATCAGCAACATCTCCATGGCAACAGATTACGACACAAATATTATCAACAACGACACAATTACCCACAACGACGTCAACAACGACGAAAGCACCGACAACATCATCAACAACGACGCAAGCACCGACAACGACGTCAACAACGACACAAGCACCCACAACGACGTCAACAACGACACAAGTACCCACAACGACGTCAACAACGACGCAAGCACCCACAACGACTTCAACAACGACACCAACAACGTCGCAATCACAGACAACTTCGTCAACAACGACGAAAGCCCCAACAACGACGCCAACAACGACGCAAGTACCGACA
This sequence comes from Mactra quadrangularis, assembly GCA_025267735.1. Classification (NCBI taxonomy): domain Eukaryota; kingdom Metazoa; phylum Mollusca; class Bivalvia; order Venerida; family Mactridae; genus Mactra; species Mactra quadrangularis. The sequence goes on from CM046310.1 coordinate 1,850,518, forward strand.
GCGCCAAAGCCGATATGTAAGTTTTGTTTTTATGATTTAACCATTCAAACCTATGGTTTTAAAATGTGAATGAAGATACCGTATGTCTGGTAGCATATTTCTGCGTTTGAACATAGCGTTATACGTTTTGCATGGTCGTTTAGTAACATTTTACATGTGGTCACTTATCGCTTCTTTAATAGCAATATCAAACTGCATGAACACAGCAGTTATTTTCCTTGATTGAATTTGTGACGTAGCCGCTGTTGTAGCAATAGACTACAATGTATATCCGAAATACAAACATTTTGGGGGTTTTCCCCAGCACAATCTGATTAAAACCCGATCTACAATTTTACCGCTCGCAGACTCGCTAATGTAGATCTGGCCTTTTCCAAACGAAGGTCTCGTTCAGGTGACCTTTTCTCATCCTAATATTCATGACGAAATTGTTATGATACGTAACTTGTTTACATCGTCTACGTCACGAAATTTGAAATGAGCCGCCCAATCGCAGCCTGTGAATATTACCGCGGTTAAATTAGCAAACAAAACTTGGTCTAAAAATAGAAATTACGAAATCAAAATGTGATTAATAGTGTTTTCGTCTAGATGAAAGCTACGCATTGATTGGTCGACACAAAGTTCATCTCGACGTGACATTGCATTGACTAAGTAGAGATCCAGAACGACAACGCGAGTAGAACATGATCTCTGTTTACGGATATTGGGGGCACAAGATACAAGATACAAGATACAAAAATTTATTTCAAGTCGGATTACATGATAACAAAATAACATTAGCTTTTATAAGCTATTGTCCGACATACATGAAATAACATACATGAATTTAAACAGAGATACATATACAAAGGTTTTAAAAAATATATATAAAAAGAACAAACAAAAAAAACCATACAGTACATGCATACAATATACAGATAGAGGAATTAAATTGCATATAAAACAAATGAACATAAAAAAGCATGAAACTAAGGATAAAGTAATGCATGTGGAAGCTTAAAGAATCGGGCACATGTATTGCACCACAATATATGAGCGCCACTCGTTTCTAAACAAAAACTTTTTTTGTGGTTGTTTTTTTACAGACAAATGTCCAGATCGGTTTGTTCTACATGGTGATTCCTGTTATATGTACGTCGTTGCCAGTGAAAATCGTGTAACATATGACGAAGCAGTTGTAAGTAGGGATGTAACGGTTAACCGATATACCGGTTAATATTGCAGTACGAGTTCTAACGGTTTTTAACCGGTTCGTTTTTCCTTGAACCGGTTTTTGTAGTTAAGTGTCATACTGCTTGTTTTTATTAGAATCGGATAGTTAAATGTTTAAGCAAATGTTAAAACGAATTGAATACTTGAAACACGTTTACTGTGCTTTTAAAAGTTAAACATTTAGTCAATTGAAAGAAAAATATTTTCAAGAGTCTGTTTCAAACCACGCATTTTTCTAACATACAGACAATTTTACATTTGTAATTCAAACGTTTGGATAACAGATCATTTGAAAATACCCATATGCGTGCTATGCTGATCCAATTAGGACGAGGTACATGCATTAATTAATGCTTTGCAAGTCTAAGCGAAAAACCGGTATGTATTGCAATATATTGCAATACGAGTTCTGCATATTGCAATATATTGCAATACGGTTTTTACCGTATTGTTACACCCCTAGTTGTAAGTATTTATCAGTCTAAATAAAAAAGTGGGGATGAGGGCTCAATAAACTACAGTAGAACTTGCATAAAGCAGCCAGTGGAGGGAAGTGACTAGATTGTAGGACTGTGGATCGTTGAGCTAGTGGCGATCCGATCCGAACCACATTTCATGTGTAGCGATTCTTGATTCAAACCATGAATCACTTGTTAATGGAGAAGCATACTGGTATTCATGTTATAACAATAATAAGTGAAGAATTACAGAAACTTTTTTTATAAGGAAACCGATGGGCTCCAAACATTCCTATTACCAGATGTTTTATGGGCATTTCAGTGATAACATACATATGTATTTGATTAAATGTGTATCAATCAAAATTTTGACACAAGATAATTCGGTCCCCACTAAATTAATCAATTAATATACAAAGTATAACGAAAGGGAAATCTCGAAGTTTTGTGCTTCTAAATCGGGTCTAAAATAAGCTAAAATGTTCTTATTTTTTTCTAAAAATTAGATCGTGATTCGACGATTTCGGACGTGACGAATATTTGTACTCGATTCTGATCGGGATCGCGAATATCCGAATACTCGGATACTCGCAGCAGCCCTACTAGATTGGCTGCCTACAGCAGGTGACCACATAAACCAGGTTTAAGATAAAATTGCTTCAATTAGTCCATTAAAAGCTTCTGTAATTCTTCACTTATTTTTGTTATATTTATATGTATATTCATACATATATGTGTTGTATAAATAAATTCCTGTAAGCCTTTTCATTAACCGGTGATTCGTGGTTCGATTCGTGAATCGTTCTACATGAATCGTGGTTCGAATCGGATCGCCATATGCTCAACAATCCGCAACCATACTCTGAACTCCCAAAGCATCAAAAACATGCTAAATGTGTAATTTTTTTAGCTTTTTTTGTAATTTCCTTAGCAAGATGCCAACGCTACTTTTGTAGTCTCAACTATAAAGAGAACCATCACAAAAAAGCAAAACTATAATACCTTTCAAAATAAACAGGGACATCATGTATCAACTTCTCAATACAAGCGTTTTAGCAGGCTTACAAAGCGAAAAGTAATGTCTCCAAACTTTTGATGAGCACTATATTATACATTTTTTCTACAGAAACGATGTCATGCTCGAAATTCTCATCTTATCTTTATTGAAAATGAAGAAGAACAAAAAATGGTGGAAGATTATTTAAAAGCGAACAGAGTATATCGTGAGTATCAAAAGCTGGGTACATATTTACTTTTACTCAATCTCCACACAGCAGTAACGTCATGCTAGCTACAGGGTGTCCCAAAAGAAAGGTAACACTTTCAATCATTGATATATGATATTATTTGTTATCGGATACATTTCAAAATTTGTACATGTACAGAAAAAGAATGATACAAATTTTTGCAAATAAAACTGATATCCTAAAGTTAAACTCACGCTTTGTTTAAACAAAACAATACCTAATTCACACTTTGACGTCATTTTAGTAATTTATGACGTTATCCAAGAGGCACCCATTTATTTTCTTACATATACTTCATACATTCATTAAGGGGAAATAACCGCTGCAGAGGATAAAATTTGAGTTGTACTACCTTTGCCTCCATTTTTACGATGCGACATTTTACACGTGCACAGTTAATTAATCATGTGTATACATGACTTCTGGAACACAAACCATGTAATCATTTTTGACATGTATTGCTTGCAGCTCAGGACTAAGAAACTAAAACTTTTGTAACGTAACACATGAATGTCGCGGACAATTACATTCGGTCATGCGCAGTCAAATTTAGCGCAACGATATGAAATTAGGTTAACACCTACGCGTGAAAAAAATAGTCTCATTCTTAGCATTATCGGGCAGTTCTGTCTTGTTCTGATGGACACATGTCAGGACAGCGCTATCAGTGCTTTGATAATAAATGTGCGCATTTTGTTTTACTCAAATGCAGTAATCTCCCCTTGACGAAGGTCACGTTCAGATGACCTTTTCTCATCATAATATTCATGACGAAATTGTTATGATACGTAATTTGTTTACATCGTCTACGTCACGCAATTTGAAATAAGCCGCCCAATCGCAGACTGTGAATAATACTGCTGTCAAATAAGCACACAAACCTTGGTCTAAAAATAGAAATTACGTAATCAAAATGTGTTAAATAGTGTTTTCGTCTAGATGAAAGCTTAGCTTCGCAGCCTTTTTTTAGTTTTTAGATTGTTCTTCCACTGTATTCAATGGTAATCTTTACTTTTAAGGTTGTTCACATTCAAACCAGCTGTTGTTTAGCTTTGCTTAGCCACAGGGGCGGTTCCAGGATTTTTTCTAGGGGGGGGTCCAAACTATTCTAGGGGGGGGTCCGATTTTGCACACATTTTGCAAAAAAAAACTACATAACCATTAAATCTATGTTAAGCACCGAGAAAAACTGCTTCGTGCTACATAAATATGATATACAGGCAAGGAATACACTAATGGACAGGTACATTTTACAAATTCTAGGGGGGGGGGTTCCGGACCCCTGACCCCCCGCTTGATCCGCCTCTGTAGCCTGATCTTTTCTCTCTATAATTCAATATTCCTAGACTTTCAATCTTGATATAGTTCGTTTTTCCTCAACTGTCATAACATGAATAATTTCACGGTGAATGCGTTTGTTAAAATTATCGCCGTGATACATTCATGTGTTTCCGAAAGTGTGTACTATGATCGAGTAAAGCTGTTTATGCCGTATGATATGTTTCAGTCAAGATATCTTTAATTACAATTAAACCGCCAGTACAAAAACAATGCATTCAGTCACAGTGAATCATTCAAGTTTGGGCAGTTGAGAAAAAAACGGACAAAAGTACCTTTATACAATCATTTCAGAACATACTCTCGTCCACACCGATGATATCCACCAAACAGCTTTATGGACAGGAGGAATGAAATTTGACAGACTGTGGAAATGGTCAGATACGATGACCCACGCAAATATAGATATTCAACACACCTACACCCATTACTCTGATGATTTCCCTAAACACAGTCACTGTGAGTATATTGTTTTCAACTTTTTAGCCGGATATTTTCAACGAAAAAATTCGGCTAATAGTTTGGCGAAACGCGGGCGGGCGGGCTTTCGGTCGGGCGTCCGGTGTCGTTAACAATTGCGTTAAAGTTTTTCTTTTTCATATGTTTCTGCCATTTATTGTCAGATCTTTATGAAACTTCATACAATGATAACATACCATGTGATGAACAGAATTAGAAAGTCACCACAACTCTACCTGCCTTTATTATGGATTATTTCCCTTTGTAATTTTTGCGTTAAAGTTTTTAAATTCGGCTTGAATCAGTGTGGGGAATCACGTGACCTAAAATGGTTCCTTACACGGAAAAAATGGCGGCCATATCGTAAAATTTGGGCTAAAAGACAAGATAAATAACATTTATACTTCACCAATTTTTATCAAACCTAGCGCAGTCTAAGCAGCACAAAATTCTCTTTCTAACGGTAGTTCTGCCAAACCCACAACGGTTCTAGTTTTCTAGATTACCTCGAGGTTTTGAACAAGTTGAGAGTTTCTTGGAGGAAAAATGCCGTGGTGCCTAACACGTACATGCTATGATTTTTTGAAAAAAAACTTCTTTTAGCAAAAATACACCAAAATTTTGGCAATGTATGTTTATCTTATGCAGAAATGCAAATCACCTGTCAATTACTCATTGTTACGTTTCCATTTGAAAAAGATATTACTGAAAAAGTAATAATGGTGCTTCACACGTACAATTTTTCTGTCATGAAATGACGGTGCTTTACACGTTCGATGAAGAACTGATAGTGATTTACAAAAGGTTATTAGTATTATCAGGTTGATATTTATGATAAAAGTTTAACTATGTTCTAGACCTTTTTAACTGGTTATTTCAAATCCCTCACACATTCTTGCGTTAGAGGGTTGCGGGTAGATGTACAAGCAGTTGAGTATATAGCTTGAATAGTTTTAAACACATTTCGTAGCATTGGGTCTAACAAATTTTCTCAAAAGTTCCAACAATCAACTATACATTTCTACGTCCTTTTTATTCCAAATATTTAAATTCTTCATCTCTTAAAAGGGCAAAATACATCTTGCCGTTATTATTGATAGTGATGATGGAACTGGGTCATTATTATCTTAATTTATTATTTGCATAATAGATTTATTGATGTTTTATTGTTTTTAGAGTGTAGATATATACGAATTAGATCGGTACCTTCCCTTACCGGACTGCCCGTCAGTCCGGTAATTTACCGGACTATACCGGACAGACCTAAATATTTCATTGTTTTGATAAAGATACATATTAAAATGGTACTTTTTGCATGTAATATTGTTATACAACTCAATAAATAAAGTTTTAAATCATTTTTTAGCATTTTATTGTGTATATACCCATATAATAATAAAGTATATATCACCGCTGACTGAGCTCACATGGCTTATTCACAGTGATCGTCTGGATTGACAATGATCAATACCTTTATGGCCATGGAAAGTGCGTGGGATACATTTATTTATGCTATACTACTATATCACTCATCTAAGGATAGAATTTGGTAATAAATACTTAGTTCTGATAACAGATTCATCAACTATCTATACCGGACTGGCATTTTCAGCGATGGAAAGATTACTCTCCCTTTTCTCTACCGGACTGGCCTTGAAATATACATATAAAATCTTACAACTACCGGACTGGCGATATTTTCATAATTGAATAGCTTCACAAATAGCTAAGAATAGATACTTAAATCGTTTAAAAACATTTTATGCAATATAAGAAGAATTAAATGTTATTTGCCACCGAACTGGCATTTATCTATTAAATTCTTAACTATTTGTGTTGGTATTCCATCATACAAATATCGCCAGTCCGGTAGTATTTAGATTTTATAAGTAGATATTAAGGCCAGTCCGGCAGTGAAAAGGGAGAGTAATCTTACACAATTTAGAAATGCCAGTCCGGTAGCAAATAACATTTTTTTTTCTTTTTATATTGCATAAAATGTTTTTAAAACATTTATTTATTCTTAACTATTTATGTAGGTATTCCATCATGAAAATATCGCCAGTCCGGTAGGTTTACAATTTTATAAGTATAAATTAAGGCTAGTCCGTTTGTAAAAAGTGAGAATAATCTTACATATTCATTTCTTTGGCTCTAAGTCGGTTTAAAACGCTATTTTCACTGTTTGAAATCAATCGATTATCAAGATATGGCCTTTTAAAATAATAAAAAAGTCAAAACATGTAATTTTATTGTTAATCTTTATCAAAACAATGAAATATTTAGGCCAGTCCGGTATAGTCCGGTAAATTATCGGACTGACGGGCAGTCCGGTAAGGGAAGGTACCCCGAATTAGATAAATACATATATACGTCATTTCTAATGACGAATGCCCTATTTTCTGTTTCAGAATGAAAACACTATGCCATTATTAGATAAATTTTTTCATCAAACATCGGCCTATAAAAATACCGAATTTGAGTTGACTAATTACTCAATTTTATTTGCCATGCGGCACGTTATTTTATGTGACTGTGAAAAAACAATCGGCGAACAAAAGAATTAAAAATTTTAATATACAAATTTGACAAGTGACAATTGATATATTCTTTGAAAACGATTACGTGTTTGAAGTTAATTCATATATGAGGTCAGGTTATTACATTTAATTAGCACCCTGCACTGTCGGTTTGAGTAAACCTTGTTGTGATTTTGGCATCGTATATATTTATAAATATCCAAAAATATCGTACGATTTACGGGCGTATGATTTTATTTTTATCTAAGTATGAACAATTACGTCAATAAAAATTGATTTATGTGAGTCGGCACCGAGTCTCTTTCACTGATAATCAAGGTATATCAACTTTTTTGATGATTACCGCCGATCAGTTTTTATAATGGCAGACGATGACTTCGTTATTAATTTGAGAGTTCAGTGGTTGCTATAAGTAAATTAACTCTCAATAAATAACTGATCGAATGATAACGGGAGTTGCATCGTAACGTTTTAGCTTCTTACACGACAGAGTGAAAATATGCGATCCTGTCAACGTTCGATATCGCCAAAAATCGGCTTTAAGGTTTTTCTTTTTCGATTTTGCCGAGGAAATCGGCCGATTTTTTTTGTGTTTTCGCCGAAAACTCGGCCCAATCTCTGGATTTCGCCGTAAAAAATCGGCAGACTTTTCAGAGTTTGTTAATTTAAACCATTTATTTCAGGCTAAAGAGTAAATGGAATCGTGAAACATTTGTCTCATTAATTTCGTATCCAGGGGATATCGGCACATTTTGTGTAGGTGTATATGAAGCCAATCTAAATCAAGCCAAGTTGGATAATGTATACAGAAATGAAAATTCTAGTCATTAAATGAAAAGCAATATGCTAAAATTGATAAAAACTTCTCCATAACAGATTAAAACTCAGACTCAGTAATTATAAGAAATTATATTTTACCTTTCCAGTGAATCTACTACACTTACGTTCAAAGAGGTTTCTCTGTTCTGGATCGTTCATGGAGTTAATTTTCTTCAACTCAGAGCGAATATTTATTTACCTTGAAATTTTCGGTGACATCACATCACCTTCTTCAGCTGACTGATTTTTTATCACATGACCGGTAGATTTGTATGTATATTCAACATAATGGTACTCTAACAAACAGTTCATACAAAAGGCAGACAAACAGTTATTACAGTGGTAGACGAATAGTCCTAGCAAAGGCTAAATTTAAAAGTATTTCAAGTAATTGAAATGCTTAAATCACTGGAGCTTCAGAGGGCTTCGCCTCCAGTGACCCCACCATTGCGTTGCCCTGGACCCAAAATAGGACACAGCGCGACCCCATTGATCCCCGGCCTTAATTTTCAGGTTTTTACAACCAATATCACCCCTGAGCAATCATATAAAAAAGTCCTTTGTGTTTTTGTTTCAATACATACTTGATAAAATTGTACGGAGCCTTTAAAGTTACATTTGAATTTCTATATTTATTACGCAATTATTTCGTAAAACGTTACATTTTATTAATTTACTTTAACGATTTTTCTTTTCGTTAAACGAAAACATATTTTGTTGAAACAAAATAACTGTGAAAATAAAAAGTACTTAAAGTGTCACTTTATTTGCCTTTTACATATCTTACATACCCAAGTTGACTCCCGACACTATGTATAATGCCTTGTCCACAAAAATCATCAACCTTAGCTCAATTACATATAAGTGTGAAAATGAATATATATGCACGCATATATTTGATGACGTAGATGTATATAATAAAGCTACTCAAGTCCCATTTTCATTGTTTGAAACATTTTTGCCTCGTTCTTCCTCGCTTTCTCCCATCTGACACCTAATGCTCCTTTCTAGATCGCTTTTCTATTTACACTCACTGTTCACTCTTTTCGGCGACCTGGCAGCCGCGTACACTCCTTCAAATCGAACGTGTAAAGGGAAAATCTGATATGTCACATAAAATCAAATGCTATTTTTTGTAGATATGTGTATAGAAAAGCGTGCATTGGTATGAATTTGCAAACTTTATTTGGTAAAAGGCGACTTTGTTATCAATTGGTGACAATGTACCGATATATGAATATCTCGTCAAACGGACGTGTGGGTGCTATAATGGATGTAAAAAAATTCCGTTAGAGATATGTAATGTACAATGAGTTCTTTATCGAACGTGTAAAGCACCATCATTTTATGACAGAAAAATTGTACGTGTGAAGCACCAATAGTCACTTAGCATGAATATCGTTCTTATTTAAAGACGTACCAGAAAATTATCGACAGGTTATGTGTATTTCTGCATAAGGTTAACATACATTAGCAAAAGCTCGGTCAATTTCAGTTTAAATTTGTTAATTTTCAATAATTCTTAGCAACAACGTGTTAGGCACCACGGCATTTTTCCTCCAGGAAACTCTCAACTCGTTCAAAACCTCGAGGTAATCTAGAAAACTAGAACCGTTGTGGGTTTGGCAGAACTACCGTTAGAAAGAGAATTTTGTGCTGCTTAGACTGCGCTAGGTTTGATAAAAATAGGTTAAGTATAAATGTCATTTATCTTGTCTTTTAGCCCAAATTTTACGATATGGCCGCCATTTTTTCCGTGTAAAGAACCATTTTAGGTCACGTGATTCCCCACACTGTGAATGTGGTTTCGACATTACATTTCTTGTTATTGATTCATAACAATCTGAAGTATTTCCTTCTTTTGCCGTATGACTGCATGGGGGACATACATGTATATAGATATGATGTTTTTCAGCCCCTTATTTTTATATTATTTTTATGTTTGAGGGAGTTGACAATATGTGCCTTGCTAGGACATGTATTCATTTATTTAAGGACCACAATGGAAACAAGGAAATTCACATTTCCTTTTTTGTGATATCCTTAATAAATTAAAATATGTCCTAGCACAATAAATGTATTGTACATACAGTATTTATATTTTATGTTATGCTGTATTTTTTAATCATTTAAAGGTACTCATTCACCGATTTCGACTTAAATATCAACTTGTTCTAAAAATATCAAAATTGTATGGAAACATTCTTTGAAGCAGGAAAGTAGTGTTCTGATAATGACAATTTTAGTGCAAATTGACATGCACCTACAAAAGATAGTGTTTCATGTAGTAAATATCTACCCCGTATGTCACGGTATAGACACTTTTACATGTAGTGCATTTTGTGACTTTCATTGCATATTTCTTGCAACATATGGGTAAGTTTGTCTTAAAATAATAAGAATTAATTTGTTTGACACAATTACAGACACTGAATGGTATTTTGAAATTATAGAAAAAATAAACCATATCTGTGAACTAGTACCTTTAAGTGCTAGGTGTGTAATATTTTCATTTATTGAATAAATGTTTTTTTTACTGAATATTGCTGTTTCTGATATGTTTTCAGAATCCTTTTTTCGAACTTATAATTTATTCGGAGAGGGTTTGCTACCATTTAGAATGAACATGGTTACGATGTTGGACTGGTAATCATTGGATAGCTAGCCCCGCCCTGGTTCGAATCCCATCCCAAACCTACTCCGCTGTTTCCTTGAGCAAGAAACTTTATCCTACAGGCTACAAGCTCAGTACTGGGGGACCAGGAAGCAGACTTGAAAGTGATTAATATAAATTGTAGGAAATTGTTTAAAAATTGAGCTAAAATAGTATAAACCAGGGCTCGAATTTATGCTCGCATACTCGCAAAATGCGAGTGGATTTTGAAAACTGCGGGTAACTTTTATTTCAACTTGCAAATTTCTGAAAGTTTAAATTCAAGCAAAAATAATACATAAACTAATGAGACTCAAATTAATTCAAAAGGTCAGATAGATTGATACAATGATTGTATCAATCATAGATTCTCCGTAAAACATGTTCGATATTCTTTGTCTGTCCCACAATAACGCACTTTTTGTTTCATTTTGCGAGTTGAAATAAAAATGTATAAGTCCAATTTTGTTAAATTCGAGCCCTGTATATAAGCATAAATGTGGTCATATAGAAAGGAACTTACCAGGCTCAAATCTTCTACCTTCCAGCAAATGACATATGTCTCGCTGTTGTTGGAGACCAGAATTATCAATGGAGAGACTTTTGGTGTGATGATGAATTTTTATACATTTGCGAAACTCTCGCGTAAGTATAATTCTATCATGAAGACAGACTCTTCTTTCTTTACACATTTACCTAAAACTGTGTCAGTGTCAAACTTCCGAAAAGAGACTCGAATGCATAACTCTCTTTCGACTTTACCTCCTAGCAGAGAAGCGACAATGCTCCACCATCTAAGCTAGCCGCGCTATCATATTGAAAACTTGATAAAATAAACCATATAAATTTTTCGTTTCTTCCGTACCGTAGTCATAAATCTATTAGCTCACTGCCAGTAAAGTAAAAGTATATCCTAAGGATGCTAACTGTGTATAATCAGATTATTGCATTGTCGCCCCTGATTTCGACGTTTTCGGTATGGTCACGATAGTTCCATGTGACATAAAAGTCTGAAAAACATCTAGAACATGATGTTATATTGCTTATTTTACGAATTGTTCATTATTGTTATTCCTCGATAATTATTGAGTCGTTGAAAATCGCCCTTTATAAATTTTCGTTTTTTTCTCTAATCGAGCCCTTATTGCATGTCTTCTACCCCTATTTCAAAGCGACCTCTTTTAACAGAGACCATTGTGTTCGTAATTTATTCTTAAAGTACAAAAATATCCTGATGCATGGCTAAATTTATTACTTTAGTTTTCTTTAAATGAAATACGAATGATATATTATTGAAATTAAAATTGGGTTTTCTCTTTAGAACTATGGAAGTACCACAAACGCATAATGTTATATCACATTCAACTCCCAAGCCAGTTACAACTACGTCAACAACAACACCGAAACCTACACCATCACAAACCGGTAATTTTTTATGCTTAGACTCCAAACTTAATTTTCATAAGTACATGTACTTGTTCTAAATCATCAATAGGCCCATGTACACGCATATACAAACCCAGGTCCATAGCGTAATTTGTAGCACGCCGGGGTTTCGATTCTGTTTTTTCGAAGACAGCTCGGGTCGCATCCCACCGGGACGTTTATACCCTTCCATGAAAAATTGACAGTTAGTCAACATCCGTCCGTAAGTAAGGTATAGAAAGAAGTTGCAGGCCTTGTGGAAGGTTAGGTGAGTACTGGTTAAAGACATAAGTAAAGAATAAATAGGTTAGGTGAGCAGACAGTCGTAAAATTGTCTATTTCTTTAAATTCTGGTTTACTAAAATTAACCCTGTTCCAGGTCCATGTCCAGATGGATGGTTCCTTCATGCCGATAGTTGTTATTTGTTTAATGTCAACCAACGTCTAACTCATACAGATGCCAGTGTAAGTAGGTCAATTTATTGTTTATTTTAATCAGAAGTGAGGAAATTTAAGTTTTTTTGTGCTTGTTCACAGACAAGTGGAATCTAAAAATCAACTTGTCCCGGATCAAAATGCCCGTGTCTAAAAGTGCAATACTGTATGTTTACAGCTTAAAATATAACCTGTCCACGGACAAGTGTTGTGGTAATTTTACTTGTCCACGGATATATATGTACGAGTCATAAAAGTCGTGCGTATAGGAATTCCACATCCCTGTCTTAACTACTTATTATACAAAAACTAACCAATATATTTAATAGCCACATTTAAGACTACGTTAGTAAACATATTAAGAACATGCATGTACAAAGAGGCACAGAACAGAATCCAGTGCAACTCGTATTCAGTAAACAACCCACATAAAGCCCATCATGGACCCACATAAAGCTCAGAAGAAGCCCATAAATAGCCAAGTTGGAACTAATATATAGCCCTGATGAGGCCCAGATGGAACCCTTTAATAGCTCATATAGGACCCATATATTGATAGTCCAAACGGGCCCGTATCGAACCCGGTTGCAAAACCAATATGGGACCCACATGGGAACCAATATAGGACCCATAAAGTTTAACAGATTTGAAACTGGGCACGCAGGAGAAAACTAAGCAGAAACTGAAAGTCGAAGCTGGTGATCCAATAATTACAAAAAAGTTAAAAAAAGTGCGGTTTTAAGTTTGCTTCCATATACATGTTCGGACGTCTTTACGATAACCCCAGATCATTGAAATCACCATCAGGCTGGTGATCCATCACAGTACCCGTTTACACCTCGGTGGAAAGGAACAGCTGTAGGTAAATTTCTTGCTCAAGAAAATTAGCAGTGTCCCTAGTGGGGTTCGAACCCGGGACCTCTCGATCCCAAAGCACGCGTCCTCCACTGGATATCCGCTCCCACAATTCTAACGTCATAACCCCTCGACCATATCCGCTCTTTTTCAACGTTTTGTAGATCTTTAGCGGTCTTGTGTTCAATATGATTATTAAAACCCGATCTTAAATTTCCTCTCTCCTTATTTACTCCCTAATTTAGATCTGGCTGTTTCGTTAAGAGTGTCACGTTCAAGTGGTCTTTGTCTCATAATAATATTCTTGACGCAATCATTATGTTTAGTAACTCATTCTATAAATAGACGGTGAAGATATCAGACCGTTTGTGTACAGAATGTTTGTAACTTGTTTACATCGCCTACGTCACGATATTTAAAATGAGCCGTCCAATCACAGTCTGTGAATAACACCATCGTCTAATTAGCTCGCAAAACCCTGTCTAAAAATAGAAATTACAAAATCAAAATGCTTTTTTTGAAATAGTATTCCGTTTGGATGAAAGCTACGCATTATTTGATCGACGCAAAGGTCATCTCGACGTGACCCTCCTAGCGAACCCTAGAGATTCTGTATGTGACGGCGCTCTAGGATATCTGTTTACGTAGATTGTCTTGTTATATTTTACAGACCCAATGTCAACAAAGACAGTCACATCTTATCATTATAAACGACAAAGGCGAACAAAATATGGTGGTTGACTATCTAAACAGGAATAATGCTTTCAGTGAGTACCTTTTTTTAAAGCCCCATTATCTGAAATCTGAAGTAACAATGTTTTAGACATCAAAGACAGTAGACATTTATTTATTTCAAACACCTCTAATGAACAAGATATTCTAAATTACACGGCGTTAAACCCAGTATAAATATAAGCACCCCGGAACGAAGTACAACTTAATGACATGTCCCTCTCAAATGTCTTTAACTGTTAAAAAAGGACCTAAAACTAAATCAAAAACCTCATATGTTTCCATACTTTCAGGGCATATTCTCAGTGACAGCGATGACTTTCACCTTACTACTATATGGACGGCTGGAGTCAAAGAAAACCACAGCTTTCAATGGTTGGACACTATGACCAATACATACACTGATATGGTTTCCCATTATCACAATTGGAGTTCAAATTTCCCCTATCACAGTGAGTTTGACCAATAGAAAACTAGATAGTAGGGGTGTAACAATGCGGTAAAATCCTTATTGCAATATACATGTATTGCAATATGTAAAACCCGTATTGCAATATACATGTATTGCAATATGTAAAACCTGTATTGCAATATACATGTATTGCAATATGTAAAACCTGTATTGCAATATACATTGTATTGCAATATGTAAAACCCGTATTGCAATATACATGTATTGCAATATGTAAAACCCGTATTGCAATATACATGTATTGCAATATGTAAAACCCGTATTGCAATATATTGCAATAAGTATCGGTTTTTAGTAGACATGCGAAGCATGAATTAATGCATGTACATTGCATTTGTTACCAATAAAAACCCTACTTTTAGGAACTAGCTGGTACCCAAATTTGGCACTGGTAGTCGAGAAAAACAGGGCTCGTTTAATACTGTTGGGGATCAGAATCCCCCAATCATGGCTAGTCTAACTTTGACCTCGACCGTGTTCGTCCAAATGGTGCCAAGATAACAAGTTTTCAGTATCACTCAGTAATCACTAGCATTCACTCATTTTAATTGGATCTGGCTACTTCATATTACGGGTCATGTTTAAATGACCTTTGCTTTTATAATATCCATGAAGAAATCATTTTGCTTAATGACTTGCTTACAATCTTTACATCGATCATGTGACGTCATATGCATAGAACCATTTAATCATAGCATGTGAATAACACTCCGGTTAATTAGCTCTAAAACTCGGTCTAACATTTCAGGTTCTGATTCTTGTATAGGTGTAATAGGTATGCATCATTATCATTGGAGAGATTTTAGATGTTACGACAAATTTTTCTACATCTGTGAAAAACCTGCGTAAGTATACAGGTCTTTTCAATCATTTACCATTTCGCTTTATTATTTCAAGTAGAATTGATTTTTTCTACTACTTACCATTTCGCTTTATTGTTCCAAGTAGAATTGAACTTTTCGACTATTTACCATTTCGCTTTATTGTTCCAAGAAGAATTGAACTTTTCTATCTTTTTCAATTTTGCTTTATTGTTCCAAGTAGAATTGAACTTTTCTACCATTTACCATTTCGCTTTATTGTTTAAAGTATAGAATTGAACTTTCTTCTATTTACCATTTTACTTATTTGTTCCAAGTAAAATTGATATTTTCTGATATTTACCATTTCGCTTCATTGTTCCAAGTTGAATTGACCTTTCCACCATTTACCATTTCGCTTTATAGTTCCAAGTAAAATTAAACTTTTTTTACAATTTACCATTTCGCTATATTGTTCAAAGTATAGA
Organism: Mactra quadrangularis; assembly: GCA_025267735.1. Taxonomy (NCBI): domain Eukaryota; kingdom Metazoa; phylum Mollusca; class Bivalvia; order Venerida; family Mactridae; genus Mactra; species Mactra quadrangularis. The sequence continues at coordinate 1,866,454 of CM046310.1, forward strand.
ATTGATCATTTTTTACCTTTTACAATTTCGCTCTATAGTTCCAAGTATGGAAGTGTACTTTTTCACCATTTACCATTTCGTTCATTGTTCCAAGTAGAATTGATCTTTTTTCTAGGTTCCGTTTTCGCTTCGCTTAATTGAACTTTTCTATCTTTTTCAATTTCGCTTAATTGTTCCAAGTAGAATTGACCTTTTTTATTATTTTCCATTTCGCTTTATTGTACCAAGTTGAATTGATCTTTCTACTATTTACCATTTCGCTTAATTGTTCAAAGTATATAATTGAACTTTCTACAATTTCCCATTTCGCTTTATGGTTCCAAGTAGAACCTATTACCATTTATCATTTCGCTTTAATTGTTCCAAGCAGAATAAAGGTTGTATACATGTATATCATTTGCTTCAATAATAAGAGTCATAAGTTAAGTGGACATTTAACCTTACCATCGTTTTAAGATACCCCAGAACTCGAGTTATTACATTCGTAAAATATGTCTATTTTCTCACATACGGAGCCATGAATGGTTACTGGGTTTGAATCAACAACCATCATCTGGTTGACGACGATTCTGAGGTTTAATAAAGGGTCCGTCCTGTCCGTCATGCAGTGTGTCCCCTCAATCAGTGAGATTTATAAGCAATGATTTTAACCACTCGACCACGGATGCCGGACAATTAGGGACTTATGTCAGTTATCTTTCTCTGATAAAATCTGAAGCAAACCAATTGGTAAGTAGGTCCTACCAGTTGGAATCCTCGGATTTTATCATTTAAGTCCTATGTAAGGATAACAAAATATTTCATCATATATCTTTCTTGTTAATGAAGATATTAACAGAAGTGATAAAATTTAGATAGTTCTTTAACCTTAAAATACTTAGCTTGAATTTTAAACAAATACAATGATTTACAAAAAAAGTTATCTAAGATTAATTTTGACAAATTGACATTGAAAAGTAAGGGTTAAATCCGAGTATCCAACTAATTGGACCTATCAGTTTCTATTTGATTTATTTACAGGTTGCACAGGGTACAGCTGATTGGATAAGACATGGTCTACATTCATTGAGTCATACTTATCGTCAATATCTTGTTAAAAAATAAAATGAATGAGTATGTACATAATAAAATAAGTTCTAGTCAAAAGAAGTTAGTTTTTATTCGTACGTGTACATGTTTGCCATATCAACCCGTGTTTACACGTTTGCCATATTTGCCCATGTATAAGTGTTTACACGTTTGCCATATTTGCCCATGTATAAGTGTTTACACGTTTGCCATATTTGCCCATGTATAAGTGTTTACATGTTTGCCATATTTGCCCATGTATAAGTGTTTACACGTTTGCCATATTTGCCCATGTATAAGTGTTTACATGTTTGCCATATTTGCCCATGTATAAGTGTTTACACGTTTGCCATATTTGCCCATGTATAAGTGTTTACATGTTTGCCATATTTGCCCATGTATAAGTGTTTACATGTTTGCCATATTTGCCCATGTATAAGTGTTTACACGTTTGCCATATTTGCCCATGTATAAGTGTTTACACGTTTGCCATATTTGCCCATGTATAAGTGTTTACACGTTTGCCATATTTGCCCGCGTATAAGTGTTTACATGTTTGCCATATTTGCCCATGTATAAGTGTTTACATGTTTGTCAGTGTATAAGTGTTTACATGTTTGCCAGATTAGCCCGAGTATAAGTGTTTACATGTTTGCCAGATTAGTCCGTGTGTAAGTGTTTACACGTTTGCCAGATTAGCCCGTGTATAAGTGTTTACATGCTAGCCATATTTGCCCAAGTTGAACAAAGGAAATGAAAAAATGCTTAAAATACAATTTCTATGTATATGCTCGTACATCATTTATAATTTCTTTAAAACAAATTAAAAAACACACGAACATTTTTGTCATTTTTGGAAAATTTTCATTAATCCATTTCTGGTATTGCGACATGGCTGAAAAGTTGCCATTTTTTACCTTAACACGCTAGGGCTATTTAAAGATGCTCTAATTTCATTACTAATTGACAAATATACGACATGGCCAAGTTGATCCCTGGGAGATTGTCTAAAAAACTCTTTCATATAAGCATGTTGAGCCCCGATTGCAAAAATGCAAGTGCCAGCACTTTTCAGGGACTGAAAACAAGTTCACTTATCAGCATTTGCGCTATTTTTCTGCACTCAGTGAACCCATTTTTTTCTGGCAAAGAGAGGCGCTGCGCCCCCTTCAAACCCCAGCAAAAAGGAAGCACCCCCTTTAGAATCCCCCCGAGACATTTTTTCAAGGGGGAGGTCATTTTTGAAGGGTGGGTCCAGACACGTAAATATGCAGGATTGACCAGTTAAGGGTTAAGCGTTAATTTAACATGTTAACCATTTGGCTAGTGTATTAATCGTTTGTTCAATTACCATTTACCACTGTATAAGTCGTTCGCGTGATTACCATGGGCCCGTTGTCTAAGCATATCGGTAAGTATCGCTACATAGCAAAATCTTAGGAAACGACTTGCTACGAAATATCGCTTCATTTCGCTAAGTAGCGAAAGCTAGCGTTAAAAATCTTCGCTATATGAGAGCGCTGTTTCGACTCAAAAAAGCGTCTTCCGCAGTATGTGGCTTCCTTTTCGCCGACTCTTTTTAATGGCGAGAAGACTGCAGATGAACTGAAATTAATTAATTGATGTAATTGCTCATATAAGCATTGCTTTTGCAATGATTTGGGACTTTGAAAAGACTTATTTGGTTTGAAAATCGCCTTAAAAACATGCAATTGCAATAAGCGCTTCCTGAACATCATCACAGGCCTATAAGTCATTTTTAAGTAGCATGAAGCAATTTTTCTCGGTGCTTTACATAAATTAAATGGTTATATAGTTTTTATTAAAAATATGTTGCATTGTTCTGCAAAATCTGTATAATGTGGTTGTGGTTCGAATTTTGACCCCTCCCCTAGAAAAAGTTCGGACCCCCCTAGAATCCTGGAAAATCCTGGATCCGCCCCTGACTGTGTCCTATTTTAGCCAAACGTTGCACCGAGTTGGCAGGACACACATGTTTTTTTTGTCTTGATATCATTTTAGTAATGCACTGATCGACATGATATTTAAGTCTCAACTATTATCTGCAAGTTCACCATTTTTTTGTTCTGAGCGTAAAGAATGCACGCGTCCTTTGACTTTTTAAATGGAATGCAAGTTTGTTGATATCTTGTTAAAATTCTGTGGTTTTATTTGTTTATTTCGGAATAGAAAACGCACCAGTTTGCCCCACAACCTGCTATCGAATGCCATTTCAAACATAAAGCAATATACAGTATGAAGGTCATACTAACTTATTTAGCTTAATTATGAAATACATGTAAGTTCTTGAAATTAAATTAATCGCTTTAGAGTCCGCTTCCTGGTCATCCCTGTACAGAGCAAGTAGGATAAAGTTTCTTGCTCAAGGAAACAACAATATTGGTTATGAATGTGATTTGCACTAACGTGGAGCTTGGCAATCCAAGGATTACTAGTCCAACGCCGTAACATCTCGATAGCATGCAAACATCGCCATATCAACTTGAAACTAAAAAAAAACCAACAAATAAACAAACAAGTAAATCTGTGAGCTAATGCTCACTAGTGATACCCCCGCAGTGAGAAATATGACTATCAAAATGTAACTTTCATTTAACGAAATCTAAAAAAAATGCGACAAACAGGAAATAGATGAGCAAGAAGCATGAAATCGCTTTACACCACATGGGACTATGGGATGAAGCAATATGCAAAGTATTAGGCTGCTGCATGTTATAGTTGCTGAGAAAACTGCGACGGAAATTTTGTAACGGACGGACGGACGTACGCACACACGGACAAGGGTAAAACAGTATACCCCCATCTTCTTCGAAGCGGGGGCATAATAACCTGAGAGGACAAAAACACATACACTGTATAATTTTTCTGATCACGTGGGGTAAATTTAGGGTGAACATTTCACCAGAATCATGGTTCGGTATTATGAGGTAAGTAAAAGGTAAATTGCATTTTATAGTCCGAGTTTCATGCTTACGCACGTTCACCAACTTTACAGCTATTACCCCTGGGCATTGGACTACTCGTATCTATCCATCAATCTCCCTGGGGAGTCTTTTTTCTCCGCTTATTAGTGCAGCCGACAAATAGGCGCAACGGAATTATACCACCCTCGCTGGTACCCATTTATACTTGGGTGGAGTGAAGCAATCGCAGGTATATTTCTTGCTCAAGGAAATTAGCAGTGCCCAAAGTGGGATAAGAACCCAGGACCTCTCGATCCCTAAGCGCGCGTCCTTCCACTGAACTACTGCTCCTACTTGAGGCCAACTTTCTATGAATGCAAATCAAGGTCGGTATTTTTACTAAGTGCAGCAAATCTACATGTTCTGTACCGTTTGACGCAGCAAAAATGTGGTTTAGTTTGAATGCCAAATGTCGATTGTTCACGATCTTTTGACAAAAACAAGCCGATAAAAGCATCTTATCTGAAGTCTAAGGCCATGCCATACCGGAATTTTGTTAAGCGTCCGCGTAGGTTTTAGAGCCCAATAAAAAACCCGAACAAAGTTGTTGGTGAAGTTTTCTTAAAATGTCTGTTGTTCCGGGATTCGATAACTGATTTTTCTCAGGAAATACTGATAGTTCCTTGTTCCTGTGTATTTGATTAATGAAAATGTACATGTGTATGTTGTATATACTTTTTTATAGAATTACTTTAATCTTACATTAATGTCATAAACATTCATGTATTACCAAGTACTTATTTGTGTGAATTCTAGCTACAATTGACATGTGTTTTCGTTTTCGGTTTGTGTGTTTTTGTGAATAGGTAACTAAGTTTGTCAAACTTGAGTTGACACTTAACAAAATCTCAATTTGGCATGACCTTATCTATTTTCACTGGAGATGGAGTCCATTGTCTTTTTTATCAATGTCATAACATTTAAATCAGATAAAACATAAAACAAAATATGCGGACTATTATTTTTCGGACATTTTTATTTTTCAACTTAATATCATTTATTGATGGAAGTTTTCCATGCCTGTGTAGCTACCAGCTACAGACACCAGTTTATAAGTCACGTGACACCAAGTCAACGGTGATTGGATACATGTATGAGTTCGATTGCAAACCAACATATCCGATAGACGGCACAAATAACTTTGGTTTTACAACCGTTCAGTTCCAAGGACAGGTACAGTTTGTTTTTATAATCAAGGGAGATGATTCGTGTTTTTTTATATTTAACTATGATTCCAGAGCCGTTACGTTACGTTACTTTACGTTATTTATTGTCATTTTATACGTTTTTTGGAATTAATGCATGATTTGTATTCTTTTACGTGTGGATTTTCAATCTAAATCACAAAATCTATCATTGTTGAAAAGTATCGCGTGTAATGTACTACAGAAAAAAATATGAATGGTAAAGCGACATGTCATTCGTTTATCGAAGACACAAATAAAAACCTAAACTAAACCAACCCAATATGGCTCCAACTTGTACTCCTAAAGTAGTTCTCAACCTCCGCCTAATTACGCATGTTCTGGCGCAATAAAAAGTAGTAATGTAGTAAGTAGTAGTGATTTCCTTTCGTTTCAATTAGGAACTTTAGTCAGTTATCTTTCCCGGATAAATTCTGAAGCAAACCAATTGGTAAGTGGGTCCTTACAGTAGGAATCCTCCGATTTTATCATTGAATTCCTATGTAAGGATAACAAAATATTTCATCTTATATCTTTCTTGTTAATGAAGATATTAAAAGAAGTGATGAAATTTAGATAGTTCTTTACCTTAAAAATATTTAGCTTGGATTTCAAACAAATTAAATGATTTACAAAAAAAATTATTATTTTTAAAGATTAATTTTGGCGAATTGACATTGAAAAGTAAGGGTAAAATCCGAGTAATCCAACTAAATGGACCTACCTATTTGAAGAGTATACAAGGGGAAATAACTGACTAAAGTCCCTTATTTTAATCTTTTAGATTGGTTACGTAACAGATGATCCAGGCTTCCTTTCTATAGAATCATGTCCAGGGTTCCCTGCTGGCTCAGATCTGGGTGAGATATACATGTACGGTTGCATTCGGAACTACCTCGGCGATCTTCCACGCAGATATACCTCGGATATCACAAGGTGAAAAAGTAGATCTATAGGAATTTGGTTTCTGTGGTAATATAGTCTGAACTACACAGAAATACGACGTGTGTGACATTGTACTGATGAAATGATGTGATAAAGCGTGTAACAATGTTATTATTATATGTTGACATGAAAATTACAGTCGCCGGACCTCATAACCTGGTTGTATTCCTACTACGTCTGATTTCCGAGGTATATCTTCGTAGATGATCGCCGAGGTTGTTCCGAATGGTACGGTTGATATTTTCACAGCAGTAAATCAAAGCGCTAAGAGCACTTAATTTGTTCGGGTTTGAAAATTCAAAGTAGATTAACTATTTTAACAACGTTTGTATACAATTCAGTGACCTCAGGTTTAAAGTTAAGACGACGGAAATATCTCTACTGAGACGCATCACGCATTGCGTATACATAACTCCACACAAGAAGTAGTCCGGATTTTAAATGGATGTTAATTATTGCGCCTGTCACAGCAGACGATCTGATTGAATTGCTTTTAACTCTATATACTAATGGACTACTTCTGAATTCGGTAAATTTCAAAATCGGCAATGATCTGAATTATGGTAAATATATTTGTCGGACCTGAAGTTCCAAACAAATAAAAACGATGATTCCCTCAGTACTTTGATCCAGGGTGGGTTTCTAGTCACGATCAATCATCCCTTTCTATAAAACTTTAAATTAGACTTAAATGCTGATTTTTAGCCCTTTTAGAAATCTACATGTCATCAATGCAGTTAAGTTTCCACTATTATAACCATAAATATCGATGGTCTTAAGTTATCAGCTAAACAGTCCGATAAAGGATAAATTTTCTTTTCATATTAAGCATTTGTAACTTAAAATCGTCCAAAATCGTGCACTTTTGCAATAACAATGATGAACTTTATTGCGGAACTTTATTGTGATGGGGGCCGGTAATTCAACCAATTACCAGTTTTAATAATTTTTATTGCAACTTTTTTCACATGTAGAGAATATACCTATAATTTGTTGACATTTCAAGAAAGAATTAATTTACTAAGCGTGCAAGATTTGACACTTTTACTCCATCGATTTTTAATGTTTTGTATGTAACTTTATGCATTATTTCAACAATTTTTAAGCTACATCAAAATTAACAACAACGAAACAAGTGCCATCAACGACGACACAATCACCAACAACGACATCACCGACGACACAAGCATCGACAACCGCGTCAACAACGACGATAAAAGCACCAACAACGACGACGCAAGCATCAACAACGACGCAAGCACCAACAACGACATCAAAGACGACGCAAGCACCAACAATCACGTCAACAACGACACCAGCACAAACAACGACACCAACGACGACACCAGCACCAACAACGACACCAACGACGACACAAGCACCAACAACGACGTCAACAACGACACAAGCACCATCAACGACGTCAACAACGACGACTCCAGCACCAACAACGACGCAAGCACCAACTACGACATCGACGACGACGCAAACACCAACATCGACATCAATGACGACGCAAGCACCAACAACAACTCCACAAGTGGATCCGGGTAACTTTTATATAATCATTACTTGTATTTTTTAAACATCAATGAAAACAGTCATATATAGTACACATGAAGTACTAAAATCTCGAATAATTCGCGTAAAAATTATTAAAATATTGCAAAATCTCGTGCATTAACTTTACTTTTTTTATTATCTTACGCTTTTGTAATTAATTTGATTGTCGACTTCATTTGCCAGATTAAAATCTAATTTAAAGCAAAAATAAATTGTATGAAAGGTTACGTTCCAATTAACAATTTCAATTTTCAGCAACAACGCGAGAAACAAAAACAACAACACAACTATTTTTTGCAACAGCAACATCGCCATGGCAGAAACCGATTACGACACAAATATTATCAACAACGACGCAATTACCGACGACGACACAAGCACCAACAACGACATCAACGACGACACAAGCACCAAAAACGACAAACCAAGCACCCACAACAACGTCGACGACTACGCAAGCACCAACAACGACGACACATGCACCAACAACGACATCAACAACGACACAAGCACCAACAACGACGTCAACGACAACGCAAGCACCCACAACGACATCACCGACGACAAAAGCACCCACAACGACATCAACGACGACACAAGCACCAACAACGACGTCAACAACAACGCAAGCACCCACAACGACATCAACGACGACAAAAGCGCCAACAACGACATCAACAACGACACATGCACCAACAACGACATCAACGACGACGCAAACATCAACAACGACGTCAACGCGAATTTCGACTCCGACATGTTCGTATCAATACTATATACATTTATTGTATTTTATGTCTTTAATCGATTTAGAAAGGGTTTATAATTGTCCATCCAGCCTAAATAAAAAATTATCTCAAACAAAATCATGTAAACAAGAATGTGGTTTTAAAACAGATTTATCACATTGCTTAACTAATCCTACTCAAGAGCCGCGGCCGTGGTTAGCATGTCTGACTTCGAATCGGGAGATCGCGGGTTTAAGCCCGGTCGCGGTAGGTCATACGTACCCTATATATGACTTGTCGGCCTCGTGGTAGGGTGAGGTAGTACTGGTGATAGAAAAGTGTCCAAGAAACCTATAGTAGGAAGAGCTGGCCGTCGTATATATAACCTTAATATGTGTTGAATACCACGTTAAAAACCAATTAAAAAAATCCTACTCAATCAATATCTAACTTGCATTCGGAACACATGCAAAATAGTTCTTGAAGAATAAACGCAAGGCTTTGTTAAAACATATTTCTGTGTTATAATTTATATTTGACTAAACATTGTCCAGCGCTTTCATTTAGCTGTCATGCAATTTAGGGCCTTTTTAAGACAACAATCAAATTTAGTGCCTTAAGACTGTACGAACCCTGGGTCATAATGATAATTATTATTCTTGTACAATTTCAGTATGTCCTCAAGATTGGGTTCTTCTTGGTCAGAAGTGTTACATGTTCTTTTATAAACGTTTAAACCATTCCGATGCTAGTGTAAGTAAACTTATCACGGAGTATATCATCACCATGACTTAGTTACGGTGGCTGATATATGCCATGTTGAATTGTCGTCCCATGGAGCAGCATACGAATATACGAAAGTACGACAGATTAAAAACTGTTGGTCGTACCTTCGTCCCGCGTCGTGTTTCTGCCTGAGGATACGCAATGCGGAAACGTATTTATGCTATTTAAGGCCATGTTGTATTCGAATTTTGTTAAGCGTCAGCTCAAGTTTGACAAACCTAGGTACCTATTCACAAAAACAGACAAATCGAAAACACATGTCCATTCCAGCCAGTATTCACACAAGTAAGTTCTTGGTAGTGCATGAATGTTCATGACATTAATGTGAGATTTAAGTTATTCTATAAAAAAGTATGTAAAACATACACATGTACATTTTCATTAATCAAATACACAGAAACAAGGAACTATCAGTGTTATTTGAAAAAAATCCGTTATCTAATCCCAGTACAACAGAATTCTTTAAGAAAATTTCACCAACATTCTTTTTGGATTGAGGACACTAAAACCTATGCGCACGCGGACGCTTAACAAAATTCCGGTATGACATGGCCTGAATTACTATTTACAGAAAGAATGTAACGACAGGGATTCTCATCTTGTCATCATACAAAACAAAGATATTCAACAATCGATTGAAAATTATTTGAAAGCAGATGAGGACTTTCGTAAGTATATTTATTCATTCCGGTATTGAAGTAAGTAGGACATATAGCAAATCAAAAATAGCTTGGTGATTTCCTTAGTATCCTACTTTTGTATTCAACAATGGGTATGACACATCTTTTAATTCGTTCAGTTGAATGTAGGCACTTGTCAGTCAGTGACGAAGGTGTGTGCTTAGAAGTTGGTTAATAGATTAATCCAGAGATTTAGCCTTTCCAGCAACAGTGAGTAGATGGACTGACCGCCGTTATAATGACCTATACAATGTGTTGCTACAACAAAAACTAACAAAACAAACAATTGACGATATTTGAGTCCCAAATGTTTAATTTGAGAATAAAATGGCGCGATATTAAGACCATTCCGCTGTTTATACAATCGATTACATTAAATTAATAAATATTAATTGGCTCAGTAAATTTTTTATTGGTCCAGTAAAGTTTGTATGCAAAATTTAGCTTGACCAAAATTTGTCCAGTACTGATGAAAGTTTGTCGTTAATACTGATTAGTAATTGAATTTTTTACAGAACATTTAATAAGGAATAATGATTATTTCCCTTATACTGAAATATGGACGGCTGGAGTGGAGAGTAGCTATGGGTGGATATGGAAAAATACACTAACTGGGTCATCGTACCCAATAGATTACAAAAACATGGATGATCGTTTTCCATTTCATAGTAAGAAATACATTCATTTATGTCAATGTGTGAGCTTTTGATATCGTTGAATGTCCGGCGTCCGTCGTCCGCCCACATTTGTGTGCGAGCACCCTAGTGGACACATTTTTGCCTCAATTATAATCAAACTTTGTGAGAATGTGAGAATGCTTGTATAGGCAATTGCTTGGCAATTTACGCGGGTAAACAACGCCATATATGGTTTTATAATACTAGTTACGAACGCTAACGCGTATGACGTCATATATAGCGTGGCTTTACCTTGTATTTAAATTGCACTAGGCTCTATTTTACAGTTAAAAGATCAGAGATACAAGTGTAAAGAGATCAATGATTACTTTCATTTTAGTTATTTTTCAATAATTTACTAATGCAATGCTGTCTAACATATTTGCATACCGACAGTTTGAAATTATAGGCTTAAGATTTTTTTGCAAGCTAGTAGTCGATCACACGTCTATTTTTAAAAACCACGAGACAGTTATGAGGTAAAAATGTGTGTGTGAGTCTCTGTTTAAAAATAGAAATATCAGTTTGTCCGTAGCTTTTAGCAGAGTGAGAAAGTGAACGAGTGAAACACTGAGTGATGCAAAGAAGAGTATAAACGTTATTGGTAACATAAATTTTATATAAATTAGGTCTAGGAGATTTACACGAGGATTGTATTGGGATACAAAGTAGAATTGAATATCTATGGCGAGATTTTCGATGTAGTCGAAATTTCTTCTTCATTTGTCAGAGGCATACGTAAGTTGTTTATTCATTTGTAGTTTTACTGAGTTTAACACCGTAACAAAACAGTTATGGTCATTTATAGGGGCCACAGCGCTTTTGATATAGCTTTTCTGGACCCTTGACAATACCCACTACTCAAATATCTTTCGGACGGACATTTCTCCATTTACCTACTGGTGGAGGAAAATTGAAATTATTTGTCAAATTTTCATCGAATTAAGAAGATGTATAAGCCGCGGCTAGCATGCAGACTTCGAATCCGGAGATAGTGGGTTCGAGCCCGGTCGCAGCTGGTCATGCTCTATACATGAGTTGTCGGCCTCGTGATAGGGTAAGTTAGTACTGGTGATAGAAGTGTCCAGGAAACCTATAGTAGGAAGAGCTGGCTGTTGTATATATGACCTTAATATGTGTTGAATACAACGTTAAAATCAATAAAAAAGAAAATAAAACCACCCTGAACTGGATTTGAACCCTTATTTTCTCCGAGAAACTCGAAACGAAATCCGTATGTGCTACTAACGGACCTTTTACATTCAAAATTAAGTATTTAGGACAAGAAAAATGTCAGGAATTTCATGATATTGTAATAACCAACGTGGTATTAATAGTTTAGTTGACTTATTTTTAAATTCCTAATTAAACTTACTTTTTTTCTAATAGCGGCCATTTTTCCTCACCAAATCCTTCGACCAAAACAAACGTAGCAACAACAACAACAACAACAAATCAACCAACAACTATGACGTCATACCAGGGTAAACCTCTCTAATACTTTTTAATAAAACTAAACTTGAATTTTTTTACCTAAATAGTGTGTACTTACTCATTAAAGGTACTAGTTCACACGTTTTGGTTTATTTTTTTCTTTAATTTCAAAATACCATTCAGTGTCTGTAATTGTGTCAAAAATTATTCTTATTATTCTAAGATAAACTGACCTATATGTTGCAAGAAATATACAATAAAAGTCACTTAAAGTGACATACGGGGTAGATATTTACTACATGAAACACCGTCATTTGTAGTTCTATGTCAATTTGCTCTAAAATTGTTACTATCAGAACACTACTTTTCAGCTTCCAAAATTATTTCCATACAATTTTGATAATTTTAGAAAAATAATATTTAAGTTGAAATCTGTGAATGGATACTTTTAAAAGTGGTCTTAATTACGGTGATTTTTCAAATGGAAACAAGTAAACTGAATACCTTGTAAAAGTGCTTCTCTATATAAATACTTACGGCAACAAGGATCGTTTGTCAGTTATCTTTCCCTCATAAAACCTGAAGCAATCCAATATGTATGTAGGTTCTTACAGTTGAAATCCTCGTATTTTATCATTGAATTCCTATGTAAGGATAATGCAATATTTCACCTAATATTTTCTTGTTAATTAATATATTAACAGCAGAAATGAAATTTAGAGTTCTTGTCCCTAAAAATACTTGACTGCTTGATTTTCAAACAAATTAAATGATTTACAAAAAAGTAATTTAGGATTAATTGTGGCAAACTAACATTTAAAAGTAAGGGTAAAATCCGAGTAATCCAACTAATAGGACCTACCTATTTGAAGAGTATACAATGGGAAATAACTGACTAAGGTCCCTTATTACACTTGGCTTAAACTTAACCTCTAAAGTCCTTGGCCTAAACAGGAAGATGTTCATTACAGCGAATTTTTTCTGTAGAGCGATTTTCAAATTCTGAAATATATTTTAGGTCATTGTCAACCCGGATGGATAAAATATGACACGTCATGTTACCTCATTTATTTGAACACCACAAAAAGTTTTCCCCGAGCTAAGGTTAGTAGTTTATTTAGTATGCTAGTCCCCTAAAATACAAAGGTAACGTTAACTCTGCAAGTAGGCATTAAAGCTCTAAGCTATATTCGAAATTCGTCTGTTCCGACCCAATCTGATTAAAACCTGATCTAAAATATTTAGCTCGCCTCAGGGATGGGTCGAGTACTGGATTCCAGTACTCGAGTAGTACTTGAGTATTTTAAATTTTGTACTCGTACTTATGAGTAATGAGTACTGGTTTTTCTTCAGTACTTGAGTAGAACTCGAGTATTACTTAAGTACTCATGAGTATTTTTGAGTACCAGATTGTTTTGCATGAGCATATAAAAGACTTTTAGAATAAATAAAAGAGACTAATTTTATTTATCTATTCACTTAAACATCAAATCAAGCTTCAAATTCAATTTAAAACAAGACAGTCAAAATGTTGCTGTAAATATTTTATGCAACAGTGTATATTTTTGGACAGTTTTATTGCCGTTTCAGGGCTATATTCTCAATCTAAATTCGAATCTTTTTTCCCACATTTCAGTTCCAGGACAACATTGTAAATATCAAATTATGAAAAACAAATGTATAAATAAAGTCAAATCATGAACTAAGATTAATGTAGGTCTTATAAACTTGGTATATGAAAACCAAATGCATAATCACACCATATAACATCATGCATAATGAATTTTATTTTGTTTTGTGTTATTTTATATATTATGGTGGAGGGTTTTTACTTATTTAGTTTTTATAATTTATCTTTAGTACAACGCCATTGAATATGTAATATAGAAATAGGCATTTAATCAAATGAAGAAGTTTAAGTTTAAGTTTAAATCCAAATTAAACTTAAACAAAAGATTTTTGAAAAAAGGACAGCTGATAGTATGTTTCAGCTTAAAATAATTGCGTTATCTTTATTTAGTTAAATAACTAACTTAATGAAAAACAAAACTAAAATCTTTGTTGAATTAGCTATTGTTATAAAATTTGTATGACATTTCATCTCAATTTATATCAAAACATTGTGCAGGGTTTTTTCACCACAAAAGTGACTGTTTCAGAGAATGTAATTGTCTTGTCATTCACTTAAAAAATTATGAGTGATGCTTATAACTAGCTGATGATTTATAAGCTATATGAGGAACAAACTGTGACAAACATTGTTTTCACAATTTATGAAGAGGTATAAACTGCAAAAAGGTGTCAGACATCCCATTGATATGCATAACAATAGTTACCTATAAAACTTATCAGATAACCAATTACTATGCATTATCATTTCTAAAGTAGTTTTAAAGAAAAATCAATCAAGAATGTAACTTGATAGAAATAAGATGGCCAGTACTCAGAAATACTCACGAGTATCGAGTACTGCTAGTTCAGTACTTGAGTAAGTACGAGTACGAGTACAATTTATTTTCCTGATTACTGAGTACAGGCGAGTACTGGAAAAAGTGGTACTTGTACTCATAATACTCGAGTACAAGTACCAGTACCCCATCCCTGGCTCGCCTACTCGCTAATATATATCTGGCCGTTTTCTTACGAGGGTCATGTTCAGGCGACCTTTACACATTATAATATTCATGACGAAATCGTTATGTTTAGTAACTTGTTTACATCGTCTACGTCACGCAATTTGAAATGAGACGTCCAATCACAGACTGTAAATAATACTGCTGTCTATCTATCAAATTAGCTCACAAACCTTGGTCCAAAAATAGAAATGACGAAATCAAAATGCTATAAATAGTGTTTCGTCTAGATGAAAGCTACGCATTGATTAGTTACATAAAGGTCATCTCGACGAGATCCCTCATGAAAACCTTAAGAGATCCTGTACGACAACGCTCTACAGGATATCTGTTTACGGAAATTGGTTCCATCCAAACTTACAACATGCTATCGGATTATCCTGATTTTAGACGACGGAATTTTAACGCAATAAGTCATTGCAGAATTATTCATGTTTTCACAGTTGAGTAAAGCAAAATTAAAAAAAAGACTAATAGATTCCCATCGACATTAGAAAACAAACGTATACTGGTGTTTCACAAGAGAATGTTCTGCCAAATATTTCAACATATAGACGTATTGAAGTAGTGTTAATGTGCCTTAATAAGCACATGCATTCTGTTTCCAACATTATTTAGGGAAGGATTTAAAAAAAAACCATAAATACGTATAGAATGCAAATTTAAGTCAGGTGGAAAAAATGAAGGATTGAACCATTAGGAAATAAGAGTAAAAATTTAGTCTGAAATTTCAAAATTTCCAAATATAAAACAAAAAAAGATGTCAAAAATAATCTAAAACATTTTTTTTTGATGGCAAGTTTCTTTTATAGGTAAGTTTTTACCCAGGCCGTCTTTGGAAACTAAACACATAAACCTCAAATATAGCCTACTTACAATAACAAAGGGGTTTTAAGGGTACTAAGGTACAGTATAACCTCTGCTAACGGCACCTCTAACGAGCGGCAACCTCCGACGAGCGGCATATTAGAATTCCCCCCGTCGATTTTGCACTATGATTAACCTCTAGTGAACGACACCTCCGCAAAGCGGTAAACGGCCGTTGAGATAAATTCCCATAGTTATTCTTTACCTCTGTACAGCGACACTAAGTCTAGCAAGGTTAATATTAATAATCGATCATTATCTATGACCGGAAGATTTAAACAATAAGCGATACCCTTAATCGTATAATACTACCCTAAAGTGTCATGTTGTTAAATCATTTGACTAACAGGGGTTAATAAACTAGTGTAGTAGGATAGTTTTTTTGTTAAAGGACACAACACGGAAGGTTTGGGATGTAATATGTATCAACTAGGAACTTGTTATCCAGTGAATAATTACCAGTCAAACGTCATAACCACTCCTCAACGCCCGTTCATATTAATACATATTAAAATAGTGTGCCAAAGATTAGAAAATGTACATGGAAGGTTTTTTTACATTTTTAACGTCGAATTCAACACATAATTCATATACATGTAGGTCTATTATACGACGACCAGCTCTTCCTACTATAGGTTTCCTGGACACTTTTTCTATCACCAGTACTAACTTACCCTACCACGCGGCCGACAACTCATGTATAGGGTATAACCTACTGCGACCGGGCTCGAACCCGCGATCTCCGGATTCGAAGTCAGACATGCTAACCAAGCTACATGGAAACACAAGCATTTTACATGTACTTTCAGGATACATGTCAACACCACAATTCACACTTGCTATTTATAGAATCTGAAAGTGAACAGAATGCCATAGCAGGGTTTCTAAATGTCTACAATGAGTACAGTAAGTTATGCAGTTTTTAGAAATTGTCTTCTATATTTACATCCACCTGGCAAAACTCCTGGCAGTGGTTATATTTCCCTTTATTAAATCAATAACCACTGCCACCACAAGTAAATTCGTCCCTCAAATAGCCGAATGTTTTCCCATCTTATTGTAGTAAATGCAGATGTTCAAAGTACATGGAAAAAAAAATAGTTTTATTAGCAATTTGTTCAAATACCAAAGCGTGACGTATGTACTTAGAGGAGTTTGGGCACTCTATTAACAGATGGTATTACTAGCATCACGCAATTTACGCGTTGGCAGTGGTTTAGAAGCAAAGCGTGACGTAAACACTGTGAGAAGTTTGCCACCGGGCCACCGTCTAACTTAAACAGCTTTCTAATGGGAATACTCGCTTGTCCTTCCACTTGAGGCAAACAGTTTTTCCTTTTACATAAAGTCATAAGTAAATCGACTTTTGTTGAATGTTCGATTAATTGGTCTAGCTGCATTTGTATATGATATTGAGAAAAAAATGTCTATAAATTGAGGCCATTCCGTTATAAAGACCATCTTATTTACTGATGCTGGGTTTAACACCGTGTCAACACATTTTAGGTTATTAACGGCGTCCAGCGCACCTTACATGTATTAATGGAGGAAAATTGACATAATTGTCATCATGGAAGGATATAACCTTCCCGGGTGCTATTCGAACCCGTACCCCCTTCGAAACTAGATTCGAAATCCCGGGGAGCTACCAAATGCATTTTCGGCCCGAGTTATTTAGACCATCAATTTTGATGATGTGATAGTGGAATTTTACTGTAAACACTACGGAACTATAACAACGTTGTTACCACTAGGCCACGCTCGCTCCTTAGGTATTTTGTTTTGTTTTTGCTGGGTTTAACGCCGTAGCAACACATCGTAAATGTCATATTACGGAGGTTAATCAACCTACTCACTCCTCCTGGAAAGGTTAAATCTCTGCATTAAGTTGTTAACCAACTAATAAGCGCATACTTTCATCAGTGACTGACAACTGCCCTACAATATTGAAATCATTGGTAGGAGGGGAAATGGCCGTAGAAATAATTCATGACCAAGCTCCACGAAAGTATGCTCCGCCCAGGAATCCAACCCACGACCCCTCCATTAGTAGACTTGCGTGCTACTAACTGAGCTAGCAGGGGCGTCTTATTTCCAGGAACACATCATGAACATACTAGAAGCTCAGCAGTGTGGATTGGTGGAGACAGATCACATCCAAGTAGTCAATGGGAATGGCAAAATAAGGACATTATTAATTATTCTAATTGGGAACCTAACCATAATCATGGGTGTAAGTTATTCTTTCATTCAGAACAACCTCGGCGATCATCTACAAAGCAAAACCTCGGAAATCAGACGTAGTAGGAATACAACTAGGTTATAAGGACCGGCGACTGTCATTTTCATGTCAACATTTAATAATGACATTGTTACAAGCTTTATCACATCATTTCATATGTACATTGTCTCACACGTCGTACTTCTGCGTAATTTAGGCTATATAATCACAAAAACCAAATACCTAGCTCTTCTTTTTCCATCCGCCACGGGGAAAAAGAGCCATGTTTTTACCTTCAAGCTTCCGAAGTCCTGCCAAGCGACTTCAGGGGAATTGCTTCGTGCCAAAATTAGCAGGGACTAAGCAGTCACTTGCCATTTATAGGGCGGAGGTATAACCGGGGATCTTATTAATCCTTCAGAACGGGAACTATATCAGGGATTTGATGAGCTCATAGTCCCTGCTATTCCTTCAGAATGAGGGTAACAAATGAGAATATATAACTCGTCAGTTATCCCACGATACACTACTCTGCCATGTGTTATGTACTGTGGGCCATTTAGTTAGGAAAATCTTGAAATCATAAATAATTAATGAAGCAGATTCATCGGTTCCGCAAGGAAACCATTGCGGAAAACTAGCCAATAAAATTACGTATTATGTCTTAGGTTTGGTTTACCATTCAAAATGGCGGCCTCCATGAGTGGTTGTTCTAAAGCTGGTGAAGAAAATCCCAGTTTGACGTCATTGTTATTGAATAGTATTTATTGTAACTTGCGATTTCATTGGAAGAAGCTTGGTCTCCCCTGCATCATGCATATTCATGAAAACGAGATTTCGCCAGTCAAATTGCCCACGGTACATGGAGTGTAACTGAAGAAAGTACTGTGGTTGCCGACGAATAAGAATGCCATACTTCTCGTTTATAGCTGGTCACACTTGTATAGCAATGGTTGGAATGTATGATTCAAAATGGCTGGATTTCTATTGTGATAAAGAATTGTACTTTGTTTGTGAACGCTCAGTGTAAGTTTGTTGTCTCTTTCTAATGTTTCAATTGTGATTTTATTTCTTCGTAGTTCTGCTTTACTAAGTGATACGCATATATGTGTTACATCAGCAATGGTGCAATAATGTTGATGGCAATCCATGACTTTTATCAACTTGACGTTTATTTTAGTAACATTAACAATGACATAACATATGACAGGATTTTGAATATAATTTCATGAAGGGGAATGTGTTGAAATACAACACAGTGAGGTACCCTTCCATAAAAAAATTGGCAAAAGTGTCAATCTACCCTCAATAATAAGATACATTTTGGAGAAGTTTCCGGCCTTGTAGAAAGGTACAAGAATGTAGGTGAGTACTGGTCATAGACAAGTAACCAGGAAAGCTCTCTAGAAAGTCTCTAGACCCCGTAAAATAACTTAGAGCATGGTGACACGGTGTTAACCAAAGTATATAATAATAAGTTTGTAAGTAGCCATATGTTATTGACATTAATATGGCGAGAATGTTGACATAAACTGTATAACTCATCTTTGCTTATAGTAATACATGTAATCTTATTTCAGTAACAATGACATTACACATGGCATTCAAATGAGATATATTATTACATGTCTACGCATATGTGTAATATTCATAAATTGTCATTTTGTCAATTTCTTTATATTATTTTAATGTTAACCACAGGAACTTTTCTGTGACATTATTTATCTCTTTTAAAGGATGCAAAGCATGCGTGCCCAACTCATCGGGTAAAAAATATCAACTTGAATCTAGTTCGTTTTGTTCTTTTGAATTTATTGTTTTGTATTGCAACAGGCAAAGAACACTGGATAAATATATCAATTTATAACTAGATGTTGAGACTTATGCTTTATTTTATAATTTAAAATCTCGATTTAGCCAAGCACGAAAACAACACAAAAATCCAATGGTTCACAATACGCACAGTTCATTGTTGCTGAAAAATTGTTTGTATCACAGGGAATATCCATAAACTTGAATTACTGATGATTTTAAGTAGATACAATTCAAGCACTGTACACTTATGGTTTATTGTAATAGACTTGATACCTAACTCAAGATGATAGGTTTACCACCTGAAAACTTTGTTTGTTCTGGATATACCTGTGCGGAACAAAGTTGAAACACAAATGTGATTTACACATAACAATAAGATTTAATCAGTGTTGCATACTTTTTAGCAATAATATGTAAAAAAATCATTTTACACAGATGCACCAATACAAACAATTTATTCAGCTGGAAAAAAACAACATTAATTCGAGTTCCGAATAAGAACTATTTTAAAGTGTGTTTGTACCACAGGGAAAACCCAAGAATTCCATTTTTGATGATAAAGTCTATTCAAGTCAAGCATTAAGCTTTGGTTTCTAATACAGAAGTGACATACCAGTAAAACAGTACACACGACATCTGGTCTCACATAAACATGTCATCATAACCAGGTGGTCTCATATGATCTGGGTCGGGTCTGAAATTAGAAATGCAACATTTCATGAGCCCTTATGGTTCAGCGTAAAACTAATCCAACTTCCTGTAAATAAAGAAAGATGTATAGTAGCTTTGCACTGACCCATTAATACAAGTTTTTATATGTTTATACAAATTATTTTAGTTCTTACAACCTAGATTAATCACTTCCGAGTCTGCTTCCTGGTCTCGCAGTACTGAGCTTGTAGGATAAGGTTTCTTACTCAAGGAAACAACAGGGTAGCTTATGGATTGGGTTCGAACCAACACGGAGCTGGCTATCCAATGATTACCAGTCCAACTTGGTAACCGATTTCCTACACCCGCTCCAGTAGTTCAATAGATCACCATCAGTGCAAAAACTAGTCACACTCAAAGTAAATAAAGAAATATGTATGTTTTGCATTTACCCATCGTTTTTAGTACATTAATTTTAAGCTATTGATTGAAGAAAATAACTCTAGTTTTGCATATTACCCCAAGTCAGCCATATACTGAATTATGTGCTTAGTAGTTGGTGAACAGCTAAATCCAGAGATTTAGCATTTCCAGAAATAGTGAGTAGGTGGACTGATTGTCGTTATTTGACCTATACAATGTGTTGCTACAGCGTAAAACCCAACAAAAACAAACTAACAAAACATAACTAATCAAATCAGGCTAGTGCTCGAGAAAACAAGGGATTTCATATTACCAATTTGCAACGAAGAGATTAAAGTCACGTCTTCTCGTCAGTGAAAGATTTGTCTTCATGTTTTTTTTGTTGGGTTTAACGCCACAGCAACACATTGTATAAGTCATATAACGGCGGTCAGTCAACCTACTCACTCACTCACTTATCATTGGAGAGATTTTAGATGTTACGACAAATTTTTCTACATCTGCGAAAAACCTGCGTGAGTATACATTTATTTTCAATCATATACCATTTCGCTTTATTGTTCCAAGTTGAATCAAACTTTTCTACTATCGATCAATTCGCTCCATAGTGCCCATTTCGCTTTATTGTTCCAAACTTCCAAGTATAGAATTGGACTGCTTCACCATTCACCATTTCGCTTTATTGTTCAAAGTATAGAATTGAACTTTCTACTATCTTTCATTTCGCTTTATTGTTCAAAGTATAAAATTTAACTATCTACTATTTTCCATTTCGCTTTATTGTTCAAAGTATAGAATTGAACTTTCTACTATTTTCCATTTTGCTTTATTGTTCAAAGTATAGAATTGAACTTTCTACTATTTTCCATTTCGATTTATTGTTCAAAGTATAGAATTGAACTTTCTACTAAAAAGAAAATAAGTTCTAGTCAAAGGAAGTTTGTTTTTATTCCTTTCTGTCAATTATTATATTCTGTCAACATACTTGTACTTGTACATGTTTGCCATATCAACCCGTGTTTACACGTTTGCCATATTTGCCCACGTGTAAGTGTTTACACGTTTGCCATATTTGCCCACGTGTAAGTGTTTACACGTTTGCCATATTTGCCCACGTGTAAGTGTTTACACGTTTGCAATATTTGCCCGTGTATAAGTGTTTACACGTTTGCCATATTTGCCCCGTGTATGAGTGTTTACACGTTTGCCAATGTATAAGTGTTTACACGTTTGCCATATTTGCCTGTGCATAAGTGTTTACACGTTTGCCATATTTGCCCGTGTATAAGTGTTTACACGTTTGCCATATTTGCCCGTGTTTAGCAAAGGAAATGAAAAATGTTAAAATACTATTTTCCATGCTTATACATCATTTCTATAAAAAATTCACAAAAACGACATTTTTTTTATTTTTGGAAATTTTCATTAACCCTTTAATAGTTATATAGTTTTTATTGGAATAACCACCCGCCAAGTTTTGCTATTATTTTTGGAACGATTCGATAAAAATCGTTCCAGTGGTATCATAACTGTAAAACCATTCTGACTCATACATATTCATTTTTTCATGCTCTAGTAACGTATTCTACAAAGACTAAGAGGCACAATTCAGGCGTAACCATCTAATTTACATGTTAACTACGCAAAATGCCCCTTGTTTACATACATTTGATAGCAGCAGAATTTTTAATTCATTCATGATAACTTTTTTATTTGTTGGCTGATTTTTATGATATTTATATTGATATGAAAGTTTTTAAAATTCATATTTCTAAAATTAAGGAGATTGCCAAATTGATTTAAACCTGTCTTTTGAACAATCTTCTTGCCGGCTTGAAGCACTAGGTTTTAACACTCGCTAATAAAAAACGATTCTGTTTTGACAAATAATTTTAGAATATTCAAAATATGAATTTCAAAACCTTTCTAATGATAAAAGATACTAAATTGTTTGATGAAAAATGACTTAGCAATTGCAATTTTAAAATTACAGTGTTTTTCATTTTATCTAGAACCGCTATCGTTTCTTGCCAACCATCAAATGGTTACCTGTATTTCTTATCAGCTACTTGTTACTATTTATAGACTTCATAACAATAACAATGAACTGGTCTATTGTTACATATAGGTCAACATAAACGTTACTAGTCGGAAAAAATAGTGCGCAACAAATTGAGTCGGTCCATTAACACGAAATCAGAAATCTATAAGTCAAAGGTCTATGCATTTAAAGAAATGTTTCAATAATTAAAAATACCAAAAAAGAAGCAAATTATCATTGATTTTTTTTTCTTTCTGTGTCCATTTATTGATGAATATGAAACATAACTATTTATACCCCTTGCAGAACAAAGTTGTAAATAAGGGTATACTTGATTCAACGTGTCTACATATCCATTGGGTTCTTGTCTGGACAATTTCTCCAAACCACTTTGTGATATGTGATTGACTTTAAACTTCACATATTGATAGTTGGCTGTCAGCTAAAGTTCAGATTAGGCAACATTAATGTCAGACAAAACTGTACAAGTGATTCAATGAAGCACTATACATGTGATTTGACAATGCAACAATCTATAAGCTTTTAGTAATATTATTTTGACAAGGCGGCATGCAAGGTGTATTTTAGACTTGCCAGTGGCAGTTACAGTTCAATCCTACAATATCATAACCTATAATTTGCTGAGATCACTCGCAAAAAAAATCGTTCCTGCAGTACTTTCAGTGCTTTGATTATAAATATGTTGCATTATTCTGCAAAATGTGTATAATGTGGTTGTGATTCGAATTTGGATCCCCCAAGAAAAAGTCCCCCCCCCCTAAAAAAAGATCCTGGATCCGCCCCTGACTGCGTCCTATTTTAGCCAAAAGTTGCACCGCGTTGACAGGACACACATGTATCTTGTCTCTTTATCATTTTAATGCACTTATTGACATGATCTTGACATGAACGTCTCAACTATTATCTGCAAGTGACCATTTATTTTTGTTCTTAGCGTATAAAATGCACGCGTCCTTTGACTTTTTAAATAGAATGCAAGTTTGTTGATATCCTTTAAAAGTCTGTGTTTTTTTTGTTTGTTTCGGAATAGAAAACGCACCAGGTTGCCCCACAACCTGCTATCGAATGACATTTCAAACATAAAGCAATATACAGTAAATAGGTCATACTAACTTTTTTAGCTTAATTTTGAAATACAAGTAAGTTCTTAAAACTAAATTAATCGCTTTAGAGTCCGCTTCCTGCCCCCCCCCGTACTGAGCAAGTAGGATAAAGATTCTTGCTCAAGAAAACAACAAGTTTGGTTATGTATGTGATTTACACCAACGCGGGACCAGCTATCCAATGACTACCAGTTTAACGTCACATAGGCGGATCCAGCGGGGGCGGGGGGGGGGTCAGGGGGTCCGGACCTCCCATGAAATTTCCAAAATGTATCTGTCCAGGGGTATATTTTTTAACTGTAAGCCATTTTTAAGTTACAAGAAGCAATTTTCTCTTGTAAGACTTTGTGTTTAACATAGATTTTACGGTTATATAGTTTTTATTATTAAAATTTTGCGTTATTCTGCAAACAATGTATTATGTGGCTATGGTTTGAAAGGTTGGACCCCTCCCCTTAAAAAACGTTTGGACCCCCAAGAAAAAATCCTGGATCCGCCCCTGCGTCGTAACCGCATGTTACCATCGCCATATCGACTTAAAATCCAAAACAAAAAAAGCCGAATATACAAATAACCAGAAAAGACAAAAACACAAACACTGTATAAAACATTTTTCTAGTCACGTGGGATAAATTTTAGGTGAACATTTTACCAGAATCATCGTTCGGTATTACGAGGAAAGTAAAAGGTAAATTGCATTTTATAGTCTGAGTTTCATGCTTACGCACGTTTACCGACTTTACAGCTATTACCCTTGGTCACTGGGATACTGGTATCTATCTATCTATCTCCCTGGGGAGTCTTTTCTCCGCTTAATATGTGCAGCCGACAAATTGGCGCAACGGAATTATACCACCCTCGCTGGTACCCATTTACACCTGGGTGGAGTGAAGCAATCGCACGTAAATTTCTTGCTCAAGGAAATTAGCAGTGCCCCAAGTGGGATTCGAACCCAGGACCTCTCGATCCCTAAGCACGTGTCCTACCACTGGACTACTGCTCCCACATGAGGACAACCAATGCAAGTCAAGGTCGGTATTTTGACTAAGTGCATCAAATCAACACGTTCTGTACCGTTTGACGCAGCAAAAATGTGGTTTAGTTTGAATGCCAAATGTCGATTGTTCACGATCTTTTGATAAAAACAAGCCGATAAAGCATCTTATCTGAAGCCTAAGGCCATGCCATACCGGAATTTTGTTAAGCGTCCGCGTAGGTTTTAGAGTCCTCAATCCAAAAAAAAAGATAAAAGATAAAGAAAAAATGTTGGTAAAATTTTCTTAAATAATATTGTTGTTTCGGGATTCGATAACTGATTTTTCTCAGGAAATACTGATAGTTCCTTGTTCCTGTGTATTTGAATAATAAAAATGTACATGTGTATGGTGTATATACTTTTTTATAGAATTACTTTAATCTTACATTAATGTCATAAACATTCATGTATTACCAAGTACTTATCTGCGTGAATACTAGCTAGAATGGACATGTGTTTTCATTTTCGGTTTGTGTGTTTTTGTGAATAGGTAACTAAGTTTGTCAAACTTGAGTTGACACTTAACAAAATCCCAATTTGGCATGACCTTATCTATTTTCACTGGAGATGGAGGCCATTATCTTTTTTTATCAATGTCATAACATTTAAATCAGATAAAACATAAAACAAAACATGTGGACAATTATTTTTCGGACATTTTTATTTTTCAACTTAATATCATTTATTGATGGAAGTTTTCCATGTTTGTGTAGCTACCAGCTACAAACACCAGTTTATAAGTCACGTGACACCAAGTCAACGGTGATTGGTTACATGTATGAGTTCGATTGCAAACCAACATATCCGATAGACGGCACAAATAACTTTGGTTTTACAACCGTTCAGTTCCAAGGACAGGTACAGTTTGTTTTTATAATCAAGGGAGATGATTCGTGTTTTTGTATATTTAACTATGATTCCAGAGCCGTTACGTTACGTTATTTATTGTCATTTTATACGTTTTTTGGAAGTAATGCATGATTTGTATTCTTTTACGTATGGATTTTCAATCTAAATCACAAAATCTATCATTGTTGAAAAGTATCGCGTGTAATGTACAACAGAAAAAAATATGACCAGTAAAGCGACATGTCATTCGTTTATCGAAGACACAAATAAAAACTTACACTAAACCAACCCAATATGGCTCCAACTTGTACTCCTAAAGTAGTTCTCAACCTCCGCCTAATTACGCATTTTCTTTCGCAATAAAAAATAGTTATGTGGTAAGTAGTAGTGATTTTCTTTCGTTGTTTACGTCTTATAAATATTGTTTCAATTAGGAACTTTAGTCAGTTATCTTTCCCGGATAAAATCTGAAGCAATCCAATTGGTAAGTGGGTCCTTACAATAGGAATCCTCGGATTTTATCATTGAATTCCTATGTAAGGATAACAAAATATTTCATCTTATATTTTTCTTGTTACTGAAGATATTAAAAGAAGTGATAAAATTTAGACAGTTCTTTACCTTAAAAATATTTAGCTTGGATTTCAAACAAATTAAATGATTTACAAAAAAAGTTATTATTTTTAAAGATTAATTTTGGCAAATTGACATTGAAAAGTAAGGGTAAAATCCGAGTAATCCAACTAAATGGACCTACCTATTTGAAGAGTATACAAGGGGAAATAACTGACTAAAGTCCCTTAATTTAATCTTTTAGATTGGTTACGTAACAGATGATCCAGGCTTCCTATCTATAGAATCATGTCCAGGGTTCCCTGCTGGCTCAGATCTGGGTGAGATATACATGTACGGTTGCATTCGGAACTACCTCGGCGATCTTCCACGCAGATAAACCTCGGATATCATAAGGTGAAAAAGTAGATCTATAGGAATTTGGTTTCTGTGGTAATATAGTCTGAACTACACAGAAATACGACATGTGTGACATTGTACTGATGAAAGGATGTGATAAAGCGTGTAACAATGTTATTATTGTATGTTGACATGAAAATTACAGTCGCCGGACCTCATAACCTGGTTGTATTCCTACTACGTCTGATTTCCGAAGTATATCTTCGTAGATGATCGCCGAGGTTATTCCGAATGTTACGGTTGATATTTTCACAGCAGTAAATCAAAGCGCTAAGAGCACTTAATTTGTTCGGGTTTGAAAATTCAAAGTAGATTAACTATTTTAACAACGTTTGTATACAATTCAGTGACCTCAGGTTTAAAGTTAAGACGACGGAAATATCTCTACTGAGACGCATCACGCATTGCGTATACATAACTCCACACAAGAAGTAGTCCGGATTTTAAATGGATGTTAATTATTGCGCCTGTCACAGCAGACGATCTGATTGAATTGCTTTTAACTCTATATAATAATGGACTACTTCTGGATTCGGTAAATTTCAAAATCGGCAATGGTCTGAATTATGGTAAATATATTTGTCGGACCTGAAGTTCCAAACAAATAAAAACGATGATTCCCTCAGTACTTTGATCCAGGGTGGGTTTCTAGTCACGATCAATCATCCCTTTCTATAAAACTTTAAATTAGACTTAAATGCTGATTTTGCTCGAATTTTTAGCCCTTTTAGAAATCTACATGTCATCAATGCAGTTAAGTTTCCACTATTATAACCATAAATATCGATGGTCTTAGAAGTTATCAGCTAAACAGTCCGATAAAGGATAAATTTTCTTTTCATATTAAGCATTTGTAACTTAAAATCGTCCAAAATCGTGCACTTTTGCAATAACAATGATGAACTTTATTGCGGAACTTTATTGTGATGGGGGCCAGTAATTCAACCAATTACTAGTTTTAACTAGAACTGCCACCAGTGGCGAAAATACCCCCGCAACGGCAACATTTCAAGATGACCACAAGTCAACATTGTTGAAGTCCAAAAGGGTAAATGTTGTAAGAAGCATAAAAACCATAAAAAACAGGATGCAAACATCAAATTGGAAATAAACAGCAAATTACAGCGTAATTTACTATGGATAAGAAAAAGCAAAATGAACAGTAGTTGTCATATTTCAAATGATTTTTACATGAAAATGAACACCATTTGGTCATTAGGAATGTAAAGTGGAACAACAGACAAAGAGTGATCACATTTAAACTTATCTTCCCAATATTATAAAATAATTCAAGATTGCCATTAGTTTGTCAATTTGAATTTGAATTTAAGAAAAAATACATATAAATGTCATCAGCAAGAATTTGTAAGCACCATCTTATTAAAATGGGCTCAGAAAAAAGATGTTTGCTTCACAAGATATTAGAAAGACATGTGTGCACAATTTTGAGAAATTTGAGTAAGAAACAGCATACTATACAGTAATTTAAATAAAAATTCAAGATGGCCACCAGTCAGCCATTTTGAATATAAAATGGTGAAGAAAAGTCTTACTTATCAACTGTTATAGTGAGACCTTGTATGCATTTTTTTCTCAAAATCCATATGGAAATAAGCATGCAATAGTGTTATAATATCAAATAAAAAAATACAGATGGCAGCCAGTCAGCCATTTTGAATTGGAATTGATATAAAGTGCATGTACACATCAACTGTAAGAATTGGAACTTGTGTGCAAAATTCTATTAAAATATGTTAAGAAATTAATGAGGGTCAAAAAGGGGTATTTTCGAATTTTCGTGCGTCAAAACCCGAGGTCTCGGGTCTAATTGAAGCCCTAATAGTGAGTCCTTGTACACAATTTCTTTTCAAAATTTGTATGTAAATAAGCATACAATACTGTAATTTAATTAAATCAAATTCAAAATGGCCACAAGTTGAATTTGAATTATCATAAACTGCATTCACTCATCAACTGTAAGAATGTGAACTTGTGTGCAAAACTCTATCAATATTGGTTGAGAAAAAAAAATTCTTGAGAAACATGCATACATGTACTATGCAGTTATTAAATTAAATTGAAAAAAATAAAAAAGATGCAATATCATATATAACACAATTAAATATTTTAAACAAGTGAGATATGTTTCCATAGTTACATGAGTTTTGTATACACCATTAAATCATGGTATATGACAGCTTCTATTCAAATACATTAAGAAATAAACATACTACAAATGTATTAATTTTTTGGGACAGACCACGCTTCCAACCAACCAACCAACAAACCAACCAACCAACCAACCAACCAACCAACCAACCAACCAACCAACCAACCAACCAACCAACCAACCAACCAACCACCAGGGTGATTCCAGTATACCCCCGAAAACTTTGTTTGCGGGGGTATAATTATTTTTATTAATAACTTTTATATTTAATAATTTTTATTGCAACTTTTTTCACATGTAGAGAATATAACTATAATTTGTTGACATTTCAAGAAAGAACTAATTCACTAAGCCTGCAAGATTTGACACTTTTACTCCATCGATTTTTAATGTTTTGTATGTAACTTTATGCATTATTTCAACAATTTTTAAGCTACATCAAAATTAACAACAACGAAACAAGTGCCATCAACGACGACACAATCACCAACAACGACATCAACGACGACACAAGCATCGACAACCGCGTCAACAACGACGATAACAGCACCAACAACGACGACGCAAGCATCAACAACGACGCAAGCACCAACCACAACATCAACGACGACGCAAGCACCAACAATCACGTCAACAACGACACCAGCACCAACAACGACACCAACGACGACACCAGCACCAACAAAGACACCAACGACGACACAAGCACCAACAACGACACAAGCACCATCAACGACGTCAACACCAGCACCAACAACGACGCAAGAACCAACTACGACGACACCAGCTGCAACAACGACATCGACGACGACGCAAACACCAACATCGACATCAATGACGACGCAAGCACCAACAACAACTCCTGGTAACTTTTATATAATCATTACTTGTATTTTTAAACATCAATGAAAACAGTCATATATAATACACATGAAGTACTAAAATTTCGAATAATTCGCGTAAAAATTATTACAATATTGCAAAATCTCGTGCATTAGCTTTACTTTTTTTATTATCTTACGCTTTTGTAATTAATTTGATGGTCGACTTCATTTGCCAGATTAAAATCTAATTTGAAGCAAAAATAAATTGTATGAAAGGTTACGTTCCAATTAACAATTTTAATTTTCAGCAACAACGCGAGAAACAAAAACAACAACACAACTATTTTTTGCAACAGCAACATCGCCATGGCAGAAACCGATTACGACACAAATATTATCAACAACGACGCAATTACCGACGACGACGCAAGCACCAACAACGACATCAACGACGACACAAGCACCAAAAACGACAAACCAAGCACCCACAACAACGTCGACGACTACGCAAGCACCAACAACGACGACACATGCACCAACAACGACGTCAACGACAACGCAAGCACCCACAACGACATCAACGACGACAAAAGCACCCACAACGACATCAACGACGACACAAGCACCAACAACGACGTCAACGACAACGCAAGCACCCACAACGACATCAACGACGACAAAAGCGCCAACAACGACATCAACAACGACACATGCACCAACAACGGCATCAACGACGACGCAAACATCAACAACGACGTCAACGCGAATTTCGACTCCGACATGTTAGTATCAATACTATATACTTTTATTGTATTTTTATGTCTTTAATCGATTTAGAAAGGGTTTATAATTGTCCATCCTGCCTCAATAAAAAATTATCTCAAACAAAATCATGTAAACAAAAATGTGGTTTTAAAACAGATTTATTACATTGCTTAACTAATCCTTCTCAAGAGCCGCGGTCGTGGTTAGCATGTCTGACTTCGAATCGGGAGATCGCGGGTTTGAGCCCGGTCGCGGTAGGTCATACGTACCCTATATATGACTTGTCGGCCTCGTGGTAGGGTGAGGTAGTACTGGTGATAGAAAAGTGTCCAGGAAACCTATAGTAGGAAGAGCTGGCCGTCGTATAAATAACCTTAATATGTGTTGAATACGACGTTAAGGCCACAACAAATTGATCTTTTGTTCGTCGGATTTCCCGCACCTAAAAATCCGAAAATGGAAAAAAAAATATTTTTATTTTTTTTTGCTCCCGCTCTTCAAAATTTTTAACGCATCAAGATTTTTTTGAAGTAAATTTTTTTGGCACTCAACCAAGAAGTTTTACGGAAAAAAATCAATAACTTTTGGTGTAAATATCAAAGCTTATCACCATGACATTGCTATATTTGTAACAAAACAGTAAAGTATTCACGTTTACATACGTTACTGTGATGATCGTGTCGATCCTTTGTTCCTTTGTTTTTCTAAATCCTAAATTATATTTAGTACACGTTTTAACCATGTATACTAAATTTATACGTAATAAATGCAATGCTTAAATTCCATAAACTTTAACTCTTGATACACACAGAATTTGAACAGTGACGTAGACAGAGCGGCTACATCAACACTACAAATATGATCTGGATGTGTGACGTCATATGTTCACTTTCTGTGTAAAAATAATTTACATTAGAGGTCGATTCATGTCTTATGAATTGAGGTAGGACAGGATAGAAGATTTCCTTTTCTAATTATGTTCATGCTGGGGAGATATACGAACAGACTGATTTAAAATGAAGTTGTATTTTGTATTATTTACCAAAAGGCTATACTTTCGACACCAAAACGTATAGTCCATTTAATTTTATAGGGGTGCTGATTCTATTTTTCCTTCAGAATTACTTAGGTATACTTAGCAGTTGTATGTTGTTTAGTCTGTAGCATAATTTGGTTATTTAATAATCTTCTTATTCTTCCTAATTAATAAGACTGTATTTATGCACTTAAAAGTTAACAGGTTTTGTTCATTATCATTTTATAGGGGTGCTGATTCTAAAATTCTCATTCAGGAATATATGAATATAATTATATATAATTTTTATGATTTTGAGCCCATCCTTTATTTACTGGAATAATATTAAGAATTTATTCATACACCAAAAGCTAACAGGTTCATCATTTTATAGGGGTGCAAGGCCTAAAATTTTCATTCAGGAGGATTTTAATTTGCTGAGTAGCTGTTTGTTGTTGATTCCATATCTTATTTATTTGGTTAATATAGGGATTTATTTTACATAAAAAGTCACCATGTTTGGTCCTTTATAATTTTAGCAGTGCTGGTTCTAAATTTTTACAATGATTTAGGAAGTTTTGAAGTTCAATATTGAATGAAATCATTATATTTTACAGTATGATAATATAGTACAGTTCATCTAAATGCAAATGGAACAAAATACAGGCATTTAATTTGTATGTATCATATTAAAAGCCTTTATTTTATGAATATTAACAACAAGTAATCTTTCTTACAACCAACTACAAGATAATCAGAGCTAAACTGACATTTCCTTGTGATTCAAGGTCAAGCTAATAAAACCCAAGGAAAAAAGACTAAATATGAAACCATAATGAAGGGAAAAATATCAAATACATGCAGTGCTTTTAAAATTATATCATGTAAGAAAAATAGAAAAAATCCATTGTAGTGCAGCATCAATCCATGT
Organism: Mactra quadrangularis; assembly: GCA_025267735.1. Classification (NCBI taxonomy): domain Eukaryota; kingdom Metazoa; phylum Mollusca; class Bivalvia; order Venerida; family Mactridae; genus Mactra; species Mactra quadrangularis. The sequence goes on from CM046310.1 coordinate 1,898,840, forward strand.
TTTATATTTAATAAGCATGTCTATATCCACAACTATAATTTAAGAGATTATTGTGGCTTATATGCACTTTGAAATAATACAGAATGCTATTTATTAAAGTTTTTTCTGCAAAAAGTCCATATTTTAAGTGCATTTTGACTTTATGTAAATGAATATTCATAAAAATAGAACTTTTTTTATTTTTCGCTTTTCGCTCGCTCCTCAAAATGCAAAATGTGGGAAAAAAGTATTTTTTTTTTTCGCTCGCTCGCTCCAATTTTTTTCGGACAAAATCCATAGAACATATGATCAATTTGTTGTGGCCTAAAAACCAATTAAAAAATCCTACTCAATCAATATCTAACTTGCATTCGGAACACATGCAAAATAGTTCTTGAAGAATAAATGCAAGGCTTTGTTAAATTTTGTTTCTGCGTTACATAGTATAGCCGAGAACCGTTGTCTCAACACGCACGTGACCAAAACGGTTGGTCAGTTTTTGTCCAGGTATATATAGAGGCGAGGTCGCCAAAGCGAATCATTCTACGAAGCGAACGCACTTGTACGGAAATTCAACTTTAAACAGTTACAACCATAGAAGACCACGTGGATTGAAGCATACTGGACAGAGTTAAATAGAAGATTGAGACTACATTTGTTGTAAATAAACAAGTTTTATTATCAGAGATAGGACACATATTGGATAAGATAAGTGGCTATATTTAAATTTTGCTAATTAATTTATTTTATTCTATCGTGCACTGCGCGCAAACGTTTATACGTTAAGCGCAAGCATGACCAATAAAATAATTATTGAAAACTGAATGCCAAACTTGAAGGTTTGTGTTTTCGAAGTCTTCTGAAACTGTTTATTCACGAATAGAGGAAGGAATATTCAAATGTTTTATTAAGATTTGTCAAGGTTACAGGATAATTATACATTGGATGCTTTATAGGGGTCATTCTGTATTATATTGTTTTCAGTTGATATCACCGTGTGTATTATATGCTGTGTAAACATCGATGTTATGTACTTAACTATGATGACAAAATGAGTCTGTTATTATAACGACTTGCAATAAATATTTGTAGACGTGGAACTTAAAACACGTTTACACATGCAAGACTCACATAATTTTAGATTTATACTTATTTAGTAAATGATAATTATGTCAAAATCAATAGGTGAATTCATACATTTTTATTTATTAGCTTGATGAAAAAAATGCAAGGATATGGTAATTTAAGAATGAATGTACGCGCACGTATGATTATTTTTGTGTGTAAATTGTATACATGATTTAAAAGAATTTTTTTCAATCAAAATAGATAACAATGCATATGGCGTCTTCTTCTGGGTCATGCGTGTTTTTGTACTTCAAACGATGACATTATTCACTGAATAGGCGAATGAGCTGACGCATGAACAGCATTTATAAAATGAGTGTCAAATAATTAAACTATAAAACTGAAAATAATAACACGGCCCGAAGTATTGGAATGTAATTAGGCTGGTAATGTTTATATGCGCATTGTTAACGTGGACGACCTGTAGTGAGTATATGTTAAGTCAGAAATTACACATGAACATAGTATTTACACAAGTTATGTTTATTAATTGTTATCCACCTAAAGAAGACGTATATTAATGTCGAAACGCGTTGTGGAATATTTAACGTTTTTAATGGGAGTTTGTCTTCCTTTTTCAAACACTATCAATGGGAGTTTGTCTTCCTTTTTCAAACACTATCAATGGGAGTTTGTCTTCCTTTTTCAAACACTATCACAAGTTATAAAACAATACGTTCGATGTTTATATATTTATAGTACATGTATACATGTATTTATAGGTTATATTAATATAGTAACATAGTGTAAATGTGCATAAAATTGATCATCATGTAGAGCTCTAAATATGGAGTCAACTGTGTTCAAAACATAAAGTGTATATTTATAATAGTATGTATGTGAAAGTATCTATGTGCTAGCTGGTTTGTGTATGAGTATGTATGTCAACATATTCATGCTATGGAAATACACTTTTTGTATCGTTTATTTGAAGCACACTTTATAATTTTGTAAATTTTAGTACGTTTGTGTATAGCTGTTATCCAATTTTCATATATAATGCTTTTAATATATTATTACAATAATTCATAATTCAAGGTCTTCATTTATTCTTATTATTCAGCTAATGACATCATAGTTCATGGCCTAATAAACCAGGTCCGTGTTGTAAACGGAAAGAAAGACGTACAGAGGACAGGGCAATATAAGATAAGTATTATAACTCATTAAAATTTTCTAGTAGACATTTAAACATGTGGAAATCATGTGCAGTAGATTATATTGCTTGTATAATTCAAAATGGATGTAAACTTCCATTTAAAACTGTTCCACCAGAGGCAAGTGTGAGGAACAATAAGTCAACTTGTGATAATGTACAATTTGTACATTCAGAGATTCAAAGTTTACTAAGTACAGTAGTTATTATACAATTTGATTGTAAGCCGCTAGTTGTCAACCCCTTAACTGTAGCCTGTAACAATAATAGGAAAGCCACGATTAGTTTTGGACTGTATACATGTAAATAAATTCTCATTTACATTTAATCATAGTTAAATTAGTCTATAAACGTTTAAACAGCTAAAGGTGATGCTAGTTTTTATTACGTATGTCCATTTTAAGGGTCATAAAGTAATTGTGTATTTAGATGACTGTATTCGAGGCCATTCAGATTATACGGAAACAATTAATTGTATTTTTATGTGCAAGAAGCATTGTTCAGTTTCTTTTTTTCTTAAAGGCTTATGTATGTATATATATAATGTGTGTTTATGTGTGTATATGTATATAAATATGTGTGTGTATCTGTATATATATATATATATGGGTGCTCATGGGTTCTATTGAGAAAAGTAACATGGTTAGAAAATCACAATGATTCAATTTTAAAACGTATTTTCACAAATGAGGAGAACATTGAATATTTAGAATTTCTCTATACTGGCCAATTTTAAATGCTTTGGCAGAACGTAAACTGACTTTATTGCATGTAAGACATTTATTTCGGTAGTCAGAGAGAGAGAGAGAGATATTATATCTTAACAAAATGTACTTAGAAACGTTGTTAAATTAAGAACTAGATACAAGTAAACTTGCATACTGACATGAGCGAGCTGAACATTCCTATTATGTTATCAGAAAAAGCTTGTACAGAGCTTAAATAATGTTGCAAAAGTTGCAGGACTAAGTTTGACGTAGAAAATTCGTTACAATGTCTTAGGTCATGTGATATTTCGCTTTATTGCGATAATCTTGCCGATAAATATGGTGGCTATTTGATAGACCACAGATCAATGGCAAATGTACCTGCGGAAGAGGGTTTAAATGAGCTCCAGAAAGTGAGCATCTCGTTTGACGAGATATATGGTAAATCTGATCGTAAACATTAGTGCACATAGAAATGAATGAGCTCCCGGAAGTGAGCATCTCGTTTGACGAGATATATGGTAAATCTGATTATAAACATCAGTGCATATAGAAATATTCAGAAATTAAACCCAGTAATGCGGTTTTTGGCTCTTGGAGTCAAAGTGAGATTCTGTTTATTTTCAACATGAAAAGAAATGAAAGCTGTTGGTATAATTCTTAAGACAAAAATAATTGTAATTAAATGTTGTTCAAAGTACAAATGTACATTCATATACATTGTAATATAAAAGTAAAATGTGTCTTATCTTGTGGCAGAACTAAATCAGCTTTGTAAAATATATCAGTTTTTATCCATGAAAGTTTGTAACCGTTATGACGTCCCTTTACAATTGGAGTTGATACAAAGATCTCAAAATGAATTAGCTGATCGATGTTAGGACAGTGATAATTGGTTTGTACCCAAACACTGTTCTTATTTTTTGGGCAATTTGCGGGGCACGTACACAATGGATTTTTTTTAGCGCACTACAATAGGTATGCAGTAGGTATTAACATATTGATCGATCATATCTGGACTATTGAGACTAATTTGATCGTTCCATCGCCTAAATTGATTTTGTGGAGCATTTACAAATTAAGGAAAGAGCAAGAAAGGTGACATAGCGGTTGAGCGTCGGAACGAGAAGCTAAGTCTTAGGTTCGAGCCTCATGAGGGTTGATACTTTAAGACAGGTACCTTGATAGTTCCAATAAATGGAAATCAGCTGAGTTTTGGCAATGTATTTATGATGGCAGCATACTTAGATCATATATTGTAGATAGAAGAGTGTTATCCAGATAAAGAAATTTATAAAAATAAAAAGGTATATTCGTAAACGATACTGATAAATATCCATTCAATATGTTTTGTGTAAGAATATATTTTAGAACAAATGTAAGAAATATTGATATACACGTGCTTTGTTTGTATCGCTTTATGTATGTGAATCATTATATTTTATCCTTTGTTCACAGATAATGACCAAGAATATTTATAAACAGAATGTCTGGTGAAAACATCTACACATGTATAGACAATATTTTTGATAGTGTTTATCATCAAATCCAGCAACATATACGACAGTAGTTTAATATTTTACCCAGTCGTGTGATTAAATGAGGAAAAGTAAACTAGTGTTATTACATCATCGTGTTATCAAAATGATGCATCCGATTCCTGGCTATACAGGCCCAACAGAGAACATTAAAGAGAAGAACTTGTTAAAAACTTTGAAGAGATTATTTTCTATACCTGTAATGGAAAGACATTTTTACATAAATACACTTTAACTACTAAGTAAAATGTATGAAAAAGAGATGACAATTATGAATACCAGGATTTTGGCTATGATTTTAGCATGCTATTTTGTTTGATGCTTACATTTTAATGAGTTAAGTAGTTTAAAATGGTCCTGACATTAAATTTTCTGACTATATTGTAATCATATTAGAAAAGTAGAACTGTAATTTAGGCATATATATATACACCAGGGATATTCATATCAACGATAGTTCATCTAATGCCTGTCTGTATTTTATGTAACAAAATATGTCTGACATGTATCTGTCGAATTCATTAGATAATTTTATATTGAATACAATTAAAAATATTCGACGTATATATACCCTGATTGAGACAAATAAACGGTTTCATCATACCAGGGCATATGAGCGTATATTTTCTAAATTGAATTTAGTTACTCCAAATTTAAAAATTAGGTACCGATTCTTTGAATTTCTCAATCCTCTATACTTTGTATTTTCTATAAACGCGTCTCGCTCACGCCCAAACAGTAGTGTTTGTCGTATTGTTTTTGGTAAGGATAGGTGTTGAGACATTTTGTTCTCTGCGTTACATAGCATAGCCGAGAACCGTTGTCTCAACACGCATGTGACCAAAACGGTTGGTCAGTTTTTGTCCGGGTATATATAGAGGCGGGGTCGCCAAAGCGAATAATTCTACGAAGCGAACGCACTTGTACGGAAATTCAATTTTTGACTAATAGTTGTACATTTATTGTACGCTTATTAATGATGTTTTGGGGGTTTTTTTCCTACTTTTTCGATTTACCATTCTTTATTCCATAGAAGACATTATCGTTCTTAGATTATGAATGTTTTGGCTTTATAATGCTTTAATACTTTACACCTGTATCAGTAATATTTTGTTTCCAATATAGTACATTTCCTAAAAATCTTTACTAGATTAGTAAATGTCAGGCAGTGGTAAGATACACTGTACTGTTTGCAGCCCTCGGTTTAGACTATATACGGAATTCAAATGTTTGGGTTTTCCTCCCCAATACAGACAGATCTTACGCCGTTACAATGAAAAACCGTACACGTACGAAGAAAGATATATTTGGTCTATAGTGCGTGCTATTCAGTAATAATGCAACTAACTTTCCAGTCTGTGCACGGACAGGAAGGTCTATATATTTGGATTCCGGATAATGTCTTTTTACAGGAAACTTTACAAGGAATATTGTGAATGAAATTATTCTTGAGTTAACCCTGACTGAGTTTTGGTTGTCTTCTACCTCCACTTCCTTTTAAAAAGGTTTGTGTTGGGGCAGCCGGCTCGCAGTATTTCTGACATTTACCTTATATATGTACGTCATTCAACGTTATGGTTATTTGTATATTTTGAAATTATAATTAAATCATTATGTAATACTTTTCTTATTGACTTACATACGTTTTTATGTATATATATTTATGAATATTAATTGTCAATGTAATAAGAAGATAAGTATTGTAAGTACATGTATATTTCTGTACAATAAACGCGTCTCGCTCACGCCCAAACAGTAGTGTTTGTCGTATTGTTTTTGGTAAGGATAGGTGTTGAGACAACATATTTCTGTGTTATAGTTTATATTTGACTAAACATTGTCCAGCGCTTTCATTTAACTGTCATGCAATTTAGGGCCTTTTTAAGACAACAATCAAATTTAGTGCCTTAAGACTGTACGAACCCTGTGTCATAATAATAGTTATTATTCTTGTATAATTTCAGTATGTCCTCAAGATTGGGTTCTTCTTGGTCAGAAGTGTTACATGTTCTTTTATAAACGTTTAAACCATTCCGATGCTAGTGTAAGTAAACTTATCACGGAGTATATCATCACCATGACTTAGTTACGGTGGCTGATATACGCCATGTTGAATTGTCGTCCCACGGAGCATACGAATATACGAAAGTACGACAGATTAAAAATTAACTGTTGGTCGTACCTTCGTCCCGCGTCGTGTTTCTGCCTGAGGATACGCAATGCGGAAACGTATTTATGCTATTTAAGGCCATGCCAAATTGGAATTTTGTTAAGTGTAAGCTCAAGTTTGACAAACCTAGGTATCTATTCAAAAAAAGACACAAATCGAAAACGAAAACACTTGTCCATTCTAGCCAGTATTCACACAAGTAAGTTCTTGGTAGTGCATGAATGTTTATGACATTAATGTGAGATTTAAGTTATTCTATAAAAAAGTATATACAACATACACATGTACATTTTCATTAATCAAATACACAGAAACAAGGAACTATCAGTGTTATTTGAAAAAAAAAATCAGTTATGGAATCCCGGAACAACATAATTATTTAAGAAAATTTCCCCAGGACTCGAAACATATGCGCACGCGGACGCGTAACAAAATTCCGGTATGGCATGGCCTGAATTACTCTTTACAGAAAGAATGTAACGACAGGGATTCTCATCTTGTCATCATACAAAGCAGAGATATTCAACACTTGATTGAAAATTATTTGAAAGCAGATGAGGACTTTCGTAAGTATATTTATTCATTCCGGTATTGAAGTAAGTAGGACATATAGCAAATCTATAAATCGCTTGGTGATTCTCTCGGTATCCTACTTTCGTATTCAACAATGTGTATGCCACATGTTTTAATTCGTTCAGTTGAATGTTATAAGTGGCAAATGTTATTAGTAAGTGATTTATTACGTTCCTAATACTGTTTGAAAGACTAAACTTAGTCATATACTTTTGGCACAGTCATTTGCCTGTATATCCTTCTTTTAAGCTATTTTAAATTTAGTTTAACTTTCAATTTCACAATAGTATATTATTCAGTACATTTTGTTCCCAGCTTGTCAATAATGTAACTTTTTATTAATTGTATTTAATTCTTTGTCTCTTTGACTTTTTTATCATAGAAATGCGTCTTCTTATGTCACTCATTAAAATATCTCAAGGACCACAACGGTAATAAGAGTTTACGCTTTTACTCTTTTTGTGTCATCCTTGATGTATAATGAATAAAGTGTTTATTATTGTAACTTGTATGCTTTTATTGTAACTTGTATGTTATTATGTGAGCCATGATGCAACATTGTCAATGTCATAAGAAATCTAACTATAATATAGAATACTCGTATAATGTATATATTATTAAGTTCCACTAAAAAGATCACCCTGATTATTGCAAAATCATTAGATTTTTGACATTATTTATTTTAGGCCGCCCGGCTAGATCATTTGGTAGCACGCAAGTCTACTGGTCGAGTGGTCGTGGGTTCGATTCCAGGGCGGGGCATACTTTCGTAGAGCTTGGTTATGAATTTATTTCTACGGCCATTCCCCCTCCTACCAATGATTCTTAATTATGTAGGGCACTTGTCAGTCACTGACGAAAGAGATTTAGCCTTTCCAGCAACAGTGAGTAGGTCGACTGACCGCCGTTATAATGACCTATACAATGTGTTGCTACGGCGTTAAACCCAACAAAAACTAGAACTGCCACCAGTGGCGAAAATACCCCCGCAACGGCAACATTTCAAGATGACCGCAAGTCAACATTGTTGAAGTCCAAAAGGGTAAATGTTGTAAGATGCATAAAAACTATAAAAAAAACAGGATGCAAACATCAAATTGGAAATAAACAGCAAATTACAGTGTAATTTACTATGGATAAGAAAAAGCAAAATGAACAGTAGTTGTCATATTTCAAATGAGTTTTACATGAAAATAAACACCATTTGGTCATTAAGATTGTAAAGTGGAACAACAGACAAAGAGTGATCACATTTAAACTTATCTTCCCAACATTATAAAAATTCAAGATTGCCATTAGTTTGTCAAATTGAATTTGAATTTAAGAAAAAATACATATAAATGTCATCAGCAAGAATTTGTAAGCACGATCTTATTAAAATGGGCTGAGAAAGAAGATGTTTGCTTCACAAGATATTAAAAAGACATGTGTGCACAATTTTGCGAAATTTGAGTAAGACACAGCATACTATACAGTAATTTAAATGAAAATTCAAGATGGCCACCAGTCGGCCATTTTGAATATAAAATTGTGAAGAAAAGTCTACTTATCAACTAGATTTGAGTTTGAATAATTTCAAAGTAACAGTGAGACCTTGTATGCAATTTTTTCTCAAAATCCATATGGAAATAAGCATGCAATACTGTTATAATATTAAATTAAAAAAATACAGATGGCAGCCAGTCCGCCATTTTGAATTGGAATTGATATAAAGTGCATGTACGATAACTGTAAGCATTTGAACTTGTGTGCAAAATTCTATCAAAATTGGTTAAGAAAAAAATATGAGAAATAAGCATACTTACAGTTATTAAATTAAATTTAAACAATATTGGTTGAGAGAAATAATTCTTGAGAAACATGCATACTATGCAGTTATTAAATTAAATTGAAAAAATAAAAAAGATGCAATATCATATATAACACAATTAAATATTTTAAACAAGTGGGATATGTTTCCCTAGTTACATGAGTTTTGTATACACCATTAAATCATGGTATATAACAGCTTCTATTCAAATACATTAAGAAATAAACATACTACAAATGTATTAATTTTTTGGGACAGACCACGCGACCAACCAACCAACCAACCAACAAACCAACCAACCAACCAACCAACCAACCAACCAACCACCAGGGTGATTCCAGTATACCCCCGAAAACTTTGTTTGCGGGGGTATAACTAACATAACAAACGATTAACGATATTTAAGTCGGAAATGATTAATTTGAGAATAAAATGGCTCGATATTAAGACCAGTCCGATGTTTAGACCATTGATTTAGCTGGTTCTAATACGGTAACTTCACTGAACTTTCACTGAACTACGTTATGGTCGCGGTCATATATATTTAGTCTTCGAATTAAGTTAGTGGACCATAGACCGAGTCCACTGAAATCGCCGTCGGTCCAGTGACTTTTACATTGTGAGTCGTCCGACAGTACACTAAATTGTAACAGCTATCATTTTCCATATAAAATAAAAAATATCGTTATTTGCTGTTACATGCATATTGTTTATTCAAGTTAAATATATGATATATAATGCCAAGTCATTAAAATAAACTGCCTATTATAGCATGTTGCTATTAATTTTTTGTCCAGTAAACTTTCTATTGGTCAAGTAAAATTTGCATTTTGCAGGACCAAAATTTGTCCAGTACTGATGGAAGTTTGTCGTAAAGACTGATTATTAATTGAATCTTTTTTTACAGAACATTTGATAAATAATACTGATCAATTCCCTTATACTGAAATATGGACGGCTGGAGTGGAGAGTAGCCATGGATGGATATGGAAAAATACACTAACTGGGTACTCGTACCCAATAAATTACAAATACACGGATGATCGTTTTCCAATTCATAGTAAGAAACATGTTTATTTTATTATCTGGTCTGAGCTATACGAGTAGCTAAGAGTGAGCTTTTATGATCGTTGAATGTCCGTCGTCCGTCCACATTTGTGTGTGAACACCCTAGTGAACACATTTTTGCCTCAATTATAATCAAACTTTGTGAGAATGCTTGTATAGTCAATTGTTTGGCAATTTACGCGGGAAAACAACGTCATATATGGTTTTATAATACTAGTAACGAACGCTAACGCGTATGACGTCATATATAGCTTGGCTTTACTTTGTATTTAAATTGCATTAGGCTCTATGTTTACAGTTAAAAGATCAGAGATACAAGTGTAAAGAGATCAATGATTACTGTCATTTTAGTTATTTTTCAATAATTTACTAATGCAATTCTGTCTAACATCTTTGCATACCGACATTTTGAAATTATAGGCTTTAGATTTTTTTTGCAAGCTAGTAGTCGATCACACGTCTATTTTTAAAAACCACGAGACAGTTACGAGATAAAAATTTGTGTGTGAGTCTCTGTTTAAAAATAGAAATATCAGTTTGTCATGTAGCTTTTAGCAGAGTGAGAAAGTGAACGAGTGAAACACTGAGTGATGCAAAGAAGAGTATAAACGTTATTGGTAACATAAATTTTATATAAATTAGGTCCAGGAGATTTACACGAGGATTGTTTAGGAATACAAAGTAGAAAAGAATATCTATGGCGAGATTATAGATGTGGTCGAAATTTCTTCTTCATTTGTCAGAGGCATACGTAAGTTGTTTATTCATTTGTAGTTTTACTGAGTTTAACACCGTAACAAAACAGTTATGGTCATTTATAGGGGCCACAGCGCTTTTGATACAGCTTTTCTGTACCCTTGACAAGAACTACTACTCATCTATCTTTTCGGCCGATAATTTCTCCATATACCTATTAATGGAGGATTAATTAGTCAAATTATCATCGAATTAAGTGGATATAACCACCCTGGAACTGAATTTGAACCCGTATTTTCTCCGAGAAACTCGAAATGAAATCTGCATGTGCTACTAACGGACCTTTTACATTCAAAATAAAGTATTTGGGACAAGAAAATTGTCAGGAATTTCATGATATTGTAATAACCAATGCGGTATTATATAGTTTAATAGTTTAGTTTACTTATTATTAAACTCCTAATTATAGTCCATTTTTTCTCAACTGTCAAAGTTTGAATAATTTCACGGTGAATGAGTACACACTATCTCAATATCACGAGTGTTAGACAAAGAGCACGAAGTCACCGTGAAATTATTCATGCTTTGACAGTTGAGAAAAAAAGAACTATATAAAATCTTTTTTCTCTAATAGCGGCCATTTTTCCTCACCAAATCCGACCAAAACAAACAAAGCAACAATCCCCATAACAACAACATCAACAACAACAACAGCAACAACATCAAATAAACCAACAAATATGACGTCACACCAAGGTACACCTCTCTAATACTTTTTAACATAACTAAACTTGTAATTTTTAATCTGACTTGCGCTTACATACTTGCATCTGCAGAGCGGCCCTCAACAGAACAAACAAAAAACAGGTTTTGTTATTTCCCTTTGGCGTAAGTCTAATTGAATTTTACTTCTGCAGAACAATGACCTCTAAACAGCAACATACTTTAGTCCCTCCGAGTGGGTGTTGTTCAAGAGAAGTTGTACTGTACTTTTTTGTTAAAAAGTGGTCAGTATAATTCTATGTCTAAAAGACAAAAAGTCCATCCATCCACCCGGCTAGCCCAGTTGGTAGCAAGCAAGTCTCCCATCCAAGACTCGTGGGTAAGATACCCGAGAGGGGCATACTTTCGTAGAGTTTGGTTATAAAAATAATTTCTACGGCCATTCTTCCTCCTTCTTACCACTGATTCTTAAACATGTAGGACAGCTGTCAGTAATTAACGAAAGTTTGGCCTAGTAACTGGTCAACAGCTAAATCCAGAGATTTAGCCTTTCCAGGAACAGTAAGAAAGATGACTGTGCACCATATGACATATACAATGTGTTGCTACGGCTGTAAACCCAACAAAAACCCTCTAAAACGTGAATGTCCAAGTGCTCTAATTACGGGGAATTTCCAAATTTAAAGTTAACTGAGGATTTTTTTCGAAAGTTTCTCTATATGAATACTCATGGCAATTTCAATTTAAACATAACCTCGAAAGTCCTTGGTCCAATAAGCAAGATGGTCTTTAGTAGGAGCAATGGTCCAGTGGTAGGACGCGAGCTTAGGGATCGAGGTCCTGCTAATTTCCTTGAGCAAGAAATTAACCTAAAATAGTTCCACTCCACCCAGGTGTAAATGGGTACTGTGAGGGATCGCCTAGCTGAGGGTGATTTCAATGATCAGGAGTTATCGTACAAGATTGTTAAGTCGGCTGAACATGTATATGGAAGCAGTCTTTAAACCGCACTTTAACTTTAAACCGCACTTTTATAACGATTTTTTCCTGTAGGGCTATTTTCAAAATCTGAAAAATATATTTTTAGGTTATTGTCAACATGGATGGATAAGATATAACACGTCTTGTTACATCATCTATATAAACATCAAAAAAAATTATTCAGAAGCTGAGGTTGGTTTTTTACTGAGTAGAGTTGTCTAGAATGCGTTCTAATAATTCGTTTTTTTTCCAAACAGTCCAAAAATAATAACTTTAAGCCCGTCCGGCTACCTCAGTCGGTAGCGCACAAGTCTACTGATCGAGAGGTCGTAGGTTCGATTCCCGTGCGGGGCATACATTCGCAGAGCATGGTCTTGAAATAATTTTTACAGCCATGTTCTCTCCTAACACTGATTCTAAATTATGTAGCGCAGTAGTCAGTCACTTGCCTAGTAGTTGGTTAACAGCTAAATCCAGAGATTTAGTCTTTCCAGAAACAGTGAGTATGTGGACCGACGGTGACCGCCGTGATATTACCTATACAATGTGTTACAACGGCGTTAAACCCCAAACAAACAAACAAGTCCGTTTTTCCAAACAGTCGAAATTTTAATAATTTCAAGGTGACTGAATATCTAACAAAGATTTTACAGCCAAAGGTTGATTCAATGCTTGATTCAATTGTCACACCGGGGCGAGCCGATTGGTGATCGGTTAACGCCGGTTCGTAAGCCGCTCTAGCAAATCAAGTCGGCCCAATGGTTTACCTTGTAGCCATTGTCAGTCATACAAATTATGTCAAGTGCTCGCCGCTCAAACGTAACTGGCGTATTCGGCGTACACCGGCTAGTCTAGAGATTCCGGCTCAATCTCGAAACAATTTAAGTGATTTGCCGCAATGCCCGCTTAGGAATCGGCGTGCGCCGGTTTGAGCCGGCCTGGCATATCAAGTCGGTCCTTGATTTACAATATTCGGAACAATCTCGGCGATCATCTACGAAATCAGTCGTAGTAGAAATACAACCAGGTTATAAGGTCCTGTGATTAACTCCCTGGCAATGAGTTCTATTATTGTTTATTCATGAACGTGTAAATTCAATTTAACTAACAATTTGCATGCTATTGAACAAATTAGCTACAAAGGAGTGTGTACATATACATTTAGTTACGGCCATCATTTTCATGTAAAACGTATTTCTGTGTAGTTAAGACTATACTTCCACTGAAACTAAATTCCATCATTTCTTGCAGGAAACATGTAAAAGCCAAAATGGACACTTGCCATTTATAGAATCTGAAAGTGAACAGAATGCCATAGCAGGCTTTCTAAATGTCTACAATGAGTATAGTAAGTTGTTCAGTTTGTTAACATTTTCTTTGAACATTTACATTTCTTCTAATATTTACTACTACCGTTTAACCTGACCTGCTTTCCCTTTTGAATAATTTCTTGTCCTTTCCATATGAGAGTAATAGCAGTATTTCAAGCACTTGAGAAAAAAGACTTAAGCTGAATTTTCAATAAAACAAGTAAATCTGTGAGCTAATGCTCACTAGTGATACCCCCGCAAAAATCTAAAATTATGCGACAAACAGGAAGTAGATGAGCAAGGAGCATGAAATCGCTTTACACCACATGGGACTATGGGATGAAGCAATATGCAAAGTATTAGGCTGCTGCATGTTATAGTTGCTGAGAAAACTGCGACGGAAATTTTGTAACGGACGGACGGACGGACAAGGGTAAAACAGTATACCCCCCTCTTCTTCGAATCGGGGTATAATTACGATCTCCCTGCATTTGTTTCCTATGTTGTTGTTTTTTTTACGATTTTTGAGCCCCAAATGCTTAATATAAGAAGAAAATGTTCACATACTAGGACCATTGAGTTACAATGTATTAAGAAGTCAATTTTGAAGATGCGATAGAAGATGAAGGAACTTTACAATAGACAATTTGGAACAATAACAACGCGGTGCTGGCTATCCTACGATTACTTGTCCAACGTTGTAGTCACTAAGCCACGCTCGTTCCTTAGATAAGATAGTGTTTTGGGGGTTTAACGCCGTGTCAACACAATTTAGGTCATTTTACGGCGTCCAGCGCACTTAGCCTAGCTTTCCTGGACCCTTGTCTATAATCAGTACTCACCTACCCTTCCACAAGGCCGGAAACTTTTCCATATATCTAATTAATGGAAGAAAATTGATATTATTGTTAACTTTTTATGGAAGGGTATAACCTCCCCGAGTGGTATTCGAACCCGTACTCGCTTGGCGACACGAGTCTCCAAACCCCGGCGGGTTACCAACTGCGCCACCGACCCGGGTTTTAGATAAGATAGATAGATAAGTATAACTTTCAGGAAAACACCATAGCGTTTCTTATCACTCAGCAGCGTGGATTGGTGGAGCTAGATCACATACAAGTAGTCCTTGGAAATGGCGAAATAACAACATCATTAATTATTTTAATTGGGAACCTGGACATGATCATCGGGGTAAGTTATTCTTTAAACATTAAATAGTTCCCCTCATTCATCTTTTTGTTAACATCGTCTTTTAGAGTTTGAGTTTGATTGATTGATTTATTTGGGTTTAACGGTGCATCAACACAGAAAGTTTATAACGCGCAAATTAAAGTTTAAAATGGTGCAAGCAAACAAATCAGGATTTATTAATTTATTTCATGGAGTTGACGCCGTGTCAACACAATTTAGGTCATTTTACGACGTCCAGCGCACCTAACCTAGCTTTCCTGGACCATTGTCTATAACCATTACTCACCTACCCTTCCACAAGGCCGGAAACTTTTCCATATTATCTAATCAATGGAGGAAAATCGACATTATTGTCAAATTTTCATGGAAGGGTATAACCTCCCCGGGTGGCATTCGAACCCGCACCCCCTCGGGCATGAGATTCCAAATCCCGGCGCGCTACCAACTGCGTTATCGACCCGGGTTAACATATCAGGAACAGCTATAGTAAACAATGCACAAACCTACCACATAGCCAAAAGCAAAGCGGGGGATATTGTTTTATATTTTTAAATGTAACTAGATGGGAGCCCGTGCAAGCACGGGCTTTAGGTAATGACAATAAAGGGAAATAACCGCTGCGGGAAGTTTGGTCTATTTTTAGTTTTATCTAGAACTATTTTTAGACACAAAAAATCCCACTTTTTTTGTTGATTTTTGGCAGTTTTTGCAAATATCAAGAGGCTTTGTCAAAAAAGAATTGTCAACTTGATATGCTGGTATATAGGTGCTCCAGCGACAAACAAAAGATTTATTCAAAGCTGCCCAGTTTCTTCCACAAAACAGGAAACTCGCAAATTTAATAGTATAGATAAGCGGGACGCCACAAACAAATAAAGAAAAAAAGAGGTCTCCGCCTTCAAACGAACTGTGGCAAAAAAATGGAACTGGGAGTTCAAACCAGGGTTTAAGGTACATCAAACCGGTTAACCTACACTTACCCCAAAAGTTGAAGAATTAAACAATTAAATATTGTTTTGGTTGTAAAATGTTAATGCCTTATACATGCATACATTTAGTTAATACCGTCATATTTTAGTTTGATCGTAAAAAAAGTTAATACAACTTAGGCCATGCCTTACCGAAATTTTGTTAAGCGTCGGCGTGCGCGTAGGTTTTAGAGTCCTCAATCCAAAAAAAAATGTTGGTGAAATTTTCTCAAATAATTCTGTTGTTGATTTTCTCAGGAAATACTGAAAGTTCCTGGTTTCTGTGCACTTGATTAATGAAAATGTACACGTGTATTTAGTACATACTTTTTATAGAATTACTTTAATCTCACATTAATGTCATAAACATTCATGTACTACCAAGTACTTAATTGTGTGAATACTAGCTAGAATGGACATGTGTTTTTGTTTTCGGTTTGCGTGTTTTTGTGAATAGGTACCTAGATTTGTCAAACTTGAGTTGACGCTTAACAAAATTCCAGTTTGGTATGGCCTTACAGTCATCACTCTCTAGTCCACTTCCTGGTTCCTCAGTACTACAGTTTGCTAATAGCATGATTTGTTTACACAAGCACATAAAAAGAAAGTCTTTGGATGTGATGTGTATTACCATTAACTTAAGTGCTGGTAATCTAATGATTAAAGGAGTGTTTTGGATGTGATATATATTATATTAACTAACAGTTGGTAATCGAATGATTAAAGAAATGTTTTGGATGAGATATGTATTACTATAAAGTTACAGCTGGTAATCCAATGATTTAAAGGAAAGTTTTGGATGGGATATATATTACTATTAACTAAGAGCTGGTAATCCAATGATTTAAAGGAAAGTTTTGGATGTGAAATATATTACTATTAATGAAAGCTGGTAATCCAATGATTCAAGAAATGTTTTGGATGTGAAATATATTACTATTAATGAAAGCTGGTAATCCAATGATTCAAGAAATGTTTTGGATGTGAAATATATTACTATAAACGTAGAGCTGGTAATCCAATGATTCAAGAAAGGTTTTTGGTGTAATATATATTACTACATGTATAAACTTAGAGCTGGTAATCCAATGAAGTTTTTGGATGTGATATGTATTACCATAAACTTAGAGCTGGTAATCTAATGATTAAAGGAGTGTTTTGGATGTGATATATATTATATTAACTTACAGTTGGTAATCCAATGATTTAAGGAATGTTTTGGATGTGATATATATTACTATAAGCTGGTAATCCAATGATATAAGGAATGTTTTGGATGTGATATATATTACTATTAATTTAGAGCTGGTAATTGAATGATTTAAAAAATGTTTTTGAATGTGATATATATTACTATAAGCTGGTAATCCAATGATATAAGGAATGTTTTGGATGTGATATATATTACTATTAATTTAGAGCTGGTAATTGAATGATTTAAAAAATGTTTTTGAATGTGATATATATTACTATAAGCTGGTAATCCAATGATATAAGGAATGTTTTGGATGTGATATATATTACTATTAATTTAGAGCTGGTAATTGAATGATTTAAAAAATGTTTTTGAATGTGATAAATATTACTATAAGCTGGTAATCCAATGATATAAGGAATGTTTTGGATGTGATATATATTACTATTAATTTAGAGCTGGTAATCGAATGATTTAAAAAATGTTTTTGAATGTGATATATATTACTATTAGCTGGTAATCCAATGATTTAAGAAATGTTTTGGATGTGATATATATTACTATTAACGTAGAGCCGGTAATCCAATGATATAAGGAATGTTTTGGATGTGATATATATTACTATTTAGTTAGAGCTGGTAATCCAATGATTTAAGAAATGTTTTGGATGTGATATATATTACTATTAACGCAGAGCTGGTAATCCAATGATATAAGGAATGTTTTGGATGTGATATATATTACTATTTAGTTAGAGCTGGTAATCCAATGATTTAAGAAATGTTTTGGATGTGATATATATTACTATTTAGTTAGAGCTGGTAATCCAATGATTTAAGAAATGTTTTGGATGTGATATATATTACTATTTAGTTAGAGCTGGTAATCCAATGATTTAAGAAATGTTTTGGATGTGATATATATTACTATTTAGTTAGAGCTGGTAATCCAATGATTTAAGAAATGTTTCGGATGTGATATATATTACTATTAACGCAGAGCTGGTAATCCAATGATATAAGGAATGTTTTGGATGTGATATATATTACTATTAACGTAGAGCTGGTAATCCAATGATAAAAAGAAGGTTTTGGATGTGATATGGATTACCATAAACTTAGAGCTGGTAATCCAATGATAAAAGGAAGGTTTTGAATGTGATATGGATTACTATTTACTTAGAGCTGGTAATCAAATGATTTATGGACTGTTTTGGATGTGATATGTATTACTTTAAACTTAGAGCTGGTAATCCAATGAATTAAGGAATCTTTTGGATGTGATTTATATTTCTATAAACTTACAGCTTGTAATTGTGTATAAGAATGACATTTTTCTCTTTTATAGATGGCGCCACTTGTATAGGCATGGTTGGAATATATGATTCAAAATGGAGGGATTACAATTGTGGTATGAAACTGTTCTTTGTCTGTGAACGTGCAGTGTAAGTTTGTCGCCTCTTTCTGATTTTTAAATTCTGATTTTATTTCTTCATAGTTCTGCACGACTAAGGCACATACATGTATGCGTTTCATCAGCCATAGTGCAGCAATGTTGATGTCAATCTATTAATTACCTTGTTTATTTTGTTTGTTTTGTTGCGTTAAACGAGGTGTCAACACAATTAAGGTCATTTTAAGGCAGCCAGCACACCTAACCTAGCTTTCCTGGACCCTTGTCTATAACTAGTACTCACTTACCCTTTCACAAGGTCGGAAACTTCTACATTTATAATATCAATGGAGGAAAATTGACATTATTGCCTAATTTTGATGGAATTGTTTTACCTCTCCTGATGGGATTCGATTCGTACCCCCTTCCAGACACAAAATTCCAAGTCCCAGGGCGCTACTAACTGCCCTATCGCGCCGGGTTTTTAATTTAAGTAACAATGTCATGACACATGGCTTACATACTTTCGTGGAGCTTGGTTAGAAATTATTTCTACGGCCATTCTCCCTCCTACCAATGATTTTTAATTATGTAGGGCAGTTGTCAGTTACCGACGAAGTATGCGCTTAGTAGTTGATTTACAGCTAAATCAGAAGATTTAGCCTTTCCAAGAGGAGTGAGTAGGTTGACTGACAGCCGTTATATGACCTTTACAATGTGTTGCTACGGCGTTAAACCCAACAAAAACAAAACAATTTGTCATATTCATAAAGTATTCATTTTGTCAATTTCTTGAAATATGTATAATTTTAATATTAAAATTGTAACTGTAACTTTTCTGTGACATGATTCATTTCTTTTGAAGGATGCAAAACATGGGCGAACGACTCATCGGGTAAAACAATAACTGCTTGAATCTAGTGCGTTTTTCTTCACTTGAATGCTGTGTATTACAACAGTCAAAGAACAGTGGATAAAGATATTAATTTGTTACTTGTTGTTGAGACTTATGTTTTACTTTATTTATTTCAAATCTCGATCAAACTTAGCCCGAAATCACAAAATAAATCCAATTGTTTTCTGTACACACACAATTCATTGTTGCTGTTAAAAATTTGTTTGTATCACAGGGAATATCCATAAACTTGAATAACTGATGATTTTAAGTATGTACAATTCAAGCGCTGTACACTTATGGTTTATTGTGTAATAAACTTAACTCCAAACTCAAGATGGTGGGTTTTCCACCTGAAAACTTTCTTTGTCCGTTCTTTGTGCAGAACAAAATTTGAAACACAAATGTGATTCCACATAACAATAAGATTTAATCAGTGTTGCATACTTTTTAGCAATAATATGTAAAAAAAACGTTCTGCACAGATGCACCGAGTACAAACGAACTTTATTCAGCTGGAAAAACAACATTAATTCAAGTTTCGAATAAGAACTATTTTAAAGTTTGTTTGTACAACAGGGAAAACCCAAGAATTCCATTTTTGATGATAAAGTCTATTCAAGTCAAGCATTAAGCTTTGGTTTCTAATACAGAAGTGACATACCAGTAAAACAGTACACACGACGTCTGGTCTCACATAAACATGTCATCATAACCAGGGGGTCTCATATGATCTGGGTCTGGTCTGAAATAAGAAATATAGCATTTCAGAAGCCCTTATGGGTCAGCGTAAAAATTAATCCAACTTCAAGTAAATAAAGAAAGATGTACAGTAGTTTTGTCCTGACCCATTTATACAATTTTTTATATGTTTATACAAATTATTTTAGTTCTTGCAACCTAGATTAATCACATTCGAGTCCGCTCCCTGGTTCCGCTAGTATGATAAAGTTTCTAACTCAAGGAAACAACAGGGCAGCTTATGAATGGGGTTCGAACCAACACGGAGCTGGCTATCCAATGATTACCAGTCCAACTTGGTAACCGATCTCCTACACCCGCTCCAGTATTTCAATAGGTCACCATCAGTGCAAAAACTAGTCACACTCAAAGTAAATAAAGAAATATGTATGTTTTGCATTTACCCATCGTTCTCAGTACATTTATTTTAAGAATCTATTGATTTTAGAAAATAACTCTAGTGAATGTTACAAAAGTTTTTGAGAAAAATTTATTGCAATAATGACCGAATTTATGACTTAAGGTGACGTAAATAAGGGCTGAAAAAAATGACAGAGCAGCGGAAAAGTGCATTATTTTGTGAAACAGTCAGTGAGCATAATTTACATCAAAATAATCTAGAAACACATTTTTTCCTGACCATTATGTTAATTTTATTGGTACTGGTACAAAATTTCATGAGAATATCTTTATTTAAACTTGTAATACTTTAATCCGTATGAGCAGAAAAATAGCCACGACAGTAAAATTTGATGTAAATCTATGTGGTTACAAATCCCTGTTATATAAAATCCCAGAGAAAACTTAAGGTCATGACTGATGTACTATAAGAAATAAACTTATACATGTAAAATTATACATACCCTGGACGTTGACCTGGATGTGTTCCTGGTGGTCCAAATGGATCAAATCTGGCGCCAGGTGGAACTGCACCACTATAAGAGAAAATGTGAGCATACATATCAAAGGCTTACTGGCAAACGGTAGTAAGAAAAGAGTAACAAACGTTTTGCACTAAACCTGAGATATTAAAGTATAATGTCTGCTCTTTTATTTTACTTTTTATTTATTGTAGTTAATTCTTTGTCTCTTTGACTTTTTTCATAAAATAGCGTCTTCCTGTGTCACTTATTACTATATCTCAAGGACCACAACAGAAATAAGAGTTTATGCTTTTACTCTTTTTTGTGTCATCCTTGATGTATAATGTTGTTTGATATGGCTATTTGGTAATTCATTTACGTTGTTTATGATTGTAACTTGTATGTTATTATGTGTGCCATGTTGTAACATTGTATATCAAATAAATCTTTCAACTCTTGAACTTTATAACATTTTAAACTTCATTAATAAAGTATATACAATGCAACATCTCTTCAACAACACCCACTAGGAGGAGCTGAAAAGTGTTGCTGATTAAAGGTTGTTGCCCTGCAGAGGTTAAATTCAATTAAAAGCTTGCCTAAGGGAAATATCAAAAGCTGTTTTTGTGTAGAGGATTTGTTCTGTAGAGGACTGTTCTGCAAAAGTTATATTGTATAAAATAAAATAGAAAAGTTTAAAACCCAAACAGTTTGTTTGTTTGTTTGGGTTTAACGGCCCACCAACACAAAAAGGTCATATCGCGCGGAAAAAACCCAAAACAGGTTTCATGTATATTTAAAACATTATTTGTATGGCACTGACTTTACATTTTATATATTTGTACCAAGTTTGATGGAAATCGCAATATAGAAATCATTAATTTTCATTATCTATGTAAAAATATGTAAAAAGATCGATGGAAATGTTCAGTTCTCCACTAAATTTTAGGTAAAACACCTTGTGATTGGTCAACCTGAAAGGTAAGGTTAGTTGAACCAACAGGTGCGAAACACGATTTTCCCTTTTATTCATATTGAGTTTAAAAAGAAAATTGTGGGTGGCCCCTGTGGGCAGATCAATTGTAGACAGACTTTATCTGAGTGTCTTGGTGTTTGCCTACAAACTAATGAAACCCCTGAAATATAAGAGTACTTACGGGGGCAATCTTGATGGTAAACCAGCACTAGGGTCCATACCAAACCTTGGACCCCTACCTCCTCTCATAGGGTCATACAACATCCCACCTCCCATTCCACCATGTAAAGGGTCAAGGTCACCCCGCCCGATAGCAAACGGGTCATCTGGGTCATTCCTAAAGGTCAAAAGAAAAGAAAATATATGCACCATTCATTATTATTATACATTATTCATACATTATGTATGTTTTAAAATGAAATAAATCAGTATATTGGGGATCAAAAGTTCAGAATGGAAAATACGTAAACTGAGTCATTCTAAGAGGTCAAAAGAAAAGCAGACAGGTTATATCATATTTTGAGGTATGCAAGCTAATTTGACCGTGCTGTTATTCACAGGCTATGTTGGACGGCTCTTTTCAAATTTCGTGACTTAGAGGATGTAAACAAGTAACTAAACATAATTATTGCCTCATTCATGATTATTATAATCAAGAAAGGTCACCTAAACATGACCCTTATAACAAAATAGCCAGTTCTTAAATTAGCAAGTAGGCAAGCAGAGAATTTTAGATCGGGTTTTAATCAGATTGAAAAGAGAATATATGATAAATTTAATATGTTAACAACAAGTTACCATTCAGGAGTTGGTCTAGGTCGTCTACTTCCTGTGTTAGGAACTCTCAATGGATCATTGTCTCTCTCACTGTCTTCTCTAATATTTCTTGATTTAGATGTGCCAGCTTCAGGACTTGATGGAGACATTTCATCTAAAATCTCCTTCTTAAAACTTTTACATAATTCTGTTACATTTTTAACAGCCCTGAAATGATGACATATACTTGTAGTTTCGGGGCATTTACAAAGTAAACAAGAGCTCCGCTGAGCAGGTATAGGAATATGATCTGTATGGGAATCTGATTCATTAGACATCACATCTGCCTGTCAGACAAATGTTTTTAGTGGTATGTAACCATTAGCTCCTGTGAAGTAGTTTTTCATCCAAGATGACCCATGTTCGAACTCATCCAAGCAATTACCTAGACGAGCATCCTGACCAAGTTTGATGACAAATGAGTAAAAATTGTGACACCTAGAGCGTTCACAGGGTTTTTCCATAGTTGGGTCAACTAATAACAATAGCTACAAGAATTTAAGGCAAGTAATGAAGGAGGAGTTGTCTGCACAAGAAGAAGTTTATAGAATATAGAAAAGGGAAATAATCCAAAAGAAAATGATGAAATTTGAATGATGTACCCTTTTTATGTATGTATGAAAGGGAAATAATACAAAAGTAAATGATGAAATTTGAATTATGTCCCCTTTAAGCACATCTGTTATTATCTATATCAATAAATGTATATGATCAATATCAGTATCTATGGACAGACATAGGGGTGGACAACCAGCACCATTACATAATACAACCGTTTTTTAAAATAGGTGTAAAATAGAAATGGTGATAATTAAATTTTTGCCTCAATGAAAAGTTTGAAACAGGTTAACCTCTAGACAAAGTAAAGGGTCCCTTTTAGTTAGTAGATCACAGGCATCACATACAGGCTAAATCTATACAGCAACAAACTGTTTTAACACCATTATTGTTGCATAAAAACTGACTGCCAGTGATCGCAATATATCTAACTTTTGTTTGCTATTTTTAACATTAGTACACATGAAACCAATTTTCTTAAAACCATAGCTTCAAGCACCTGACTAAATACCTAAAATACTATAACTTGAATAACTTCTGACCTGTTCATAGGCACTTTGACTTGTATCAAATAAGGTACTTGTATTAAAAACAGAATGAATCAAATTGAAAACCAGCCTTAGCCTGTCTCAAGCCCTGATGAGAAATGGTGAGGGAGCCTCACAGCAGAAGATGCTTTCGTAAAAAGAACAGCCCAGTGGATGAAGAGACTTCTCACAATTGTCTACTCCTAACAACTTAACTAGCCAGGATCTGCACATAATGCATTCATATGGAGCAGTTGGACCCTTGTAAAAAACTAAACCTTTATAACAAACACAAACAAAATTGGAAAGAAAACAAAAGCAAACACAACAAAATTACTTTTTATAAGACGAATAATCCTCAGTAGCAAAGTCTGTTATTCTTATATTCATAGTCGCTACTTTGTCAGCATGATCATTTTCCTGTAATTGGAGGGAAATAAAATTGTAACAATGTGATTTTTTATTCATTAACTAAACGTCACTCTAATAAGAATACAAAAATGTTTAGTTTAAACTTTTTTTTGACATTATACATTTTATATATAGGTCATATACGAAGAACATACAATCAAAGTGTCAAAGGGGTCAGCCCACAAGCTCCTACAACTTAGTTACCAAAACTCGCTGCAGCGGTTATGTCCCTTTATTGAATCAATAACCACTGCCACAACAAGTAAATTTGTCCCTCAGACAGCGGAATATTTTTTTCATCTTTTCTTTTACACTTCAATATTACCTACAAATTGTGTCTTCTTATAGTAAATTTTGCTGTTCAAAGTCCATAAAGATAAAAATAATAGTTTTAATTGTTAAGTAGCAAAACATGATGTAAGTGCTGCGAGGAGTTTGGGCGTTTTCATGGTGGTCACCATTTTTTGTCACATGGTATAACTAGCATCACATGATTTGTGTGTTGGCAGTGGTTAAGTAGCAAAGCATAGCGAAACACTGTGAAGAGTTTGCTTAGTTACAGGCAAATATGATCCTCAGGAAAGATATGTACAGGCCTACACTCAAACTTCACAGTGACCTTATTAATTAAAGCCTGGCTTCAACTAAGGGGACTAGCTCTCTCTAGAATAAGAGTAACTTACCTTTTGGTTTTAATGAATAAAATAATTCATTTCTATCTTTAATCAAAGGGAGTTAACTTCTTCTAGAATAAAGCCCAGTTAGTTCCCTTTACTTTTAAATCAATAATCAATGAACTTAAGGGAGTTAACTCTTTGATTCTTAAACAATATTGATTAACTTGCCTTTTGTCTAATTATTAAATTAAATCATCTCTTTTTGAAACTGAGGGACTCAACTCTTTCTTAAATAATGCCGAGTTAGTCCCCTTTAGCAAAAAAAATAATATAATTATCAATATCTAATGAATCCTACCCAGAAATGCACTAACAACATGCCATCAACTGTGATAACTTTAAATACGTATGTTTTCTTTGTAGCAGTGTTTACATATCGTAGAATAAACAAGTCTGGTGAAATATTCCAACCTTCTGGTAACATCTCACTCTCTTCAATGGCGCCATTATTCTACAAAACAATCCAACCAAATTATTTAAGTATCATATATAAATAAATATTATTTTTACTTACATGATTTAAAATATGATTTGGAGGGGGTAGTTGACAGTAAAAGCAAGTATATGTATTTAACTATCCATTCCTAGGTATACATTATTAATTCAAGCAAAGAAAATATGTGTAACAGGGTCTAAAGCAGATGTACATAGAACAAATTGCAATAATGTATTTCCAAAATACCATATTGATATTAGGCTAATCAATACTGATCCTTGGACTAACTGCAGTGCAAGGGAGTTGTGCCCCCTCCCTGCTCGGGCTCTCCATAAAACTATCTGCAGTAATCTTAGTCCTATATATAAGACCCTCCGTAACTCATTTCACATTGGGACATTATTCTGTTACGGCAGGGTCTTATCGGCTTCCGTATATATTGATGTAGCAAAATGCGCAAGGATTCCCTCGCGCGACAAAAGCGAACATAATTCAATATTTTTCGAAAATATTTTTGATTTACCCATTCCTAACACTAACAGACACATTTATCTAACATATTATAACATAAGTTTTAAAATAACCAACCTTATTTTGTAGAATTAATCCATTGTTTCCGTAACTCAAAAATCCAGACTTTTGTTTTGAATACTTTTAACACTAAACGCCGTTTATGCCGTAACCGATACCGGATTGGTCGTGATAAACGCCACACAATCCGTTTCCAATCCGGATTACAAATTCAAAACATTTATGCTAAACATTTTTTTCGTCGTCGCTGAAACAAAATTTCTACTTTCTAAACTTTCTAACAATTTCAATTAACACAATTGTTACATTTAGCTATATTTTTTGTCTCCCGAAAATTAAAAATAATCAAATTTGTAATCCGGACTTGGTTCGTCTAATTTGGCATTTATCAGTGACGATTCCGGAAATGGTACCGTGTGACGTGGAATTTAGCGTTGTTATTAAAACGAAAGACATGATTTTTTGGACTTGACGGAAACAATGGAATATTTCTACTTGCTGAGGTGACTTATAGTAATTCTTATATTACAATGTGGTTAATTATTGTATATACTAGCGGTCTAATAGAGTTTGTTAAGAAAATTGCGTAATAATAACAAATTACAATCGTTTAAATCTTGCACTAAATCTGTGCACGTTTTGCTACATCAAACTATATGGAAGCCGATAAGACCCTGCCGTAACAGAATAATGTCCCAATGTGAAATGAGTTACGGAGGGTCTTATATATAGGACTACAGTAATCTTTATCAATTTTCTTCACTAACTATTGCATAATCACAAATTGATTAATATTTTTTACTTAAAAACATATATACTGAAAATTAAGACATCAATTAAAAACGAAAGTAGAAATAATGTCCATCATGACTTCAGCAGTTTTGTAAACAAATAAATGGAGGTGCAATAATCATATAAAAAAACTTTGACGGCTAACCTCTTCGCCAGTGCCAACACACTTATAACCTGAAGAAACAATCTGCCAATGTAAAACACAGATGATACTGTCTTGTGGTGAATTAATTTGAGATTTTATTGAATTAAATAACAATTCGGTTCCTGCAGAAGCCATTTTTGACAATTGTAGTCTAAGAGTGATCTCCCCTGAAATCGATTCGGTTGTGTCTAAAAATCGGTACATACGGATAATAATAGAATCTCCTACTTTATAATTAAATTTTTGCAATTATCTTTTTTATATTTCGCACTATTCAATATAGCTACAGACACATTTTATTTCCATTTCACTTGAAATCACACAAAAATTCATGTAAATCATATTTTTCAATCCAATCGACTTTCCGGCAAACCGAAAGTTCTTTACGGTAATTATATTCCCCATAATTGTATGACGTCATAGGAAGACATTTTGTCAACAAATAAATCGCCTTGTGACTGTTAATCAGCGAAACAAAAAGTAAAAAACATTATTCGACGTAAAAAGATCTACCAAGATGGGATGTATAATCGGAAGTGTAAGTATTTTTTAATTTTCTTGCTATAAAAGAATGATTTTTTATCTGGAATTCCAGGATTTGTGCAAAAATTATGATTGAATTGATTGACCCATTTTCATGTTTTCTGCGACTTCCTTGGTTCTGATGTTATGAAATAATTGTTCGTGATAATTTGAAACTAAGATATTAAGGAAATGAATTTCATTTGATTCTTACAATTTTCGTGTCATAGCAACTGTTGGTTCATTCCGCACCCTAACCGATTCGTACCCTGGCAGATTCGTGCATTGAACTTTGATATGAAGACGTCACATTTGTTGTTTATTTTGTACAGTAGATATACATTTACATGTTAACCCCTATCAGTCAGTACTAACTATTGATGATGCAAAGAGATAAAGGAACTGATATTATTAAAAAATTATGGTTATTAATTTATTTGTTTTTAAAGTCACTTAAAAAACAAATAAATTTAGATTGGACAAGTGCCAGATAGATAAAATTAAGCTCAAATGGTCCAGTTACACTCAGATTCAATAAAAAAAAAAACCCAATTCAACTTCTATGTGGGACCAAGGTACTGGACCCCTATTTACATAGCCCAGATCTTACTTAGTACATAATTTGGAAGGGTCCCCTTAGAATGTCTGGTAACAGAGCTCACTCTTACTAAGACTAAGAGTCTTAGAGGTAGACGGTTCTAATGCTCTTAGTCTTGAATAAGATTAATGCAGTGGCTAGTAGCTTCATAGTCTAGGAAGACGGAAATTTTGCATTCTTGATTCTGTAAAAAGTTACATTTTTGTAATTACATTTTAATGAGTTTCTTCAAGTTTAATAACATCAACTTCTTTATTTTTTAACCAAAATCCACTAGCCAACATCAACTGCCAGGGTGAACGGTACCTCCCACCTACCTGCCTAGTTTTTCTTCCAGTTACTGCGCAAGATCTCTCTCTGGGGTATAGTTGCACAGGTGTAAGGTCAAAGATGTGGTGTGGCACGAAAAGTTAAGAATGTTAAAAAACCTTTAAAACTAAAACTGTAAGTAAGTTAGTAAAAACTAAATAAGGACTTATTTCTACTTCCAATATAAGCACCTGAAATCCTTATTTGTCGCCTTGTTATTTCAGTTGGCATGCTGTGTGGGCAGTGCTGCATGCAGTCTTTGCTGTGCTGCTTGTCCATCATGTAAGAATTCAACATCAACAAGGATAGCTTACTCTATGATGTTATTGTTTGGAACTATTGTAGCTGCCGTCATGTTGGCTCCTGGTCTGAGAGAGAAACTTGATGATGTAAGTATAGCCAGTGTTTTTACTTTTATACCGTTTTTAGGACAAATTTGGATCCCATTGCCTCTTTAAAAGTCTTCAACAGATCTGCGTAATTCCCTTATTTTTTACTTACATGCTTAAAGTGAGCTATTGTGGCCACTTTTTCTGCCTGTTCTAATGCTGATTTGAGACTCAATAGTTTAGACAGTAATATTTTTGCGGTGATTTCAACTGGTGAAAAAGTTAAAAGTTATTCTCAATTTCCAAAATGCACTCGCATTTTACGAGTATCAAAAGTTAAATTTGAGCTGTGAAGAATTAGTGTTTGCTATCTAAAATAATGAAAAGTTACTTTACCTAATTCACATTTTATTTTATTGCTTTTTCCTCTTGAAAAGGGGTTGACCAAAAATACTTCAATTTATACTTAAACTTTAATAATTTCATTATTAAATGATTGACTTGTTTCAGATACCGGGTTTATGTAAAAGTTTTGTATCAGAAAAAGTATGGGATTCACAACTACTGAAGGAGCAACAATGTGACGAAGTGGTAGGATATCTGGCTGTGTACAGGGTCTGTTTCTCGATGGCGGGATTCTTTTTCTTATTCTCCTTACTGATGATAAAAGTGAACTCATCTAAAGATCCCAGATCTAAAATCCAAAATGGGTAAGTACATTTACAATCTGATTAAGACCCGATCTAAAATTTGACCGCTCGCATACTCGCTAATTTAGATCTGGCCTTTTCCAAACGAAGGTCACGTTCAGGTGACCTTTTCTCATCATATTATTCATGACGAAATTGTTATGATATGTAACTTGTTTACATCGTCTACGTCACGCAATTTGAAATGAGCTACCCAGTCGCAGACTGAATAATACTGCTGTTAAATTAGCATGCAAACATAGGTCTAAAAATAGAAATTACGAAAATCAAAATGTGATTAATAGTGTTTTCGTCTAGATGGAAGCTACGCATTGATTGGTCGACACAAAGTTCATCTTGACGTGACCTTGCATTGACTAAGTAGAGATCCAGTACGACAACGCTCTACAGGATCTCATTTGACGGAGATTGGTACATTTATTAAGGATATGATCTTGTTTCTTGAATGTTTGTTAGGATGGCCCTTGTTAAATTTTCAACTTTTCTAAGATACCAAAATTGTACAGAAGTATTTTAGAAGTAGTAAAGCAGTGTTCTGATAATGTTAATTGACCCTGGGGTCAAAATTGGCCTTACTTTAAGGGTCACTAAGTTTTTCATACAGCTGTATGAAATGACGTTTGTAAGAGTAAGACGCTCTTAGAATCTAGTTTTCTTGTGTTTCTTACACCCTAGGATCTAGTTTTCAGGAGAGTGGTCCAGGGTGCTCAGAAATTCTTGTTAAAAAACTGTTGAGCTCATTTAAATTTCTATTTTTTTGCAGATTTTGGTTATTCAAAGTTTTAATACTTATTGGTATTTGTGTTGGAGCATTCTTTATTCCACGTGGAGACTTTGGAAAAGGTATGTACATTTATCAATCATATTGTCTTAGACTCTGAGTTGTGATTGTTCTAGACCTCTGAAAAAGGGGCTGGGAGGCAGAAAAAGGGACAGGGCTCTTCAGAGACTTGAGTGTTGATGTTTCAGAGTGAACCTGTTAAAAAATTCAACTAAAAAATTACAATCTACTAGATTTTTTGGGCATTATTTGATTAATTGGCAGATTTTTATGAAACTTCATACAATGATAACATACTATGTGATGAACAGAATTAGACACTCACAGTAACCACAACTCTACCTGGAGCGGGTGTGGCCGAGCGGTTACGACGTTGGGCTGGTAATCATTGGATAGCCAGCCCCGCGTTGGTTCGAATCCCATCCAAATACCTACCCAGTTGTTTCCTTGAGCAAGAAACTTTATCCTACTAGCTCAGTACTGGGGGACCAGGAAGCGTCTCGAAAGTGATTAATCTAAGTTGTAAGAACTTGTTTCACAATCGAG
Organism: Mactra quadrangularis; assembly: GCA_025267735.1. NCBI lineage: Eukaryota > Metazoa > Mollusca > Bivalvia > Venerida > Mactridae > Mactra > Mactra quadrangularis. Next base: position 1,929,588 of record CM046310.1, read on the forward strand.
CTAAAATCAATTGGTATAAATATCTACCTGGCTTTACTATGGATTATTTCCCTTTGTATTTTTTTGTGTTGAAGTTTCTTTTGTAACAACATTAACTTGATCTAAATTTTCTCCATCTGCAGAAAAATCTGGCTTTAAAGTGGTTTCCACATTATATTTCTGTTTATGAAGTAAAGTCATTAAATGAATTTTTTTCAAAATTTTGATAATTGTCATGTTAATAATTTTTATTATCAACCAAATATCCACAATGTGGAAGGCACAGGTTGTCTTAAAAAATGAAAGAAGGATCTATGTCTTGCTTTTAGTACAAAGACATATGTATGTATTTTTCAGCCTGGATGTGGATTGGATTGATTGGAGCTTTCTTGTTCATATTGATACAATTGATTTTATTGATTGATTTTGCTCATGGTTGGAGTGAAAGTTGGGTCGAAAAGTTTGAGGAAACAGAGGCTAAATGTTACTATTATGGTAAGTGAATTAAAAATTAACATTCTGTTATCGATAGTTTATTGTATAATAAAACATAGGCACTAGCTTTGATGTACCAAAATTGAATAATGGGTGCCTAGGCAAAATGCATATTTTATTTGGACGGAAACACTATCAATAGCATCAGAATTTTTATTCTTAGCTCGACTATATGGAGAATAGACAATAACCGGAATTCAAATACATTTCCTATATATAGTATAAATTATTTAATTTCACTCTTATGTGTATGTTTTTGTGAAAGTATAACTTACTGTAAGTATGTATTTGACTTATGTAATATAAATTTTATTATTATGTTTAATACGCAATAGCAGGTTGTAGGTCCCAAAGGCTTGTAACCAAAAATCAAATATTTTTGTATGTTGTTTATTATGCTAGTAATGTCCTATCGGAGGTGATGGTTCTTAAGGGAGTTTTAGATCTGATAGAAATCAGATAGTTGTTTGTTCGTATGTAAGGAAATTTTCTTTGTATTTCAGGATTGTTATTCTTTACTGCTATCTTTTATCTACTATCACTGACTGGTATCATATTGTTTTATATCTTCTATGCTAAGGTAAGTCTAAATTGTTATTAGCTCGACTTTTCGAAGAAAATGAGAGCTTTTACTGTCACCCGGGCGTTGGCGTTGCAAATCAAGGTTAAAGTTTTTACGAATTTAAATAACTTCAATACTGTCAAAGATATTAAATAACAAAGTTATTGATGATGTTAATGTAGGACCTTAAGACTATTAAGCCAACATACTTCCCATGTTGTTCGGCTATGTGTATGTAAATTGTAATCCGATAAAAATCCATATGTTTGAACCCACGACCTCTCGCTTCATAAGCGCACACTCTAGCTCGTCGCCATTAAAGGTAGCTTAAAGGCAAGAGAGTACAAGTGCCATATTATATAGTGCGTACAAGTTGATCCTGACCTGACCTTTATGCAAGAATATTCATTACATTGAATACGAATGTAGTATTAAATCTCGATAACAATCAAATTATATCGTCGAGGCTCGAATGTAATTATAGCACAGGGATTAATTTTAAAGTTCATTCAATGCGTACAATGAGTGTTTATTACACATAGACCGGACCAGATGATTATACAATGAGGCTAGCTACCAATTCAAATGTTGTGGGTTTTAACACCACAACCGCCTTCCCCCATCCATTTATTATTAATTGTAATAAAAAAGGTAAGAACACGAGTTTCCCGATTGAATGCATTTGAATCGTGAGTTGTTATACATGCGGGAATACGTAACATGCCGAAGTATAGAGAAGGCGTGGTATTGATATTCGCCGGGATATGTGTAGATGATAATTAGATGCAAATGTGAAAGGTAAGGTCGGGGTCAACTTGTACGCACTATACCTATGCTACATGTAAATGATATTTAAATGTTTATATATATTTATATATTGTAGGACAGTGAATGTGGTCTACACAAATTCTTTGTCAGTTTTAACCTGATATTGTGTGTTGGTGTCTCAGTGTTATCTATTCTACCAAAGATCCAAGAATGTAAGTATTTTTTATATTCCAATATCAGTAATTTTAGTGATAATTACATAATTATATATTTCCAAAATCAACCTGCTAAGACATTTGTTTTGGTCTATCGTAAAAGGAAAGTAGTTTTTTTTTTGATGACTTATTTTCATGCTGGTACACATTTACTGACTTTTTAGCTATTAACCCTGGTCATTGGGCTACTAGTACAAATGTATCTATCTATCACGTGTAGGTGCCCATTTACCCCAGGGTGGATTAAAGCAATTGCATCTAAATTTCTTTATCCAGAAAATTAGTGCTGCCCCTAATGGGGTTCTACCCTGGAATCTCTTGGTACCTGTACGTGCATCCTACCACTGGACTACTGTCCCTTCAAGTAGAGAATTGAGATGCAGTGTCCTTCAAAGTTCTTGAATGAATGAAATCAATGACAAAGGGAAATTTTCTATATATTTTTTGTGAATCTTTATCATTTTTCCTATTGTGTGGTCAAAAGGCTTAAAATTGACCCCAGTTTAAGGCCAAAAAATCACTGGCCATGCATACTGCCATTACATATTTGATTATTTTGTTCTGTTATTTTTGTAGGTCAACCAAGGTCTGGTTTACTCCAAGCTTCAGTGATCACAGCTTATGTTATCTATCTTACATGGTCAGCTATGTCCAACAACCCAAGTATGTATTGGTTGTGGTAATTTTAAAATTTATTCAACTATCCGTGGTGCATACATAAACCTCGCTGATTTAAATACATACTACAGTACTTCTGTATTCATGATAGATAAAAATTGTCACTAATATCTTTGTATAGGTATTATCAAACAATTATATTAATGCCACAAGACATAATTGCAATCGGCTTTGAAATTTACATTTGTCAGGTATTTAAATCAGCAGGGCCAATGTTTTTGCTACTGATAGTTGATTAAAATTCAATGATAACTTTATATGATTTTTATCAAAATAAATTAATCCATTTACATGACTAAGTGGTTACAACTTGGAACATTGCAATAATGGGATAGCCAGCCCTCACTTTGTCACATTTCTCTTGAGTTTATATCATGATGTTTAGGTATGTTTAGTTGTAGACTTTTAATTACAATGATAAAGTACTAATAATCAATCAGTAAGAAAATATATTTTGTTCTGAAATAAATAATATTTAAAGTTTAAGTTTTTTATCAACAGTTATTATTTTAAGCTGAAGTGATTGATTTGATGTACATTTGGGATAAAGTATACGTTTCATACGTCATAAAATCTAACCTGAAATTATTAAGAACTCAAATTGCATCTAATTTACTTCCAATTGTTTCAGCCCTAATCAATTTTATTTTTATTTTTTTACAGATAAAAAATGTAACCCAAGTCTATCACAGATTGTTGACCCCTCCTCTAATGTAACCACACCCGCTCCTGGTGACGGAGCCTCAGTTTGGGGTCATGGTCAAACATTTGATTGGAGTTCTATCGTAGCTCTAGGCATCTGGCTGTTTGCTGTACTCTACTCCAGGTATGTTTGTAGGGACCACAATGTGCCTTCCCTATATTTTTTATGATATTGTATGTGTTTAAAAACCTAAGATATATTCCAACTTGAAGCCTATTTTTGTAGTAGAGTTCCAGAGGCCGATCCATGGTTTTTTTAAGGGGGGTCCGAGTTTTTCTAGGGGTGTCCATTCTTTCAAACCACTACCACATTATACACATTTTGCTGAATAATGCAGCATATAAATAATAAAAACTACATAACCATTAAGTCTATGTTAGGCACCAAGAAAAATTTCTTAATGCTACTTAAAATGACTACAGTCAAGAAATACACCAATGGACAAGTACATTTTGAAAATTCTAGGGGGTCTGGAGCCCCCTGACCCCCAGCTAGATCCCCCTATGTGTTCTTTGAAATACAAAGTGGAAAAATCTTGGAAAATGAGATTTTAGAGAAAATATCCTGGGAATTTCATGGAAAATTTCAAAAACGTCATGCAAAAGATTTAATGCATCACTGAAGAAACTTTTTTATGAATATTTTGATTTTTTAAACCCATAAAATAAATGAAAAACATAAATTCAAACATAAGTCACAACTTTAAATGTTCGGAACAAATCGCGACAGGGTACAAATAAGACTTGGGTAAAATGAGAATTTAACTACTACACTGGTTCCGTTTCGCGTTGTCTGCTGTGATGTGTTGTTTTTAAATTGTACTTGTTTTTTGGCTTCTGTATTTGTTTCTTTATGCCTCAGTCCCATAAAATTGTGACTTGTTGCGGACCCACAGGACGTGCAAACAGCTGTAGGCTGTGGGAAGCCGTGCATATTAAGGTGATGGTACGCACATGGCACAAAACAACACACCAGTACTGAGCCGTAGCTGGAAGATATGCAAGTTTAACCCATACTCGGCCCTGATTGTGTTCACAATTTGGCTTTAAAACTGATAGGTGTATCCACGGCTCATCTCACGGATCCTGGTAAAAACGTAACAGTCAGTGCGGGTACTTGCGGAGCTTGAACGCATGGCGTCCGTACGGTGCTCTCACAGCTATTTTTATGTTTATGGGACAGTAGCTTTAGTATCATGGAAAACTAAGAGGAATCATAGAAAAGTCATGGAAAAATCATGGAATTTTGGTATTCAAAATCTTTATGAACCCTGTTACATTATTTTTTGTTTTCAGTATTCGTACATCTACCAACAGCCAGGTTGGTAAGATAACAATGTCAGAGAAGACTATCTTACAAAGTGATACAGGTATTTATATATATTATATACTTTTATATATATACAGTTATCTCCAAAAGTTCTTGGATGAATGAAAATTTAAGAAAAACTGATCATGCATTCCCAGGCCTTTTTTTCCTTATATAACAGGGACTGTTTACAGGCGCCTTCCCCTCCAGAAATTTCTTTAAAATCATGCAGTTTTCCCCAAAGTTGGAGTTTACCTTGGATTTTTTGTTCCCTTATCTATGAAATTGCGATAAAATTTCCCCGAATGTTCTATGTAAAAAAAGGCCCTGGGCCCCTTCCCCAAATACTGAAAAAAGCCCTGATTCCTAGGCACAACAAAAACTCAACAGTTTACTACTGGACAGGAGGTCCTGTGATGATCAAAATTTCACTGAACCAAACCAAGTCTTACAGGACTGGAGACATTTTACATATTTTGGTTAATTGAAAACTGTGTGAATGAGATCATTCTTTGCCGGACAGTTGGTCCTGTAAATCTGCAGATCTAGATGGACCTTCTAATTTTTTACAGGATTTGTCCGTTGGTCCGCCATGTTTGGCCATGACTGCACACCACAAATAATTTTATTATAATTAAAGCATATTCACACTATGTTGCATAAATAAACCTAAATTATTTTACTTTATTGCTCTCAATTACTTGCTGTAGGCATTATCAGTTTTTACCACAATTTTAATTTGTCCAAGAACATTTGGAAAGTTCTGTAAGATGGTATAATTATGTTTAATATGGTGCTTGCTTTAAATGTACTGACGACTTTTTCTTCCTGTTGAATTTAAGTGAAAAACTGTCATCAACAAAATTTAATGATCTGTCATGAATTACCTAAAGTTCAACAAATTTGACCTGATACATGTCAATTTCATATAGAATTCACTTCAACATGTATAACTTTTTTCCTATAAAGAGTTTAAAAAATGCATGCTGAAGCGGTGAATGGTATAAAAACAGTTGTTTAGTAAATCTAAATTTAAAATCTAAAAACAACTCTCTTTTAGTAAAATTAATTAATTAAAACCAGTTTATTAGTCACTCTTTATAAGCGATAGGTATAAACAAATTTGTTACAATTTCGAACAAAATTAATTGAGTGTTCCTTTAATACTTCTTTACAAAACGGAAGTTAGTATAGTTGATCGGGGCTGTGGCCCATGCCTTAAATCAAATCCTCATTAAAACCATACATATAAATTATTTCAGGTTCAGATAGGGTTCCATTGACTGAAGATGGTAGGCTTTAAATCATGAATGTATAGAAATGTCGTTTATAGTCCCTATATTTTATATAACTGTTTATTTTAGTCGGAATGCTCGTTGAATGAAGCCTATGCTAGTTCAGTTTAAGTTTTTATTTTTGTTCTTTCACTCGACCATGTATATGGCTAATCTGCTTCGATCATTTTAGTAAAAAAGCTTATATTCTGCTTCGTTCATTCTTGCATAACGGTGTAACTCATCACAAAAAGTTTTGCCGCCTCTTAATACTTTCTTTTTCACTTAAAAGCCCATTTGTAAAGCTTGTAAAAGCATTTTGTTGAATTTCAAAAAATTATCCAATTTTCTAAAAAGAATTCCCTCCCCAATTTAGGTCATGGACATTTATCCAAAATAATTGGAAGGACCTTGGTTATTTCCCTTGAATTGTGCAATATAACTAGCATTTTGTGACATTTAGAAAGTTTTTAAAACAAAGATAACTCACTCTGCACCATATATAATCATAATCATTTTGTGTTTGTTTAAGTTATCTCACTTTTGTTTACATTTGATATTGAGGGGTCGGCTCAAAACTTGCCCCATTTTCATTGCTCAGTGCAAAATATGCCTAACTTCATGTTAACTATGAATGATGTAGACTTGTTTTGCAATCACTCATCAACTTATGGTCATTTGTCATTAATGCAGTTAATATAAATCATCAAATTATGGTCTTATATATGTAAATTTATGTTAATTTATGTAAATTTATGTTAATTTATATAAATTTATGTTAATTTATGTAAATTTATTTAGTTATTTGTTTACATTACTTACAATCATGTTTGAGTTTACCATTTTCAGTCAAACTTTGATATCCATGGAAGTTTTATGATTTTAATATTAATATACATGTTTATTTTCATCCAATGATTTTACAGTTTTCCCTTAAATATTCTCGCGCACTAGCCCAATTTATGGACCATTCTGAGTGCGATCTTTTTATTTGAATAACAATACCTCAAATATAATCATGTGCTCTTTTGTTAACACCTTGTTTGTGGGACAAAAAGTACCGGTAAACCTTTGTTTAATATGCTAATAGGTAAGGTCATGGAAAGGTCCATAGGTAAGGTCATGGAAGGGTCCATCATGTTATGTAGTAAAAGGCAAAATTATCAGCTAGCCTTAATATACAAAATATGCAATTTAATATCTTATATAGAAAAGGGCAAAATTTCGACTAGCCCATCTATATAGAATTTGCAATTTTCACTAACCTGAAGCAATTTACAATAGTCTCAGGCTTTAGGCTGGTGGGTTAAAGTGAGGGCTGGTATTTACTCGGTTATTCCTTATTTAGAATAAATTCCAAAGTTATACAATATATATAGTACAACCTCTGTTGACCTCCTTGCCTCTGGGAGTGACCTAAGTATGTTGCTGTTCAGAGGTTGTTGCTCTGCAGAGGTTGAATACAATTAAAATTATGCCTAAGGGAAATATCAAAAGCTGTTTTAGTGTGGAAGATTTCTTCTGTATAGAGGACTGCACTGCAGAGGTTATACTGTATATGTTATGTAAGTTACAGTGAGGAGTGGATTCAACTTAAAAAGAACTTGTTTCACAATTGAGCTAAAAATGTAATAAGAATAAACCAGATGAAGAAAGAGTATAGATTTAATCCATTTAGTTTGAAATAATGTAGTTAAAAATAATTTAAGAATAAATTAGATGTACAAAAAGTGTAGATATAATCAATTTAGTTTGTTTTTAGGGGCTGTTGATTCAGGTATCAAAAATAATTATACAAAAATAATAACAACCCCTAATTATTTCAATTATTTAGTTATCTAGTCACAGACTGTAGACAGTTTGAACTGCTTAATAGGGGCTTTTCCTTCTTGTTGTTTAAAATATGGGCCCTAAAATAGGCCCTTTTATGAAAGTATTATGTTGGTGTTTAAATGACCCTTTCAAATCAATATTTATATGGACCCTAATGTGGCATATTTTCTTTATGAGACCCAACGTTGTTTTATGAGATCTTAATTAGCCCCCTTTTTGATTTGAAGAAATATGCTCCAAAATTGTTATATCAATTCTGCAATGAGATGTCCCTTTTTCTGATTCAAAGAACTTTGGTTCCAAATCAAATGCCATGAAAAATTCTACAATCAGCTTTGTTTTCACAATTAGTCATATCGTGGGTCTTGCGCAAAACGGTCGTAACTCAAGATAAAAAAGAGTGAGTTATGACCGTTTTGCGCTAGACCCATGATATGTAACATGTTAAAAAAGACAATGCGAAACTTACATTCATGAATCAGGTCTAGCGGGTCCTAGAATTAACAAGGAGAAGCCCTTAGCTTTGCTAGAAATTAAAAAAAAAACTTACACTCTATATTCTAGATTCAGTTACAATTATTTTTTCTTTCATACATTATCATTCAATAATTGATTGTTGGCCTGTTTCAATAAATACCCAAGAATATTTTACTTATAATTAGAAATTTTCCATTTATAAATGTTTATTAATAAGCATGCTATTGGTTATATTTTGATTTTATCATTTGGTTGGTATTATTTTTATGTGTATTGCATATCTATTTCATTTTTTATGGAGCCCCTAAAGTGACTTTTTGAAATACTTTTTATTTGTGGCAAATATTTCATGTAAACGAAATAATTGTGAAAATAAACAAGTGTTTCAAAATTTCACTGTTGGGACTTCATAATTTTCAGATCACTTAAGTCCATTGGTTTCAGCGTGATCACTTGAAACAGATCATTGTAAACTGTAAACTAGTCATAAATTGAAGCTTACAAATTAATTTTCTTTGCTCATATTTGATTGGTTGGCGCAAAACTAGTCTACATCCGTCTTTATTTTCATTTAGTTAGACTAGTTTTTTCCCTAATTTTGTCTACAAAATTTTCATCAATTTTAGGGCTATCAGTCTAAACAAATATCCATCTATTAATAAACAAGGTTGAAATTGCCCTAGATGCATATTCATTTACCAGAGCTCGAATTTAACAAAAAATTGGGCTTGCAAATTTTTTTTCAACTTGCAAAATGAAAATAATCACTGGCATTATTTCTTCAAATTTTAATAGCATACATAGTAAATATTCATATATGAAATATAAAAAAAAATTAGTGCTACATTTATCTAGAGAGAACAATGGCGTTAATGAGAGATAGACAAAATTATCCCAGCATGATTTAACCGTGAATCTTTAATTAATTCTTTCAATCTACATGATCTTTTCAATGCTGATTTGAGCCTTACTAGTTTAGACAGTAAAACTTTTGCGGCGATTTCAACATGCGAAAATTGCGAGCTAGAATAAAAGTTACTCGCAGTTTTCAAAACCCACTCGCATTTTGCGAGTATGCGAGCTTAAATTCGAGCCCTGATTTACTATTGTATGCTACGCTGGGCTAACTTTGAATGTACATGTACTTGTTTACAATTGCTATGCTATGCTATGCTAAGCCTGGGCTAACTTTGTTATTCATGTTCTAGTTTTATTACCTACTCGGCATTGTAGATATATCCTAAGATATGCTCAAGTGTCAAGTTTATCTGATAACCGATATGGAAGTTAATGGAAGGCCAATCTGATTAAAACCAGATCTTAAATTTTCTGCACGCCTACTTGCTAATTTAGATCTGGCCGTTTTCAAGCAAGGGTCACGGTCAGGTGACCTTTTCTCATCATAATATTCATGACGAAATTTTTGTAATTAGTAACTTGTTTACATCCTCTACGTCACACAATTTGAAATGAGCCGTCCAATTGCAGACTGTGAATAATACCACTGTTAAATTAGCTTGCAAACCTTGGTCTAAAAATAGATGTAACGAAATCAAAATGTTATTAATAGTGTTTCGTCTAGATGAAAGCTAGGCATTGACTGGTCGACATAAAAGTCATCTCGACGTGACCCTCCATTGAGATCTTAGAGATCATGTACGACAATACTCTACAGGATTTCTGTTTACGGAGATTGATGGAGGGCAAGTTCACTACTGTTTACTAATACCATAATCATCAACATGTAGTTAGACTAGTATTGTGCCTACCCATCAGTATACATAATAATTTCTACATTTATATTACGTTATATATATTGTCTCACGCTGCATGTTTTTTTGGCATTTTTTTCTCACTTTTAATTTCAGGCAATTACTATGCAGGTATATTTGGTTAAAGTTAACATTTAAATTTTTATCATAATATAGTTTGTATGAATTAACCTGAGAAAATGATTGACTTTAATACATGACACGCTTCAGTAACTACACTATATTTAACGGAGTTAATGTATGCAAATGATATTCATTTCCTAAATAATTATTTATAGGGCTGTCACAATAGGCTGGCAATACGTACCATGATATAGTGTGGGCTTATAGATTGGTTGTGTCTCCACTGTATTTAACAGAAACATTCAAATCTTACATGCAGCTACTGACAGAATCTAGTCTCTTTAAGTATATACGGTCATTTAGGACTGTGACTTGCCCCAATCGGTTAAATTCTTGTAACTTTAGGTTAGATAAGATATACAATGGAAAAACTGACGTTTTGGTTCTTCATTTCACGAAAGGAAGAATTTTCCAATCAAATAAAAAATATTGGCAAATACTGGTCTGTTAAAATGGTACTGCGGTACATATTGCCGCAGCTGTGTATTGCATTATACCGGTATACCCATATATCAGTATATCGTAACAGCCCTGATTATATATGATTATATAACTAACTAAAGCAATATGAGGGAATTTCCTCCTTACATTAACTGCATTAGACATACTTTATTTGCACAGACAGTATGTCGTCTGCTTGTTAATGCATATTGTGGACTACATTATTTGAAGCAGTATTTACCTTTTCAATTGTGCGCACACAGCCTAATGTATTTGTCCCCTACAAATTTTGATGAGCATTTGCTTCAGTCCCCTACTAAACATTGGGAAACCCCATTTAAAAAAGTACTTTCCCATAACCGGCAACAAAAACCTAGCGTTTGTATGGATTTTCGATCATGAACCACAGTCTTCAACAAGTAGCAAATGTAGTTGTACTGGTTAATTGTCTTTTCAATGGGGCATACATTAACCCCACTGATTTAAATACTCAATAATCCATTGTGATTACAGAAATACTGTAGTTAGTATTTAAATCAGCAGGGTTAATGTATGAGCCACTGTCAGTTGAATGAAATCTATCAATAGAGAGTCATGTTTTAAATTGTTTTCTTTTGTCTCAGGTCTATTCTAATGGGCTATATTATATTTTTACTACTTTTAATAGTTAAATTTATTAGCTATTAACAAATCTCTGTAGTGGAATTGAAATACTCTGAATTATAAAAGTTTTCAAGCCATAACATACTACTTGGTGTGGGAGGAGTTTACTTGGTATGGGAGGAGTTTACTTGGTGTGGGGGGAGTTTAGGGAAACAGTTATTGCCTGAAGTATTCCTTGAGCACTAGCCTGATTCCTTATGTTAGATAGTCAAAAGTTGGATTATGAACTAGCCTAACTATTTGAAATAAATTGATTTTCACTAACCCTGATGAATTTTCACAATTCACTAGCCATAATCTATTTTCCGGATTTCACTAGCCCTTATTGATTTTCACGATTCCTCTAGCCCTAATCAATTTTCACCATTCCCAAGCCCTTATCAATTTTCACCAGTCACAAGCCCTAATCAATTTTCACCATTCCCCTAGCCCTAATCAATTTTCACCATTCCCCTAGCCCTAATCAATTTTCAACATTCCCAAGCCCAAATCAATTTTCATCATTCCACTAGCCCTAATCAATTTTCACCATTCCCTAGCCCTAATCAATTTTTAACATCCCCAAGCCCTAATCAATTTTCATCATTCCACTAGCCCTAATCAATTTTCACCATTACCCTAGCCCTAATCAATTTTCAACATTCCCTAGCCCTAAAAATTTTCATCATTCCACTAGCCTTAATCAATTTTCACCATTCCCTAGCCCTAATCAATTTTCAACATTCCCCTAGCCCTAATCAATTTTCAACATTTCCTAGCCCTAATCAATTTTCATCATTCCACTAGCCCTAATCAATTTTCACCATTCCCAAGCCCTAATCAATTTTCACCATTCCCTAGCCCTAATCAATTTTCACCATTCCCCTAGCCCTAATCAATTTTCACCATTCCCTAGCCCTAATCAATTTTCATCATTCCACTAGCCCTAATCAATTTTCACCATTCCCTAGCCCTAATCAATTTTCACCATTCCCTAGCCCTAATCAATTTTCACCATTCCCTAGCCCTTATCAATTTTCAACATTCCCTAGCCCTAATCAATTTTCACCATTCCCCTAGCCCTAATCAATTTTCAACATTCCCAAGCCCTAATAAATTTTCACCATTCCCAAGCCCTAATAAATTTTCAACATTCCCTAGCCCTAATAAATTTTCACAATTCCTCTAGCCTTAATCAATTTTCATGATCCATGAGCACTAAATCAATTTTTATGATCCACTTGCCTTAATCAATTTTCATGATCCCTAAGCATCAGGCTAGTGAATAAAGGTGATAACTGGATAATGACCTGCCCAAAATAAAATGTAGTATGGTGTGGCTAGTCAACTTTGATTTGATATTCTACATTAGTGATTCTTCTAGAACTCAGAAAAAAAGGGGCTGGGAGGCGGAAATAAGGGACAGGGTGCATAAGAGGGTTGGTGTTTTAAAGTACTTATTTAAGTATAGGGAGGAGCAAAAAAGGGGCAGGGAGGCAAGAGAAGGGGACAGGGTGCTTTAGAGGGTTAGTGTTTCAAAGTAACTATTTCTGTATTGAGAAGAGCCAAACCAGACAGGGAGGAGAGAAAAAGGGGCTGGGTGCAGGGCCCTAATATTCTTCTTTAGAATAATCAGTACCATTTTGCAGGCTTATCGCAAAACTGTTGTAACTCAATTTAAAAAAGAGCGAGTTACAACTGTTTTGCGCTAAGCCTGCAAATATTTGATATACAAATGTATTTAATAACTTACTTCATCACTACTAACCATATTCTACTATTAAAGATTTTATTTTATATACTAATAGTTGGATCCTATAATAATGTAGTGTTTTGATATTTACCAGTGTGCTGTTGTATAATCTGTATTTATTAACCTGCTCCTATGAATACATTTCATGTGATGATGGCTGCTGCATATCCTCAAGTCTGCTTTAATACAAGTTGCGATACGATATACTTTCACAAAAGTAAAAACCAAATGAGATGTACAATGTACCTATACTTTTGTTTAGAGCCTTGCTCTTAATTAATAAACCAGCTACTGTGAATATATTATAAAATTAATAGAAATAACATAACTGTAATGACTTAATTATTCAAATTTAAAGGGTATTTATGTAATGCTTACTTTTTTAAAGGAAAAAGTATAGAATTTTTAGTTTTTTAGCATGACTTTTGTTAAGTAAGAGTAGCTTGCCTTTGATATCTTAATATGTTTGGATTAGATTTTTAAATTTTAAATTTCAAACTTTTCACATATTGAGTCAAAAATGTTGATTCAAATGTGCTCAGGAAATGTTTAATGTATTCATACGAGTGGGCTAATAAAATTGGGTTGTACCATTTTTTGGTTGTTGGGAAAGTGGGCACACTTGACACCAAATCTATACACCTTTTAACTATCAATTTTACCCTAAATCACCTCCCATTTAGTTTTTTTTAACAAACTTTTCCAATAAAATTTTCTTCACTTTCTGTTTTTAAACGATAGAATTTTAGTATTTTAATTGTTTTATTGTTAAATTTTAATTCAGTGACATTTTTTTTACTATATTTTTTACATTTAATTTAGTCATGATATAAATTTCACTTCAGTGACAATTTTATATTTTTATAATAATTATTATTAATTTTTTTTACATTAGTAGTTAGATTAAGATATACATGTATTGATGTACAGTTTGTGTTTGGTTAAGCCTTGATATTCTGATCACCAATGTGGGATAAAGCAGACCTTTTATAATACTTTATGGAGCAAAAAGTCTGAATGGATAACAAATGATATGAGTTACATCCAACTTGGCATAATTGAAATAGAACTGTAGTTTATTATTTAATAATGTGGACTTAGTGCAAAACGGTTGTAACTCAAGTTAAAAAAAAGAGTGAGTTACGACCTTATTGCGCAAAGCCTGCGATATACTTTTATTTAAGAACCTTTGCTATCATGAATTTCCTAATAAGAAAGATGACCTACTTCCTCCCTCCCCTAGATTTTAACACATCTGATTAACTAATTCTTGACCTATTTTTTATAAAGTGAAGTACATGTGTCTAAGAGACTAATTTTAAGTGAATGTAAAAAATACAGACTTGAAATGAGTTCTTACTTTGATATTTTAAGATAATTCTTGGGAACCTGATTGAATTGTGTTTGTCACTGGCTTGATTTTCACTTTACCTAATGTTGCTGTGGGTTTTGATCCTTTTCATCCTTGAAAACCATTTACAAATGTATTACCCTGAGGTTCTGGTTAAATTTTCTCCTTTGTACCCTTAATTTTATAATAGTACTAAAGAATCTTATGACTATACTAAATTTTGCTTAAAAACTTAACTTAGCTCTAAATTTTCCGAAACCACACAGTGCCATCACATAAAATTATAAATCTAACATTTTATGTTACCAATTTTTGCATTACCAAAATGGCTGCCACTAGTATATATTTCTGGTACTAGTAAATATCTATTTTTAGATGTTCTATTTATAGCATGTTTATTTTTAGGATGTTGAAAGCATGTCTATTTTTAGGACATCTTTTTTTAGCATGTCTATTTTTAGATGTTCTATTTTTAGCTTGTCTATTTTAAGGACATCTATATTAAGTACATTTATGTATGTCTATTTTTAGCCTGTGAATTTTTAGAAGATCTATTTTTAGCCCATCAATTTTTTAGAAAATCTATTTTTAGCTCATTTGTTTTTAGGATGCCTATTTTAGCTCAACTTTGTGTTTTCAGGCTCCAGTGACAGCAGTGATGAAGAAAAAGGAGGACAGAAAGTCTGGGACAATGAGGAAGATGGAGTAGCTTACAGTTATTCCTTCTTTCATTTTATGTTGATGCTTGGATCACTTTACGTTATGATGACGCTGACCAACTGGTTCAGGTAATCATTGTATAACCAGTCTGTGAAAGTGGCAGTTGACTGGTTTAGCAATTGACTGGTTTCCCTGGGCAACCAGATAACCAGTCTGTAAAATTAGCTTTTGGCAACCAGATAACTAGTCTGTAAAATTAGTTTTTGGTTGGTTTTATATTTGACTGGTTTCCCAATCAGTCTGTGAAATTAGCTGTTGACTAGTCTAACATTTGACTGGTTTCCTCAGCAACCAGATAACCAGTCAGTAAAATTAGCAGATGACTGGTTTAACATTTGACTGGTTTCCAGGGGCAACAAGATTTTCATTTTGAGGAACAAAATATTTGGTTGAGCAACTTAAACTTTATTTAAGGGTCACTGGATAGGGTTTTAGTATGTAGTGTGGTGTGGTCACTTAAAAGAGTGGCTATAGTTACTGACTTGAAATCTCACTGATTGAGTTTGGGTTTTAAGTCTAGTTTCCTTGTACAAAACACCATGTACAAATGTTTTGTTCATGATACCTATAATGATCACCTGCCTATAGTGGTCATTTTCTGCCACTCCCATATGTGGCCATCATTGACATTTTTTACTCTACATGTATTTCAAACTGTTATAAACTAAAACTTTGGTCCCAAATATTTTATGTTATAGTGAGTTGAACATAATCAAATCACTGTAACCACTCACTGATTTAGGGGGTTTGGGATTCAAGTCTAGGTAATGTCCATGGCTCTGAGGGTTTTAGGTGTTTTAAAGTGAATTCAAACTAATGTTTCTTACGGGTCGTGACATACATTGTATAGAATTTTTTATGATGCAATACAATGATCAGACCCATATATAGGTCAGGACTAAGATGACCTGAAATTGTGATGGTTTCAATTTTGACCTGAGATTTTAGATCATGCTTTTTCCTTTATTAATTTTTTATCTTTGTGTCATCATTTTATACATGGAAACTAGGAGATTGTTGTGTCCCTAGATTAAGATTAATCACGAATTTGAAGATAGGGACCTTAGATGTTCTGATAAGAGTGGACCTCTTTTTGTCTTACTTTTTTGACAGTCGTAATAAAAGATACAATATCTTTTGGAGAGTTTATAGAATTCTAGTCCTGTCCATTTCTTTTTTAAATTTTATTTGTGGTTAAATTGTTGAATATTTTTTTCCTTCTATGTATTGTGTTGTTTTAAATTTGGTTCATATTAGTCATTTCTTTAGAAAATGCCTGTTTTGAATAAAACAACTTGGAAAACTGACACTCGCTGGTTTAAAAAGACTATATTAAACTGAAAACCAAAATTGCAAATTTTTCATTTGAATTGACTTTGTTTGGTATAAAAGGAATGGACTATTTTTAGCCAGATTTTATCAAGGAAAGAAATCAGCTAATAGTCTGAAACACAGTTGGGCAGGTGGATGGGGGCGGGTGTCAGGCATCCGGTGTCGTTAACAACTGCGTTAAATTTTTCAATTTAGCATATATATATTTCTGGCATTTATTGTCAGATCTTAATGAAACTTCATTCTGTGTGATGAACAAAATTAGAAAGTAACCACAACTCTACCTGTCTTTATTAAGGATTATTTCCCTTTGTATTTTTTGTGTTGAAGTTTGTAATATGTTGCATATGTCTGCCATTTGTGGTTTATAAATGTTTTATAAATTTCAGCCCCAGTTCAAACTTCACCACTCTGAACTCCAACATTGCCGCCGTCTGGGTGAAGATAATTTCAAGCTGGATGTGTATACTACTATACATCTGGACCCTTGTGGCCCCTGTTATACTGAAGGACAGAGAATTCAGCTAAAAAGGGCCACCACACTTTTGGATACAGAGCTTTATGATTGACTTTGTATAAATTATGTAATGTTGCTGTCAAATTTGTGACGATTAAGAGAAAGAATATTGAAAAAAATGAAAGTTTTGAAAAAATGAAAATTTTGAAAATAATGAAAATTTTGGAAAAAAATGAAAATTTTGAAAAAACAATTTTTGAAAAAAAATGAAAATTATAAAATGATATATATTGAAAGTGAATTTATTATAAATATGTATCTAAACTTGTGTTTATTATGTGCACATTAATATTTTGAATATTTGATATGATTTGTTACTCACTTCTTTGTTTTGTATTTTTTGTCTTGTACTTTGTTATATGATTGCATTTTTTACGTTTTTTGAACAAAATCAGACCCTCTGTTGTTACAGTACAATTTAACAATGTCTTGAATTAACACATCTCCAGTTTAACCTTTCTTTGACTAAGCAAAAAGTGTGTGTGTGTTAAATGTAAAAATGCATTTTTTCTCATCAAAGTATAATAACTGTAAGAAGCAAAGAATTAATATATGAAAAAATTGTTAAAATTAGGATACAGTATATTCTTTATTTAACACCCTATGGCATGTTACATTTTACAAAACAGGAAGCATTTATACAAGAACAAAAATGGTGAAATCACTACATCAAACATGGTAAAATAAAGTTATTCATAAATATTCTTGAAATACTTGTTTTGCTTATATTCTGTGAGAGCATTGTTAAAAATTGAAATGATTTTCTTCTTTGTTCAAAAAATAAGTGGAGGGGAGTGTTTATTAGATTTGGGGCAAATTATAGATAGTTTACGGTAATTGACTTAAAAGACTTGAATCAACATCTTGGCTTACATGTTTTAACTTTGTTAATTTGTTTTTAGATTTGGAACTTTTTTGAGCACATTTTTTTATTTTGTAAAAATTTGATTGAGTGATCACTGAATGAATGTGCTACTCATAAATAAATTGCCGGTTTTAGCACAAAACAGTCGTGGCTCAATATAAGAAAAAAGTGAGTTACGACCGTTTTGCGCTAAACCCTCTATGTATATATAGCTTTATTAATTTCGTAGTACATGTATTAATTCTTCTAAAATTCTGTCTTTGCCTTCAAATTTTAGAACCACTGGCCGGAATAACTTTACAGTGTATTCATAATTTTCAACACAAATATTAATGATAATGACTGTTTTTAAAGATGCTACCCTCTTGGATAAACACAATCTTCCATGCAAGAATCAAATAGGTCAAAATCATTTAAACTAGAGCAATTACCTGAATTAAGAGATTTTTAGTTGCTCATATCAATTTAAAAGTTTTGAAAGCTATTTTGGGGCTTTCTATTTTATTTACAGTGTTTTGTCCCTTAAATAGGCACACTACATTTTCCTATAAGTTTAAAAAAGCTGAATTGCACTAGCCCTGCAGTTAAGGTTAGTGTTTATAGGCATAGACTCAAATAGGTTAAATCATTTAAAACTAGCCCAATTATCTGGATACTTGCCCGAAACTAGCCCAATTATCTGATACTTGCCCATATTGATTTGAAAGTTTCGTTTCAAACTATTTTGGGGCCCCTTTTTTGACACAATTTCCTCCCTTAAATCTCTGATTTGTTCTAGTTTCTATCATTTATTATTATTTTTTATACATGTATATTTTCAAGTCTGGATAATATAGTCAAGTATTTTCATGTATTAACATTGCTTAATGTGTAGCTACATGCATGATGTATTTGAAACATCATAGTTCAATTTATTTAACGCCCAAAATTTTGTGTCATTGAAAGCTTTACTCATCTTGCTAAGCTTGATGTACATGTATACAATATATTCATAGTGCACCAAGCAAAACATAATGTGATATACAGTACAACCTCTCTTGAATGACACCCACTGGGAGGGACTTTAATATGTTGTTGTTTAGAGGTTGTTGCTCTGTAGATGTTAAAGACCGTTAAAATTATGTCTAAGAGAAATATTAAAAGCTGTTGTTGTGCTGAGGATTTGTTCTATTTAGGGCTGCTCTGCAAAGGTTATACTGTAATACCATTTTATGTATAAAAAATTGCTTTTTTGAAAATAGTAAAATTGATGCTGTTTTTTTGTATTTTCAATTTTATCGCCAAGTTTAGTGAAAATATTGACTGTTCTTCGCAGTTGGGTGTCTACAGAGAAAAGGTTTTTGATTTGAGGTCAAATAGTAAGTTGAATCATTCTTGTATGAATATTAGCTGGATTATGTCCTCATTAAGTCTTAAGCCTGTTTCACATCAGCTGTGCGATTTTTTTCTTGTACGATTTTACTGCGAATGAAATCGCAGATGAATCGCAGCCGCCGCAGATACATCAAACTTTCCGTGCAATCATTGTACAGCGGTCGTACGACGCTCTCACGAGCCGTAGGTTGTTCGTCGCACGTGTTAATGCACGACTGCTTTGCGATAATCGCGAGGCTGTCGTACAAACACTAACGACTATCGTAAGACTTTTGTGAGATTACGAAAAGTTTCGTACGTCATCCGTACGTCAATCGCACGACAAACTCAAACTTTTACGAGAGTCGTACGATATTCATGTGAATGCCTAATTCTTTAACTGACGTGCGACTGTCTCAAGAATGACGTACGGTTGTTTTACGGCAGTCGCATGACTGTCTTGCGGGCTCCAAAAATCGCAACTAGATCGCAAGAAAAATATACATGGTGAAAATTTGACTTGCGACATCTACGACGATGCAATCACCTGAAAAAACGCACGACTGTCTTGCGGCGTTCGTACAAAGTTCTGCGATTCTTCAGAAAATGTTGTCGTAAGGCTGCCGCAAGCCTGATGTGAAATAGACTTTAGACAATTCTCATTTGAAATAGTACTCATGTCTGTAGGCTTGTGAATCAAAATTGCTTGTAAAACTATCGAGCAATACTGTATTGGTGACAAATATTCTTTATTATAATTGTGAGTTTCTTTAATTTATAGATATCATTGTCATTATGTCTTGTATGTGGAATAAACTTTTTTGTTACATATTGTCTTTTGATTTTTGCTCCTTAGGCCATGCTATATCGGAATTTTGTTGAGCGTCCGCGTGCGCGTAGGTTTTAGAGCCCTCAATCAAAATAAAAAAGAAAATTGTTGGTAAAGTTTTCTTAAATAATTCCTATGTTCTGGGATTCGATATGACAATTTAATTCAGGGAAAATTGTGTTGGGCAACGACGTTATTCATCGTAAGCAATTTTCCATTACCGCGTCATAAATACAATATATAATTTACATTAAATAAACACTTGTCATTTATATTAAATTCAGACCATTGTGGGATGTTCCATTTAAAAATATATATAATACATTGATTTTTTTTGTCGTAAGAATATTTGTGTTTTCGTTTTCGGTTCGTGTGTTTTGTGAATAGGTACCTAGGTTTGTCAAATTTGAGATGACGCTTAACAGAATTCCGATTTGGCATGGCCTTATATTTTACATTCCAGCTGCCCAGGTAGCTCTGTCTGTAGCAACAAGTCTACTGATCGAGGTGTCGTAGGTTGGCTTCCCAGACAGGGTGTTCTTTATAAAGCTTGGTCATGAAATAATTTCTACGGCCATTCTCCCTCCTACCAATGATTCTAAATTATGTATGTTTACAGTCACTGATGGAAGTATGCAGTAACTAGTTAACAGCTAAAATCCAGAGATTTAGCTTTTCCAGGAACAATGAGTAAGTGGATTAATGCCCTGATATGACCTATACGTGTTGCTTCTGGGGTTAAAACCAACCAATTTATTTTACATTCGGTGTTTTTTTCGAGCAGTAGTCAAGTTCAGGACTTCAAATCAAGAGGTACATGGTTCGATCCTTAATCTTGTGTTAAATTGAAAAAATATGATCTGAATGTTATGGAACCCCTAAAGTGACATTTTGAAATACTTTATTTTCACAACTATTTTTATTTAAACGTAATATTATTTTGTTTTTACGAAATAATTATTACTTTTAAACGAAATAAAATTATTTCTTTTTTTCGAAATTGTTACATTATTATATAATAATAATTTCGAAAAAACGTAATTATTTCATAAAAACGAAATAATATTATGTTTTATATGAACTAATATTTCGAAAAAATAGATAATATTTCGTGAAAACGTTTTTTTGTTGTTGAAAATATGACATAATTATTTCAAAATGTCACTTTAGGGGCTCCATAGAATGTTGAAATTCTATTACTAGATTTGGCTGATGTTTCAGTGGGAAACAATTCTTAACTACTTGTTAATAAAGACGGATGTAGACTGGTTTAGCGCTGACCTACTGTAGTAAGTAGTGTCATTTCTCTGTCACAATTCCAATCTATGTAAACAGATATCCTGTAGAGCGTTGTCGTACAGGATCTCTACTTTCTCCGTTGAAGGTCACGTCGAGATGAACTTTGTTTCCACCAATCAATGCATAGCTTTTATCTAGATGAAAGCACTATTAATCCCATTTTGATTTCGTAATTTCTATTTTAGACCAAGTTCTGCATGCTAATTTTACAGTGGTATTATTCGCAGTCTACGATTGGGCGGCTCATTTCAAATTGCATGACGTAGACGATGTAAACAAGTTACATATCATTACAATTTCGTAATGAATAATATGATGAGAAAGGGTCGCCTGAACGTGACCTTCGTTTGAAAAAGGCCAGATCTAAATTAGGGAGTATGCAAGCGGAAAATTTTAGATCGGGTTTTAATCAGATTGTCACACTTCATGGTTCAAGTGGGTCTATGTAAATACAAGAAATAGCTTTAAAAATATATTCCACTCTGCAGAGTTCATTTTGTTAGAAGTGTTAAAAGTCATATTCCCTGCTCATTCATACTGTCAGGAGCTTGCCACGACAAATGTATAACCAATTAGGATAGTGAGTCACCCATTATACACAGAGTAAATAGTCAACAACTGTTGTCTGTGATACGCACCTGTTTATCACGAATAACCAATACAATGTTATACCCTATCTTTTATCCATTTTTCTATACCAAAAAATAATTTCATTGGACAAACAAATATGGTACAGCCTATTGTATTGGTTAAAATATAGGTCAAATGTTGACTTAGACAGCTGCATGGAAAACTAAAAACTTTTGGCATTTTATAGTCTAATGCCTCAGTCCCATAAAATCGTGGCTTGTTGTGGACCCGTACGTGCAGACAGCTGTAGGCCGTGGGAAGTCTTGCGTATCAAGGTGACGGTACGCACATGTCACATGGCATAAAACAACACACCCGTACGGAGACGTAGCTGGAAGATATGCATGTTTAATCCATACTCGGCCGACATTGTGTTCACGATTTGACTTTGAACTGATACGTGTATCCTGGGCTCATCTCACGGACCCTGGTAAAAATGTATCAGTCCGTACGAGTATGCAAGAGCTCGTTCGAGTCCTTGCGGAGCTTGATCGCACGGCGCCCGTACGGTACCCTCACGGCTATTTTTTATGTTTATGGGACTGTAGCATAAGTTTCATGCTTATGCACTTTCATCTACTGTACAGTAGGTATAACTATAAATGATATTAAACATAGAATAACAAAACACATTCTGATAAATTAAACCTTGTTTTTATTGAAGTTTAAAGTTAAAAATACACATTTGAGTTTTTTATTCGATGCTACGTTTGCCGATTGGAAATCTGTCACAAATACACACACTGTCGTAACAATGTCTAGCATTGTCGGGGCAGTTAAGATTGGCGTTACTTCCGTAGCAATCTGAGGCAAGTACACAACCTGGATGAAACAATGAAGAAAAAATAGGTTTTATATTTGTAGTGGATGAATATTTTTTTTGTATAAGTGAATTTTTAACTTGACATGTCCGTCTTACAAAAGAAGAGTCTGGTTTTCAAAAATGATGATGAATGAATATACATTTGCATTAAGAAACTTTTTATTTATTTACATGTATATAAAGAGAATATTAGGTAAGTGCCAATCTGTTCTTAGGCTGGTTTATCTGGCAAGTTGGAGAAAGGCTCGTCCAGTCAAATAATCCTTTTGGAGACGAGACTGACACTTGCCTAATATTCTATTTATCCTAGTCGCATTTGCTTAATTGAGTTTCAGTTGAAAATATTTTATTCTATTCTCTCCTACCATTGATTCTCAATTATGTGGGGCAAGTGTCAATCACTGACGAAAGTATGCGCTTAGAAGTTGGTTATCAGCTAAATCCAGAGATTTAGCCTTTCCAGGAGGAGTATGTAGGTTGGCTGACTGCCGTTATATGACTTATACAATGTATTGTTACGGCGTTAAACCCAACAAACAAACGAACAGACAGACAGACAGACAGACGAACAGACAGACAGACAGACGAACGAACAGACAGATAGACAGACGAACAGACAGACAGACAGTCGAACAGAAATGACAGACAGACGAACAGACAGACAAACAAACGAACAGACAGACGAACAAACAGACAGACAGACGAACAGACAGACAGACAGACGAACAGACAGACAGACGAACAGACAGACAGACGAACAGACAAACAAACGAACAGACAGACGAACGGACAGACAGACGAACAGACAGACAGACGAACAGACAGACAGACAGACAAACGAAC
This sequence comes from Mactra quadrangularis, assembly GCA_025267735.1. Classification (NCBI taxonomy): domain Eukaryota; kingdom Metazoa; phylum Mollusca; class Bivalvia; order Venerida; family Mactridae; genus Mactra; species Mactra quadrangularis. Next base: position 1,953,173 of record CM046310.1, read on the forward strand.
AGACAGACAGACAAACAAACAAACAAACAAACAAACAAACAAACAAACAAACATTACCTCCGGCAGAGTCCTTACAGGTGCACAGTCCACCACCCGCTACAATACCAGCGCCGTCAGGGTGTTGACAAATTACAGTGTTGCCTGCGTTACATGTGGTGGCCACACAGTCACCGTTTACTGTACATGTTTCACCATGTGCTTGAAAAGATAGACAGAGGTTCCTTATGATATTTAAATTTTGTATGGTTGGTTCATGGCTATAATGGACCCTTGCGCAGCATCAACCACACTCTCTTGTCCACTTTAAACTAATTCACGCGCAAGTCACAACATCACCATACTACAAACTAATGATGTCCGTGGTCCTCATCGACAACGATGGACGAACAACAATAATTGACCCATTCGGAACAACCTCGGCGATCATCTACGATATATATCAAGACATACCTCGGAAATCAGACGTAGTAGGAAAACAATCAGGTTATAAGGTCCGGCGACTAGCTAGCTGTCATTTTCATGTCAACATTTAATAATAACATTGTTACACACTTTATTACATCATTTCGTCAGTACAATGTCTCACGCGCCGTATTTCTGTGTAGTTCAGACTACTTACCACAGACACCAAATTTCCTAGATCTACATTTTCACCTTATGATATCTGAGGTTTATCTGCGTAGAAGATCGCCGGGTAGTTCCGAATGAGGGACCTTAGTCAGTTATCTCCCCTTGTATACTCTTCAAATAGGTAGGTCAAATTAGTTAGATTACACGGATATTACCCTTACTTTTCAAAGTCAGTTTGCCAAAATAATCTTCGATGACTTTTTTGTAAAGCATTTAATTTGCTTGAATCTCAAGCTAAGTATTTCAAGGGTAAAGAACTATCTAAATTTTCACCACTTTTGATAATATCTCTATTAACAAGAAAGATATTAGATGAAATATTTTGTTATCCTTACGTAGGACTTCAATGTCAAAATTGTATAGAATATTTTTGGAAGCAATAAAGTAGTGTTCTGATAATGACAATTTTAGTGCAAATTAACATACAACTACAAATTATGGTGTTTCCTGTAGTAAAAATCTACCCCGTATGTAACGGTGTAGACACTTTAAGTGCATTATGTGTTTTTACTGCATTTCTTGCTACACAGAGGTCAGTTTGTCTTGAAATATCAATAATTAAGTATTTGACACAATTACAGACACTGAATGGTATTTTGAAGATATAGAAAAACCCAAATCTGTGAACTAAAACCTTTAAGAGATTCAATTTTGATAAACCGATTTTAAATGGATTTAACACCGTGTCAACCCAAAATAAAGGTTATTTTACGTCGGACAGCGCACATAATCAAGCATTCCTAGAATTTAATAGTCCTATATTAGTGGAACTTCATTGTATTAAACCTACCTATTCCTAAACAAAGTCCCAAACAAATGAAACTAACAATAAATCTCATTTTGGAAAACTAATGTTCACTTTCCCTGGCACTACAAACAAATGAGACGAGAGACTTACTTCGCGTTACATAAATATGGCACATTGAGGTTTATAATTAGATAACCATGTCTTCACATGTACACACTTTTCTTTGACCAATGACGTAGATGAGCGATAGTTCCATCTGACCGTTTCGCCCGATTTTACGAATCAAATTGAGTGTAAACCATTGCCATTGACAGCTCTCCTTGACTCTGCGTGCATATATACACTCTGTGAAACACTCAATCTGATTAAAACCCGATCTACAATTTTACCGCTCGCATACTCGCTAATGTAGATCTGGCCTTTTCCAAACGAAGGTCACGTTCAGATGACCTTTTCTCATCATAATATTCATGACGAAATTGTTATGATACGTAACTTGTTTACATCGTCTACGTCACGAAATTTGAAATGTGCCGCCCAATCGCAGCCTGTGAATATTACCGCGGTTAAATTAGCAAGCAAAACTTGGTCTAAAAATAGAAATTACGAAATCAAAATGTGATTAATCAATGACGTAGAATAATATATTCTACGTCTATGTGATTAATAGTGTTTTCATCTAGATGAAAGCTACGCATTGATTGGTCGACACAAAGTTCATCTCGACGTGACCTCAAAGGGAAAAAGTACAGATCCAGTACGACCGTGGTCTACTGGATATGTGTTTACGCAGATTGTGAAACACTTAGAAACACTTAAAGTTTAGAAACTGTGACGCTTTTCACCTTTTCACAAAACATCTCACGAATCTTCGTAAGTAAAAAAAAGAAACATTAATGATACGATCATTTTTTTTTCAATTCCAATATTATTGAATAAATGAATAAAATATTGTACACCTTTTAATATCATATCATAGTTATGTTTAATGCCCTTCTGACTTTGAACTGCACCATTATGAATTTGACTTACGATAAATTGTGTTGGAAGAATTTTTGTGAAAAGGTACAATGAGACGTTGGAACAGATGCAAAATCACGCGGTTTCATTTCACTAAAATGAACTGACCCATAAAAACATGAAATTAGAATTGAAAATTTTTAACTACATCAGAACCGGACTCTTCTTTCACATGTTGCGGCTCATTATAAAAGTCAAGTCAAGCTACGCCAATGGCTTTCACCAGCTGAAAACAAAACACGGTTTGTTGATAACCCCTTACTTAAAGGGGTCACGATTTGTCTATATACCAAACTGTTCGTGAATCACGATCTATTCGTTATCGTCTGAGAGATCAAATGCCTCTCGACCTTTCTGGAACATTGACGTGTCTTTGTCTTTTTTTAGTCAACACGTACGAGTTTACCGTTTAGTTCAAAAAGTTGAACATCTCAACTCCAACCAAATTGGTTTTGTTATGAAGCTCTCTGTTCCCTTTTTATCGAACATCTCACAGAATGTTTGTACTGAATTGAGCTCGACAATGCTGAAAGTTAAATGACCATTTGAATGGTACATGAGTTCGACGTGTCTTTTCATTCGCTGATGACCGTTTTTCAATCGCTATGATAAATAATTTCTTCGCAACCTGGGCCTCAACAAAAAGTTTGCTGCTGCAGGTGGCTTTATTTCATGCGTTTGAGGTCGTAGAAACTCAGTAGTCTTTGGTAACCTCTTTGATGCATGATTTGTACGTAGAGACTAGGGGCCCGTATTATCAAACGTCTTACGACTGAATTTAGTCGTAAATCCTTCTACAATGTATATTGTATTGTGAAATTATCGTAAGATCTTTGATAATATGCGGCCTAGATACGCTATACCATGGAATGTCGACATAAAAGAGTCCCCTCTCGATTTTTTATGTATAAACACATAAGTATTATACATGTATATGTGTACATACATATAGAAAAGGAAATTAAGAGGGACTTTTTCATGTCAAAAGCCGGTGCGATAAAATGCTTTGGCATAAAAAACAACAAAACTTTTATTAGATGATTTGTTTTATTGATTTTTAATTTACACTTAACATTTGAGTTTTTTATTCGATGCTACGTCTGCCGATTGGAAATCTGTCACAAATACACACACTGTCGTAACAATGTCTGGCACTGTCAGGGCAGTTAAGATTGGCGTTACTTCCGTAGCAATCGGAGGCCACTACGCAACCTGGATAAGAAATGAAGAAAGCGGGTATTGGTGTTCGTATTGATGCAATGACGCATGTTGAAAAACTTCAAACGATTTGCTTCAAATGAAGACGTTACCTGTCTCTTCACAATTTCTCTTGGACATACATTTGGGCTGGCAACTATTTGCCAATTAATGCTGCTTTCCCCCAAACAATTTGACATAACACAAAACTACTGTATACAGTATAACCTCTGCGGAGGAGCCCTCTACAGAGCAACTCTTCTGCACAACAACAGATTTTGATATTTCCCTAAGGTGTACTTTTAATTGAAATTAACCTCTGCAGAGCAACAACCTCTGAACAACAACATATGTTAGTCCCTCCCAATGGATGTTGCTCAAGAGAGGTTATGTTGTGCATAAATAGTTGTAATTTTCTTAATATATGAATCCATGCTTTTGAACAAACTCTCTAGAAAATGCCCTTAAGCAAAGCTTCCGGAACATAGAAATATTAAGTATTGATACGTTTCGCTTTAAAAACACTTTCGTTATTTGCATTTAAAAAAATAATAAGTCCAAAATACATGTAATTAATCTGAAGAGAAGAAAATGGTTTCCATAAATTAAGACGAATCAGTTTTTAAGTCCATAGATTCTAATGGTAAAGTTGTTCCGCTATGAAAGATCACTTTGACTATTTCAAACCCATGCAGTTTTTGAGGATTTAAGGTTCTGGAACTGTTATGTTGACCTTCCACAATCCTTATAATGATATTGTTTCTTGAATCTATATCATCAAACAAATTGAATGGTGAATTTTAAAAATCCTATGGTAATCTAGAAATCTTACCTCCGGCAGTGTCCTCACAGGTGCACAGTCCCCCACCTGCTACAATACCAGCGCCAGCAGGGTGTTGACAAATCAAGCTGTTACCAGAGTTACAAGAGGTGGCAGCACAGTCACCGTTTACTGTACATGTTTCACCGGTCACTGGAATATAAGGCATTATTAAATTGTGAAGTCTAATTTCATTGGGTTTAACGCCGTGTCAACACTTTTTGGTCATTTTAAGGCGTCCAGCGAACCTAACTTAGCTTTCCTGGACCCTTGTCTATAACAAGTACTCAACTACCCTTCTTCAAGACCGGAAACTTCTCCATATACCTTATTAGTGGAGGAAAATTGACATAATTGTCAAATTTTCATGGAAGGGTTTAACCTCCCCGAGTGGGATTCGAACCCGTACCCCAATCGGGACACGAAATTTCATGGTTGTCCCTATGAAACTTCTAAAAGTGATCATCTTAAAGATATGTTAGTGACCAAATACTTGTTCATCGAAAATTTGTTTTTTTTTGTTACATCAATAAAAAAACTGTTTAGTTTCAAAGCTATAATTAATCTATGAACATTTCATTCCGATGGTTTAATCGTCTTGTTTGCATAATTCCAAAACAAAGATAACTTGGTTAAAACGTATAGTTTAACCTGAGCTTGAAAAACCTTATTATCATAATTACACGCTTAACTAACATTAAATCGTGAGTTTCCGTAAGCGTCCGCAATATTGCGACACAGTTTCAAAGCATTAACTCCTATGACAACAAAATTTATTGTTCAGTATGTGTATTTTGCCGAAAGCTTCCGATATAGCGCGATTGACAAACGAAGACAAGAATAGACCGTAAATACCAAGTTTAATATATTCTTGCATAAAGGTCAAGCTCAGGTTAATATTGTCGGACTATATACGAGGGTTGTCCCGAATGTATGCGAAACGGTGTTAAAATGTTGAAAATACATACTGTGTAATTTTTTTATCGATCAGACGTCGCATTTGCAAGTTATTCAAAAAGTCCCACTTTTTCTGGGACAACCCTCGTACATCCAGAAGCAACTAACTGGTATAACTATTCAGCTAACTAATATAAATGCATGTGGAATGCAGTCTGATCTTCGATAGGCAACTGGGTCGTCATTTCGAAACATTTAGTAGCCCATAAAATACTCTGGTCAGCCATTTTCAGCGGTCCAGAAACATTTTACAACCCCACAAATCCTAATTTAATAAAACACCATTAATTGTGTTGTTATATTGTTAATTCAATTTAAGATATTCTAAGTAAAAAACAGCATAGTTTAACATATCATTAAGATTATTATTGTCCGGTAAATTTAATTCGTTCCAGTAAAAAAAAATCCATTACGCTTGGACGATTGTCCAAGGTTTGCAGTAAATACTAAATATGACATAGATATTTTTCAAATACTTTTTTTTTAACTACCATTTGTTGATTTTCAAATGGTGATTGATGTAGGCTGGATAGCCGCTTATTTATGAGAAAATACTACCATATTCACTGTGTAATCAAATGCCTACACCTAATTCAAAATTAGACAATTTCATTCATTTAACTACTCTGACCAGTTTTCGTGGAAGAATTTTTTATTTCATACATTTTTATTTAACTTAAAACAATCTATATTTGTGGAATACTTTTTTAAAACACAAGAAGGTACATGTACATTAAATACGAACCAAAAGCCACGCAAACAGCGGCACAAAATAAAGTTAGAAATATCTTCATTTTTTTCCTTTTAGACGTAAAGTCTGACAACCTCCTTCCTAAAATTTGAATAACTAAGTGATGTTTGGACTTAAATAACGCATCTAAAATTCTTTATCATTGCTCTATATAATTTTGAAGGGACATAGACCCAAATTTTAGGAATAAAAGTAAAAGGGGTTTCAAATGGGTCGTCTGAGGACATGACATTGTGGCAATTTGATTCAGCAGCGTTCTTTGTGTTGTTACTTTTTGCTTGAATATTCGCAACCCGGGTCGATAGCGCATTTGGTAGCGCGCCTCGTGCCCGAGGGGATGCGGATTAGAATCCCACCCGGGGAGGTTATACCCTTCCATGAAAAGTTGACAATAATGTCGATTTTTCTCCATTGATTAGATAGTATGGAGAAGTTTCCGGCATTGTGGAAGGGTAGGTGAGTACTGGTTATAGATAATGGTCCAGGAAAGCTAGGTTAGGTTTGCTGGACGCTGTAAAATGACCTAAATTGTGTTGAAACGGCGTTAACTCGAATAAATAAATAAAAAAGATGTATATTCGATTAGCTACTGACTAAGACTATAAGTTTGAAAAGAAGTCATTTGCGTACTAGGTGAAAATCTAGCACTGGTGCATCTCAAAGGCTGCTGGCACATTCCATAACTCACAAAACACAAGTGTAGGCATCTTCTTTTAAGCGTAGGTGAGTATTTGTTACAGAGAAGGGTCCAGAATAGCTAAGTAAGGTGCTCTGACCGCCGCAAAATAGCATTAAAATGAACACAATAAACTATGTGGCCTTTTAACAGTGCTTTTAATGGTTTGAGACCGCGTGGCCTACCTTTGTTTACCACATGAACGGTAAACGATGAACTTGATATAACTATTACTTATGAAAAAAAGGCAAAATAAAAACACCCAAAAATTAACCAACTACTACACTACTGTCAGTCTGATAAGATAGAACGGTTTAGGTCAGTAGAACTTTGTACATGTTATGACTTCGTTCTTATATGCTTGAAGACAATTATTACATAGTTTATGACTTACGATTTTGACTTACGATGATTTTTATCGTGAACTTGTTTGCGAAAAGATCATAAAAATATGCATGGCACAACAAGTGATGTATTCCTCTATACAGAATTAGTTTAAGGTACTAGTTCACAGATTTGGTAAAAATTTTTCTACATTTTCAAAATACCATTCAGTGTCTGTAATTGTGTAAAAAAATAATTGTAAATAATTTAGGGCAAACTGACCTATAGATTGCAAGAAATATATACAATAAAAGTCACAAAAATGCACTAAACTTGTCTATACCGTGACATACGGGGTAGCTTTTTACTACTTGAAACACCATCATTTGTACTTGTGTGTCAATTTGCACTAAACTTGTCATTAACAAATCACTAATTTCCTGCTTCAAAAATTGTTTGAAACAATTTTAATACTTTCAGTAAAATTTGATATTTAAGTTAAAATCTGTGAACGAGTACTTTTAACATTTTGACAGACATGTAATCAGTCTTCGAATTTAGTCAGTTACCGCGGACCGAGTCCACTGAAATCTCCGTCGGTCCAGCAGCTTTCAGAAAGTGAATGGTCAGATGGTCCACTAACATTTAACAACCCCACTTATCATAATTTAATAAAAATATCATTTGTTGTTATATTGTTAATTTAATTTAGGATATATTATTTCTAATTGTTAAGAAGACAGCATAGTTTAACATATCACTAAGATTAATTTGGTCCTGTAAACTTTCATTTGATCCAGTAAAATTACATTCCGCTTGACCGATTGTTCAATGCTGATGAAAGTTTGTTGGGAAGACTGTCATGGAATAAAACGTGACAATTTATCGTTTTCAAGTTGAAAGAAGCGTGTAACTTTATCATAATGAAAATCCTAAGTAGATCATAAATAAATCTAGCTCGCCATTTTTATTGAAAGTTAAATTGTTTATTCGAAACAACAATATTATATGTCACCATGACAGGAACCCGTAATGTTCACCTCAGTGAGTTGCAACAATGACAAATATATACAACAGCACAGTTTAGCAAGGAAGACCACATGGTTATTGCAAAATCAATTTAAGTCGAGTTTGGAATACCAAATGCTTAGTTTGAAGAGCAAATGTCCCTATATTCAGACCATTCCACTATAAAGACCATTAATTTTGATAACATTAATGTGGATCTTTACGGTTCTGCTCTAAGAAATTTTGATTTTCCCCAACGGAATTTGAACCCTATACCCCTCGATCAATAAACGAACACTTCGCCTGAAAACCACTACCTCTAATCATCCGATTCATTAAAAATCAAACTTACCAAACATTAAGCATCCAAAGGTAATCCGGAAATTTTATTCTCTGGAAACACACTTTCAAGAAATAACACTTGAAGAACATATCTGTTTTTGTCCAGGCGATGAAAACATTTAGAAGTATGACATGAAAGTTACTCACAGTTCCAAATGTCGGACTCCTATTTCAGGCATTTGATGTTTGATTTGCTTTTTGAAGTCTGGTCCGATCATTGCTAAATCAAAGCAGGCAATGCCGAATCAAATCAAAATTGTGCTCATTTATTCATACATATGCACAAAACAATACATTGTGCATTTTCTGGCCTCCATGCCTGAAAACACATTGGATCAGAAATTGCACTTTTTCTTATTTTCAAATGGTCTACGAACATGTTTCTGTCATCATTAGTCATTGCAGATAGTGGTCAAACGACATCTGAAGAAGGGTTTAACACGACATGGACATCATATAGAAAGACGGTGACTTGACCATTGTAATATGGTCCTTATCAACAGAAGTTTGGATAATGGTTCGTAAGTTTGACCACGAAGTGGTCAGCCAAGCGATGATGTAATTTCTTATGTAATAGCTTGACCTCTTCTTTCCATGTTTTGACCTAATATAGGTTAAAGTAAGCGTACTTTGATTTTCTTTAAGGGGTGGGAGAAAGTCAAGCCAAGTGGACAAACTGTCATTCTAGAATTAAATTCAGTAAGTACCTCCAAAAGAATCAAAACATCCCGAAAATGCTTATTGTCTGCTCCAAATTTATATATTTCATTAATGACATTAATCATCCGGATACTCATTTCATGAAGAAACATTTAAGATGCATGTTAGTGTTAAACCAACATTAAATCTACAAACAAAAACTATCATTTCTTATTGTCCATTATTTACATGGTCTCTACGCCAATGGTTTTGTTATCATCGTGTCTATCGTGACAGAATTTACGTAAAGTATTGTCCAGTGAGCGGTCAGTCTTAGTTTTGACTTTCATTGTTTCACATACTTTGGAGAAAAATGAAATTTCTAATTTCTGTTTTTTGTTTTGCTGTTTGTGCAGGATTTGGTTTGTATTTCAATGTTTATTTTTTATATTTCCATAAAGACTTTCTTTTTTGGGGCTTTTTTTAAACCCATGGGGACAAAAATGTTATCAAATTTATTTTGTCAAAACGGATGATAAAATATTTTGGTCTGAGAAGCTACTCGTCCACAGATTTGTTAAATTTGTTATAATGTTTCTAAATTACCAATCAGTGTCTGTAATTGTGTTGAGAAATTGAAGTCTTCATATTTAAAAATGAACTGATTGATTAGTTCCAAAGATGTAATTAAGATCTATAAGTCAAATGCTTTATTCTACCATTCCATATTATGCAGAGGAGATCCAGAAATTATTTTTCCCAGGGCAAGGGACTGAAGTTTAAAAATGCTAACAAACAATTTAAAATATTTAATTACAGGTATGTAGTCTTAGAATATATCCAGTGGACTGTAGACCGAGTCCACCGAAATCTCCGACGGTACTGTGACTTTCAGAAAGTTCAGAAAGTGAATGGTCCGATCGTCAACAAACATTCTACTACCCCACTTATTCTAATTTAATACAGAATCAATTGTTGTTATATTGTTAATTTCATTTTGGGATATATTATTCTAAATTGAAATAAAAGACAGCATAGTTTAACATATCACTAAGATTATTTTGGTCCAGTAAACTTTCATTCGGTCCAGTAAAACATTCCATTGCCCTAGACCGATTATTCAATGCTGATGAAAGTTTGTCGTGAAAATTGCTGTATACTCAATGACCTATATTTTAACCAATACAATTTGCTCTACTATTCTTATTTGTCCCATGAAATTCTCTTCCGGTATTGAGAAATGAATACAGTAAGTCATTCCATTGGTTGTCCCGAAATAAAGTTTAGTATACGATCCCAAATTTTCAGTATGCAGGAACATTTTGTTTAATTGAGAATGTATAGTAGTTTATTTTAAATTTTATTTTAGCTCGATTGCGAAACAAGTTCTTACAACTTATATAAATCACTTTCGAGTCCGCTTCCTGGCCCCCCAGTTCTGAGCTAGATAAAGTTTCGTGCTCAAGGAAACAACGTGATAGGTTTTGGATGGGTTTCAAACCAACGCGGAGGTGGCTATCCAATGATTACCAGTCTATCGTCGTAACCGATCGGCCACACCCGCCCCTACAGTAATTTGACGTCATATTCGCTTGCTAACATTTAAACTTCAAACAAAATGAACCCTAAAAATGTCTTCTTAAAGATATTTATTGTATATATTCAGCTCTATGCGAGGGTTGTACAGTAAACATTGACTGTGTGGCCACACAATGTAACGTAAACAATGTAGTTTTATTTCTTGTATATATTCAGCTCTATGCGAGGTTTGTACAGTAAACACTGACTGTGTTGCCACACAATGTAATACAAACAATGTAGTTATATGTCAACATCCAAGTAATGAAGTCACCACGGATGGCGGTCTATGTACATGTCAGGATTCACAACAAGGAGGTAGGTTTTGTTTTTTTTTAGCTTGTTTTATCTAGCTTTGCTTTTTGTTTTGTATTGTTTGTTTTTCTATTGTGCCCCTTTTTTGCGTTTGTTTTTCTTCTTGTTTTCTCTTGTTTCCCTTTATTTTGTTTGTTTTTCTTCGGGTTTTGGTTTTGATATTCTTGCTTTTCTCTTTTTCCCTCTATTTTGTTTGTTTTTCTTGCTTCGTTTTTATTTTCTTTATGGTTTTTTTTGTAAATTTTGTAAACTTAAGTTGTTTAATTGTATTCTTGAAATGTTCCTTGTTTTTGTTTCTTGATTTGTTTTTACTCTCAGATCAGTTGATAAAGGGCTAAAATTTGTTACATTTTACCGCACAATTTTAATTGAACTTGACAAACGTAGCAAAATGTATATAATTTTGCCCTACATATACTCTCAGATTTGGTAAATTTGTTTGAAAGTTTTAAATTTACCAATCAGTGTCTGTAATTGTGTTTAGATATTGAAGTCTTCATATTAAAAAAAAAAGTTTTTTTGTATTTTTGTTGGGTTTAACGCCGTAGCAACACATTGTATAGATCTAGAGACTACATAACATTATCACAGTGTTACATACCCGGAAAGATAAACTGTATTGCTGATTAACTTTCTCGACTATTTTTTCAGAATGTGTCACAGCCACTGATTGCTACGGAAACAATGCTAACCTTAACTGTCCTGACAATTCAAGACATTGCTATGACAACCAATGTATCTGTGACAGATTTCCAATTGGCAGAAGATCACTTCTAGCTTAAATATGTTTGCCATTTGATATTAAATTATTACTGTTGAAATAAAAAAGGAAAAACAATCCTTTTTTAGTTTATTTTTTTTGTTTGACCTTTTCTCCACAAGAACATCGGTCTTAAGTTATTGCCAGCAATTGAATTTATATACAGTGAATATTCGAAGGCTGAAAATGGACTAGCTCGACCTACTCCGATGGTTCAAACAATTTACCTGTTACCAATACAACTATGGTCAAAATATGTCCGAACAGTATTAGAGTACATAATCTTATTTACAATGTATTCATAACTAGTATGTTCTGTTATTTGTGACTCATTGCTTTGGAACGGTTTGCTTCATTTGTGGCAAATACTCTGAGCTCCATTTTAGCTCAGGGGAACGAGATTGGTTTTAGATGAAATTTGAATCCAATATACAAATGTATTCTACTTTCATAGGTTACACAAATTAATCACTCTGTTACTCACTTTTCTCAATGTTTGATAAGCCATTTGTTATGAAAGGACAAAAAGTCTTATCAATAGTTTGTCATGTTCTGACGCCATGTTTTGGCTATAAATAGCATCTATGTACGATTTGTACACGAAATCTACCGATGATTCACGAAGATTACGTCATCAGAAACCGAGATAATTATTGTGTCACTCGGTACATGGAATTTCATCTGACCTAGTTAAATTTGAAAGTACAACATAGTACATATGATTAGAAATAATATTATAATGGTAAGGCCATTATTTTATATAATTGTGAGGAGTGCTCATGTATGCCATTTATACACACAAAACAAGTTAAAATATTCCATTGATTGCCAACGAAAATATTCAATTGTTGCTAACGAAAATATTCCATTGATTGCTAACGAAAATATTCCATTGATTGCTTAAGCATTGTTGGCTCAGTCGGTCAATTAAGAGATCAAATAGAGAATTTAGTCAGTTATTTCCCCTTGCATACTCTTGAAATAGGTAGGTCCTATTAGTTGGATTACTCGGATTTTACCCTTACTTTTCAATGTCAATTTGCCATAATTAATCTTTAATAACTTTTTTGTAAATCATTAAATATGTTTGAAATTCAAGCTAAGTATTTTTAGGGTAAAGAACTATCTAAATTGCATCACTTCTGTTAATATCTCCATTAACAAGAAAGATAGTAGATGAAATATTTTGTTATTCTTACATAGGAATTCAATGATAAAATCCGAGGATTCCAACTGTAAGGACCTACTTACCAATTGGATTGCTTCAGATTTAATCAGGGAAAGATAACTCTCTAAAGTCTCTAATTGCTCGATTTCCTGGCTGTGCCTATATATTTAAAGGGCTAAACTCAATTTTTTGTGCTATACATGCACCAAGTAGGTTAGAAGCCAGTTGGTTGAGTTCTGGTTGTAAGATAGATATAGAAGAATACAGAAATAGTTCAGCGTCTTTAGGTTCATAAGTAGGTCAAATGACCTCCGTGGTAGGACACAAACTTTGTATAAGAACGTCGTAAATCACCATAAAATCAGTCTTAACCAAGTTATAAGCATCATTTCAGATCATTTATATTTTTATACGGTTGTACATGTACATATAATGCTTATTTTATACTTATTGTAATAACTTACTAGGGGTGTAACAATACGGTAAAAACCGCATTGCAATATATTGCAATACACGAAACCCGTATTGCAATATATTGCGATACATATTGTTCTTTGCGCATACATGCATAGCATAAATTAATGCACGTGCATCGTCTTAATTTGATCAACACTACACATAGATATTTGTATTATCAAATGATCTACAAGTGTTATGCAAATGTTTAAATGAATTAGAAAAAAAAATGTTTTGAATGGACTTTCAAAGATAATTATTATCTCACTTTACGAATTAAATCAAGTTTCCAACACAAATTCAACATTTATTCAAACATTTAAATTTCAGTCTCTGATAAAAACAATCAGTACGGCACATAACTACAAAAACCGGATCAGAGAAAATCGAACCGGTTAAAAACCGTCAGAATTCGCATTGCAATATTAACCGGTAAACCAGTTAACCGTTACACCCCTAGTAAACTGTAAATCTTCAACTATCTTGGAGGCAATAAAGATTTATATATACGAGTATATTTGATAAGGATCTACATTAAGCCTACAGTGTATCCAGGGATAGTAAGTAAGTCGACCGACTTAGAATAGACTTAAAAGATATGACAAAGAGTAGTGGTGGACCCAGGATTTTTTTCTAGGGTGGACCGAACTTTTTCTAGAGGGGGGGGGTCCAAACTTTCGAACCAAAACCACTTTATTCACATTATGCAGAATAATGCAACATATTAATAATGATAAACGACATAACCATTAAATCTATGTTAAGCACCGAGAAAAATTGCATCATGCTACTTAAAAATAACTTACAGTCAAGAAATACACTAATGGACAGGTACATTTTGGAAATTCTGGGGGGGGGGGGGGTTCCGGACCCCCCTGACCCCCCGCTAGATCCGCCTATAAAGAGTGACAATAAATACTATAAAACCCAAAGCAAATCAATCTACCGACGATTTTTGTGCATAGAATGTGTATTTATCCATTACAAACGTCTTTAAACTACATATGAAACTCCGTTCTCTCGCAAAAGCCTTGGACTGACCGATTTCTAACACCAATGTCCACGTGTCAACTTGTTACATCTTTTAATTAATATGACCTTTTAAGACTTGGTTATTTACTATTATTTTAGATAATTTAGAAAGATAACATAAATATTGAAATTCCACAGTGTACAAAGATGTTAAAATTACTGCTCATTTTGGGGATTTCGATTCATTTCGGTAATTAGCATTTTTATGGCATCAAAAATGATAACATGTAGTGATTGCATTTATACTACAGTTATTTAGAGTCATTTGTGCATTTATTATTTTGAAAGATTTCTTCTTATCTTCTTTATTCGTATAAATTTTACCACAACAGGAAGTGAATATGTGTTTCGCGCATGCGCTCTACAAATTTAACTAAAAATGGCGGATGTAGATTGATCAACTGCGTGAATATACAGTTTTTTTCTTTATTTTTTTGTTAAATATTTCAGGTTCGGCTGCCCTGTGTCCATCAGGGTGGAATTCATTTCAAGGACAATGTTATCAGTTTAATACAAACTCTAGAATGACCTGGCACGACGCCGCTGTAAGTCTCTAAAACAATTCTTTGTCAAAGAAAGCAATATGAAATTACATGTAATATCAATTATTAGCGAAGACGGACCTACGACTGCTCTTAGTTTGATTTGCTTTATTATAAATTATTGTGAGTAAAATCAGCTGATCTTTACACCATTGCTATAGTCTAGTCGTTTGTGAACTGGCATTTGGTGATCCCAGCAGATTCGATTCCTTGCCACAGCTAGGCATACCCTTCCAAGAGCAAACGGTCAACTAGAAGTGTGAATATAGTTCTCCATAGGTAAAAGTTGTCTTTTCATTATGGAAGAGCTTTGAAAGTAGGTACTGTGAAAAAAGCTCTTGTGACTTGGTCTCTGTTAATAAAGAACGTGTTAATAAACAACGTAATATCTTAACTAATCGACGGTTTCTCTGACAGGTTTTATAAGGTTGGGTATTTTATGTAGTAACACAAGCGTCCATTGTCATATTGATTGAAAAATAAATTTTATTTTATGTTTCAGAGAAATTGTGAACAATCTGGCAGCCATCTTGTTTACATTGACTCAAATGATGAAGATGTTTATATTGTCAATAAACTTAAACCTCTCATTGATGAAAGTAAGCTTTTTTTAAATTGGTTTTAACGCCGAATTCAACACATATTTAGGGCATACTAGATGGGAGCCCGTGCAAGCACGGGCTTTAGGTAAATATTATTGTGTAATGAAACCGGCAATGTTTGTATACGCAATATTTACGTGGACGACCTGTACTTTGCACATCATAATTTACAACAAAAAGGCTAAACTTGTAGAAATTATTGAAATGTAACAGAAAAGATGAAAAAAATATTCGGCTCTCTGAGGGCCGAATTTACTTGTGGTGGCAGTGGTTATTGATTTAATAAAGGGAAATAACCGCTGCGGGGAGTTTGGTCTATTTTTAGTTTTATCTAGAACTATTTTTAGACACAAAAAACCCCAATATTTTTGTTGATTTTTGGCAGTTTTTGCAAATATCAAGAGGCTTTGTCAAAAAAGAATTGTCAACTTGATATGCCAGTATATAGGTGCTCCAGCGACAAACAAAAGATTTATTCAAAGCTGCGCAGTTTCTTCCACAAAAAGGAAACTCGCAAATTTAATAGTATAGATATACATAGGCCAGCTCTTTCTACTAAAGGTTTCCTGGAAACTTTTCTATCACCAGTACCACGAGGCCGACAACTCGTGTTTATAGGGTATGAATAACCGCGACTGGGCTCGAACCCGCGATCACCGGATTCAAAGTCAGACATGCTAAACACTACGCCACGGCCGCGGCTAAGTAAGCTATTCAATTACTACATGTACTAACGTAAATATTTCATTGATAATACATTTTTCGAATTCGGTTCGACAGGTGCGTGATGACTACGCAATATTTTAATTTAAAATGGTAACAAATCACAAATACATTTTGTATTTTTTAGTTTGGTCCGACTGGTTAGTGTTGATATCACAATGTTTTGATGACGCCATAATCTAACTTGTATACAATTTTAATAAGGCCTATAGCAGTGACAAGCTAACCTCTATTTGGACAGGTGCGAGTTGACTACACGTATTTTAATGACGTCAAACTCTTACTTGTATATCCGTTGTTAGATCCTTAAGAAAAGCTTAAATCAATACTGATAGGTGCGTGATGACTACACGTATTTTGATGACGTCATTCACTAACTTGTATACTATTTTTGTAAGGTCCAGGCAGTGACAAGCTAACATCAGTATGGACAGGTGGTGTAGACGAGAATACAGAAGGAAGTTGGGTCTGGTATGGAATAGATCAACCCATCATTGAATACACTAATTGGTACCCAGGTATATATTTTAGGCACGGTCTATTGAAAGAAACTTTATGCAACGTTTTTTTGTTGCTTTTTAACTCGGTTTTAACGCCGTGTCAACGCAATTTAGGTCATTTTACGGGCGTTCAGCGCACGTAATCTAGGTTTCCTGGACCCTTTTCTATAACCAGTACTCACCTACCCTTCTACAAAGCCGGAAACTTCTCCATATTATCTAATCAATGGAGGAAAATCGACATTATTGTCAAATTTTCATGGAAGGATATAACCTCCCCGGGTAGGATTCGAACCAGTCCCCCCTTCGGGACACGAGATTTCAAATCCCGGCGCGCTACCAACTGCGCTATCGACCCGGGTTATGCAACGTTTAAAAACATTAAATAAGAGATGCATTGTGAAACCTAAATTTAGTAACGTAGTTATTAAGTCGAAGAGGTTATATAAGTCCCACAATGCAACGAGCGGTAAGTACAGGAACCTGAGTAAGTACAGTTCCGAACACGCAACTTAATTTGAAAAAAATGTGGGTTTCTTATCTCCCTTTTATTAATTTGTTGAAGGAGAGTGGACCAAAGGGAGGTAACTAGAAAACCAAAACATCGACACTCAATTCAGTTGGGACGGTACATATTGCGTTTTATCTTTCTATACAGTATTGAAATAGCATATAAAGGGAAACAACTCAATTAAACAGTTGATAATATCATAATAGTGCATAAGGGGATTTAACTTAATAAAATTTTTCCCAATATAGAATAACATTTAAAGGGAAACAATTCAATATTTTGTATCCAAGTAGCGTGCTAAGGGAGGTAACTCATTTTTATATCAAAATATCATATTAAGTGAGACAACTAAATTAAAAGTTTGTTCTAATAAAAATAACAATCAAAGGGAGATAATTAAATATTTTAATTACAATAGCGTACAAAGGTAGATAACTCATTTTCATGTCCAAAAAACATATAAAGAAAAACAACTTAGTAGATTGTTTTTAAAGTAAAAAAAACATTCAAGGGAAGATAATTCAATATTTCTGTAAACGAAAGTACAAAGGGAGATTACATATTTCTATATCAAAATATCATATAAAGGGAGACAGCTCAAAAGAGTTTCTTCTTATATAAATTACATTCAAAGGGAGATAATTCAATACTTTTATCAAAAAAGCGTCCTAAGGGAGATAACCTTATATATTATTTCCAACATTTTTAGGTCAACCAGACAGTGGCCAAGGAGATCATGATGAAGATTGTATATGTTTAGTTGGTAATCATAACTATCAATGGCAAGATCATGTTTGCAGAGAACATATGTTCTGGGTCTGCGAAATGACGTAAGTATAGTCCGAAGCCGCCTAGATAGGTCAGTTGGTAGCACACAAGTCTACTGATCGAGGGGTCGTGGGTTCGATTTCTAGGTTGGGCATACTTTCGTTGAGCTTGGTCATGATATCACTTCTACGGCAACGGCCATTCTCTCTCGGCCGATCATATAGGGCAGTTGTCAGTCACTGACAAAAGTATGCGCTTAGTAGTTGGTCAACAGCTAAATCCAGAGATTTAGCTTTTCCAGGAACAGTGAGTAAGTGGACTGAACGCCGTGATATAACCAATACAACGTGTTGCTACGGCGTTAAACAGAAACAAAAAAAAATGAAAAAAATAAATAAATGTGGAACCATAAATTTGTCAGTGCTCTTCAAGGACAAAATGCTCAGATAGGGCTCATATAGAGTACGGTATCCTAGGTCTGTAAACCTAAATCTGATTAAAACCCGATCTAAAAATTTCTGCTCGCCTACTCGCTAATTTGGATTTGGCCGTTTTCAAACGAGGGTCACGTTTAGGTTACCTTTTCTCATCATAATATTCTCGACGAAATTGTTATGATTAGTAACTTACATCGTTAACGTCACGCAATTTGACTGAGCCGTCCAATCGCAGACAGTGAATAATGCTGCTGTTAAATTAGCTCGCAAACCTTGGTCTAAAAATAGAAATTACGAAATCGAAATGTTTTTAATAGTGTTTCGTCTAGATGAAAGCTACGCATTGATTAGTCGACATAAAGGTTATCTCGATGTGACCCTCCATTGAGATCTTAGAGATGATGTACGACAACGGTCTACAGGTTATCTGTTTACGGAGATTGTGCAAACCTCATTGTAAATTTTTACTGACAGATTTTTTCTTTGTACCAGGGACAGTTCAAACATCGTTGGATAATAGATATGCTGAAGTTGAAGACCATATCTCTTGCTAATGTTTATTTAGCCCGTTTCTTACGTAATTGAAGTTCCATGTTAAAACCAACGCAGAATTTGCTAGTTGTTTATTTAGAATAAAACAAACTAAATCAATAAAACTTAAAATCTTACTGATAATACTATCTCTGCATTGGCCAATACCTGTTTATGATTTGACAAAAATGTAACCATGCTCTCCATGCATGCCATAATTACATTAGTTTTTTTAGAATATTTTTATTTATTGCAGAATGACAAGGGCATGACGGTTTGTTTAAACAGGCAATACATGTTATATCATTGGCGTTCAATTTAAAAAAAGGAAACACATTTATCAACAAATAAAATCGATTAAGTACAATATTTAATAAAATAACTGACAAAATTTCGACAAAACAGCGATAACATAAACAGCGACAAAAAACCAGCGATAAGATATTAAAAAACACAAACCAAACATGCACACATACAAAGCGACAAAATGACTTATCAAAAATGTTATACATGTTTTGAAAAATGTTCAATTCATACATCACGTAACAAGCTTTGAGCGGAAATATACATGCACACAAAACTGTCATATCAGTCGCGACGAACAAAATCACTTCAAACAGCACTTCAAAATAAAAATCACTTAAAAATATAAACTGTTTAAGGAAACACTAAAGTCCTTGCACACAAAGTATTATGCTTTTTATCATCACATTCGACTTATATTCTACTTTTTTAAATAAGAAGTCCTATGGTTGATCTTGCACGTGCGGCGGCCATTTTCTCGCGATGTGTTCCTCATTTTCAAAATGGTCGACACTTTGCTTGGCATTGGTGTTTTTGACAAGATTTAATGAATTTATATGAAAAGTTGTCATAAATGTTTAACAATAATATAATCACTGCATGTACCTCTTAATGTTTAATGTAAGCGCGAATAATAGGTTTTGATTAAGTTTTCAAATGGTGGGATTACCCACAATGCATTTTGGTTTCATTTTCTAAAATGGCGGCCCATATCAAATATGAAATTACGTGCAGTCCAATCAAGAAAGACACAAGATCAATGATTTGATCAATGACAAAGATCGACTTTGAGGCGGCCCACCGAAAGTTTAAGCAATAAAACACACCACGGCACACCAAAGGCATACTATAATTATCAAAAGCAGAAGAACGCCAAGCAGTTGAACCTTCCGGTTAAACAAACTTTAACTTCCGGTGCTTACATTCGTAATTTGGTTAAGGCTATTGTCACGTTTAGACGTGTCTAAACCGTACACTGATGTTCGGTACAGTAAATGATCAATTAACAACATATCGGCAGGTTCCATGTAGTGAAAACTGATAGAATATCTGCTGCAACATTCTGGCCCCTGAAAATATAAAAAGTAAAATGAAAATATCGGGGTCAAGTCATTTTCGACCCCTGCGGTTGTCAAAATTCTTGATATAGTATCGAGTTTCAAACGACCAATTTATGAACAAAACGTCATTTTCCCGCGCGATGTTAACCAATCAAAGCATTTTTGCGAAGTTTTACGACACGCACTACCTGGCGATTAAATATTGGCTTTATAGTCAGCCAATCAAATGCTCTCTCACAGTCAGCCAATCAAATTCTCTTTTATAGTCAGCCAATCAAATTCTCTCTTATAGTCAGCCAATCAAATTCTCTCGTATAGTCAGCCAATCAAATGCTCTCTTACAGTCAGCCAATCAAATTCTCTCTTATAGTCAGCTAATCAAATTCTCTCTTAAAGTCAGTCAATCAAATGCTCTCTTAAAGAAAGCCAATCAAATTCTCTCTTATAGTCAGCCAATCAATTGCTCTCTTAAAGTCAGTCAATCAAATGCTCTCTTATAGTCAGCTAATCAAATGCTCTCTTACAGTCAGCTAATCAAATGCTCTCTTTTAAAGTCTGTTAATCAAATGCTCTCTTTTAAAGTCTGTTAATCAAATGCTCTCTTACAGTCAGCCAATCAAATGCTCTCTTACAGTCACCCAATCAAATGCTCTCTTATAAAGTCAGTCAATCAAATGCTCTCTTATAGTCAGCCAATCAAATTCTCTCTTATAGTCAGCCAATCAAATGCTCTCTTATAGTCAGCCAATCAAATGTTCTCTTACAGTCAGCCGATCCAATTATTTCTTAAAGTCAGCCAATTAAATGTTCTCTTATAGTCAGCCAATCAAATGCTCTTTTATAGTCAGCTAATCAAATACTCGCTTATAGTCAGCCAATCAAATAGTCTCTTATAGTCAGCCAATCAAATGCTATCTTTTAAAGTCAGTCAATCAAATGCTCTCTTTTAGTCAGCCAATCAAATGCTCTCTTATAGTCAGCTAATCAAATGCTCTCTTACAGTCAGCTAATTAAATGCTCTCTTTTAGTCAGCCAATCAAATTCTCTCTTTTAAAGTCAGCCAATCAAATGCTCTCTTTTAAAGTCAGCTAATCAAATGATCTCTTATAGTCAACCAATCAAATGCTCTCTTAAAGTCAGCCAATCAAATGTTCTCTTATAGTCAGCCAATCAAATGCTCTCTTATAGTCAGCTAATCAAATGCTCTATTAAAGTCTGCTAATCAAATGCTCTCTTTTAAAGTCTGTTAATCAAATGCTCTCTTAAAGTCAGCCAATCAAATGCTCTCTTATAGTCAGCCAATCAAATGCTCTCTTAAAGTCAGCCAATCAAATGCTCTCTTATAGTCAGCCAATCAAATGCTCTCTTAAAGTCAGCCAATCAAATTCTCTCTTTTATAGTCAGTTAATCAAATGCTCACTTAAAGTCAGTCAGTCATTCGCTTGACAACAAGATATCGTATCACTGTTTTTAAATAAAAATATGTAATGTGGTGATTTGCATTTGTATTATGTTTTTCGTTGAAGTGATTTATTCTGTACTAATGATCGAGTGAGTGTATTTAGTATTAAAGTGTCAAAAATAGTGTTTACATTGTTTCTTCCTGCTGTTGATAAGAAACTTTATCATTTATAATTTAATCATTGACAACTTTAAAATGTATCAATGCCAAATGCTATTCGGAACACCTCGACCTTTCATGAATGAATAATCTCGGAAGGATTCGTGGGGGGTTTACACTGGCGACTTGGGTTTTTACTACCTACGCGAGGCGAAGCACAGAGGAAGCACGTAACAGTTATGCAAAATAGTTCTTGTTGAATTCTTCGCCAGTACATATAAAACAGTGCAACATGAATAATCTTGCACGTAACGTTAGCCGCCCGGCTAGCTCAGTTGGTAGCACGCAAGTCTACTGATCGAGGGGTCGTGGGTTCGATTCCCTGGCGGGGCATACTTTCGTGGAGATTGGTCATGAAATCATTTCTACGGCCATACTCCCTCCTACCAATGATTTTTAATTATGTAGGGCAGTTGTCAGTCACTGACGAAATGCGCTTAGTAGTTGGTTAACAGCTAAATCCAGAAATTTAGCCTTTCCAGGAGGACTGAGTTGGTGGACTGACCGCCGTTATATGACCTATAAAATGTGTCGCTACGGCGTTTAACCCAACAAACAAACAAACAAACAAACATACAAACAAAGCATGTAACGTTACTTACAGAATTAGTAAAATTTTCAAAATTTCATTTGATTAATAGCTTTACGAGGGCACTATAATTGTATTTACTGCACGCACATCCTGGAACTTGAATACGAACTATCGTTGCTATTGATTTAAACAAAACAAAAACAAAATAGTTGAAATCAATTTAGATTACAAGAAATCCTTGATCAAGTCCTTAAGAAATCTAGTTATTTACAATGCTTATCAATTTGCTATACTACAAAAAATGAAGGGCCATTTGAAGCATAAGGTTTAAAATAATAATTTGTCGCTTACCTGTCGTTGTTTGTGCTTAGCCCATTCAAAGACGAATTCAGGTATCCAGCCGAATGCATGCCTGTCGACCGGATATGGATGAAAGCGTTCCCGGCCTTCTTCGTCCAGGGAGTTTATCACCGCTACACCGGATTGGTTCAAGCAATTACCAATTTCAATGTCTTCACTGTTTTCAGGATCTTCTTCATTATGCAAAATAGGACAGAGTTCATTTTTTATCCCAATTTCCATTAAGCGCTTAAGAGCGTTCCGACTGATGACGTAGCCAGCTCCACCACTCATGTAACCGCTTCGTAGAAATTTGTTAAAATGAAATCCAATGTAGCTCGGTTGTGAACTGTCTTCATTTTCTAAAAGTTTTCTTAAATTTTCAACGATGACGTAGGTGTCGTCATCAGCCTTTAATATCCAATCAAAATCGTTCAAATGAAAGTCGTAAACGTACCGCAAACCAAACTGAACTTTTCGGACAATATTACTCCGAGTTTCTCCGAACGGCGTATTGATGTATTCCGCCGATCTATTTTGTGTTCTTAAAATAAAGAAATATGAGTTGCAGCGTTTTAACCACGTGTTTTTCACGACACGTGCTCGTGTCTCAATGTTTTCTTCTAGCGTTAAAACTAAGCACAGGATTCTGGGAAATTTCAGCCTCGATTCCAATTCTGAAAGAGATATGGATAATCAACTAAAACACGGACAACACCAACTGAAACATACGGTGTCGTCACAGCCTACGACATTATTGGGTGTCCGGTTGCCCAGGACAACCAATTTCTAGTTCGGGCAACCAAAACTTTCTTTTTGACAACCACGATTCTACAAACAAGAGGTAGTGCTAGCTGCTAACTTGACGTGTTTAGGCAACCACTTTCATATTCTAATTGCATAGACTGTTGTTATATTTTTCCAGGGATAGCCTGTGCAAATAGACCTGAGACAATTGGTCTGTTGCGTAAGGATATCGCTAGAGCGCTAGGTTGCAATTTTTCCTGCTTGCTAAATTTTGGAGCACTGTCAATTGCGGGGGCAGCAATCTTGATTTTTGCTCGCTAAAAGCAAAAAACTTGGCTGACACAAAACACCCTTTTAAAAGCTAGCTACTTTGATTCTTGGTTTTGCTCTCTTGAAGCAAAACTGTTCCATACGACTTTGCAATCACATTAAAGCGCTTATAAAAGCGCTCGGCAGCGATGTTATTATGCAAAGTGCTCAATGAATGCAGATTACTAATCATTTACATGAGTAACATCAGCTAAGCTGCTTCAATTCTTTGTTATGAAATTACTATAGCATGTTATGTAAAAACATGTTTTAAGTCAATAGACTATATCCGGAATTCAAAAATTTGGGTTTTCCTCTCCGGTACAAACAAACTTTCACTGTTGCAATGAAAACACATGTAAAAAGAACAATAGGATTCAATCCATAGTTCGCGCTGTATATCAATAATGTGTAGAAAACTGTGTTTGTACGACCTGTGCACGGTAGGAAAAACCCATAAATTTGAATTCGATTAGGTCTATTTGCTACATCATTTTCATTTTAAGAGTTTTGTACTCTTGCTGTGTGCACGTTCGGCCAATGCGTAGGAGACCAGTAGCCTGTTCAATTACCCCGAACATTCTGTAACGTTAGGGTCGGAACAATTTATCCCAGACAACTCGACCCGAGACAACTCTATCCCCAACTAACGGGTTCGGTTGTCACAACCGTGAGTTGAGTTATCCACGGGTTGAGTTGTCATCGGGTTGAGTTTTCCCGTACTCGTAACGTTAGCTAACAGTCGTTACTGAACACGGGGCAGAATATTAAAGTGGTAAAATAATGAAGCATTGAGTGAATACAGTGTATTTCTTAAATGAATCAATGAAGTTTAAAAGTTTTAGAATGAAATAATTTGTCTTATTTAATAGCACAAGAAAAAGATAAGTATTAAAAGTGTACCTATTTCGGGTGAACTACTTTCGGATAGACTTCGTAAATATTTATCCAACCCCGGTGCAAGCGTAGCTGCAAATCACAAGTGAAATTAATGGAAGGATTTTTATCAGTAAGTACATAAAAGTCAAATGTTGATAAGAACAAGAAATGGCCCGAACAAAAGTTTTAGTGAATTAACTATTTAAATACTTAACACGTGTTATGATTAAAAGACATACAGTACCCAACAAAAGTTTGGAGACATTTTCAGATTGTAGGCTTATTAAATAGCTTTTAGCTAACCTTTGATAACTGTTTATTTTAAAATGCTTCGTAGATTTGCATTATTGTTTTGGTGATCAATATTATTATAACAGAGACAACAAAAATAGCATAAAAACTTTGTTATGGAAAATTACATGTATTACAATAAACATGGTTTTGGAGGCTTTATGATGTCAGATGCTAAATCTTATTAAGTGTTGCATTCATGAAATTTGTTTTCATTTTAAAACAATACACACATAAATATATCAAAAATTATGTTTCTACGAAACTAATTGTCAAGAAATTAAAAAATCAAGAACTGTAGTAAATTTCTTTTGTCTCCAAACATTTGGTGGGTACTGTAGAACACATGTTTTAGTTGAAACTAAGTTTGCTAGCCAAACTTTATTTATTTTCGCTCGATTATGAAACAAATTCATACAACTTATATTAATCACTCGACACATTGAGTCCATTTCCTTGGTCCCCCCAGAACTGAGCTGGTATGATAAGGGTTTCTTTCTTAAGGAAACAACAAGGTTGGTCTGGGTGTGATTTGAACCAGTGTGGAGCTAGCTTTGCAATGATTTTCAGTTCAACATCGCTACCACTCTGATACGCTCGTGCCCTAATACAAAGTAAAAACATATATACATGTCGCGGAATTAGCACAAAACGGTTGTAGCTCAATACAAGAAAAGACTGAGTTAGATCCGTTTTGCTCTAAACCTGCGATGTACGTATTTATTAAATAAAATGAAGAAAAAAAAACCGAAAAATAATAAAATAAATCATAATTTTAAAACTACATGTACATTTATTAAACGACAAACCAGTGACTATGGGAAAACACAAAAAAATAGAATTACCTGTTTCCCTCTGCAAAATTGACTGATTCCGTGCAAAACTTAACAAAAACACCAAACACAATAAAACAAGTAAACCTACAGCTAAGGCATATTTACACGACAACCGGCGGAATGACCAAGCTCGCATGGTTAAAATGTCATATTACAATCGCCGACGAAACTATTTCACTTCCATTGGCATACTTCCTTCACTATGTATCATCAATTTAGGTCATACTGTCTGATAAAGGCCGCCATAAATAATATTCCGCGGGTCTGTCAATTTTTGTTTTATTATCAATTTTTGCATTCCGAAAACCTCGACCAATCATTGAATAACCTCGAAAGTTTTCGTGGGAGTCCACCAATAACCCAGGTTTTTTACTACATACGCGTGGCGAAGCACCTAACGGTTATGCAAAATAGTTCTTGTCGAAAGCACATAAGGCATTTTGAATACATTTCTTTTACTGTATTTAAGTGACGTTAAAATTGTTCAGCGAATATCATTTAATCGTGCAATATAATTTTTTTACTAAAACGAGTCATTTATCAACGCCTTAACGATCGTGGATTTTTTTACTTCAACACCGGTTAAAGTACATGTATTTTGTTGGGGCGTGTGACGCTAATTAGGGTAGTTTCAAAATGGCGTCTAAATATGTCCGAGGTTACTCCCCTCAGTGTATTGCCGAGGAGTTCCGAATGCTTTTTTGTAAACGAAACATTCGGAATACCTTTGAGATCTTTAGCACAAACACGTTACGGACATTATAAGAAGGGAAAGTAGTTTTAACATGAATTGTCATGAAAAACAATCATTAAATGGAATTTCTTTTCTGATAAACTTAAACTTTTTCATTTGATTAAACGCCTATTTCTATATAACATATTCAATGGCGTTGTACAAAAAGATAAATTATAAATAATAAATAAGTAAAAACCCTCTACCATGAATATTTACAATGATACAAAACAAAATAAAATTCATTACGCATGATGTTATATAGTGTGATTGTGCATTTGGTTTTCATATATCAAGTTATAGGACCTATATTAATCTTAGTTCATGATTCGACTTTATTTTTACATTTGTTTTTATTAATTTGATATTGAAAGTTGTTGTCCTGAACAGTATAACATGATGCTACTATTAACCGGACTTGTCCTGAACAGTGTAACATAACGCCACTGTTAACCAGACAATTCCCCAAAGGTGTCGAAACATCACCTTTAAAGGGTTCTTAATACATTCCCAAAGGTGTCGAAACATCACCTTTAAAGTGAATACCCTGGTCGGTAGCGCAGTTAGTAGCGCGCCGGAATTTCGAATCTAGCTTACCGAAAGGTGTACGGGTTCGAATCCCACCTGGGGCTGTTATACCATTCTGTCCTAATTTGACAACAATGTCAAATTTACTCCATTTATAAGGTACATGGAGAAGTTTCTGGCCTTGTAAAAGGGTAGGTGAGTACTGGTTATAGACAAAGGTCATTAAAAGCTAGGTTAGGTGAGCTGGTCTCTTAAAATGACCTGTATTTACCATTTGCAATGGCGAAGACTTCATAAATTTGTATAGTAGCTAAATAGCAGAATATCAGTCAACTTGCTTGTTAATATTGACTAAGCAAATTCATGTATAAACAATGATAGCACTACATATACCAATCTGATTAAAACCAGATCTAAAATTTTCCGCTCGCCTACTCTTTAACTTAGATCTGGCCTTTTTCAAACAAAGGTCACGTTCAGGTGACCTTTTCTCATCATAATATTCATGACGAAACTGTCATGATACGTAACTTGTTTACACGAAATTTGAAATGAGCCGTCCAATCGCAGACTGTGAATAATGCCGCCGTTAAATTAGCTTGCAAACCTTGGTCTAAAAATAGAAATTACGAAATCAAAATGTTATTAATAGTGTTTCGTCTAAATGAAAGCTACGCATTGATTAGTTGACATAAAGGTCATCTCAACGTGACCCTCCATTTCGATAGTAGAGATCCTGAACGACAATGCTCTACAGGATATCTGTTTACGGAGATTGTAGTCCGGCCAACACCAAGGATGACCTTGCACGAAAGGATGTAGAAAATGTTATTCCAATTATTGGTAGACATGGTCTTACTGATTCCAAATCCGGTTGATGCCACTTTGTCATCCTTGGGCAACTCCCAGAATCCAAGATGGCGACCAAGATGGCGGCTAGAGGCAAAATAATACATGCAAAATGTATTTTTACACATTATGTTCTTAAAATGAAGGATAAAAGTGATTTCAACATCTGCGGATCCAGTTGGCTGAATTTTGTCATTCATATACAAATCTTTAAATTCAAAATGGCGGTCAAAATGGCGGATAAAGGGCAATTAGCCCAGTATATAAAGAACAAACTGGCAGAAAGAGACTGAGTGGTGTAGAAATTTATTTACTTATAGAATAGTTCATGTAATAAAGAAACCGATTGATTTAACTAAGTTTTAAGTTCTAATAAACAATTATAAATCCAAAATGGCGGCTTAAATGGCGGATATGATCTTATTGTTCAGTATATATAATATATATACATGGGCGGAAACAAACACGTGTGGGTTTAAGTTTCAAAGTTCTTGTTATTTTGCTTTTGAATCATTCTCCAGTTCATAAAACTAGTTTATCCCACCTGATTATCTATTAGCAAATCAAGATTCAAGGTGGAGTCATAGATAACGGTTACAAAGTAAATTCAATCAGTTCTATTTTTTAGCAATAATGTAATGTAAAAAATGAAGTGTTTTCATAATGGCCTTGTTATTTGGTTATAATGCCGTAGTGAACGCCATATCAACCCTGAGTCCAATATCATACAGTTAACTAATAATGTTACTTATGTACTGGATAATAAATATAGTAAATAAATATTAACCTGACGTTAACCTTTATGCAGAATAAAATTAAATCGAGATGTCGCGGTACAATCAATAATCGGCCTCCCATCGATAAATGTCGGACTGACTCGATAATTTCCGTTTTTCTGATACAGTTGAACGAGTCGCGAGTTAAAAATTGAAGTGAGTAAAGAGCAATACATCGTACCGTTTAAAGTATACATATATCCGACTTTTTTCTCGTGCATTGTGTTTTATTTAAAATATGAGCTGGCGACACGACTCATCTGATTGCAGCGAAGATGATAATTGATATTTATTGTATTTCTGTATTTTGTCGTGCAATTGATGTAATAAATCAAATGTGATTAGATCTAATTACAAAATAATAAAACTGAAATTATAGATGAATAAAAATACAAAAAATAGAAGAGTGTATGAAATAACACATTTTTTGGACAATTTTAACAATATTTTGTTTGTACAAATATTAAAAAATGAAAAAGAATTGCGCATGATTGGGCTCGAACCAACACCTACTTAACTACAGTAGTTCACAGTCCATCTCGGTATCATCGGCGCTGTAGAGTCATTCCTTATAACTCACAAACAATTACATACTTATATGAAGTACATGATCAGTTAACACGTGCTTCTTCGTATGAATGATACGCGGAATCTACCGAAGGTATAAATAGACAGACAATGAAGCGTGAAATTATTACAAAGAAAATAAAGTGCTTGTTTTATGCGCCGCGTGATGTCATTCAAATATTTGTCAGGCAAAAGATATCGGCGAAGAGCATGTGCTTGTTTATTTTATATGTAATTGTTGTGACACCCGAGTCTGTAGCACGGTTGGTAGAGCACCGGCATTTCGAATCTAGTGTCTCGAAGAAATAAGGGTTCGAATCCTTAAGGTTATACCTTTCCTTGAAAATTTGACAATTATGTCAATTTTCCTCCATTAATAAGGTATATGGAGAAGTTGCCAACCTTGTTGAAGGGTAGTTGAGTACTGGTTATAGACAAGGGTCCAGGAAAGCTAGGCTAGGTGCGCTGGACGCCGTATTGTAAATAAACAAGGACAAAATGATGAGTTGCTCTCACATATGTTTCATACAAAATCTAATTTCTTATAGATAATAGCATTTACCAGTGTCACTTTAGTCAGATAATAAATCAAATTGGTTTTTTTTGCATTCAAAATAATTTTACTACTTAAAGAAATTTGATCGTTATAACCAAGCCTAGAGTTATCATTCGTAAAAACCGTGTGGTAATATGATATTGCTTCAAAATAGATTTTGTATAAAATCCATTCAAAAGATATAATACGTCTGTGTTTCAATTGAATAACCCTCATTATCCCGTGGTCTTTATTTGTAAGGCTATTCAAAACTTATATTTCTACTTAAAAATTTGCAGACAGCCTCCTGACAATGAATAAGTTTGTTATCTTAGCGTTTATTGGTCGATTATTACGAAATTTTACTTCCGTGTTGCTTTTCATTCAATTGAAATTATATAATAACGATCGCATAGTCCCATACTTCGTCTGGCGAGTAAACAAATTTGTTTTGTATAAGTTTTATAAAACTGCATTACACATTGCGAGTTATTGTATAGATCATATTAACTTTTTAATGAATAATGTTGACAATAATGGGCGCGATGTGACCTTTCTGTGTTGGTGCGCCGTAAAACCCAAACAAACAAACAAACAAGACAATAATGCTTGAATGCAGGCACGAGTGCATTGCTAGTGAAACAAGACACTTCTCTTAAAGCCACAATCTTGCACAGGGTAACACTATTTGCTAAATCATGAGCTAGACACTGGGTTCAAATAGCAGTGTATACGCTTATAGAGTTGACATCTAATTTCTCTCTATCCTTAAAATGACAAAACAAATTATACTACAAACTGATGGAAATGTGCGTTTGTATGAGTATTTACAATGAAATAAAGAACACTCATGATCCAGTTGTGATATCTGATATCAAGATCGAACTTGAAATCCTAATGCAATTTCCCTTAATTACTATCAAAATGTGTTACAATGTCGACATAATTTCTTTCAATTGCTTTGGCATTAATGTACTTTTAGAATACCTTGAAATGTAATTGAACTTGCACACAATACTTTCAATATCCTTTGTCTTTATCTTTGTTTATAACCTCCTTAAAGTACATATTGATTATTATTGAAGTGGCAAACATATATGGAAAAGTGGTCATTATTCTAAGCATATTAAAATTTCGTATCACAACTTATGTTGCTCAATGAATTAAATATTATCAGATTAGTGTCTCTAAATTGCCATCTTAGAAACAATT
This sequence comes from Mactra quadrangularis, assembly GCA_025267735.1. NCBI lineage: Eukaryota > Metazoa > Mollusca > Bivalvia > Venerida > Mactridae > Mactra > Mactra quadrangularis. Next base: position 1,984,326 of record CM046310.1, read on the forward strand.
TGCTTCTAGAATCAACTGACAAGCTAGTATCAATTATTTAATATTCGCAAGACAAAGAGATATAAAAACCTAAACATGTCGCTGTATACTCATTAGTGTGGAGTCATGTTTATTTATGTGACTTAATTTTCCAGCTCTTATCATTTATTTTGACCACCATCTTGCATTCTTGAAGTTATCCAAGATACCAGTATGGCATCAATCGGTTGCATTAATAAAAGTGGACGAACGACAAAATAAAATGCATTGACATTATTTGGTATACCCCACTCTATGACTTAACTCATTGAGGTTGATATATACATAACAGCTAGTTATTTACGCCATTCTAGCCGCCATCTTGGATTTTGGGAATTGCCCAATGATGCCAGAGTGGTATTAACAAGTTATATAAACTCAGGTATAACTACAAAATGCATTATTTCTTTCGATATGCCTCTGTGTACGATTTGGCTCATAGCGGTTGACATACATGACATACATGTGGCCTTTATACGCCATTTTGTCCGCCATCTTGGATTGGAGAATAAACGAAGGGTGCCAAAATTGCATTAAATAATATTGCAGATAATGTTAGACTAATTTTAGCTCTTTAAATGATCTGACTGTGATAAAGATGGATTTATTATTGATTCATCAGTTCTCATCCGCCATTTTGTCCGCCATCTTGAATTTTGGGAGTTGCCCAAGAGTGCCGAAATGGCATCATCCAGTTTCGGAAACTACAGTGTCGTAGCTTTAAGAAAATGCAAAAACATTTTCTACATCCTTTCATGCACGGTTCAGTCGATTTTTGTAGTTTATATACCGGACTATTGGCATGTACATTTGTACCTGCCAAGGAGTTATTCACCTGGCCTTATAACTTGTTGTATTTTTACATATACCATTTTAATAACACTTTTGACGTCCAGGGTATATATTCATGATTTATCTCCGAAGTAATCCGAATGTAAACAAATGAGTCTGATTTCACGGCGTCTCAACGCTGTGATATTGGGATGGGTAGTTTTTGGTAGCAATGGGCAAAAGTCACGTGACAAAATCCTTTCGATTTCTACTGCCGACATTTTATTGTTTTTTTAATGCAATCATTGTACAGCCCATTTCCGTTAAAAGTTACGTAGAAAATTTAAGAAAAAGCATCTTTTCAAAACCATATAAACAATATTTTTATCTACACACGAAATATCAGCGTTTTATAGTAACACATTTCCGCAAATCCTTTCGACACACTTGAAAAGCTCGCCAGTTTTTTTATTTGTTCGAATAGATTATGTTTTCTCGTGTATGAGTAAATCTTTTCACGCGTAAAATCTCTTTTGAACCTTACATTTTCTAAGTTTATATATTTGCGGGAATGTTATTTTTTCTTTCTTATAAAATTATGATTTCTATTCGAAATAGCTTGGCTTTTGTATTTAGGCGCATATTTCCGGAAATGAGATAAGTGTTAAACCCTTTCAAGTATCGCGCTACAAAAGTCTTCCATAACAAGTTAAGGTAACTGCCTTGATAACCATCACCTCCGATAGGTCCTTACTTCCGTAATTATCAACAAACAAAAATGTATATTTCTTGTTACAAGCCTTCGAGGACCAACGACTTGCAGGTGCTTAACGTTCCAAGTCCCAAGGCTGCATAGCCAAACTGCTTCATCGGTTTAGCGCGAAAACTCGTCCTATATTACCTTTCGGAGCTTTCAACCAAGGGAAAGTAATTTTCGTCTAATTCATCATTTCAAACGACGAAAATTTCATTTTAAGGTATACTGAAATCAAGCTGTCGGACAGTAAGTAGCGGACATTAGTGCAGAAGACGTTAAGGCAGGCTACACACCTCAAAATTTTCAAGCGGACATTACGTTACACGTAAAAAATAAAAATGTACATAGATATTGCTGAAATAACGTTAATTTCTTTGAAGGGTAATAAATGATTCATAACTTTTTTGTCATGAAAGGATTCATGCTTAAAGATATCATTAAGTACGACTTTAAATCTGTAAAAAAAACCCATAGAACTGTTAATATTCTAAAAATGCAGTTAGGTTCAAACAATTGTAGAACACTAACGGTGAAGTGTGACCCTAGAAGACCGGGTATACAGACGTATATTATGCTTATACCAAACGAATGAGCAACATCATACAATTTCATCTTGGGGCTCAAAGGAGGGGTTTGACCTCAACGAAGCCATATAATAGATATACTTACTATAGACGTTTTTAAAGAGGGTTTGAACCCCCTATAGAGCGCAAACTTTCGTTAAAAATTATAATGTTTATGTTAACAGTGATATATAACTTCATACTGCAATCATTAAATTGAACATAATTTTATCATCGTGCTTCAGTAAAATACGCAGGTGACAGACTCAAATTTTCCTTATTATAGTATATATTCATGTATACAAGGAAAATTTATACTATAATAAGGAAAATTTGAGTTGTGGTTAAATTTGACTCCGCTCTTTTTTTCTACTATACAATGCAAACAAATTTTAGAGAAACAAAAGCATATTTTAGTCAGCTTGTCAAGTACGCAAACACTCAAGTGCTTCATATCTCTTTTCACATAATTTCAATTTCACACTCGTAAGAAATTCCACCTCACATACATACATAAAGCGACTTGTAATTTTGATATTTAAGCACTGTTGAGCACTTTTGATATAAAGATAATTAGAACTGAAAATGTATATATAAATCAGTATTATTATCTGCCAAACATGTTACAGCATACAATGTATATATTTTAGTCCATAAGTTAGTGTTTACCACAACATCGAACTTCGTTCAGAATTCATGTCTCATTGTTGTGAGCAAAATTCTCAGTTTCCTTTACATATAAACAGGAAAACGTTTTATAACAAGTTACATTATAATATTGAAAATCCTTAACAGTTAACATGACAATTTATCATAATGCTATTTTGAGTTACCTTAAGATTATTCTTAGGTGTTTTTTGTTTGCCGTGACAATCACATTGCTGCATTTCGCAGCAATTTTTTACTTGTATCGAATGTTTGTTAGAAGTATAGTCGAAACTATGTCCGTACCATACCAATATTGGAATGTTTAAAAGAATGTCAATTAAAGTTACTACTTCACAGAATTGGTCAAGATTTTTCAAAATTTTCAAAATACCTTTCAGCGTCTGTCATTGTGACAAAAATTAAGTCTTAATATTTTAGGACAAACTGACCTATAGATTGCAAGAAATATACAGTAAAAGTCACAAAAATGCACTAAAATTGTCTATACCGTGACATACGAGGTAAATTTTTACTACTTGAAACACAATCATTTTTACTTGTATGTCAATTTGCACTAAACTTGTCATTATCAAATCACTAATTTTCTGCTTAATAAATGTTTCCCAACAAATAAAGGTAGTTTCAGAAAAAGTTGATATTTAAGTTGAAATCTGTGAGTTATTACCTTTAACCCTTGGCAATAGTTATTGAAAGTGACATGATTCAACGATTTAATAAATCAATATTTTATCAAATGAACAGCTTGACCACAGGTCACTTTATCTTATAAATTTATCTATTTATCTAAACAATTTATTTACTTATACAGATTTATTTATTTATATAATAATTTATTTATGCAATACTCAGGGTCTTGATCAAAGATCACGTGACTTTTTGTTATCAGAGTGGGTCAAAAATTCAAAATAAAGGACCGTCAATGGCAGCATTTCTTTTTTGACCATTTTACTATTTTACCAGTTTATGGAAACGCCTACGTAGAGTGACACTCTTTCTGATAAGAACGTTAACTCTTACTTTGCCTTCCAAAAGTTCCTTCACATACTGACAATTTTTATTGTACTTAATAGAATTTCAAAAAGTTGTAAACGCAGTTCATTGTTATATGATTTTCAATTTTGCTTTTTCTAATCAGTACATTTGTCTTATGGATATGAAATAACAAACTTATCTCAAACTTGATATTGGTTAATTGAGATACATTGACCATAGATTCGGAGGCTGATAGATAACTTTAGCTGCAACTCAAAAAAATCGCATGAATAATAAATGAAATAAAAATCTATGTAAGGAACCAGGTAATTATACTTATTATCAACCCAAAATGAACAGGAAAAACAAACACTGTTTGAAATATAATAGCTTTATTTTGCATTTCAGAATAAATATTAAAACGAAAAGAAGGCAATCGAATCGTCTATTATATGGCTGGATAAGCCGATCCAATCTGTGCACCGGCTTTATGACCTATATCCCACGTTTGAATAGAAACGCTGTATCCCTGCAGTACAAAGTTGCAGCGGGCATTTGGGTGCATCAGGGCGCAAACTGAATAAATGGCTAAATCAGTTTCTGGGCTTGTCCCGAGGAAGAAGGAACCCTTAGATTTGTTGAGCCCATACCAATTGAACGCTGCTCCTTTCATGCTTGGCTGAAAAAGGGAAATATATAAGGATACAGCATTCACAAAATATGGAAAAGTAACTTTAATACATGCATGGTTCATAATGACTTCTAATATATAAATTAAGGGTCCTTTTATGGCTTTTTCAGGGCATTTTTACTAATAAACTTATTATTCGGATGCTTCGGACTTTTCCTTTAGAAATCTGCATAAAGCACTCCCCTCTAGAGTTCGTCCCGAGTCGATTCGCCCCGAGTCAAATCGCCCAAAAATACGAAATTATATTTTATTAAAAGATATATATTTTGGCACTCAATTGCCTAGTAAATCATTCAGATTTTGGTTATTAACCAACCAAATACATGTAGTTCCAAAACTAAATTTAGGGCCTTCTAAATAGTAATTTTGGGTCAGACATTGCAAATCTAGGGGCTTTTTAAGGCCAGCCATGTAATTTAGGGCCTTTTCAAGACATCTATCAAAATTAAGGGCCTTTCAAGACTGTACGAACCCTCTCAGTAGTTGCTTTAAGCCGTCTTTTCTTACTAAAAGAGTTATTGAGGCAGTTGTGAAAAAAAATATCGCTACTTAACGCTACATAATCTTCTACGCTTCAATGTGGCGCTAACAAGCGATGTTCTTTTACTTTATATCAAAATTTTGCATGTGTTTTTAAAGTTACGTAAAAGTGTGTTACCTCGGCAGTTGACACCATGGAACTGTAAGACAAACTTCCCCTCTTTTCTTCAAGATAAAATTGTATCCAACTATGAAAACCAGACACCGAGCTACTCTGTAAACATTAAGAAAATAACACAATCAAATCAAAGCGCTGATAGTACTGAATTTTGTTTTGATTAACCACCGAAACAATGGATACACAAATACAAATATCACGTAATATGTTTTTCAAATCAATCTGTTGGTGATGCCCCATTACTTAAATAATAGAAAATGAGTTTTAATCGGGACGATGACATGTTGAATGGCAGCAATGCGATTTTGGGAAGACCTTTTTGAAATTCTCGGTATAATGTTTTGGGACTTAGTCGCACATGGTTTGGCAACACCTTAAGCAGTGATAAGCACATTGCCATGATACTTAAAAATGCAAAAAAAACCCATTGAATAAAAAACCGCTTAAACAGCGACCAATAAAAACAACATTTCATTCAAATTAGGCATGGCCATGCTGACATCTAACAACTCAAAATAAACATGGTCGCCTTTGACCGTAAAGCCACAAATAAAGTTTATGACGTCACAAATGAAGTTCCTGACGTCACACAACTTACGCTATGTTCTCCGACCATGACGTGCTCGAACCCTGAGCTATCCGAGAAACTCTGACTGGAAGATCTCGGGTAAAGGTTAAACCAAAGTTCTCTTATAGTGTTTGAAAAATCATTAGCACCAGTACCAACTTTGCCTGAAAATAATAAAAGACAACAAAATCACAATTACGTCAGTAAACACTGATGTCATACTAAAGTTTTCTGCATTTGAAGGTAGGCCTTAAAGGACAAATCAGTTTCAGATTCTATAAACGCTATCGACACAAAACGGAATGGAACGAAGCAGAGCAGGACAGACCCTGCAGCGCTTTCGTCTGCTTAAAAGTGACGTCATAGTAACTCGAAGATTGACCGAATTCACCGAAATCGACCGGAAACGCGTTTTTATCCTGTCGCTGGTGGCCGCCATTTTGAAAGAACCACGTGGCATAAACTCAAACTTACCTTGACTGACTAGAAAGTTTTTCGCAATGATCATGGCGTCCGTCGATAACAATGTAGTTAGGTAAGCCTCGACCTCGTTCAGATTGTAGTTTGATTGGCTCTCTGCAGTTCCAATGTTTCTATTAAAGTTATCTAACAGACTAATAAATCTTGAAAATGTCGGTAAGGCAAATTTGCCTTCATTTACATATGTAAATAACCTGCAAAGAAAAATGAAAAACTCGTAGTTGTCACACATATGAGTAAGCAGTTTTGCAATGGTAGGGTAATTGTCTGCTGCCTGGATCGAGCAAACTGCGATTGTTTCATTCCATACGAGTTTATTTGGGCGAAGTGGGTAGTTTCATTTGCTAATGGCGAAATAAGCAAAACAAGATTTTTACAGGAATTACTGATAGATAGATAGATATCAATAGCTCGATGGCTTAGAACCCTAAGTAAAAGTCTATTGTTAACCCCACTGATTTAAATACTCACTACAGTACTTTTGCACTTACAATCGATTTAAATCAGCGAGTTCATTGTAAGCGCCAATGCACTGACAGTTGAATAAAATTTAACAATACATTGGTAATTCGGAAAAGTTGGAAAATGCCCAGAAATTACGAGTGTAAAACTTGATAGTGTAATGCATTAGTACCAATCTAAAAACCCGAATTTTCCGCTCGTCCACTCGCTAATTTAGATCTGGCCGTTTTCAAACGTGGGTCATGTTCAGGTGACCTTTTTCACATCATAATACTCATGACGAAATTGTTATGATTAGTAACTTGTTTACATCGTCTACGTCACGCAGACTGTGAATAATACCGCTATCTAATTAACTCGAAAACCTTGGTCTAAAAATAGAAATTACGAAATCAAAATGTTTATAGTGTTTCGTTTAGATAAAAGCTACGCATTTATTGGTCGACATAAAGGTCATCTCGACGTGACCCTCCATTGAGATCTTAGAGACAACGCTCTACAGGATATCTGTTTACGACAACGCTCTACAGGATATCTGTTTACGAAGATTTCGTAAGTACTTACTTTGAACCGGCTGTGTTTATGACCAGGTCAGAACCTGTGAATTTGTTTATATCGCTGTCCCATATATCAGCCATTACTGCAGCAAGTGTCCCCGCATCGCCTGAAATGCATACACAAATTATCAGGTTATATACCAGGGCGGATCCAGGATTTTTTTCATGGGAGGTCCAAACGTTTTCAGTGGATTCCAAACTTTATCTAGGGCGGGGGTCCAAACTTTATCTAGGGTGGGGGGTCCAAACTTTATCTAGGGGGGTCCAAACTTTGAACCACAACAACATTACTCACTGTTTGCAATATAGAGCAACATAATTATAATAAATTCATTAATCGTTAGATCTATGTTAATTGTTTACCACTAAGGCGAGCATGAGTAAATTGCTTCTTTCTACTTAAGAATGGAATACAGTAAAACGTATATAAATACACTCATGGACGGGTACATTTTAGAAATTCCAAGGGGGGGAACTCCGGGCCCCTCTGCCCCCCTAGCTGGATCCGCCAATGTATTCTCCTGTGCTATGATGCCTTGTAAAACATTTTTTATGCGTTCAGCATTTGAAATTTAACGTGAACAATTTAAAATATATTCAAGGGAGATAATCAATGCTCAAAATTTGTACATTTACTCATTCACAGTAATCTCCCTTTACAATGTTGGTTTCTATATCAAGTGTTGGATATCATTTAATCAAAGCGCTAATAGCACTGTTGGACATGGGGCGCTGATGGAATATATTTACACGGAAATATACTCGTACAACAAACAAAGGATAGAAGAGAATTTCACATTTTCCGGTCCATATAATTCTAAATCGGATTTTGCATCAGTCTACAAAATTAGTGGGTGTCCAGGATAATCACTTTTTAATTCTGGTAACCAAAAGTTTCTTTTGGCAACAAACAATTCTACAAACAAGGCATAGTGCTTGATGCTAAATCAACCTGTTCGGGCAACCACTTTCATATCCTAATATACACTGCATCGTCTTTGTGTTAACGCGTAAACAGCACTACTTTAATTGCAGTAGAAATTGTCCCCTTTATTGCGCATGCGCGGCCGAATGTAATCCTCCGCGGCCGATGGAAATGAGGATTTGCTTCAGAGCGCTATTAAACATTGGGAATCTACCATGTAAAAAAGTAAACAAAACAATACTTTACCACTGTTACATTTAGCGTCATAATCTGAACAGCAATCATTATATGTTAGACAACTAGGGTTACATTGACATGGGTAATCTTGTGAGGCGGCATCACCACATCTCAGATTACATGTTGCTGAAAGAAATCATAATAACACAATCACATTTTGATATTGTTTCTTGTAAAAAATATTTCTTAGATTATTTTATTCATCTACCTTATTATCAAAACAACGACGACGACAACTCCAACAACGAATGCAAAAATAACAACACAACTATAAAAAACAGAAGCAACAATACAAACAAATAAGACATGCATATTTTGTATCTAGCAATAATGAAAATAACAAAGATAATACGTTGCAATACTATTTCACTCCATTATTATTCTTTGCTTTACGTCTGAGCATTCCTGGGGATTTCGTTATTGCAGTAATGGCTCACCTTTCAACAAGGCGCCCAAAACGTACTCGTTGAGATAAATGAACAATGTTGCTTGTTATGCGTTGAAGTAGACAAGCATTTTTTCCAGTACTGTACAAGAAATCTCGAAGCACAAATTAAACAGTTGGTACGTTTCATATCGGTTCAATACTGGCGTCAATAACAAACACCGCCTTTTTTATTGCAAAATCATGCCATTTTTGATGACTTTAGATTAGTGACTTTAGTCAGTTATCTTTCCCTGATAAAATCTGAAGCAATCCAATTGGTAAGTAGGTCCTTACAGTTGGATTCCTCGGATTTTATCATGAATTCCTATGTAAGGGTAACAAAATATTTCATCTAATATCTTTCTTGTTATTGAAGATATTAACAGAAGTGATGGTATTTAGATAGTTCTTTAACTTAAAAATAATTAGCTTGAATTTCAAACAAATTAAATTATAAACAAAAAAGTTATTTAAGATTAAATTTGGCAAATTAACATTGAAAAGTAATGGTAAAATCCAAGTAATCCAACTAATTAGACCTACCTATTTTGAAGAGTATACAAGGGGAAATAACTGACTAAAGTCCCTCATTCCATATACTTAAGAGAAGGAAAGATTCCTATATCAAGACCATTTCACTATTAGTTTTCACCACGGCTTTCTATGGTTCTATTGGTGAAACTTTACTGTAGTATTCAACTGTGTGAATTAAATCGCAGTGAAAATTTACTTACCTAAGCAAACAGAGACATAGTCAGCGCAGCAATCATTAAATCTTTCACAAGCTGTATTACATTGACAATTATAATTATTATCCAAGGCTGTAAAACATCTATTGACACATGAATCTAAAATTAGAAATAAAACATGAGTTTTTATGAAAAAGAAATTGAACTACTTGTATTTTAACAAAATGCCGAGGATAGCGCGTATTCGTACTAACGAAAGGTTAATCTGGAGTACCTGCCCCTTATCACTATCGTTATCGGGTCAGGCAAGCCGTAATTATGGCGGCCTCCTCAATTATTATTCAGGTTTTACGTTTTTTTAGTCTTGCATGATCATTTGCTGACGATTGTCACTAGAGCAAGAGTTTGGTACTATATAGGTCATTCGATTTCCATTTTTCTGTTCGCGAAAAGTCGGATTGCGTACATTGGTCAAGCGCTGACCACAGCGACGTACTGTGGAAAAGGACATACGTACATTATCAGTATGCATACTAATAACCATGGTTACTGAATCGTGTCCATTTTTGTCCTAATAAAATAGTATTTCGCACAAACTTACGGTTGTGTGATTGGACCTAAGTGTCCATTGGTCAAGCGTCTACCACAGTGAGGAGTTGTGGTGAAAAGCCACCGCGCGATTAACCAATATTTGTTACCACCAATGACTGCTTCTTTTCATTTGTTGAAATTACGATCGCGATCACGCATTAAATAACACGCATGGGACTTAAGTTCGTCGATGTCACTTCAGTGTATATAATATGTATAATACATATTTATCAAGATTAAAACTGCATGGTGTATAAACCGAAGAAAGACTACCATGCACAAAAAATTGTATACATGTACACTGCCCCCGTGCGCGCGTTTTTTTTCCCAATCGATCATAAAATGTAATTTATGATGGTTAATTTTCACCATGTAGCATTTTTGTCCGCGACCCACCACATAAAACAAAATAGTACGGAACCATTTCACATCGTGTTTTTTTCACATCTTCGTGTTTTTCGTGGCACGCCCCGCGGGACGAATATACGATAACAAATACCATTTCGTGGTACTACTTTTCGTGTTTTTTATGTGGCGCCTCGCGGGACGAAAATGCGTCATGGCCTGTATCACACACCGTAATAATTTGAACATTTCCAACCAGACTGTACGCATAATGTCGGCTTTTGATAAATATACGTTAGGTTTGCTACAAAACATTAACTTTTCCACAATGATTGAATACCAACTATGATTAATTGAAATAAAATATAACAAATAAAATGTAAACTTTAAAAAGAAGAAATACTAACCGGCGGACGAATAACTCACAATCGTTGTCATCAAACAGACGATGAATATAACAGACTTCATGGTGAATCGTCTGCGTAGATCTGCGAGTTATTTTCTCCTTTCAACCATTCGTCAAAAAAAACCCACACCACAAGTACATATGGTGGCCAAAAATTATTAGAAATGTTTATTTTATCATGCATTGACGGAAAAGGGGAGGAGGAGGTTTTGGCTCTGGGCCCCTTTATAATTTTGAAATATTGCGTTTTACCCACATGGTTTAGTGACTATTGCTTAATAGCTACGTTTTCAGCATAACATGTTCCCCAAAAGTGTCAAAAATCTGTTTTTAAGTTGGACCCTTTTAAAATGTTTTATAAGTTTGTCCCCATTAGGAATATTTGAACCCCTCTTGGAAAATTTTCACATGGACTCGGTCCCAGCATACATTAAATCTAGGGTTGCCCGCAAGACTGTAGTAAGTGCATTGCGTTAAAGAGCGAGATACTACAGTCTTGCAAGCAACCCTCGAAATGTTATTAAAATATTAGCGTAGTTAGAAACGGAAAATGTTAAAAATAAAAATGAATGATAGATAATAATAACATGTATTATGCTAACTCCATTAACCTATATTTTATACTATATATAATACATATCGCTTGTATGTAAAATTGTTAGTGTTATCATTTTTGTGACCTCGACTTTGTTGGTCAACAAGTTTCATACCATTGTTGGATACCTATGTTTGAATTTCATTAAAACTGGGTTTTACGCCGTGTCAACACAATATTTAGGTTATTTTACGGCGTCCAGCGCACCTAACCTAGCCTTTCTCGACCCTTGTCTATCACCAAAACTCATCTACCCTTCCACAAGACCAGAAACTTATCCATATACCTTATTAATGAAGGAATATTTACATTATTTTCAAATTTTCATGGAAGGGTATAACCTCCCCTGATGTGATTAGAACTTGTACCCCTTTCGGGACACCAAATTTGGAATCCAGGCGCGCTACGAACAGCGCTACCGATCCGGGTTACTTGCGGTTGAACAATTTACATTTGATTATAGGTCTATCAATCGTAGGTATCCGGTGATGGTTTCGCATATCAATACCTTCTTTTGTTTTTGTTTGGAATATCTTCGTTGTATCACCACCTTAACATCGTGCATCGAGGTTCATGGAGACAAAATGTTTCATATCGCTTGCTTAGCGCATAACGGCCGTAACCCATTCTTCTTATATTGAGTTACGACCGTTTTGCGCTGACCCCGCGGTATGTCCAACGGAAACAGGGCCGCAGATATCTGATATTGTCAAATTTTATTCAACTGACAGTGGCGAATACATTAACCCCGATGATTTAAATACTCACTTCAGTACTTTGAACTAACAATCGTTAACAAAAGAGAACCCACCGTGAACACAGACGTAGTCGTTTACATGTAGACACCATGGTTTATTAGATTACCGCTGTGAAGAAAACTCAATAGCCACGAATAGGCAAGAAGAAAAAGAACCAAAGACGTCCGGAATATGCAGAGTCTATGTATTAACCAGCAGACTGCTTAAAGTGAGATGTTAGTTTTCATATTTGAATAATGTATTTTCTTTACCGGTATACTGCTCATTATACAACGGAATGGAAGTTTTGAAACGATTGTATATATCACCATTTTCAAATAATCTTTTATACAAATGTTTAAATGATGCAAAATTAATACATAAGGCATACTTTCGGTTAGCCCCATGGTCCCTTTGGCCCCGTACCATCCCTGTTGGCCTAGGGCCCCCGTTTCCCCGTAGCCCTCCGCTTCTCAAGCCCCTTAGAAACCCGTTCCCCTATGGCCCTCTGCTCCCTTAAGGCCCTCTGCTCCCTTAAGGCCCTCTGCTCCCCTATTGCCCTCTGCTCCCCTATGGCCCTCTGCTCCCCTATGGCCCTCTGCTCCCTTATGGCCCTCTGCTCCCTTATGGCCCTCTGCTCCCTTAGGGCCCTCTGCTCCCTTATGACCCTCTGCTCCCCTATGGCCCTCAGCTACCCTATGGCCTTCTGCTCACTTATGGCCCTCTGCTACCCTATGACCCTCTGCTCCCTTATGGCCCTCTGCTCCCTTATGGCTTTCTGCTCCCCTATGGCCCTCTGCTCCCCTATGACCCTCTGCTCCCCTATGGCCCTCTGCTCCCCCATGGCCCTCTACTCCCCTATGGCCCTCTGCTCCCTTATGGCCCTCTGCTCCCCAATGGCCCTCTGCTCCCCTATGGCTCTATGCTCCCCTATGGCCCTCTGCTCCCCAATGGCCCTCTGCTCCCTTATGGCCCTCTGCTCCCTTATGGCCCTCTGCTCCCCTATTGCCCTCTGCTCCCTTATGGCCCTCTGCTCCCCTATTGCCCTCTGCTCCCTTATGGCCCTCTGCTCCCTTATGGCCCTCTGCTCCCCTATGGCCCTCTGCTCCCTTATGGCCCTCTGCTCCCCTATGGCCCTCTGCTACCATATGGCCCTCTGCTCTCTTATGGCCCTTTGCTCCCCTTGGTGGGTACTGTATATTTTATAATAAATGTAATACATATCACTTGTATGTTAGTGTTATCATTTTTGTGACCCCGATCTTGTTGGTCAACAAGTTTCAAATCATAATCGGATACCTGCGGTTCAACCATTAATGCTACAGTCCCATACACATTAATATAGCCGTCAGGGCACCGTACGGGCGCCGTGTGATGAAGCTCCGCAAGGACTCGCACGAACTCTTGCGTACCAGTACGGACGATTTTATCAGGCTTCGTGAGATGTGTCATGGATACACGTATCAGTTTTAAAGCCAAATCGTGGACAAAATCGTGGCCGAGTATGGATTAAACTTGCATTTCTTCAAGCTACGGCTCAGTACTGGTGTGTTGTTTTGTGCCATGTGCGTACCGTCACCTTAATACAACAAAATGTATACGCAAGGCTTTCTGCCTACGGCTGTCTGCAGGTACGGGTCCGCAACAAGCCACGATTTTATGGAACTGAGCCATAACATTTGATTACGTTTGTCATCCATAGGGTTCCGACGATGGTTTTGCATATTAAATTACTGCTTTTTTGTCAGGGGTATCGCAGTCTTACCTGTTTCTCCATCGTAACGTCGTGCATCGAGGTACATGGAGACAAAATGTTATATATCGCGGGCTTAACGCAAAACGGCCATAACTCATTCTTTTTTATATTAAGTTACGACCGTTTTGGGCTAAGGCTGCGATATGTCCAACGGAAACAGGACCGCAGATATCTAAAATTGTCAAGTTTTATTCAACAGTCATTGCCATCTCCGTAAATACATATCCTGTAGACCAATGTCGTACAGGATCTGTACTTTCTCTGTGAGAGGTCACGTCGAGGCGAACTTTGTATCGACCAATCAATGCGTAGCTTTCATCTAGACGAAAACACTATTAATCACATTTTGATTTCGTAATTTCTATTTTTAGACCAAGTTTTGCTTGCTAATTTAACCGCGGCAATATTCACAGTCTGCGATTGGGCGGCTCATTTCAAATTGGCGAGACGTAGACGATGTAAACAAGTTACGTATCATAACAATTTCGTCATGAATATAATGATGAGAAAAGGTCGCCTGAACGTGACCTTCGTTTGGAAAAGGCCAGATCTAAATTAGCGAGTATGCGTGCGGAAAATATTTAGATAGGGTTTTAATCAGATTGCAGTCAGTGGCGTATACAATAACCCCGATGATTTAAATACTCACCTCAGTACTTTTGTACTTACAATCGATAACAAAAGAGAACCCATATTTATGCTCGGGGTTAACCGAACAAATATCCAGTATTTAAATCAGCGGGGTTAATGTATGTGGTATTGACAATTGAATAAGATTTACCCATATTGATAGGACACTCATTGGTCATTTCAGTTTCCTGTGTTCTCGTACGATAATTTTTGTCGTAAGATCTTTTTACGATTGAAAAATTTAATGAGAACTAAAATACATACATAAATCAATTAAATCATGATTTACGACCAATTTAAAGTCGCCTTGACTAATTAAGAACTTGTGTGATAATGATCTTGAAAAGTAATCAACTTTGTTACTATATATAGTAACGCACGTGTTAATTATATGTTCTAGCGTGACGTCACAATCCCAGAAGCACTTTCGCTCTTACACGGTAACATAAAGCCATGTGCATTGTTATTAGTTTGAAAACAGGAAAACAAGTCCATAAACACGTTCAAACTTAATTAGTAAGTGTTTAAATATTCATTATTTTGACTTTTTCCCGTTAAGTCCGCTCCTTGTAAACAACTGTAGCGTGTTCAATTACACAAAACGTTACAGAACGTTACATAACGATACATTCGGAACTCCACGTTCGCGGTAACTGAACACGCTACTGTATAGTTCTCTTATCAAAACCATTTCGGTTATAACTAAAGTATGCGAATTTTGTTGATTTTTTTAGTCCCAAAATGCTTAATTTGAGAAAAAAGTAAAGACTTTTCTTAAAGCCTAGTCCATTAGGGTCTGTATTTTTTAAAGTTCAGTCTTCATAAGGTCCGTATTATAAAGACCGGATATTTTAGAGTCCAGACTTTACAAACTCCTGATATGTCAAAGACTGAATTTCTCAAAGTCCAGGCGACACAATGCCAAGATTCTATGTTTCGGAACTTCCAAATTTCCCATATGAAGTCCGGACACTACAAGGTCCGGTTTTTTCCAAGTCCGGAATAATCAATGTCCGGGCTTTTATCAGAACTGCGCCGTATTTTCCATCAAAGATTTAGTCAGAAATCCCACGAGGTTATCTGAATAAAAGACACATTTCCGTAATGTCAACAAATTTGAATAAAAGAGTCAACTAGATCCTATTACTGGACCTTTTGTTACAAAGAAAACATCGGCAGTATAATGACATCATTTTAGTTATTAGGCTGGCTTTTCATGCGAGCTAAATGAAATTTACTGGAGACGTTTCCAAACCAAATTACCAGAATGGATGTAGACACCGTGGTTTATTAGATTAACGATGTGAAGAAAGGCTGAATGGTCACGAATAGGCAAGAAGAAAAAGAATCAAAGCAGTCCGGAATATGTAGAGTCTATGTATAGGCCAGCAGACTGCTTGAAGTGAGATGTAAGTTTTCATATTTGAATCATGTATTTTCTTTACCGGTATACTGCTCATCATACAACGGGATGGTAGTTTTGAAATGCTTAAAAATGTCCCCTTTCTATTCTATTCTATTCTATTCTATTCCATTCCATTCCATTCTTTTCATTTCTGTTCTTTTCTATTTTGTTCCATTCTTTTTCTATTGTTTTTGCCACATTATATTCAATTCTTTAAACGCGCATGCATCGTCTTAATTGGACAAACATAAATTTTTTTTCTGTATTTTCAAATAATATTTTTATACAAATAAATGATTCAAAATATCAAAATAATGCAATAGAACTTACGAGAATATTTATTTTGTCATTTTGCCCTTCCCCGTATTTCAACATGTTCCCCTTGGGCCACCCCCCCCCTGAGGGCCCGTCACTCCCCATGTCCACGCTTCCCCCGGGCCCCCACTCCCCGAGGGCCCCCGCTCCCCCAGGGCCCCGGCTCCCCCCAGGGCCCCGGCTCACCCCAGGGCCCCCGCTCCTCCCCGCTTTCCCGGAACCCCCGCTCCCCAGCCCCCCCCGCTTTCCCGGGGACCCCCACTCCCCTAGGCCCCACCCTAGTGTGCTCGCTCCCCATGACCCCGCTCCCCCAGGGCCCCGCTTTCCCAGGGCCCCCTCTTTCCCAGGGCCCCCTCTTTCCCAGGGCCCCCGCTCGGCTTGAGCCCAACTGGTCCCCTGTTCCCCTTAGGCCCCCAAATTCCCCGGGTCCCCTGTTTCTCTGGGTCCCATTGACCCCTGGGACCCCAAGAACGACCCGTCCCACTTTGTCCCAACCAGGGGACCGGAAAAAGCACCTTTGAAAAGCAGGTCCCCAGCATGGGTGATACTACCCTTCCAAGTTGTCCCACCCAGGGGACCGGGTATTCAACTCGTCAGAGTCGAACACAAACTATCGATTTAACTCCGTAGAAAACAGAGTCAAATCGATTAGAAAAGCAGATCCCCAGCAAGGGGGAGACTACCCTTCAAAAAAGTCCCATTCAGGGGACATAGTATTCAACTCTTTAGAGTCGAATACAAAAATATGCTTCACTTCCGTTATAAACGGAGTCGAAGCGCTTGGCTATTCCGTTAAAGGCTATAGCTCTTATCAGAATTTTTAATAACTATAAATTGACTTTTACCATGTCATATGTCTGAGGTTTTAAATGTTTCAAGTAAATCAAAACGAACGTATTCTAATTTGAAACTTCTCCGAAAGCATAAATATATTAAATTCTGTGTGAAATTTCTTTTTATATTTAAAAACATGTTGTCATAAAAAAGATATAAATAACAATAACAAAAAATCCCGAAATGTATGTATAGATTATCTTCTCATGTCTAAATAATTTGAATACAATACATATAAGTTATAACGACCCCTATATATTAGGACCCATAATAGCGCAGGTGGTTAAGTCGATGGAAATGAATAAAAATATAAAACATTTGTAATCCGATCACAGGTGGTTCAAACCCAGACAGTTCCAAAATAAAATTTTATTTTTTTATTTTTTATATTATTACTATGTAACACTATTTTATAAAGTTTAATTATAGAAACGTATACTTAAAAAATTAAAACAATTAAAAATAAATTTTATTGAATTTTAATTATCTTTCTTTTAAGATGTATTGAAATTTTATCATAAAATTGCCTTTATTTCATTTCAAATAATTGAATATCACTTTATTAATAGAAATTGAATCTTTTGAATTATTAAGCAAAAGTTCATGACATGGAATATAATTATGTGCCATCAAAGAGTTGCATCCAGTATGCCCCTAATAGCGCTATGTTTTTGTTACAAATTAGGTAACTTCATTGCTGTCAAAGGTCCGATGGATTCGGGTGTGAGATTTTGATTTTTGGGGACATGGAGACGCTAGGTCTCACGATTGGTCCAGGGCAACGCTCATTAAATAAATTGACAGTGAAGACCCTTCATTATTAACATTATAGTAATAATTCATAAAAATACTACACATAAAACATAACTGAGTATTTTAAAGCTGTGCAACAACATCATGGACTTACGTGCCCCCCCCCCTCCCAAAAAAATAGTCCAAATTTAAAAGTACAAGACTATGCCATATTTACAAAATGGACTCAACACCAGGTCGATAGCTCAGTTGGTAGCCCGCCGGTATTTGGAATCTCTTGTTCTGAAAGGGGTACGGGTTTGAATACCACCCGGGGAAGTTATACCCTTCTATGAAAATTTGACAATAATGTCGATTTTCATCCATTGATTAGATTATATGGAGAAGTTTCCGGCCTTGTAGAAGGGTAGGTGAGTACTGGTTATAGACAATGGTCCAGGAAAGCTAGGTTAGGTGCGCTGGACGCCGTAAAATGACCTAAATTGTGTTGACACTGCGTTAAACCCAGTAAAATAAAAATAAAAAACAAAATGGACTCATACATGCTTTCAAGTGTTGAACTTTCATGTTAGAACCGTTTAAACCTTTATTCAATATTTTACACCAACACGCGTAGTCTAGAATTCCAACATGTTGACTCCACGGCTACTAATGTTGGATCCAGAATCTATACAGATCAGAATTCAGATTGATTGATAACAGAGGTTATATCCAACACCATTGGGATTTAACACAATGAATGGACGGTGATTTGTCTATGACAGAATGATAAATCTCTACCCATTGTGAAGCCAGGCCATCGTTCCATATTGAGAGTTCGTTCATTAATATACCGTATACATGTATAAAAGAATAAGGCCATGCCATACCGGAATTTAATTGAGCGTCCGCGTGTACGTAGGTTTTAGAATCCTCAAAAAAATATAGGTGAAATTTTCTTAAATAATTCTGTTGTTCCAGGTTTCGATAACTGATTTTTCTCAGCTTTTGGGTTTGTGTGTTTTTGTGAATAGGAACCTAGGTTTGTCAAACTTGAGTTGACGCTTAACAAAATTCCAATTTTGCATGGCCTTATATACCATATACAAAAGAACTATTGATATGTCCGTAGCGCCGGACGGTCATGAACTGAATCTATTAGCATCTAAATGTATATGAGGATTTCTGTGTTTCAATAAATTGACTTGATGTGTTAAGCCATTTGCATGGACGAGTTCACTTCTGTCAATGATTCGTTGTATATAAGTTCAATTGTATTCGGGGATCTTTGATGAGTCTTTTATTATGCTATCAGGAATACAAACTCCCACTCACGGAGTAGCCCAATGCAAGTGGATAACCACCTGGTTGAGTAAAAATAACATTTGAACATTTGTCAGGCGAAGATGGCGAGTTCATTCAGCATACTTGCTGTCCTGAACCTGAGTTTAAAACTCCAATCTGTCGAAAGTTATAGCTACTTGAATTCAGCTACCTAGTTGAAATTTTAAGTTGGTTTGAGTTGTATTTTGTGGTTAAATTTAAGTTGATCTCCTAACTTATTACCTGGGCCCCTAAACATTACCAGGCAGGGGTCTAAATTGACTCCTGCTGAGAATGGGAAATCTGTATCTTTGCTGCTCCTGTATTTCCACACCTACTGCATATGTCATATTAGGTCACAACGAGTTGATGATATGTTCTACAGATTTTTCTGGAAAAAAGGGGCGAGCTAGCGAAGGGAAAAAAATCTTAATTCAGTTGCTTTATATAGCGGTATGACCAAATTTTTTATGAGGAGCGAGGAAATAAAAATATTTTTTTTATTAAAACCGTCAAAATTAAGGTGCGAGCGAATCCATAGAACATATGATCAACTTGTTGTGGTCTTATATTTTCTATCAAAACAGAGTTTGCAACGCAGTTTTCATAAAGCGCTTTTCGGTGCAACAAATTTTGAACTAGAAACTAGTAAGGTCAGTTTTCAGTCACTAGGTACTCAAGAGTAACTGCCACCTCTCAAAACTTAAGTAATACCTAAGTCGCACATTCACGGATGATTGCCACGGACTACAACGAATTCAGTCGTCAGTGTTCGTAGAACTCTGTCAAAAGTCAAAATCACGAAGATTAGCCGCATTTATCCTTTACCATTCGTACTATTTTCGACCGTATCGACAAGTTCAGCATTCTCGTACCCAGAGGATATCAAAATTGTCGAACCAGCTGGTACGAGAATCCTGGTTACCTCTGGGTACGAGAATGCAAGATCAGATAAATATAAAAACTTAACTGCATGTGCTACAGTCGTTATATACTATATTAAATTATGATGTTGTAAGCGATCTGTTTTGTACATTGTGACATTCCCCTGTGGTCACAGGGTATTATCCTCTGTGAATGTGTGACCAGGGCTTAAGATAAAGAATTTTGAAAAAATTATCTCAGTGTGGGTAACCACGTGAAATATATGGTTCCTAACACGGCAAAAATGACGACCAGGTCAACAAATTGAGATAAAAGAGACATTAGATTAAATGACATTATAATTAATTATGTGACCGATTTTTATCAGACCTAGTGCAGTCTAAGCAGCGAAAAATTCTCTTTGTAGCGGTAGATCTGCCAACCCCACAACGGTTCAAGTTTTCTAGATTACCTCGAGGTTTTGAACGAGTTGGGAGATTTTGGGAAGAACTTCGAGGAAAACTAGAAAACTAGTTATATGGGAATAAGCAAAAAACAAGACAAATACATCTTTAGAGTAATAAAATCATTATTTCAATCTCTTTTGAGCAATGGTTCATGAAAATACATTAAGTTATAAAGCAGTAATGATAAATATAATATATAACATTAAAATACATTATGTAACAGAAAATAAAATAATACAATGAATAAATGACTTTACGCAATGTATAGAGTATTCACATTGACCCGAATTAATGGACACAACATTTAATTATAGCCAGTTCACATAGTCATGGGACAATGGGCAAAGTAATCAATTATAGTGTGTTCAAATTGTCCTTGAAGAAGAAACAGAGTCTCAATCAGTTATGGCCTGTTTAAATAGTATTGAGCCAGTGGGAAACCAAATATCAATAACATCGTTTTCATATTGACCTGGGACAATGGATATAATTTCAATTATAGCGTGTTCAATTTTTTCATAAAGAATAAACACAATTTCAATACCAGTTATGACTTGTTGACATTGTCCTGGGCCAGTGTGTTCAAATTGCCATTGAAGAAGAAACCCAGTTACAGTATAATTTATAGCTTGTTCGCATTGTCTTAGGCCAGTGGGAAAAACAATATCAATAATAGCTTTTTCATATTGACCTGGGACAATGGAATACAATGTAATCATAATTCATAACATATTCACATTGACCCTGGAGAAGACGCAATTTTAATAACAAGAGTAATAATTTTTTCACATTGACCTGGGACAATGAAATACAATTGTATAATATCATTTATTTATATAACGTGTTCTTATTGACCCTGCGAAAAACAATTTTAATAACATTAGCAGCTCCTTCAGATTGACCTGAGACAGTGACTATAATTGTGCTATCAAAATTGAAATGATCATAAATTTGATCCTAAGGTAAATGTGAACAAATTAAAATACAGAAGCCAACGTGGTCGAGCGGTTACGACGCTGGACTCCGCGTTGTTTCGAATCCCATCAAAAACCTACCCCGTTGTTTCCTTGAGCAAGAAACTTTATCCTACTGGCTCAGTACTTGGGGACCGGGAAGTGGACTCTAAAGTTATTGATATAAGATGTGAGAACTTTTTTAACAATTGAGATAAGATGAATTAGTATAGCAACATACTAAAATAAAACACGTTATTTGTCTTCAGGGTCATTTCCATCTAAAAATTCATGGAAAACCCTTCTACATAAAAAAGTAATGTTACCAGGACGCATTTCAAGATTGCAATCTGTCTGTAGCCTAGTACCTGATGTAGATCTGCATACAGCACTTACAGTCAGTAAACCATGTAAGATCTGGACATTATCACGTCGTTTTGATGAACTACCCATTGTATGTAGTCAATTTATGCGAATTCTAGGTAGATTTTTCTCTCGTCCATATGTAGAACAATGTACTCTTTGTGGTGACCTAGTCACAAACATTGTCCAACATCAGTTATGGTTTTGTCTTTGTAACAATCACATTAGAGATGAATTTATTACTATTGCTTTGAAACACTTTGAAACAAGTAAATTCACTTCCGTTCATACATTGTGCTCATACATTTTCTTATTAGCGCTAGGTAGGTTAGAGCCTAACCTTTTGCTCATTAAGAGTATTAATTCTATGTGTGACATTTAGGGCTTTTTTTTTGGTTGTATATGATATTGCTTGCTTGAAGACTTTGTTAACAGTTCATTTAGCCCATCTCACCCACATTTCGCTTTCGCCCCCGAGTGAGATGGGTTTGGTCATGAACTTACTTATTTTGTGTTTGAACTATTCCTGTAATAGCTAGTAATGGATAGATAATTCTTTGCCTTCTAGCTATTACAGGATCTGCTTTGATTATATTTTTGTATTTATATGATATTTTTGTCTTATCGTTTATATGTATATATGATTATATATTATGCTCTTCAGTAATTGGAGGAAATAAAAGTATATATATATGTGAATACTGAAAACTGGATGACATGTTTACATAAATTTGACAGGAATACAAAATCTCATTCTTTTACATGTAGTTGAATAAATGAATAAAATTGAAAATGACAAACATTACCCTTCAGAAGTTTTTAGACAAAATCCTGTATAACAGTGGTGCTTTTCACAAAAATTCTTACGAAAAAAATCTTAGTAAGTCAAAAGCAAGAAACATTAATAATACGCTCATTTTTTTTGGCTTATCAATTCTAAATATTATACAAATTGTGTAGAATTTTGTTTACCTTTTGAATATCATACTATAGTTTTGCTTATTATCCGTCTGACTGTGAATTGCTTATTATATGAAACTGACTTAAGAAGATTTTTTTCCTAAGATTTTTTGTGAAAAGCCCCACTGTACATAAATAACACATTTTTGAACATTTTTTTACAAACTAGAAAAGCACATTTTGAAACATATTTCATTAACACGATTTTTGGAGGACCCTGTATTATACATGTATATAAGACCTCAATGAAATACAGTGATCATATAATATAAAATAATGTAATATAATATAATGCTAATATACAAAGCTATAAAACAAGGCTTACAGTGTCTGCTTTCAAATTTACAACCGATCAATGCTGAGCAAATTAAATAATGATAAAATACAAACAATACAAAATATGAAAATATAAATAAAAAAAACGTTCTGTGTAAATCGGTTCTTTTATAATCCACGTCGGTTAAACACTGGTTCAAATATTTATCTATATTCTTGGGTAAGGTATCACGTGACCATCTTATTTGCAATAATGGACGCCATATTTGTTTACGGTTGGTCACGTGATGGCGTATGTTCAAAAATCATCTTGGCCTCGATAGATGACCTTTACTAACAAGGGACTAAAAGGGGTCGGGTTTTATTCATGGAATCACCATCTTTCATAGTTATATGTTAATTTGCACAAAAATTATCATTATCACAACACCGTTGTACATAACGCTTCCAAAAATGTTTCTATACAATTTTGAGACTTTAAGAAAAAGTTGATAATTAAGTTGAAATCTCTCAGCAAGTAGATGTATATATCTTTCTTCGAAATATCTCAAACCCCGCGAGGGTATGTAGACATTTGCGCTAAATAAGCCTAAACGAACAAAATTTAATGCAGCGTTCAGGGTAAGTGCAGTCTACGAAATTTGAGGGTGTTTGGTTTCCCGGGACAACCACTTTTAAGTTCGGGCAACCAACAACTTATTTCGGGCCACCCATATTCTGAAAATGAAATATAGTGTTTGCTCGTAAAATGATCTGTTTGGACAACCGTTTTCGTATCCTAATTTCGTAGTCTGTGTGTAAGTGGAATGTCGCTTCGACAGTTATAGCTTTTTAGTATCAGGAAAGCATAAAAATGTGGAAAACAATAAGAAAATATTCGTCTAGACTAAATTACCATCGACCAATTGCAATTTGCCAAGGAAATAATTCAATAACAAATCTTCAATCATTCTACAGTACAGCAATGATCGTTAAAACATAGGCGATGAAATTTGAAGGTTACTTGTTAGTTAGATCTGGTTTGATGCGGTCAGTGTCGGTTTTCCCTTAATATGTTTTGCTAAGAATGATCAGTGTAAGGTTGTAAAATGAATTTTC
Source organism: Mactra quadrangularis (assembly GCA_025267735.1). Taxonomy (NCBI): domain Eukaryota; kingdom Metazoa; phylum Mollusca; class Bivalvia; order Venerida; family Mactridae; genus Mactra; species Mactra quadrangularis. The sequence continues at coordinate 2,008,420 of CM046310.1, forward strand.
ACATAAAGCGTTTTCATTCAAATTGTTTTAGAAAATACGACTTTACTTTAAGTTATTTAGATTTGGTCCGAACGAACTGGGTACGAACGTCATTGGGGACGAATCCAAGGTATAAATGTTTGTTTGTTTGTTTGTTCTTGTTATAACCTGATGCATATTACTACCTAGGTTGAAATAAAAACTTGAAACTTGAGAACATTTTGATTCAGGTATCTTAATCGCAGTCTCTTAGAATGTTTGATCTATAACAAAAAATTAATACCATGGTTTTGTAAAACACATTTTCTAATCGGATAATCTCCCTTAGCAATGTGATTTTCTTGAAAATGTTCGAAACTTTTCATTACAAAACAACATCACTTTTCACTATACCTAATTTGTTTGAACAAGTATTAATCATAAAACGGTTTATAAACAAAAGTCCATAAAAAAGAATGATAACACTCAAAAATTGAAGATGAAATGTTATTGCAGTTTCCCGTCTGTGTCCATTTTGAATTTTTCATGACGTCACATCCGGTTTAGTGAGCGTTTCAAGTGTCACGTGATCAAAAATGGAAGACATTTTCCTGGTAGTTATGGTTTCATTGATGTGCATCCGTCTACGTCGGATCTGCAAAATAAATAAAATGTCTAATAAGAATACAAAAAGAAATATGAACTTCAAAATAAACCAAATTTTTTATGTATACAAGTACATGTATGTTTCTCTGACTTTACTTATCCCCCAGACTTTATTTCCAATTGACATACATTTAAAAATTTAAAACGTTTCATTCAGCGGTCGCTTGCAGCATTAAAACTCCAGTTTTAAAAGTTGAACATATTTTTTGGTCTGATATCGTCCATAACTTTAAAGCATGAAGTTTAACATAAAATGCTTTTCAAAAAGATAATTAAAGAGCGTCAAAATAAATCGCCTGACTTTGCAACACAATATGTTTTTTACTACGACAAAGCTATAGAGTTTATTTACGATGACTTTTGTCGTAAGATGACTTACAAGAAATCATAATCTTTCTGTTAATAAGGGACTTTAGTTACAATGTAGTTATTTCCCTTTGTATACTCTTCAAATAGGTAGGTCCAATCAGTTCGATTACTCGAATTTTACCCTTACTTTTCAATGTCAATTCGCCAAAATTAATTTTTAATAACTTTTTTGCAAATCATTTAATTTGTTTGAAATTCAAGCTAAGTATTTTTAGGGTAAAGAGATATCTAAATTTCACCTGTTATGTTAATATCTTCATTAACAAGAAAGATATTAGATGAACTATTTGTTATCCTTACGTAGGACTTCAATGATAAAATCCGAGGATTCCAACAGTAAGAACCTACTTACCAATTGGATTGCTTCAGCTTTTATCGGGGAAGATAACTGACAAAAGTCCCTAATTCTAAGAGCAAGACAACGAAATCATGCGCCACAAGGTGATTTGAGACTGAAGGAATTATAACTTCAGACAGAAAAAGAAAGCAAAGCAAAACAAAGTACAACAGTAGCGTGTTCAATTACACAAAACGTTACAGAACGTTACATAACGATACATTCAGAACATCCTCGGCCATTCGCTGCGAACAATCTAATCTAATACACAAATATGCAATCGTTAAGGCAATGAGTGATGTTTCAAAATTTACGGACTAAAAACGAAACATCACTCAATGCCTACACGATCATATATTTGTTTACTTTAACACCGGTAGTTTCAAAATAGCGTCTAAATATGTCCGAGATTATTCGCAGCGAATGGCCGAGGAGTTCCGAATATATCGTTACGGAACGTTTTGTAATGTTCGCGGTAACTGAACGCAGGGCTGTTTTCAATTATAAATTTTATTGTAACTCCAATTTTTTTTCTCCGGCATATTTTGAAGTGGTCACACCGAGAGCAGCATCTGTTAATAACAGCTAAAATAATTCAGATACTACTGGCAACTGTAAAGTGGTTTTAATTTTCATAACAAAACATAAATCTCAAACCTAATATCTACATTGTTTATTTATTTATTGGAGTTAACACCGTATCAACACAATTTAGGTCATTTCACGGCGTCCAGCGCACCTAACCTAGCTTTCCTGGACCATTGTCTATAACCAGTACTCACCAACCCTTCCACAAGGCCGGAAACTTCTCCATTTTATCTAATCAATGGAGGAAAATCGACAATATTGTCAAATTTTCATGGAAGGGTATAACCTCACCGGGTGGGATTCGAATCCGCACCCCCTCAGGCACGAGATTCCAAATCCCGGCGCGCTACCAACTGCGCTATCGACCCGGGTTAATATCAACATTAAACAAAATCAAACATTATATTTTATATAATTAAACATTAAACATGATAAATTATTACAAAACACAAACAACAACAAAACAATGTTAAGATTAAATTTCATATAGAGTCGTGATTCCATCTCTTAAATAACTCTTTGTTAATTCGATATTTCAATCTTTTCTCGATTTTTTTTCTGTCGGCAGTTTTTATTGCGTCTCGTTTTCAGTCTATATTAGATTAATATCGAATTATTTTGAATAGAATCTTAAATTTCGTCTGGTCTTAAATAAATGATATTTGATCGTAATACTTTTTGTTGCAAATTCATGAAATTGTCTTATGATCACATAAGTTATATATACGATGTTTTTATTTTGGAATGAGAAACGGACTGCGTTCCTTCTCGAGAACGTTTGCCGCATGGAGTTATTATTAAGCGAATTTGTTAGAGAACGGTTTTACTTTCATTTAGCTGATCCAAGATGGCGACTTGCGCAAACAAAAATTCAGTGCCGTGTTCGAACATGATCGCGATCTTTGTTCGCTTAACAAGTCCACATCTAAATTGCGTTCGCATATGTTCGGAACGCTCGCGGCGTACAAACCGTTCCTAATCAATGTTGCTAGCCTTATTTGAGAACGTTCGCAAACGATCTCGTTACGAAACGCAGAGCTGGATTTGAGGCTGTATATGTTTACTGCAGACGAACTTACGATTTTCAGATCTTCGGGTTCAATGTCATTATTTTCTATAATTTAATGGAACTAGAACTAGACTCAAGCTTGATGACGTTTAACTTTTAACAAACTAAAATCATTCAAAATAAGGAAATTAGTCAGTTATTTCCCCTTGTATACTCTTCAAATACATTGTAGGTAGTTCCAATTAGTTGGATTACTCGAATTTTACCCTTACTTTTCAATGAAAATTTGCCAAAATTAATCTTAAATAACTTTTTTGTAGACCATTTAATTTGTTTAAAAATCAAGCTAAGTATTTTTTTGGTAAGGAAATCTAAATTTCATCACTTCTGTTAATATCTTAATTAACAAGAAATATATAAGATGAAATATTTTGTTATCCTTACGTAGGATTTCAACGATAAAATCCGAGGATTCTAACTGTAAGAACCTACTTACAAATTGGATTGTTTCAGATTTTATCAGGGAAAGATAACTGACAAAATTCTCTAATTAGTCAGCTAGGACATTCCGTCGATTTTACTGGGAAAATAAAGCTAAACATCATCGCTTTAAATCCTTTGTGGGTTTTAATGAAACTTTGGGTTGGTTTTATCAGATTGGACATAAACATTGATTATTACTTTAAAATCTTTGCGTTTCATGCCAGCACTTTGCGTTGATTATTATTAGCCTTAATACAAACGTACTCAGTTGACTTTTAAATCTTTCTGCTAGAAATTAGTACATTATCGTTACTTTCAAATCTTTGCGCTAAAAAGTGATACTTTCGGTTCATTTAATAGGATTCAACCGAATGAACTTTTTTCATCAAGAGGCGGATTATGACCGTATTAGACATGTATGGTGCGAAGTTATGGACATTAGTGTAATAATTCACAGAATTTTGAAAGTATGGTGTTGCATTATGGACATCAATGTGATCGTAAAAAACAGTCCCAGAATGTTTTGTTTTTTTAACGTTGTATTCAACACATATTTAGGTTATATATACGACGGCCAGCTCTTCCTACTATAGGTTTCCTGGACACTTTTTCTATCACCAGCACTAACTTACCATCACGAGGCCGACAACTCATGTATAGGGTATGACCTACCGCTACCGGGCTCAATCCTGCGACCTCCGGATTCGAAGTCAGACATGCTAACCACTACGCCACGCCCGCTGCTCCCAGAAAGGTGTTTTGTAGCTTTCACTAATAAATTCAAGCATAAATTTGCATTTCCTGGAATATTTATCGATACACTGACCTCCAAACATTCTCAGAAAAAATCCCATTTTTACGATAAGCAGATCCACATTTAACTATGAAATCAGATACAAAGAGCTACTCGAGCAATTTCTAAAATCACCATTAACTAATTTATCTACATAATGTTTCAAACTATGGTTTATATTTAATCTTAATTAAAATTACTTGAAGTAGGCATGAATAATATTTCTGAAAATTTCATTTGTCCTGTTACTTCTACAAGACAATGTTTAACTTTGTTAAAGCCCTTCACAAAACAAAAGAGACCGAGTTAAGCCCCAATGCGACATTTTTGCTTGTACAAAACTTTTTCTTTCTCTCCGACAATGGTTAAATAAATTCCAGCTTAATTTGTCTACCAAGGGAAAATTTATCATTATTCATTTCCTCCTACACACACACACAGAAACAAATGAGATTATGTCAGGCTTGGATACGACTTTTTTACCATGTACATTAAACAAGTTTCAGGCTCCAAGTTTCAACACAGTATTGAAAAATGTGACATACGTGAAAACAGTATGCCTATAACAGGAAGGCGTTAATTAAAGACACTGTTCTGGGAATTCAAATTCAACATTTTTTAACCGAAACAAACAATCTTTACAATAAAAAAAGAAAAATAAGCGTTAAGTAGAAGTAGTAAAAAAGATTTCTTGGCTCTGTAACTATTCTATGAAAAATTACCAAAATACTAAGTTGCAATGAAAACAAGTGTGCTAAATCTTAAGGATTCAATTTGTAGTGTTTGAAATATTTCTGCGAAATACTCATCAAAGTTTTTAGTAACCTTGTTGTGAAATTGTTAAAAATGGCCGAGCCGACTAAAGCGTTCATTTATTCCCCTATACAATATGTCCCACCCGCTTCGAAACATATCCCACAATGCACCATTTATTTTATAAGAAAGCAACGAAAACATTATAAGCCATTCAAAAATATCTGCCACAAAATCGATCTAGTATTATACACTACTTATACAAATTATAAAGCAACGATAATTTACTGTACATTTTACGACACGAAAATTTGCACAACATAATATTTACAACTATAGACGTTAAATGTATGGTGTACTAATTGAGCCATGTTGAATATAGTCATAGTGTGTCGTTTCCATCTCGTTCGGTACGAGTCATAACCTTTTTAGTCGCATTTAAGTCACAATTGGTATGTCTAGTCGAATGTCGAAATTTACAAGTACATTAAATGCCTTATTATTTGAGATATTATATGTCATGAGTTAAGTCGAAAGGAGTATACCGTATTGTATAACGTGGCTGACAGTTGATTTTGTCAGCAGTATTACATACAGCCAGTATGGTCGCATTGTGAATGTATAGTCGCATTTTAGTTCGTCAAAGCGCATTTTATTTATCTAGTCGCATTTCATTTATCTTTTCGCATTTCGCTAGTCCAGTCGTTCATGTTTTTTGTTTGTTTTTCAAGTCACATTTTTTGTCTAGTCTCACTTCGTTGGTCTAGTTGCATTGTTTTTCATTTGTATAGTCGCATTTCGCTTTTTTATCCGTCAAGTCGCATTTCGTCAATCCATCCACATTTGGCCTGCCTAACTGCACTTATCGTACTTATCGTACTTCATGTCTCTATGTCGTGAGTCGTAACATAGTTCGTGTCTATTTCGTAAGTATTATCGCAATGCAAGTGTCTAGTCGCATATCGCAAGTCAAGTTAAAGTCCGCTTGCTTTACACAATATCTCGTTTAGTTGTCGTTTGTCATTTGTATTTGTCGCATCGTCGCATCATTTGCTATAAACTAATTGTCTGTCTTACAACAAAAGTCATTTCGTACGTCGCAACATGTTTCAAAGGTCAATTTACAACAGCGACATGCAATATGCGATATGCATAATTCAACATGGCTATAACAGCACACCATAGATAAACAGAGGGGGAGGGGGTAAGTAAAACGTGTGAAAATCACGTTTTGATATAAATATCTCAGAGATTCCTCTTCTTGCTCATTGATTCTGAAATAACAAAAACACGTTACTAATAAAATATATCCTTAAATCTTGTAAGCCTCTCTTAATCACACTACCAAGGAACCACAATGGAAATATGGTATTGTCCTTTTTGTGTTATCCCTGGTGTTGGTGCGCTTGTCACAGCAAATTATCATATGCTGTGATGAAATACAAGTTTATTTTTGTTCTCTGTATGTTGTAATTTTGCTAAGTGTACACTACGCCAAATACATATTATCATCAACCGCACTTTAACTTTAATTATTATGCTATGTCAAGTTAGTTAGCAGTCAAAATAGTCACAGCAGTTTATTGTCGAAGTTATACTTAAACCTTAACAAGCTTACCGACTTACAATTTTGATCATTGCTCACTGTTTTGTGTGGTGTGCCATTCGGCCTTAGTTTATCTCCATGAACTGCGATACACGATGGTACTATGATAAAAAAATAATGATTCGACAGTGACAACGCGATACTATACGATATCCCGTTTCAATTTCGTAACGGTACAATCTTTGTTTCTTCAACGTACTATCATGCACCGCGGTTAATGGAGACAAAACTGTTATATTATGTCAAAAATGGTACACCGTAGTATGTTAGGTGAGTACGTGATCCAGGAAAACTGTTGTTTATAAACAAGCTATATATCTATATATCGTTATTTCAAGGTGTAACCAATTCTCGCGAGATTTCGTGCTAAATGTATAGAACCTCTCATTGCCCGCGAGATCTTGTGAAATAAAGTCTAAACTTAATGCATATTTAGACATAAATCGACTTCTAATGGCGTTCTATGCTATACGCTCATACCCAAGGGACTTGGTCTTAAAGCTGGTTCGTTTACGATTAGTTTACAAGACAATAGATCATTAATACCACGGCCTTGTTTACTGGTTAAGTAATAAATAACATTATCTTTGTAAATTATTAATGACGGGGAATAATTAATGAAACAGAGGTCACTGGTCGTTAGTATGGGAAAATATTTCCTAGGAAAAAGATTGCAAAATATTAACCATAAAATTGTAATATTAATCATAGCTTTGGTACAAATGTGTTAGAAAATAGTTGACTTTAGTCAGTGTTGTAGTCCGACAATATTAACCTGAGCTTGAACTACCTTATTAGAGTAATTACACACTTCAATTTCATTAAACATTGAGTTTCCGTATGCATATATACAATTATACCCGTTTTCATAGCAACCTATGTGAATATAATTCGATTTTGTAATCATGGCATGTTAATGTAGCTTATAATTTTAGACTCAAACATTTATGTGAAACACGTAAGTCAGCAGTTTTGTGGTAGTTTCAAAGCATTTATTCAGATGAAAACAAATTTAATTGCTCAGCACGTTTATTTACAACGTTTGAAACTGAGTTTAATATATTCTAGCATAAAGGTCAAGCTCAGGTTAATATTGATGATATTTCGAACAATTTTCTAGTACCAATCTATTCCCTTTATTTATCTTTTTACATTGGACTGTATAGCAATTGACTCCAAAATATTTTTTCATTTTTTTTTTCATACGCAATAAAAACCGTTAAAACCGGTGTCAAGACAACCGCCTCTCTTAAAGAGAAGCCCTCACCAAAATAAGACTAGATCTGTCCCTGATATTTATGAAACAGTTCTGCAGGAAATTAAAAACATTTGTAGATACAACAGGGAAATCATCAGCGTAATATATGTTCAATAAACTGTCTCATTTAACGTTGCTTGTGTTCCCATTGGGAACCATACTTTGAAGTCATCTACCATGTACATAAAAGTACCATTGCTAACATTTCATTTGTTTTCATTTAGATTTAACGCTGTTAATCAACATTCTCTTATTTGATTAATGAGGGCAGCTGAACATTACACTTTCTGTGACAATTTTCTTTACTATTTCTTAAAGAACCTTCCTCAAGGAATCGACACCTTTTTATTTTGTTTGTTTGTTTTTGTTGGGTTTAACGCCGTAGCAACACATTGTATAGGTCATATAACGGCGGTCAGACAACCTACAATATTGAGACCACTAAATGTGATGATCCTAACAGTGTAACTGATTATACTACTGTCGAATTGTAATGAATGGATTACGCGGAATTTGAATTTGAAAACCCCGAATTTAATTTATTTATTTATTGGAGTTAACGCCGTATCAACACCATTTAGGTCATTTCACGGCGTCCAGCGCACCTAACCTAGCTTTCCTGGACCATTGTCTATAACCAGTACTTACATACTCTTCCACAAGGCCGGAAACTTTTCCATATTATCTAATCAATGGAGGAAAATCGACATTATTGTCAAATTTTCATGGAAGGGTATAACCTCCCCGGGTGGGATTCGAACCCGTACTCCCTCGGACACGAGTATCCAAATCCCCTATATTTAAAGTCAGTGTAATAAACATTATGCCACTATTATGTATGATTTTATAATTGCACCATGATTGCAGCTTTACCATTTTCATTAATGTATTCTGTTTCTGACGTACGACAGTATTTCCCATAGGACACAAAGGGATATAGTGTTTACCATTTAATTGTTTTATGATATTCGCCAATTGATAAACTGCCAGTAAATAAACAATATGCAAATCTATCTGTAGGCATAAAGCCAACCCGACTCCTAAAGGACACACAACTGTTATGGAACATTAGAGGCAAATTTACATTGATATCTTAGGGACTAGTTATGCATTATTTATTTCAGCTTGTTGTTAACCAATATTTTACGTCGCATTTACTTTTAATTCCCATTGCTTCTCTGTTAATACTAAGCAATTAGGAAAACGTTTTTAGATCGAGGAAGAATCAAGGTGGATTTTGACGGGTTTCATACCAACTTGAACTCACTGAGATAAATCCGACAACTGTTGACCAGTTGAAGCGTCTTATTTGCCATGCAAATAATCACTTACTGTTACTAAGAACTTTAATAAATCGTATAAACGTTGTTTATACCCATAGTTATATCAGACATGCCAAATAGCAAACAGGAATATATTTCTACACTAACGATCACAATAAGTATTGCAAAATCATACTCATAGTTATGACGATTTGCAAGTCCAAAATGCATTATGTTGTTCCTAACATCGAAACTTTACTTTATTTAGAAATCTACAGTTTAAGTCACATGCGTTATGTCTTGTTCATTAAAGCATACCGAAAAATTAAAAAGCTCACTTCTCGACACATTTGAAAAGGAAGTACATTTAATTACATTCATTATTTCCCAAGCAAGCTATACATGGCTATAGCAATTACATTTTATATTCATTTGTACGATAAAGCATCATGCTATTCCAGTCTTTTGTATTCATTAACGCCAAATAATGATTACTGACGTACATTAGATACAGACAGACGCCAGGACTAAAAGCAACAAAACCTAATTGCAAATAGAATATGGTAACATTTACTTTATTAATCCATTGTTATAATAATGTTATACAATTATGGTTTCTATATATAAAACTGGCAATTTTAAGTTCATTATCTCCCCAAGTGATTTGTGATATACAAAAGCAACAAATATCCAGACAACATGATATTCCGGCGATAATTTGTACCATGTATAGCAATTATATCGAGTAATATACAATTTAGGTTTCAAATTACATACTCATTAATTTATATAAATGTATATGATAGTACCCATAGCGTGCAATGATAGCGTACAAATTGATACAAAAAATCTCCAGTGGCATGTCAAATGACAGTTACACATCTATATTAATACTAGATGTATTAAGTTACCCTCCCTCCCCGTGAAAATATTGTAGAATATAAAATAATAGACCGATGTTAGGGACATGAAGAAATTCCCCGGTTGATAATTCACCAATAAATTACTAAGAAATTATTCTTGGCATAATAAAATCTCCACGATTTTTGCTGGGAATAATAATATGTCTTTAGGGACATCATTGCTTTATTTCTCAAGTATCATTGTATCGTATCTTACTTGATTTTACGACGTAATAAAATATTGCAATGTTCATTGTCCCTTGAAACTCAAAAAAAACTTTCCATGAATTGCAAAAGCACCTCAACAATGTACTATAGAATATGTAATAGAATTTCATGTGAATGCACCAAAACAACAACTAAACTTATGTTGTAACGAAAAATACAAAAATTTGTATTTCTGAAAATTACCGACAAAAGTAGATAACTTGCAATAAAGATACACAAAATAATGTCTATTCATGTCGTATAATTTGGACCAAGAAACATATTTATGGAAAAGTTTTGTCACGAAAAAAGTGTTTACAAATATTTTAAATAGTAATTAGTATTTCAGAAAGAAACCATATATGAATACATGAAGGCAACAATATTGCAAATATACTCTAGCAATATTATTCACTATTTATAAATAAAAAGCATTGCCTTAATGATTATCTAGTCAAAAATATTGTATTTACTTTGTCAATCGGAAGATAAGTACAATGACTAAGTAACCCTAAGTATGTTTACATAACTTATCTGTGAGAGACAATTGTTGATTCGTCGCTGTCTGTTGGTACTTTCATCGTTATCATAGACAAAAGTCAGGAAACATAAATAATAACACTGACAAATTGTCAAGAACTTTCTGTGGTCTTAAATTCAACCAACTGAACATGTCTCTATGTTTAAGTATTGTTCTCGATGATAACATTCCTTTATCTTTATAATAAGAGAAGTGATCAATTGGTACGGCACGCGCTTATGGATCAAGAGGTCCCGGGTTAGAACCTCACTAAGGACACAGCTAATTTGCTTGCGCAAGAAATATGCTCACAAATGTTCCACTCCACCTAGACGTAAATGGGTGCTGTGAGGCATCGCCTGCCAGAAGCTGATTTCAATAATCAGTGGCCATTAAATTGCCATATTCATTTATAGTTGAATTTGTTACAAGTGATAATAAATAAAATTTATCTGCACGCTGCCATTCATATCAAGTAAAAAGCAAAACGAAGCAGTGGCAAAAGTTAATTAAATCAGATAATTTAAATACGTTTTTGATACGTATTCAACTATTTATGTTAAATGTAAATAATGGACAGACAAAGATTGCGTAATCGTAAAATAAAACCTATCAGAAATAAAACAATTGCTCATAAATTTGTTGTTATCTTAGATAAATGTCAGGAAACATAAATCAATTTACAGACCAATTGTCAAGAACTCTTAACGTGGAAGATAAGATACAATATCTAATGTCACAATTAGTTGATAATTTGTGACTTTACGTGTTATCAGAATACAAATGGACAATTATCTGGCTACTATTGGCACTAATAAAGATAAATATATTGTTTTGATGTCACAGTTAGTAGACGATTTGTGGTTTTACGTGTTGTCCATTTTTGTCTAATAAAAAGTGGCTGTTTCACTAGTTAGAAGACAATTTGCGTGTTGCTGTAACCAAACTAAGATACAAATGGACAATTATTTGGCTACTATTGACATAAATAAAGATATATTATTAGATATATTATTTTGATGTCACAGTGAGTAGATGGTCTGTGATTTTATGTGTTGTTATATCCTAAAGAGAATAAATTCATACCTACGATTAACATACACATTGTTTCTAGAAAATTCCTCAATAACTAGAAATGAAATGGCTACTATATTGCTACAAATAACTAAGAAATAGATTTGTGTAGGGACTTTGCTTGAATCGGTTAACAAACTAGAAATCATGATGTATTAGTCGGTTATTGCAGTTTTGTCTAAGAAATATGTCATATATTTTTATGATTTTGAGTCAATATCAAAGTAATTTCTGTTCAGATTATCTGCAAGAATTGAGCCTAATCGTTTGTATGAGCGTATGATCGTTCATTCGAGATAACTTGCAACATGGGTTATAAAACTAAGATTGATACAGATAAAGAGTTTTTGTATAATGAAAACTTCACTAGAATGCCATACCTTCTTTTCATTTTGAATCAACGTACTAACCCGGGTCGGTTGTGCAGTAGGTAGCGCGCCGAGATTTGGAATCTCGTGTCCCGAAGGGGGTACGGGTTCGAATCCCACCCGATCAGGTTATACCCTTCTTTGAAAATTTGACAATAATGTCAATTTTCCTTCATTAATAAGGTATGTGGAAAAGTTTCCGGCATTGTGGAAGGGTAGGTGAGTCATAGTTATAGACAATGGTCTAGGAAAGCTAGGTATGGTGCTCCGGACGCCGTAAAATGACCTAAATTGTGTTGACACGGCGCCTAATAAAAATACCAGAATTGTGTGAGCGTATATTCTTTCATTTTAGATAGCTTGCAGCATGGTTTTACAGTTATGATTATTACATAATATGAAGAGTTTTTGTATAATAAAAACTTTACTAGATTAGCATACTTTTTTCTCATATTGAATCAACGTACTGCTTGTCAAATAATGTGTGAAACACAAAACTGCATTGATCTCATCTCAGAGTAACGCTACGAATTAGACATTAGATATTTTTTAGCATTAATAGATGAAATAAAGGGTAGGACAAAATATTGTTACACATTAAAGAAGAGCTGGGTATAAAACCAAAGACTAATTAGACACTAAATTTTTCCGTACACGTATTTTGTAACTTTGTGTGCTTATTTTAAGTAAAAGCAGTAGTCCAGTGGTAGGACGCGCGCTTAGGGATCGAGAGGTTCAGGGTTCGAATCCCACTAGGGGCACTGCTATTTTCCTTGAGCAAGACATTTTCCTGCAATTGCTTCACTCCATCCAGTTGTAAATAGGTACCTGTTAGGATCATGCAGAGTATGCTGTGGCTGCAATCTGCGCCGTATGTTAACAGCTAGTGTGTGACTCGATGATCGGGAAAGTTAAATTCAAGAGCTAACTGAATAGTGATACTAGTAGTAGAAGTAGACTTCAAAATCATTGCTTTAACTTTAACTGCTTAGCCAGTGGCTGACAAAGACGAAACTTTCCTTGTAAAAATGTATATTTCAATTCCAATACAAGTTATTCTATTTCTAAAAAGCGATGTATTATCATTCACTAGACGGATTGACACATCACGACAGAAAAAGTTGTTTTACTTCTTCAATATCAAATGTAATATCAAAACCTATATTTCATTTCAAAATGTGGATAAGATAAATAATGTATATCTGATATAAGAACAAGTGAATTATAGCTTACTTCAAGCCTTAAAATCAAATGAAAATAAAATATATCAACATTCAGGGGGAAATAGTCAACTGCAGTAAACAGATCAATAGAAAATACATTATATATATCTGTTATAAGTCGATAAGTCCTTTAAGACTTTTAGAGCTTGCCACAAGTCTTAAAATCTAATCAAAATGAAATACATCAAATAGAGCACCAGAGTTGAATGCAATAAAAAGATCAATAGAAAAAAGTCATTATTAAAGAGTATATGACACATTATAGTACTGAAACACGAGTTGATGATAATTTCAAAACTGAAAACAGATTAGACCAGGTTTTCAAAGGATTTTACGAAATTTCAAGAAACAGATTATTTTTTAATATGCAAATAGAGTCTAGTCTCCGTTATGATCGTTTTGATGATTTGGAGAAATTTATATAAAAAACGGTTTCCATGACAACATGAAAATTATGCTACCAATATCTGTAGCATTTGCTCTGTAATAACATTAGGAAGTCTGTCCTTGGAAAATTTGCAATCAGAGAGATAAAGTCAGACTGAATTCAGGATGTTTTATATATAACAGACGTATGTTGACAAAATAGCCGGTCGATGCTATGAGAAATTACTGAATACATTAGGTATTCTGCCTCATTTGTATTCTGTGCGACATTCTATTGTTTTTGTTTGTCTATTTTTTGTAATACAAACAAATAATTGATGTCATTCTCTTTGTGGTATAATTTACGTGGTTTGCTTTTCTGCAACTTTAGGAGAATCGCATCAATTTCAGCAATGTTATTGAATAAACTCAATGTTGATTTAGATGTAGTTTTTGTTTCTCCTGTTTGATTGCGGATTTCAACAGTTGAACTAGTTACTAATGTCGTAAACGCCATGAATACAATGCAATTTAAGATTGATATTAATGTTGCATAAATACGGATTTTTTAAGATACTCAAGTATTTCTGATCATTCTACACGTCCAAAGTAAACTTCCAAGGCTTTATTTTCATCCTTCCACATATTTTATGAGCTGGTAATAGTTGCATGTATTGTAATTAAAGATTCAGTGTGATATTCACAAATGTATGTAACACGGTAACAATGTAAGAAAGGAAACAGAGGATAAAATATATGCTCCCTGTTACAATATTCCTGTTTTTAAACACTTAACATCGTATGAGATTTGTTTGGTTGTTTGTTTGTTGGATTTTACGCCGTATCAACACATTGTAAAGGCAGTCAGTCAACCTAATCACTCAACCTGGAAAGGATAAATCTCCTGATTTAGCTGTTTACCAACTACTAAGTGCATACTTTCGTCAGTGATCGACAACTGCCATACATAATTAAAAATCATTGGTAGGAGGGAGTATGGCAGTAGAAATAATTTTATTACCAAGCTTTACGAAAGTATGCCCAACCCGGGAATCGGACCCACGGCCCCTCGATCAGTAGATTTGCGTGCTACCAATTGAGCTAGCCGGGCGGCCTTAAACACTAAACATCGTATTAGATTTTAATTTAAGCAACATTTGTGAAAATGAAAAATCGAAACTCTAATCACTGGCTTGGTGAAACCACAACAGAATTTATATCTATAATAACTGCAACACTGATATATTGATATCAAATGCAAACTAGACTCATGACAGCGATTCAAACTTCTGATCAATGGCATAGTGACACAACAGCCAATTACGTATCATCAAGTACAGATACGCAAATACACATGTTTAAAGCAGATTAGGGATGTAAATCTTAACGTATAATGAGAGGTTTGTCGTCCGAATGAATAATGCTTGAACGTATCACACATTGAAAACATCATATCGATTTCTGGTTGCAGAAAATAGTACATTGTACTATAGTAGTAATTGTGCGATAAACATGGGAACGTACTGTTGAATTATTTATAAAGTGAACTCAAACAATACTGACTTTTACAGGAATGCTGTACCACTCATTCATTCTGACAGAAAAAGCAAACCAATTTAAACATAGAATAATGGCGTTTTAACAACCGTATAAAATTACCTTTTAGAAATTACAAAGGAATAAAGGGGAAATTTATTGTTCTGCATTGAATAAAGTATTGTTTGAATTCAATAAGCGTATGGTTCTGGTATTTTTTTATTATTTGAGTGAACGTTTTTATTAAAGCACACCAATTATTGTTCCAGAAGTATTGCCTGAATAAGCATCGCCAGTAACTTTTTATCAAATTCTGAATTTTCAAATCTAAACATATGTAGAACTAAAAGACAATAAGGTAACATTTTTATGGCACTTTTGTTGTTTACAAATCTCTAAATTTTAGTAAAAAGGTTTTTATTACAGTCAAATTTCCCCATACGTGAAATATCTAAATAATTATACAATTTTTGATGAATTATGAAAATGTTGGCTGTAAAAACTTAGTGGACTGTCTGACCACTCACACACTAAAAGTCAATAGACCGAATGCAATTTTGATGGACTAGGTCCACGTTGCACTGGCTTAATTCAAAGACTGGTAATAAATTAACGGTTTTATGACACTTATGTTGTGAACGATCAAGGTTTTTGCTAGGTTATGTTCTCTATATAGGCATTAATTAATAATTGAGAAAAAAACATTAGGCTCAGCCTAAGAATGTACTTCTGGTCAATTTGTATCTAAAGCATGAAAAAAATCAAGCTTCCAAATAATGTTGTCCAAAAATATAATGTCCGATACAAAAACAACATAGTTGCTCAAATAGATTAAACATGCAAGAACATTGGTATCGTTAGATAACATCTTATTAAGAACTCGTTGTTCAAATGAACTTTTTTATCATAACTCTATACATTGTACTTACTTCTGCAATAATACCATGTATTGTCATACAGAGAACAGTCAAACACGTTCTCTAATTTTGTTTCTTCCACAGACACCAATTGGTAATCACACCAATTTAATGTAATTTTAGCAAGTGCTACCGTCAATGAAAAGACATTAGTTGTCACTCTGAATCTAAAACAATTAGTTTTAGTATTCCACAAGTACGGGAACGTTAAATATGTGTAAATGAAAATTGACAACTCGACGGTTTCCAGGTTTCATTTCTGTTTCAGTGTCTGCTATATCTCAAGTGCATTTAAACAACCTTGTCTTATTTCTAGAATAAGTGCCATTTCAATAAGTGTTTTGTTAATAATATGTTAATTAATAGGCTCGCTGTCATAAAATTGAACAAGTGAGATGTATCAAAATTCGCCCCATTTACTTATTTTTCTCATTTTTATCAGTATTAGACAGACAAACTTCAACGGATTTACATGGTTTTTGTGATATCTTTGTCTGACTGCTTAACCTACATGAATATCTGAATGCTTAGACGGTTTATAAAAAATGGAAAATGTCTTTCAGCAGCGGAGGGTAATTTATCATATGAAATCTCACCAACTCCTGTTTTTAGTGTGTATCCATGTATTTATGGACAACGTAGAATGTCAGTCAGACAATAGGTAACATGGTACATGACGATGTTGACAATTCTGTTGTCGCTGGAAATAATTGACATATTCCATAAGAGCATGATTAGTCTACTTTGTGATAAAAGAGTTTCAAATAAGTGTCATTACTTTGGCGGCAACACGTGGAACTATTCTAAATGTGGTAATTGAAGCTTAATTATAGATCTACTAATGCGTTTAATGATGAGTAAAGTATTTCTATTGAGCTATTAAACATACATGTAACTAGATTTATTGGATATCTAGACACTCGCGTTAGATTATCAAATTGCAAAGAAAAGTATATAATTGCGAATTTCTGGACCACACTGAAAACTTTAGGTTTATCTATGTCTGAAATTTGTTCAAGGAAAAGCAATCCACGTAACATTGAACGCATTCCTGACGTAGATATTAATAATGGACCTTTTCATGACCTTACCAAGCATATTGATGATAAAAAATGTTTACAGTTACATGTTGTCCTATAAATATGTTTTATTTTCAATAGAACACATTTGGCCAGTGTTATGATGTTCGAATAGGAAAGTAGTGACAGCATACGGTGAATTATGCAAATGATTTTAAGTCTCTACTGAAACTTACAGGCTTGAAGGAGCACGTCTTACTAACGAACGTGTACATTTATAATTAATCGGAAATTGACAATTTTCGATAAAACAAACTTTCACATCAATAATATTTATTTAATTAAAATCAAAATTCTGTGAAATAAAGTCAATTCTTTTTTTAGGAAATGCGACACACTTCGGTGTGAAAAGAAACACATTTCAGTTCATGCAAGCATCAGAGGTTAATTTCCGTTTCACTTTATAAAAACATTCTCAGAATCTAACGTATTGTACGAAAATGATTAAATAGCAAAACGTGTTTATTGATTTACATTTAGAAAACATTGTAAAAGACGAGAAAGTTTTCTAAAGAGCGGAAAGTGCTTTATAGAGCGCAAAGGTCAGTAACGTCACGCACTAAGGCACGATCTCTATTGTGCATTGTGGCAATTTTCTCAGAAAATATAAAGAGGGAGATTTTTAATAGAACAACTATATAGACATAGTCTATAAGCCATAAACTGACATTTCTTACCAATAAATGTCAGGCTAGATTTATATATTCGAATTATTTCTCATAAAGGTACGCATTCACAGATTTCAACTAAAATATCAACCTTTTCTAAAACTATCAAAATTGTATGGAAATATTTTTAAAAGCAGGAAAGTATTGTTCGTATAATGACAAGTTTAGTGCAAATTGACATACAACTACAAATGATGGTGTTTCGTGTAGTAAACATCTAGCCCGTATGTCACAGTATAGACACTTTTAGTGCATTTTGTGACTTATAAACCAAATCTGTGAACTAGTACCTATAAGGTCAACGACATTATACTTGTCAGCATCAAGTTATGATGACACTATTTAGATGATACAAGTTTCCTGTTCAAGCTATCTTATTTCAATATTATAGTTTTACAGAAAAAGAATCGGAAAATATGACTTTGAAGAGTTGCTTTATGTTTTCAAATGAGTTTTCTACCCTCGTAGGGAAACAGCCAGATCTAAATTGGGCGAGCGGAAAATTTTAGATCGGGTTTTAATCAGATTGCCCTAATGTCAACATCCACTATAAGTCATAATTGGTAAATATATGGATTTTCTTGTCATGTAAAACGTGTTTTAAAACATATTTTAAGAGAGGAAAACTTTTAAGTATAGTAAATGTACTTCGTAGACGATCTACGCGAACAGAATGATATTATATCATATAAATTCACAATTTCCTAAATGGATGGATTTTCTCAGATTTCTCAGAATTTCACGTCATGTAAATGATACTTAAACAACAGACTTATATCAGTGCTTAGTTTTGTATGACAAAAAACAACAGCGATGAATACAAACGAGACAGAAAACTAAGGCCATACCAACTTGAAATTTTGTTAAGCGTCAACTCAAGTTTGATAAACCTAGGTACCTATTCAGAAAAACACACAAACCGAAAACGAAAGCACATGTCCATTCTAGCTAGTATTCACACAAAAAATAATAGGTAGTACATGAATGTTTATGACATTTATATGAGATTAAAGTACTTCTATAAAAAAAGTTTATACAACATACACATGTACATTTACATTAATCAAATGCACAGAAACAATTACCTTTCAGTTTTTCCTGAGAAGTCAGTTATCGAATCCCGCAACAACAGAATTATTAAAGAAAATTTCACCAACAATTTTTGTTTGGATTGAGGACTCCAAAACCTACGCAGACGCTTAACAAAATTCTGGTATGGCATCGCCTAAATGTAAACAGTAATTTTGTCTAAGATACTACCAACATATTGTCAACGTACGGCTGTTGAATATTTTACGTTCATAGTTCTGCTAGACTTTATCTCTCTCCGATTGCATTTATTCCAAATGACAGACAATCTAATGACATTGGCACCGGAGAGAAAACATATAATAATGTCATCAGATTTGGTTGCCATGGAAACTGTTTTTATATTAATTTCTACAAATCATGTAAACGATCATACAAGAAACAAGACTTTATTTGCATATCTAGAATTAATCTGTTTTTGAAATCTCGTAAAATCTCATCAAATCTCGCCATTATCTCGTCAAAATCCCTTAAAATCTCATGAAATCTCGCCATTATCTCGTCAAAAACACGTAAAGTATTATCTCAATGATTTATCTTTTGATATGTTTATTGCATTTGACTTTTTCCCTGAAGTTTGACGTATTGTTTATTCCTTTTGATTTTATTCTAAGTTCTTATAACGATTTGCAGTTAAATTCAATTTACTTCCTTATTTTTGATATACATTATTTATCAAATCCACATTTGTAAATGAAATATCGATTTTGATGCTACATTTGATAATGAAGAAGTTAAACAACATTGTAGGTTACATACCACTAAATGTTAACCGGAAGTGGAAGTTTGCCAGAAAAAGAAAGTGTAACATGTAGCATATTCATTATTTGTGAGTGCCTGGTGTTCCAATTGGGGTGCTTTATAACATTGAAGAGTATGTATGTCT
The DNA here is from genome assembly GCA_025267735.1 of Mactra quadrangularis. NCBI lineage: Eukaryota > Metazoa > Mollusca > Bivalvia > Venerida > Mactridae > Mactra > Mactra quadrangularis. The sequence continues at coordinate 2,028,337 of CM046310.1, forward strand.
TTGGCAATGCTTTTCTTGTGATACTATGCAAAAAATCATTGGATCTACTTTGTTGCTCGCTAGAACTTAAACAAAGGGAAGGTAACTCTGAACGGCTTGTGAAGAATGACAATCATGGATGTTTTCATGGTAGGAACTTTCAATCGAAAATTATATTCTTATAAGTAATGTAACTTTTTTCTAATACTGATCATTTTGAGCGAAATGAATAGATCTTTTAGCCTTTTGGGTATCTAACACCCCTGGGTCATGCTGTAATTTGACATTGAAATGAGTCTTTTTATATACGACAAAGAAGGATTTCATATAGTGGTATATCATGATGTGTCAACCTGTTTCAGTTACGACGACACGATACATTTTAATTAAATCTTCCAGATATTTTAATGGTAGGAGAGGTTACTTCGACATTAATTTGCCAGCTGCAATAAATTAACATCAGTTTGACATATGTGAACAAAAGATGTTTAAATTGATTCTACAATTATTTTAAGACTTACGATTAACGTATTGTCTCATAAATTTCTTTTTTAAACGTCGCATTCAACACATATATAGATCATATACACGACGGCCAGCTCTTCCTACTATAGGTTTCCTGGACACTTTTCTATCACAAGTACTAACTTTTTTTATCGTTTATTTTTAACAAAAAACAAGTAATGGTTTACAAAAATACATTTTCACAAAAGAATATAAAACAAAAAATAACACCAGTACTAACTTACTCTACCACATGGCCGACAACTTATGTATAGGGTATGACCTGCCGCGATCGGGTTTCGACCCGCGATTTCAGAATTCGAAGTCAGACATGCTAACCACTTCAGGAATAGCAACAATTAAAAACTCAGACCTCCAACACAGAAAAAGCGTGTGTTTACATTATGAAAGGTGTCTAATAACACTTAGATAGAGTATGACATTATGTCAGTCATTAAAACTGTATAGATACACATTTTAGTTACCTAAAAGCAAGGCAAGTTTATTTAAAAGCAAATTAGTAAGCTTTATTTACTTAACTAACTATAGATCGACACAGTACCTAAATGGTTATTAATCATTCTAATAATTCTAACGAATTAATAACACATACACGAAGATAAATTATCTGTGTTTGAAATATCTGTATCTGAAATTTAATACAAACATTGGCATTAGACATCGTCTTAACCAAAGCCGGAAACCAGGGACTAGTGAAACCCCCACACTAAATTGGACAAAAATGGGCAAAACGTAAAATCACAACTCATCCACTCACTTATTTTATCTCAAATGAACCAAATGAACGAGCATACGCTCATTCAAACGTTTAGGCTCAATTCTTACAGATTCTCTAAAGAGAAATTATTTTGATATAGCCTCATATATCAAATCATGAAATTATATTACATACTTCTTAGACAAAACCGCAATAGTCGACTAATAAATCGTAATTTAAAGTTTGTAAACCGATTCAAGTCAAAGTTTCTACACAAATCTACATCAAAGTAATTTGTACCAATATAGTAATATTTTTATTTCCTAGTTATTCTGGAATTATCTAGAAACAAAGTCTATGATAATTGTAGGTATAAACTGATTCTCTTTTGTTTATAGCAACACATGAAATCACAAATCATCTACTAACTGTGACATCAAAATAAGATATCTTATAATATATTTTTATTAAAGTCATAAAAGTGACGAGAAATAAGAACCATCATGATATCAAATAAAGCAAAAAAGTTGCATAATAGTGATCTTTGGTCATTAAAATTACTAACTATGAATTAAAAATGCAGCGATTACCATCCATCACACAGATGACGACGGATGAAATAACCCAATTTTCCTTTCAGAGGCCATTTCACGGAAATGGCCGATAAGACTCGTACGTCATCGGAAAATTACGACAGTTGCTAATTTGCATATCAAACGGTGTTCCGGTAAAAAAATCGTAATCATGATAAATGTCAAAGCTTGAAATATGCGGCACATACTTTGGTTTACCTCATTAAATATGCGAGTCACGTGACTTACGGGTAATTTTCGGCGCAGATTTTAAATCTTTTAGGACATGGCAAGTCTTAAAATATTTATGAAATTTCATAATTGAATTAAATCTAGAGGCGGATACTTTTTAATTTTTTTTAACATGTCAAAAACTATTTAAATATGAATACAATATGTCAATAATGTTTTTTTGCAAAATTAATTTTCTTCAATTTCGTCACTTATATATCTTTAATGTCAATGGTAGCCAAATAATTGTCCATTTGTATCTTAGTTTGGTTACAGCATCACGCAAATTGTCTTCTAACTAGTGAAACAATCGCTCTTTATTAGAATAAAAAAGGCAACACATAAAACCACAAATCATCTACTAACTGTGACATCAAAACAATATATTTATCTTTATTAGTGTCAATAGTAGCCAGATAATTGTCCATTTGTATTCTGATAACACGTAAACTCACAAATTATCAACTAATTATGACATTAGATATTGTATCTTATCTTCCACGTTGAGAGTTCTTGACAATTGGTCTGTGAATTGATTTATGTTTCCTGACATTTATCCAAGATAACAACAAATATATAAGCAATTGTTTATTTCTGATATGTTTTATTTTAGGATTAAGTTAACTTTTGTCATTTCTTCGTTTTTGCTATTTTCTTGACATGAATGACATCGTGTAGATAAAATGAATTTGTTATTACATTTATTGTTACATTTATGGAGTAATTGTTAATTTCTGTTAGGTTTTATTGTAGGATTAAGTTAACTTTGTCTGTCCATTATTTTCATTTTTACATAAATTGTTAAACACGTATCAAAAACGTATTCAAATCATCAAGATACAAGGGTCTAAATTGTAAGTAAAATGCAGCTACATTTTTAAAATTACGACATTATAAAAAGTTTCCGGGCTCATAAAAAGGTAATTTTGTTTAATTGCTTTTGAGATCAAAATGTATATATTTTTGTGATACGGTGTAGTATTCACACTAGGGTCCAACGTAGTAATTAATTCTGACTATGAAATAAAACCATAAGCAACACAAAATATACAGACGTAAGTTAACAACATTTAGATTTGTCATGTCAACGAATTTTATAAACATTTTGGCTAAGGTAATTTTGAAACTTGCTTCTTTCTTTGAGGTGTGCATGATATAATGCACAGGAGAGAATCCACTACTCTAAAAATGCATTCTTATTATATGAACGTACACTCGTACAATTAAATCAAATAACGTATACATTATTGTCTAATGCAGTATGGTCCCATGAAGATATTTCATTAATTCCAGCAGAAACCCATTAGCTTTTATGATGCTAAGAATTATTTCTTTGTAACTTATGTTATATTAGCAACCAGGGAATTTCTTCATGTCCCTAACAATGGTCTATTATTTTATACTCGACGATATTTCCACGGGGGGTAATTCAATACATCCAGTATAAACGTTGGTGTGTAACTGTCATTTGACATGCCACTGGGGAATTTTGTATCAATTTGTACGCTATCATTGCACGCTATGGATATAACTAAGTACATTAATACAGAAATATGTCAGGTGCTTTGAAACCTAAATTGTATATTACTGAGTATAAAAACAATGTTAGTGGGACATTCACGCTGGTAAACAAGTTGTTTTGAGAGTTGGTCGATGTAATATATAGTGCAATTACTTTTTTGGGAATAACGAACGCCAAAACGTATGTTCTAACCAATAAATAATAACAAAAAGGCCTAAATTATGACAAAATGTTGTGCCTCTATACGGTAATGTATTTCAGTTTGAATTATGCCAATTTATGACCTTTTATTAATATTTTTTATTTAGTTATGTTCGACGGTAGGCGACAAATATAAGTTAATATGTTAACCCTTATAAGTTAATATGATCTATTTTGAATTATACAATTATTTGGCCTTTTAGCAATACTTAGTTATGGTCAACAGTAGGCACATATTATCTTTCTCATATTTCTGACACTTTTAGTTTTTGTTTGGCTCTTTTTTTATAAAACAAACAAATTATTGATGTAATTCTTTTGTTGTATAATTTACTTGGTTTGTTTTTCTGCAACGTTAGGAGAATCGCATCAATTTCAGCAATGTTGATTTATTTAAATTTAGTTTTTGTTTTTCGTGTTTGATCGCAGATTTTAACAGTTGAACCAGTTACCAATATTGTTGACGCACCATGAATGTAATGCAATTTAAGATAGCATTTCGAATCACACCATGGGTACTGCTAATTTCCTTGAGCAAGAAATTTAGCTGCAATTGACTTACTCCACCCAGATGTGAGTTGGTACCTGTTAGGGTCATGCACTGTATGATGTGGCTGCAATCGGCGCCGTATGTTAACAGTTGGAATGTAACTCGATGATCAGGGAAGTTAATTTCAAGAGTCGACTGAGTAGTGATACTAATAGTAGACTTCAAAACCATTGCTTTAACTTTAATTTTTTAACCAGTAGTGGACAAAGACGAGACTTTTCTTGTAACATGTATATTCCATTTCCAAAACAAGTTATTCTATTTCTAAAAAGCGATGTATTACCATTCACTAGGAGGATTGACACATCACGACAGAAAAAGTTGTTTTACTTCTTCTATATCAAATGTAATATCAAAATCGATATTTCATTTCAAATTGTGGATGAGATAAATAATGTATATCTGATATAAGAACGACAAGTGAATTATAGCTTACTTCAAGCCTTAAAATCAAATGAAAATAAAATATATCAACCTTCAGGGAAAAAAGTCAACTGCAGTAAACAGATCAATAGAAAATACATTATATATATCTGTATTATGTCGATAAGTCCTTTAAGACTTTTAGAGCTTGGCACAAGTCTTAAAATCTAATCAAAATGAATTACATCAAATAGAGCACCAGAGTTGAATGCAATAAAAAGATCAATAGAAAAAGTCATTATTAAAGAGTATATGACACATTATAGTACTGAAACACGAGTTGATGGCAATTTCAAAACTGAAAACAGATTAGACCAGGTTTTCACAGGATTTGACGAAATTTCAAGAAACAGATTATTTCTTAATATGCAAATAGAGTCTAGTCTCCGTTATGATCGTTTTGATGATTTGGAGAAATTAATATAAAAAAAACAGTTTCCATGACAACATGAAAATTATGCTACCGATATCTGTAGCATTTGCTCTGTAATAACATTAAGTAGTCTGTCATTGGAAAATTTGCAATCAGAGAGATAAAGTCAGACTGAATTCGGAATGTTTAATATATAACAGACGTATGTTGACAAAATAGCCGGTCGATGCTATGAGAAATTACTGAATACATTAGGTATTCTGCCTCATTTGTATTCTGCGTGACATTCTATTGTTTTTGTTTGTCTCTTTTTTGTAATACAAACAAATAATTGATGTCATTCTCTTTGTGGTGTAATTTACGTGGTTTGCTTTTCTGCAACGTTAGGAGAATCGCATCAATTTCAGCAATGTTGATTTATTGAGATTTAGTTTTTGCTTTTCCTGTTTGATCGCAGATTTCAACAGTTTAACCAGTTACCAATGTCGTTGACGTCATGAATGTAATGCAGTTTAAGTTTGAGATTAATATTGCGTCACTACATATTTATTCAAGTACTAAGATATTCTTAACAATTTTACACGTCCAAAGTAAACTTCCAATTTCTTTTTTCATCCTTCCACATATTTGCCTGAGTTGTTAATAGATGCATGTATTGTAATTTAAGGTTTAGTGTGATATTAACAAATGTATTTAACACGGAACCAATGTGGAAACAGTGAATAAAATATATGCTCCCTGGTGCAATAGTTATGTTTTGTGTTTGTGTGATTGTTGGGTTTAACGCCGAAGCAACACATTGTATGGGTCATATAACGGCGGTCAGTCAACCTACTCACTGTTCATTGAAAGGCTAAATCTCTGGGTTTAGTTGTTAACCAACAACTAAGTGCATACTTTCGTCAGAAACTGACAACTGCCCTACATAACTAAAAGCATTGGAAAGAGGGATAATGGCCGTAGAAACAATTTCATTACCAAGCTCCACAAAAGTATGCCCCGTTCCGGAAACGAACCCACGACCGCTTGATCAGTAGACTTGCGTGCTACCAACTTGTTTTTAAACAATAAATATCGTATGATATTTAATTTAAGCAACGTTTGTAAAATGAAAATTCGAAACTCCAATCACTAGCATGGTGAAACCACAACATAATTTTTATCTTTAATAACTGCAACACTGATATCAAATGTCAAACTAGACTCATAACGGCGATTCAAACTTCTGATCAATGGCATAGGGACACAACAGCAAATTACGTATCATCAAGTACAGATACGTAAATACACATGTTTAAATTAGATTAGGGATGTAAATCTTCTTGTATAATGAGAGGTTTGTCGTCCGAATGAATAATGCTTGAACACATTGAAAACATCATATCGATTTCTGGTTGCAGATAATAGTACATTGTACTGTGGTAGTCATTGTGCGATAAACATTGAAACGTAACGTACTGTTGAATTATTTATAAAGTGAACTTAAACAATACTGACTTTTACAGGAATGCTTTACCACTCATTCATTCTGACAAAAAAGGAAGCAAATTTAAACATAGAATAATGGCCTTTTAATAACCGTATAAAATTACCTTTTAGAAATTACAAAAAACGAGAGGGGAAATTTATTGTTTTGCATTGAATAACGTATTGTTTGAATTCAATAAGCGTATGGTTCTGGTATTTTTTTATTATTTGTGTGAACGTTTTTATTAAAGCATACCAATTATTGTTTCAGAAGTATTGCCTGAATTAGCATCGCCAGTAACTTTTTATCAAATTCTAAATTTTCAAATCTAAACATATGTAGAACTAAAAGACAATAAGGTAACATTTTTATGACACTTTTGTTGTTTACAAATCTCTAAATTTTAGTAAAAAGTTTTTATTACAGTCAAATTCCCCCATACGTGAAATATCTCAATAATTATACAATTTTTGATGAATTATGAAATTGATGGCTGTAAAAACTTGGTGGACAGTCTGACCACTAACACACTAAAAGTCAATGGACCGAATGCAATTTTGATGGACTAGGTCCACGTTCCACTGGCTTAATTCAAAGACTGGTTATAAATTAACGGTTTTATGACATTTATGTTGTGAACGATCAAGGTTTTTGCTAGGTTATGTTCTCTATATAGGCATTAATTAATAATTGAGAAAAAAAAACATTGGCTAATCCTAAGAATGTACTTCTGGTCAATTTGTACCTAAATCATGAAAAAATTCAAGCTCCCAAATAATGTTATCCAAAAATATAATGTCAGATACAATAACAACATAGTTGCTTAAATAGATTTAACATTCACGAACATTGGTATCGTTGGACAACATGTTATTATGTACTCGTTTTTTAATGAAACTATTTTATCATAACTCTACGATGTTATTACTTACTTCTACAACGATATTATTAACATTCAGAGAACAGTCAAGTACGTACACTAATTTTGTTTCTCAACAGACACCAATTGGTAATCACACCAATTTAATGTAATTTTAGGAAGTGCTTCCGTCAATGAAAAGACATTAGTTGTCACTTTGAATCTCAAACAATTAGTTCTAGTATTCCACAAGTACGGGAACGTTAAATATGTGTAAATGAAAATTGACAACTCGACGGTATCCAGGTTTCTTTTCTGTTTCAGTGTCTGCTATTTCATAAAGTGCATTTAAACAGCCTCGTCTTATATCAATAAACCCGGGTCGATAGCGCAATTTGTAGCGCGCCTGGATGTGAAATATCGTGTCCCGAGGGGGGCGGGGGTACAGGTTCGAATCCCACTCGGGGAGGTTATACCTTTCCATGAAAATTAGACAATATTGTCAATTTTCCTCCATTGATTAGATTATATGGAGAAGTTTCCGGCCTTGTGGAAGGGTACGTGAGTACTGGTTATACACAAGGGTCCAGGAATGCTAGGTTAGGTGAGCTGGACGCCGTGAAATGACCTAAAATGTGTTGAAACGGCGCTAAATCCAATAAATAAATAAATAAACTTATATCTAGAATATAAGTGTCATTTTCAATTGGTGTAATAAATGGGTCCGCTGTCATAAAATCGAACAAGTGAGATGTATCAAAATCTACCCAATTTACTTATTTTTCTCATTTTTATCAGTATTAGACAGGCAAACTTCATAGGATTTACATTGTTTTTGTAATATCTTTGTGTGACTGCTTAACCTACATGAATGTCTAAATGCTTGGACAGTTTCCAAAAATGGGAAATGTCTTTCAACAGAGGGTAATTTGTCATATGAAATCTGACCAACTCCTGTTTTTAGAGTGTTTCCATGTATTTATGACGATGTAGAATGTCAGTCAGACAATAGGTAACATGGTACGTGACGATGTAGACAATTCTGTTGTTGCTGTAAGTAACTGACATATTCCAAAAGAGCATGATTTATCTACTTTGTGATAAAAGAGCTTCAAATAATTGTCATTTCTTTGGCGGCAACACGTGGAACTAGTCTAAATGTGGTAATTGAAGCTTAATTATAGATCTACTAATGCGTTTAATGACGAGGAAAGTATTTCTATTGAGTTATTAGATATACATGTAGTCAGATTATTGGAAAATCTAGACACTCGCGTAAGATTATCAAATTGCAAAGAAAAGCACATTATAACAATTTTCTGAATGGACCACATGAAACCATTAAGTCAATCCATGTCTCACTGAATTTTTTTTCAAGAAAATCTACTCCACGAGACATTGAACGCATAATTGCCGTTGATATTGATAATGGACCTTTTCATGACCTTACCAAGCATATTGATGATAAAAAAATGTTTACAGTAACATTTTGTCCTACACATATGTTTTATTTTCATTAGAACACATTTGGCCAATGTTATGATATTCGAATAGCAAAGTAGGGATAGCATACGGTAAATTATGCAAATGATTTTAAGTCTTTACTGAAACTTGCAGGCTTGAAGGAGCACGACTTACTAACGAACGTGTACAATTTTAATTAATCGGAAATTGACAATTTTCGATAAAACAAACTTTCACATCAATAATATTTATTTAATTTAAAATCGAAATTCTGTGAAATAAAGTCAATTCTCTTTTAGGAAATGCGACTCACTTCGGTGTGAAAAGAAACACATTTCAATTCTTGCAAGCATCAGAGGTTAATTTCCGTTTCACTTAATAAAACATTCTCAGAATCTAACGTATTGTACGAAAATGATTTAATAGCAAAACGTGTTTATTGATTCACATTTAGAAAACATTGTTAAAGACGAGAAAGTTTCTTAAAGAGCGGAAAGTGCTCTATAGGGCGCAAAGGTCAGTAACGTCACGCACTAAGACACGATCTCTATTGTGCATTGTGGCAATTTTCTCAGAAAATATAAAGATAGAGATTTTTAATAGAACAACTTATTTAGACAAAGTCTATCAGCCATTAGCTGACATTTCTTACCAATAAATGTCAGGCATAAATTTTAGGCTAAAATTATATATTGAAAGTATTTCTCTTAAAGTCAACGACCTTATACTAGTCAGCATCACATTATGTACTAATTAGATGATACAATTTTGCTGTTCAAGCTATCTTATTTCAATATTATAGTTTAAAGGAATCGGAAAACATGACTTTGTAGAGTTGCTTTATGTATTTAAATGAGTTTTCTATATTCTAAAACTGACATTAATTGTACTACAAAGATGCTTAATAAAGACTATTCAATTAGAACCCGATCTAAAATTTATCCTATAGACCGTTTTCGTACTGGATCTCTAAGGTCCGCGTCGAGGGTCACGTCAAGATGACTTTTGCGTCGAACAATCAATTCGTAGCTTTCATGTAGACGAAACACTATCAATAGCATATTGATTTCGTAATTTCTATTTTAAATCAAAGTTTGCGAGCTAATTTGACAGTGGTGTTATTCACAGGCTGTGATTAGACGGCTCTTTTCAAATTGTGTGACGTAGACAATGTAAACAAGTTAGTGAACATAATGATTGCGTCATGAACATTATAATGAGAAAAAGTCAACTGAACGTGACCCTCGTAAGGAAACAGCCAGATCTAAATTAGCGAGTAGGCGATCGGAGAATTTTAGATCGGGTTTTAATCAGATTGCCCTTATGTCAACATCTACTATAAGTCATATTTGGTAAATATGTGAATTTTTGTTTGTTATCCAGTAGGTGTTTTTAAACATAATTTAACCGAGGAAGATTTTTAGGTACAGTACTTTCTAGATGATCTACACAAATAGAATAGTATTATATGACATTAATTCGCTATTTCCTAAATGGATGGATTTTCTAAGATTTCTCAGAATTTCACGTCATGTAAATGATACTAAAACAAGAGAGTTTTATCGGTGATTAGTTTTGTATGACAAAAACAACAGCGATGAATACAAACGAGACAGAATACTTAGGCCATGCCAAATTGGAACTTTGTTTAGCGTCAACTTAAGTTTGACAAACCTAGGTACCTATTCACAAAAACACACAAACCGAAAACGAAAACACATATCCATTCTAGCTACTCACACAGATAAATACTTGATAATACATGAATGTTTATGACATTAATGTGAGATAACAGCAATTATATAAAAAAGTTTATACAACATTCACATGTGCATTTTCATTTATCAAATACACAGAAACAAGTAACTATTTGTATTTCCTGAGAAAAATCAGTTATCGAATCCCGGAGCAACAGAATTATTTAAGAAAATTTCACCAACAATTTTTTTTTGGGGGGGGGGGGGATTGAGGACTCTAAAACCTACGCGGACGCTAAACAAAATTCTGGTATGGCATGGCCTAAATGTAAACAGTAATTTTGTCTTAGAGACTACCAACATATTGTCAACGTACGGCTGTTGAATATTTTACGTTCAGAGTTCTGCTAGACTTTATCTCTCCGATTGCATTTATTCCAACTGACAGACAACCTAATGACATTGGCACCGGAGAGAAAACATGTAATAATGTCATCAGATTTGGTTGCCATGGAAACCGTTTTTTATATTAATTTCTACAAATCATGTAAACGATCATACAAGAGAATAGACTCTATTGGCATATCTAGAATTAATCTGTTTTTGAAATCTCGTAAAATATCATAAAATCTCGCCATTATCTTGTCAAAATCCCATAAAATCTCATGAAATCTCGCCATTATCTCGTCAAATTCACGTAAAGTATTATTTCAATGATTTATCTTTTGATATGTTTATTGCATTTGACTTTCTCTCCGAAGTTTGATGTATTGTTTATTTCATTTGATTTGATTCTAAGGATTCAAGTAAGTTCTTGTAACGATTTGCAGTTACTTCTAATCTACTTTCTTATATTTGATATACATTATTTATCTAATCCACATTTGTAAATGAAATATCGATTTTGATGCTACATTTGATAATGAAGAAGTTAAACAACATTGTAGGTTACATACCGCTAAATGTTTACCGGAAGTGGTAGTTTGCCGGAAAAAGAAAGTGTAACATGTAGCATATTCATTATTTGAGCGTGCCTGGTGTCCTCAATTGGGGTGCTTTATAACATTGAAGAGTATGTATGTCTTTGGCAATGCTTTTCTTATGATACTATGCAAAAAATCATTGGATCTACTTTGTTGCTCGCTAGAACTAGAAAAAAGGGAAGGTAACTCTGAACGGCTTGTGAAGAATGACAATCATGGATGTTTTCATGGTAGGAACTTTCAATCGAAAATTATATTCTTATAAGTAATGTAACTTTTTTCTAATACTGATCATTTTGAGCGAAATGAATAGATCTTTTAGCCTATGTGTGGTTTTTGGTATCTAACACCCCTGGGTCATGCTGTAATTTGACATTGAAATGAGTCTTTTTATATACGACAAAGAAGGATTTCATATAGTGGTATATCATGATGTGTCAACCTGTTTCAGTTACGACGACACGATACATTTTAATTAAATCTTCAAGATATTTTAATGGTAGGAGAGGTTACTTCGACATTAATATGCCAGCTGCAAGAAATTAACATCAGTTTGACATAAGTGAACAAAAGATGTTTAAATCGATTCTACAATTATTTTAAGACTTACGATTAACGTATTGTCTCATAAATTTCTTTTTTAAACGTCGCATTCAACACATATATAGATCATATACACGACGGCCAGCTCTTCCTACTATAGGTTTCCTGGACACTTTTCTATCACCAGTACTAACTTTTTTATTATTTATTTTTAACAAAAAACAAGTAATGGTTTACAAAAATACATTTTCACAAAAGAATATAAAACAAAAAATAACACCAGTACTAACTTACTCTACCACATGGCCGACAACTTATTTGTAGGGTATGACCTGCCGCGATCGGGTTTCGACCCGCGATTTCAGAATTCGAAGTCAGACATGCTAACCACTACGCCACGGTCGCGGCTTTTAAACATTTCAGGAATAGCAACAATTAAAAACTCAGACCTCCAACACAGAAAAAGCGTGTGTTTACATTATTAAAGCTGTCTAATAACACTCAGTTAGAGTATGGTATTAAGTAAGTCATTGAAACTGTATAGATACACATTTGAGTTACCTAAAAGCAAGGCAAGTTTATTTTAAAAACACCTTAGTAAGCTTTATTTACTTAACTAACTATAGATCGATATAGTACCTAAATGGTTTATAATCATTTTAATAAGTCTACTGACGAATTAATTACAAATACACGTAGATAAATGATCTGTTTTTGAAATATCAGCATCAGAAATTTAATACAAACATAGGTAAAAGCATCTTAACCAAAGCCGGAAACCAGGGACTAGTGAAACCCCCACACTAAATTGTACAAAAAATAGGCAACACGTAAAATCCCTATTCATCCACTAAGTTATTTTATCTCAAATGAACGAGCATACGCTCATACAAACGTTTAGGCTCAATACTTACAGAGTCTCTAAACAGAAATTATTTTGATATTGCTTCATATATCAAATCATAAAATTATAATACATATTTCTTAGAAAAAACCGCAATAATCGACTAATACATCATAATTTCTAGTTTGTAAACCGATTTCAGACAAATCACTACACAAATCTACATCAAAGTAATTTGTACCAATGTAGTAGTTCCTAGTTTTTTAGGAATTATCTAGTAACAAAGTCTATGTTAATTGTAGGTAAAGTTTGTTTTTCTCAACTCTCAAAGCTTGAATAATTTCACGGTGATTGAATGCATTGTTTTTGTACTGGCGGTCTTATTGTTATTAAAAATATCTTGACTAAAACATATCATACGACATAAACAGCTTTACTCGATCTTAATACACACTTTCGAAAACTCATTGATGTATTACGACAATAATTTTAACAAACGCATTCACCGTGAAATTATTCTTTTGACAGTTGATAAAAAACGAACTATATAAACATTATTCTCTTTTGGTTATAACAACACGTAAAATCACAAATCATCTACTAACTATGACATCGAAATAATGTATCTAATAATTTATCTTTATTAATGTCAATGGTAGCCAAATAATTGTCCATTTGTATCTTAGTTTGGTTATAGCAACACGCAAAATGTCTTCTAACTAGTGAAACAACCAATCTTTATTAGACTAAAATGGACAACACGTGAAACCACAAATCATCTACAAACTGTGACATCAAAACAGTATATTTATCTTTATTAGTGTCAATAGTAGCCAGATAATTGTCCATTTGTATTCTGATAACACGTAAAGTCAGAAATTATCAACTAATTGTGACATTAGATATTGTATCTTATCTTCCACGTTGATAGTTCAGGACAATTGGTCTGTAAATTGATTTATGTTTCCTGACATTTATCCAAAATAACAACAAATTTATGATCAATTGTGTATATCTGATTGTTTTTTTAAGATTAAGATAACTTTTGCCATTGCTTGGTTTTGCATCATTATTGACTGAAATACCGTAAAATTAAAAGCATTTTGTCTATCCATTGTTTTCATTCTTGCATGAATGGATATACATGTATCAAAAACGTATTTACGCCATTGTAGAATAAGAGCCTCAATTGAAGTGAAGTGAAGTCCTCATAAAACATTTTAGAGCTACGAAATAATAAAACGTTCCATGGCTAATAAAAGGTAATTTTGTTCAATTGCTTTTGAGATCAGGATAAAAAAATTGTAATACGGTGAAGTATTCACACTAGGGTCGCGCGTAGTGATTTACTTTGACTTTGCAAGTAATAAACGATGAGCAACACAAAATATATCGTCGTAAGTTAACAACATTAAGATATTTCTGGTCCATAAATTTTCATAATCATTTTGCAAAGGGTTTTGTTGGAACTTGCTTCTTTCTTTGGGTGTTTGCATGATAATACACAGAAGCGAATCACCTACCCTTAAAATGCATTCTTATGATATGAAAGTATACTCATACAATACAATCAAATAACATAATTGTACACATGTACATACATGTATATTGACAAATGCAGTATGGTCCCTGTAGATATTTATTTGCATAGTATAATGCACAGAAGAGAATCCCCTATTCTCGTACAATAAAATCAAATAACATATACATTATTGTTTAATGCAGTATGGTCCAAAGATATTTCATTAATTCCAGCAGAAACCTATTAGCTTTTATGATGCTAAAGAATTATTTCTTTGTAACTAATGCTGTAGTAGTAACCAGGGAATTTCTTCATGTCCCTAACAATGGTCTATTATTTTATACTCGACCATATTTCCACGGGGGGTAATTCAATACATCCAGTATAAACGTAGGTGTGTAACTGTCATTTGACATGCCACTGGGGAATTTTGTATCAATTTGTACGCTACCATTGCACGCTATGGATATAACTAAGTACATTAATACAGAAGTATATGTCATGTGCTTTGAAACCTAAATTGTATATTACTGACTATAATAACAATGTTAGTGGAACATTTACGCCGGTAAACAAGTTGTTGGGAGTATTGGTATCTGTAATATATAGTTCAATTACTTTTTGGGAATAACGAACGCCAAAACGTATGTTCTTACCAATAAATAATAACAAAATGGCCTATAAAAAGACAAAATGTTTTGCCTTATACGGTAATGTCTTTAAGTTTGAATTATGTCGGTTTATGGCCTTTTATTAATATTTTTCATTTAGTTATGTTCGACGGTAGGCGACAAATATTTTTGCTCTTATACGTTAATATGATTTTTTTTAATTATGCCTTTGTATGGCCTTTTAGCAATATGTGGTTATAGTCAACAGTAGGCGCATATTATCTTTTTCATATTTTTTACACTTTTAGTTTTTTTTTGTTTCTTTTATAATACAAACAAATAATCATTCTCTTCTATGTATAATTTACGTTCTGCAACGTTAGGAGAATCGCATCAATTTCAGCAAAGTTGATTTATTCAAATTTAGTTTTTGTTTTTCCTGTTTGATCGCTGATTTCAACAGTTTAACCAGTTACCAATATTGTTGACGCACCATGAATGTAATGCAATTAAAGATAGCATTTCGAATCACACCATGGGTACTGCTAATTTCCTTGAGCAAGACATTTACCTGCAATTGACTTACTCCACCCAGGTGTGAGTTGGTACCTGTTAGGGTCATGCACTGTATGATGTGGCTGCAATCGGCGCCGTATGTTAACAGTTGGAATGTAACTCGATGATCAGGGAAGTTAATTTCAAGAGTTGATTGAATAGTGATAATAATAGTAGACTTAAAAAACATTGCTTCAACGTTAACTTTTTAGCCAGTGGTTGACAAAGACGAGACTTTTCTTGTATATTCCAATTTCAAAACAAGTTATTCTATTTCTAAAAAGCGATGTATTACCATTCACTCGGCGGATTGACACATCACGACAGAAAAAGTAGTTTTACTTCTTTAATATCAAATGTAATATTAAAATCGATATTTCATTTCCAAATGTGGATGAGATAAATAATGTATATCAAATATAAGAACGACAAGTGAATTATAGCTTACTTCAAGCCTTAAAATCTGATGAAAATAAAATATATCAACTTTCAGGGGAATAAAGTCAACTGCAGTAAACAGATCAATAGAAAATACATTTTATATATCTGTATTATGTCGATAAGTCCTTTAAGACTTTTAGAGCTTGCCACAAGTCTTAAACTCTAATCAAAATAAAATACATCAACTAGAGCATCAGAGTTGAATGCCATAAAAAGATCAATAGAAAAATTATTATAGAAGAGTATATGGCACATTATAGTACTGAAACAGGAGTTGAAGTCAATTTTAAAAATGAAAAGAGATAAGAAGAGGCTTTCATAGGATTTGACGAAATTTCAAGAAACAGAATAATTTCTTGATATGCAAATACAGTCTAGTCTCCGTTATGATCGTTTTGAGGATTTGGAGAAATTAATATAAAAAACAGTTTCCATGACAACATGAAAATTATGCTACCAATATCTGTAGCATTTGCTCTGTAATAACATTAGGAAGTCTGTCATTGGAAAATTGCAATCAGAGAGATAAAGTCAGACTGAATTCAGAATGTTTAATATATAACAGACGTATGTTGACAAAATAGCCGGTCGATGCTATGAGAAATTACTGAATACATTAGGTATTCTGCCTCATTTGTATTCTGCGCGACATTCTATTGTTTTTGTTTGTCTCTTTTTTGTAATACAAACAAATAATTGATGTCATTCTCGTTGTGGTGTAATTTACGTGGTTTGC
Organism: Mactra quadrangularis; assembly: GCA_025267735.1. Lineage (NCBI taxonomy): Eukaryota > Metazoa > Mollusca > Bivalvia > Venerida > Mactridae > Mactra > Mactra quadrangularis. The sequence goes on from CM046310.1 coordinate 2,045,133, forward strand.
TTTTCTGCAACGTTAGGAGAATCGCATCAATTTCAGCAATGTTGATGTATTGAGATTTAGTTTTTGTTTTTCCTGTTTGATTGCAGATTTCAATAGTTGTTCATATTGTTCACGCCATGAATGTAATGCAATTTAAGATCGAGATTGATATTGCGCAACTATATATTCATTCAAGTACTTAGGTATTCTTAACAATTCTACACTTCCAAAGTAAACTTCCAATGTTTTATTTTCATCCTTCCACATATTTGCCTGAGCTGTTAATAGATGCATGTATTGTAATTTAAGGTTCAGTGTGATATTTACAAATGTATGTAACACGGGACCAATGTGGAAACAGTGAATAAAATATATGCTCCCTGGTGCAATAGTTATGTTTTTGTGTTTGTGTCATTGTTGGGTTTAACACCGTAGCAACATATTGTATAGGTCATATAACGGCGGTCAGTCAACCTACTCACTGTTCATTGAAAGGCTAAATCTCAGGGTTAAGCTGTTAACCAACTACTAAGTGCATACTTTCGACAGTGACTGACAACTGCCCTACATAACTAATAATCATCGGTAGGAGCGAGAATGGCCGGAGAAATAATTTCATGACCAAGCTTCACGAAAGTATGCCCCGCCCGCGAAGCGAACCCACGGCCCCTCGATCAGTAGACTTGCGTGCTTCCAAAGGAGCTAGTCGGGCGGATCTCTTGTTTTTAAACACTAAACATTGTATGAGATATAACTTTAAGCAACATTTGTGAAAATGAAAATTCGAAGCTCCAATCACTGGCTTGGTGAAACCCCAACAGAATTTATATATGTAATAACTGCAACACTGTTAGATTGATATCTATTGTCAAACCAGACTCATGACAGCGAGTCAAACTTCTGATCAATGGCATAGGGACACAACAGCAAATTACGTATCATCAAGTACAGATACGCAAATATACATGTTTAAATTAGATTAGGGATGTAAATCTTCTTGTATAATGAGAGGTTTGTCGTCCGAATGAATAATGCTTGAACGTATCACACATTGAAAACATCATATCGATTTCTGGTTGCAGAAAATAGTACATTGTAATGTGGTAGTCATTGTGCGATAAACATTGAAACGGAACGTACTGTTGAATTATTTATAAAGTGAACTTAAACAATACTGACTTTTACAGGAATGCTTTACCACTCATTCATTCTGACAGAAAAAGCAAGGCAATTTAAACATATAATAATGGCCTCTTAACAATCGTATAAAATTACCTTTTAGAAATTACAAAGGAATAGAGGGGAAATTTATTGTTCTGCATTGAATAACGTATTGTTTGAATTCAATAAGCGTATGGTTCTGGTATTTTTTTTACTTTTTGAGTGAACGTTTTTATTAAAGCATATCAATTATTGTTTCAGAAGTATTGCCTGAATAAGCATCATCAGTAACTTTTCCAGAATATTTATCAAATTCTGAATTTTCAAATCTAAACATATGTCGAACTAAAAGACAATACGGTAACATTTTTATGGCACTTTTGTTGTTTACAAATCTCTAAATTTTAGTAAAAAGTTTTTATTACAGTCAAATTCCCCCATACGTGAAATATCTCAATAATTATACAATTTTTGAAGAATTATGAAATTGATGGCTGTAAAAACTTGGTGGACTGTCTGACCACTCACACACTAAAAGTTAATGGACCGAATGCAATTTTGATGGACTAGGTCCACGTTCCACTGGCTTAATTCAAAGACTGGTTATAAATTAACGGTTTAATGACACTTATGTTGTGAACGATCAAGTTTTTTGCTAGGTTATGTTCTCTACATGTTGATAACTGAGAAAAAAACATTGGCTAAGACTAAGAATGTACTTCTGGTCAATTTGTACCTAAAGCATGAAAAAACTCAAGCTCCCAAATATTGTTGTCCAAAAACATAATGTCCGATACAAAAACAACATAGTTGCTTAAATAGAGCCTCGTCTTATATCTAGAATATAAGTGCCATTTTTAATAAGTGTTTTGTTTATAATATGTTAATAAATGGGCCCACTGTCATAAAATCGAACGAGTGAGACGTATCAAAATTCGCCACATTTATTTATTTTTCTAATTTTTCTCAGTATTAGACAGGCACACTTTTACGGATTTACATTGTTTTGTGATATCTTTGTCTGACTTCTTAACCTTCATGAATGTCTAAATGCTTAGACGGTTTATAAAAAATGAACAAAGTCTTTCAGCAGAGGGTAATTTGTCATATGAAATCTCACCAACTCCTGTTTTAGTGTGCATCCATGTATTTATGGACGATGTAGTATGTCAGTCAGACAATAAGTAACATGGTACGTGACGATGTTGACAATTCCGTTGTTGCTGTAAATAATTGACATATTCCATAAGAGCATGATTCATCCACTTTGTGAAAATGAGCTTCAAATAAGTGTCATTACTTTGGCAGCAACACGTGGAATTAGTCTAAATGTGGTAATTGAAGCTTGATTATAGATCTACTAATGCGTTTAATGACGAGAAAAGTATTTCTGTTGAGCTGTTAGATATACATGTAACCAGATTTGTTGGCAAATGTTGCAAAGAATAGTATATAATTGCGAATTTCTGGACAACACTGAAAACCTTAGGTTTATCTATGTCTGAAATTTGTTCAAGGAAAACCAATACACGAAACATTGAACGCATTACTGTCGTAGATATTAATAATAGACCTTTTCATGACATTACCAAGCATATTGATGATAAAAAAATATTTACAGTAACATTATGTCCTACAAATATATTTTATTTTCATTAAAACGCATTTGGCCAATGTTATGATATTTGAATAGAAAAGTAGGGATAGCATACGGTGAATTATGCCAATGAATTTAAGTCTTTACTGAAACTTACAGGCTTGAAGGAGCACGTCTCAGTACACGAACGTGTACAATTTTAATTAATCGGAAATTGACAATTTTCGATAAAACAAACTTTCACATCAATAATATTTATTTAATTAAAATCAAAATTCTGTGAAATAAAGTCAATTCTTTTTTTAGGAAATGCGACACACTTCGGTGTGAAAAGAAACACATTTCAGTTCTTGCAAGCATCAGAGGTTAATTTCCGTTTCACTTAATAAAAACATTCTCAGAATCTAACGTATTGTACGAAAATGATTAAATAGCAAAACGTGTTTATTGATTTACATTTAGAAAACATTGTTAAAGACGAGAAAGTTTCTTAAAGAGCGGAAAGTGTTCTATAGGGCGCAAAGGTCAGTAATGTCAGGCACTAAGACACGATCTCTATTGTGCATTGTGGCAATTTTCTCAGAAAATGTAAAGAGGGAGATTTTTAATATTACAACTATATTGACAAAGTCTATTAGCTATTAGCTGACATTTCTTACCAATAAATGTCAGGCTAAATTTATATATTAAAAGTATTTCTCATCAGTTCAACGACATTATACTTGTCAGCATCATGTTATGTACTAGTTAGATGATACAATTTTGTTGTTCAAGAAATCTTATTTCAATATTATAGTTTGATAGTAAAAGGAATCGGAAAACATGACATTATAACTATTTATGTATTTAAATGAGTTTTCTACATTCTAAAACGGACATCAATTTATCCTATAGACCGTTTTCGTACAGGATCTCTAAGGTCTGCGTCTAGGTCACGTCAAGATGGCTTTTGGTTCGAACAATCAATTTGTAGCTTTCATGCAGACGAAACGCTATTAATAGCACATTGATTTCGTTATTTCTATTTTAGATCAAAGTTTGCGAGCAAATTTGACAATGGTGTTATTCACAGGCTGTGATTGGACAGCTCTTTTCAAATTACGTGACGTAGACAATGTAAACAAGTTACTGAACATAATAATTGCGTCATGAATATTATAATAAGAAAAAGTCAACTGAACTAGACCCTAGTAAGGAAACAGCCAGATCTAAATTAGCGAGTAGGCGATCGGAGAATTTAAGATCGGGTTTTAATCAGATTGCCCTAATGTCAACATCTACTATAAGTCATATTTGGTAAATATTTGAATTTTTATTTGTCATGTAAAAGGTGTTTTAAAACATATTTTAAGAGAGGAAGACTTTTAAGTACAGTACATGTACTTCGTAGACGATCTACGCGAACAGAATAGTAACATATCATATTAATTCACCATTTCCTAAATGGATGGATTTTCTCAGATTTCTCAGAATTTTACGTCATGTAAATGATACTTAAACAACAGACTTATATCAGTGATTAGTTTTGTATGACAAAAACAACAGCGATGAATACAAACGAGACAGAATACTAAGGCCATGCCAACTTGAAATTTTGTTAAGCGTCAACTCAAGTTTGACAAACCTAGGTACCTATTCAGAAAAACACACAAACCGAAAACGAAAACACATTTCCATTCTAGCTAGTATTCACACAAATAAGTACTTGGTAGTACATGAATGTTTATGACATTAATGTGAGTTTAAAGTACTTCTATTAAAATGTTTATACAACATACACATGTACATTTTCACTAATCAAATACACAGAAACAAGGAACTATTAGTATTTCCTGAGAAATATCCCGGAACAACATAATTATTTAAGAAAATTTCACCGACAATTTTTTTTTAGGTTGATGACTCTAAAACCTACGCGCACGCTTAACAAAATTCTGGTATGGCATGACCTAAATGTAAACAGTAATTTTGTCTTAGATACTACCAACATATTGTCAACATACGGCTGTTGAATATTTTACGTTCAGAGTTCTGCTAGACTTTATCTCTCTCCGATTGCATTTATTCCAAATGACAGACAACCTAATGACATTGGCACCGGAGAGAAAACATATAATAATGTCATCAGATTTGGTTGCCATGGAAACCGTTTTTTATATTAATTTCTACAAATCATGTAAACGATCATACAAGAAACAAGACTTTATTTGCATATCTAGAATTAATCTGTTTTTGAAATCTCGTAAAATCTTATCAAATATTACCATTATCTTGTCAAAATCCCGTAAAATCTCATGGAATCTCGTCATTATCTCGTCAAATTCACGTAAAGTATTATTTCAATGATTTATGTCTTGATATGTTTATTGCATTTGATTTTCTCCGAAGTTTGATGTATTGTTTATTTCATTTGTTTTGATTCTACGGATTGAAGTAAGTTCTCATAACGATTTGCAGTTAGCTCTAATTTACTTCCTTATATTTGATATACATTATTTATCTAATCCACATTTGTAAATGAAATATCGATTTTGATGCTACATTTGATAATGAAGAAGTTAAACAACATTGTAGGTTACATACCACTAAATGTTTACCGAAAATGGTAGTTTGCCAGAAAAAGAAAGTGTAACGTGTAGCATATTCATTATTTGAGAGTGTCTGGTGTCCTCAATTGAGGTGCTTTATAACATTGAAGAGTGTGTATGTCTTTGGCAATGCTTTTCTTATGATACTATGAAAAAATCATTGGATCTATACTTTGTTGCTCGCAAGAACTGGAAGAATGGACAGGTAGCTCTGAACGACTTGAGAAGAATGAAAATCATGGATGTTTTTATGGTAGAAACTTCCAATCGAAAAATATTTTCTTATAAGTAATGTAACTTTTTCTAATACTAATCATTTCGAGCGGAATAAATAGATCGTTCAACCTATGTGTGGTTTTGGGTATCTAACACCCCTGGGTCATGCTGTAATTTGACATTGAAATGATACTTTTTATATACGGCAAAGAAGGATTTTATTTAGTGGTATGTCGTGATGTGTCACCTGTTTCAGTTACGACGACACGATACATTTTAATTAAATCTTCCAGATTTTTAATGGTAGGAGAGATTACTTCGACATTAATTTTCCAGCTGCAAGAAATTAACATCAGTTTGACAAATGTGAACAAAAGATGCTAAAAGCGACTTTTGAATCAGTTCAAGATTTATCATTTTTCGTAGAGTCTCGGTAAAGAAGGAGGTTGAAAACATTATAGGAATAGCAACAATCGAAAAGCCCAGACCTCTAGCACAGAAAATGCGTGATGTCAAATAACACTCAGATAAAGTATGATATTAAGTTAGTCATTGAGACTGTATAGATACACATTTGAGTTACCTAAAATCAAGACAAGTTTATTTTAAAAGCACATTAATAAGCAAAATTTACTTTACTAATACTAACTATAGATCGGTATGAAACCCGGGTCGATAGCGCAGTTGGTAGCGCGCCGGGATTTAGAATCTTGTGTAAACCGAAGGAGATACGGGTTCGAATCCCAGCCGGGGAGAAAATACTCTTCCATGAAAATTTGGCAATAAAATCAATTATCCTCCATTGATATGATAAATGGAGAAGTCTCCGACCTTGTGGAAGAGTACTGGTTATAGACAAGGGTCCAGGAAAGCTACGTTATATGCGCTGGACGCCGTAAATGACCTAAGTTGTGTTGACACGGCGTTAAACCTAGTAAAAAATAGATCGGTATAGAAACTAAATAATAATTAACCATTCTAATAAGTCAACTAACGAACTAATTACAAATACATGAAGATAAATTATCTGTGTTTAAAATATCTGCATCAGAAGTTTAATACAAACATTGGCATAAGCCATCGTCTTTAAACAAATCCGGAAACCAGGGACTAGTGAAACCCTTACACTAAATTGGACAATTCACAAATCACAATTCATCCACTAACTTATTCTATCTCAAAAGAACGAGCATACGCTAATACAAACGTTTAGGTTCAATTCTTACATATTCTCTAAACAGAAATTACTTTGATATTGCCTTATATATCAATTCATAAAATTATATTACATATTTCTTAGACAAAACCGCAATAATCGACTAATACATCATAATTTCTAGTTTGTAAACAGATTTCAGCCAAATCACTACAAAATCTACATCAAAGTAATTTGTACCAATGTAGTAGTTCCTAGTTATTTAGGAATTATCTAGTAACACAGTCTATGTTAATTGTAGGTAAAGTTTGTTTTTTCTCAACTGTCAAAGCTTGAATAATTTCACGGTGATTGAATGCATTGTTTTTGTACTGGTCGCCTAATTGTTGTTAAAAATATCTTGACTAAAACATATCATACGGCATAAGCAGCCTGACTCAATCATTATACACACTTTCGAAAACTCTTTGATGTATTACGACAATAATTTTAACAAACGAATTGACCGTGAAATTATTCATTTTGACAGTTGATAAAAACGAACTATATAAACATTATTTTCTTTTGGTTTTAGCAACACGTAAAATCACAAATCATCTAGTAACTGTGACATCTAAATAATATATTTATCTTTATTAGTGTCAATATTAGCCAGATAATTGTCCATTTGTATTCTGATAACACGTAAAGTCACAAATTATCAACTAATTGTGACATTAGATATTGTATCTTATCTTCCACGTTGAGAGTTCTTGACAATTGGTCTGTGAATTGATTTATGTTTCCTGACATTTATCCAAGATAACAACAAATATATAAGCAATTGTTTATTTCTGATATGTTTTATTTTAGGATTAAGTTAACTTTTGTCATTTCTTCGTTTTTGCTATTTTCTTGACATGAATGACATCGTGTAGATAAAATGAATTTGTTATTACATTTATTGTTACATTTATTGAGTAGTTGTTAATTTTTGTTAGGTTTTATTTTAGGATGAAGTTAACTTTGTCTGTCCATTATTTAGATTTTTACATAAATTGTTATACATGTATCAAAAACGTATTCAGATCATCAAGATACAAGTGTCTAAACTGTAAGTTAAAATGCAGCTACATTTTTAAAATTACGACATTATAAAAAGTTTCCGGGCTCATAAAAAGGTATTTTTGTAATTGCTTTTGAGATCAATATATAAATATTTTCGTGATACGGTGTAGTATTCACACTAGGATCCAACGAAGTAACTAATTCTGACTATGAAATAAAACCATGAGAAACACAAAATATACAGACGTAAGTTAACATCATTAAGATATATTCTATCCATGATTTTCATCAGCATTTTGCAGAGGATTGTCTTAAAACTTGCTTCTTTCTTTAAGCGTTTGCATGATATAATACACAGAAGCGAATCCCCTACTCTTAAAATGCATCCTTATTATATAAACGTATACTCATACAATAAAATCAAATAACGTATATATCATTGTATAATGCAGTATGGTCCCATGAAGATATTTCATTAATTCCAGCAGAAACCCATTAGCTTTTATGATGCTAAGAATTATTTCTTTGTAACTAATGTTTTATTAGCAACCAGGGAATTTCTTCATGTCCCTAACAATGGTCTATTATTTTATACTCGACGATATTTCCACGGGGGGTAATTTAATACATCCAGTATAAACGTAGGTGTGTAACTGTCATTTGACATGCCACTGGGGGAATTTTGTATCAATTTGTACGCTACCATTGCACGCTATGGATATAACTAAATACATTAATACAGATATATATGTCATGTGCTTTGAAACCTAAATTGTATATTACTGACTATAATAACACTGTTAGTGGGACATTCCTGCTGGTAAACAAGTTGTTTTGAGAGTTGGTCGATGTAATATATAGTGCAATTACTTTTTTGGGAATAACGAACGCCATAACGTATGTTCTAACCAGTAAATAATAACAAAATGGCCTAAATTATGACATAATGTTTTGCCTTTATACGGTAATGTATTTAAGTTTGAATTATGCCAATTTATGGCCTTTATCAATATTCTTTATTTAGTTATTTTCGACGACAGGCGACAAGCAGTTATGTCCTTATACGTTAATGTATTTTAAATTATGCCATTTTATGGCCTTTTATTAATACTCTTTATTTAGTTATGTTCGACGGTAGGCGACAAATACTTTGTCCTTATACGTTAATGCATTTTGAATTATGCCATTGTATGGCCTTTTACCAATATTTGGTTATGTCCAACAGTATGCGCATTTTATCTTTCTCGTGTTTTTGACACTTTTCAGTCTGTTTACTTTTCATAAGAACTGCTTTGTTATTTTAAATATGATCAAATTATATAACTGAAATGACCGGACTTTATAATTGCTAGAACACAGCTCAGGATATTGGTAATGTGAATTTTCAATTATCATTTGAATGAAACTGTATAAAAAGATGCATAATACTTCGGAGAACTATAAACAATACTGGGAACAATTATGAACATAATGAGATGGAATAGTGTTTCGTAATTTTATTGCTAAGTTAGTAATGAAATGTGTCTACAGGGAGTCTATTTGGCTTTAAGCCTTCTTTATGGTTTGCATATTTGGACAATCTACTGGCGGTTCTTCAAATTGGCACCAGCAAAACTTAGGAACAGAAAGCATGCCCCTGTTTAGTATAAAGTAATAACATAATGATGTATTTAGTGACTTTGGCTTACCAAATATTCTAATCATTTGGCAAAACTATTTTTTATCGTTTGTATAATTTGTGTTCCCTGTTTTTCTCAATAATGAAACAGTTTAATGTCTAATAATTGTAACAAAAAACCAATCAACATACAAACTACATAACTACCTACTTTATTGGTGTGATTACCTACTTTATGTCGGTGGCTGCTTTCTTTTCTATCTAACGTTTAACTCTGAATTTGACGATGGAGATAAGATGTTGTCGAGTCAAAACCTCGTAACTTTCAATTCCAAAAAGTGGAGCTACGAGGTTTTGACTCAACTGCGATATTTTTTAACAGGACTTTTTGTCGTTTCCGAAAAAATACTATTTTTGTTTACTTATAGTCGTTTGTGTGGACATTGCTAATTACTCTTTAGCATAATTATTTAACATTGATCTTCAGTTACATTTTGTTCCACAAGCAAACAATGTGTTAACTTAAACCACATGGTTATGTTTGTGGGTAAATGTATTATTATTATTCAAACATAAAAGAATGTATATATTTCGTCTGTTTTGTTTTGTTAGTACAGCTGTATATCATATAAAATACTTAGTGCAAAACATCTAATAAACTTGCAAAAAATGCGGCATGCTTTAAATTTTAAAGGCTTTAAAAAAGGCATTATTCGCTCCTTCAGTTCAAAAAGTTTCATCAAAATTTGACCTACTGAAATAGGTTTAAACCTTTCATATACACTCGTTGGCGTTCAGGTGAGCTAATCAACTGTGGCCACTCGATCATGTTGAAGATTTCTTAATATGACTAGGCAAATTCTAAAATACGTTATATCCGGTAATATTAAATTAATATCCAAAAATATAATGTATCCTAATTAATAACTATCCCAAAATATGATGTTTCCGAAAATTGTCACTATCCGAAAGTGTAGTATATTGCTATATTTTCGGATGGTCATGTTTTCAGACAGTTGAAAAGTACTAAAATCATTAACTATTAGAAATATGATCTGTCCGAAATTATTGCAAAATCTGATTACCATATGTATTTTAAAAATGTGAACCGATTGTAAATAAAGTATCATAGTATCTACAGAAGTTCTACAGTAAGTGAAGAACAGAGAGTTCATCTAGAATCAAAACTGTTGCAGGAAGAAGTCGAGAAAATGGAAAAAATGTGCCAGTTATAAGAAAGATAACAAGTTTAATAAAGTTCTATGAAAAGTGCCAATAAGAAAAGACGGAGCAATTGAATTCTAGGGAAAAAGTAACACAGAAAATGATTGAAATAGATATGTAAACATATGTGCAAAGTAGTAAAATAGATTAAACACATACTATGTTGATGTTATTCTAATATCAAAAATATTAAAAATGGTGCATTGTGTTTGACGAACATTTCGTCATCTTTTCGTTTAATCAACTCTGATGGCATAAGTCTGCTGATGGAATGCTAAGACACGAATTTAAGACTCACAAACCTGATTGTATTTACATGGCATATGTTGGAATATTCTGGGTTCCTTCAAGGCAAAAATGTCTAATTGTTGAGCATTGGCAGTGGAAGTGGTCGCGGCAGGGGACAGAAAGATGGAGAAAAAATGGATGCCAGTTGCCAAACTTATAAAGTTTGTTAATTAGAAGGGTTTAACGCCGTAGCAACACATTGAATAGTTCATAAAACGTCGGTCAGTCAACCTACTCTATCCTCATGGAAAGGCTAAATCTCTGGATTTAGCTGTTAACCAACTCCTAAGCGCATATTTTCGTCAGTGACTGACAACTGTCCTACATAATTGAAAATCATTGGTAGGGGGAGAATGGCCTTAGAAATAATTTCATGACCAAGCTCCACGAAAGTTTGCCCCGCCCGGGAATCGAACCCACGACCCCTCGATCAGTATACTTGCATGCTACTAATTGAGCTAGCCGGGTGGCTCCAAATTTCACAGGTCAATCTGGAAGATCTAAAAGTGATCCATGTACCATAATAATATTGCTTGTCTCAGGTAAATTTGAACTGGCTATAAATGTAATTGGATTGTTTTCTTTTTTTCAGTTCAATGTTAAGAAGCTAGCATTAATATCTATAATACATTTTTTATTACAGGTCAATACGAAGAAGCTAATATTGATATGAAAAGTATATTCTTGATCACAGGTCAATACGGACTCGCTATAAGTGATACCACGATAGTAGTCCACATCACAGGCCAATGCGAACCATCTATACTTATACATAATTTATTGAAAAGTCAATAATGTACCCGGCATGCACCAGCGGTGATAATGTTTTACCTATAAGGTAATGTAAAATCCAATATCGTACTAGGGTTTTTCGTTTATTATTTAATATTAATATTTCATGCCAATATCGAGTCACAAAACATTTGATTAAATGAAAGCTAGACCGGCTGAAGAATAATGACCAAGATGCATAGATGGCTCATGAGCATTCGGAACACCTCGACCTTTCATGAATGAATAATCTCGGAAGGATTCGTGGGGGGTCTTCACAGGATTTTGGTGATTTTACTACCTACGAGAGGCGAAGCACGTAACGGTTACACAAAATAATTCTTGTAGTATACACACAGATCTTTGTCTAAACATATTTATTTGTTTTAAATTGAACAAAATATTGTTCATCGGTATTATTGAAATGTGTAATTTCAAATTTACGGACTTAAAACGAAACTTCAGTCATCGCCTTAACGATCGTGTATTTGTTTACTTCAACACCGGTTCTTCCAAAATGGCGTCTAAATATGTCCGAGGTTATTCGTAGCGAATGGCCGAGGAGTTCCAAATGGGCTCATGAGGAGACCAAGGATAGAATCTACTAAGTCTTGGTGTTTTATTATTTGCCGAAAACATTTATTATTTGATATTAATATTTTATGCCAATATCGAGTCATATCCCGATTGACTAAATGAAAGCTTGAATGGCTTGGCATTGTTTTCATTTTTGGTCAAAGCTATATTAAATAATATTTTGTATTCTTATTGTTTGGGTGTTTTAAATGCATTCTCGTTCCTCGAGGTTATCAAGATTCTCGATCTAGTATCGAGACTCTTGATAGCCTCTGGGAACGACAATGGTAAAATGTTGTGGCAACACATTGGATAGGTCATTTCATGACAGTCAGTCAACCTACTCACAATTACTAGAAAGGCTAAATCTCTGGATTTAGCTGTTAACCAGTAACTAGATACATGCTTCTTTCAGTGACTGACAACTGCCCTTCATGATTTAGAATCTTTAGTTAAAACCAGTATAAATAAAAAAGATAGAATCTTATGTATGAGAGAGAAAATCCTTAGAAATTACTTCAAGACCAAGCTTCACGGAAGTATGCCCCGCTTTGGATCTCCTTAAAAGTTAAATCACATGCAAATGACACCGAAAACAAGCGGTCACTTAATTGAAACTTCAACTGCATTGCAATTTCCGGTGAGTCTTAAATTCGTGTGTTTCCAACACATTTTATGCCATCAGAATGATCAAACACAAGTTTTCAGTAAGTTCTAAGATAATTTATTAAAAAAAGTAGTGAGAGAATTTCTATAGAAAAAATATCTTGCAATAAAGATACCTGTATCACAATAACTGGTAATGCACAGGTTAGTTTCTATGGGTTGATGATCAAAACTTAAAAGGCTGCAAAAATATTCACAAAAATTGATTTGATTTTTTGTCTTTTTTAAAGGAAAAAAACAATCGACTTAATATGGGATCTTACCCACGACTATCCCAGTCGTGAGCTGACATTTTACCACGTAGCCATGAAAATAAGTTTTCGATGAAATAAGCAATTTAACTTTTAACAATTAACTTTTATCTAAAAGGTATGTTGCCATTTCCTACATTCTCGCAGTAGAAGCCAAACGTGGTTGGTGCTATGGGCTAGAATTCTGGACACTCTATAGATAAATGATACACTTCATGCTAATTCCATCAAACCCAAATTTTACTCATTAATGATTAACACAAATTGTAAACAAGATAGAATAGCTATGGTCAGAGCTGGGATCGAGCCCACGACTTTCCTAGTCGTACGCGGACTCTTAACCACGTCTCCACACAACACCCATATGACGCCATTGGATTACAAATGCCGTATTATTCCTCTGCTAGATTCATGAAATTTCATTAATAAATTAATCCATCGATTTAATATCGTTTGTAACAAAACCATCCTCATATCTTATTGATAATATTTTTTATATTTACATTGAATCAAATAACAGTCAACACAAATATCAATTCATACGAAAGACCGGTAGTGCCATTACAACTTCATGATTTCCCGACTTCATCTTCAAGAATTCACCTTTTAAACTTGTTTTCAACATACGGAATTCACGAATTCACGATTTCATCTATATGAATTCACGATTTCAGCTTCATGAATTCACGATTTCAACTTCACGAATGCAACGTTGTTAATTCACGATTTCAACTTCACAAACTCACGATTTCAGCTTCATGAATTCACGATTTCAACTTCATGAATTCACGATTAAAACTTCACGGATTCAATGTTGTAAATTCACGAATTCACGATTTCAGCTTAATGAATTCACGATTTCAACTTCATGAATTCACTGTTTCAACTTCATGAGTTCAACTTTGTGAATTTACGATTTCAACTTCACGAATTCAACTTTGTGAATTCACGATTTCAGTTTCATGAATTCACGATTTCACCTTCATGAATTCATAAAGCTGAAATCGTGAATTCGTGAATTCTGTATGTTGAAAATGTGAATTCATGAAGATGAATTCGGGAATTCGTGAAGTTGAAATGGCCCTACCGGTCTTTCGTAATTTCATCACTGGAGTGCTACTAAACTGTTCAATTTTAAATTTATTTTCCAGGGGAAAGAAGACGATGTATCAACACTTACTACGCGCACTTAAAGTTTCACCGACAAAAAATGACAATGTAAACATATACCATAGCCGACAGGCACATTGCTCCATAAGTTCTAAGATTAATGAAATTTTAGGAAAAAACTAATCAGAGAATACTTTCAAAAGTTCTAAGACAAAAGCCTTTGGCTGACAGGCACGATGCTTTAGAAAGTTTTTGGAATTATGAAAAATACTCTTTGTTTTATATGATGCATAAGTGTGAACCAGTTTATTCTAAAATCAGAATTCGGCTGAGGACTTTTGAAAGTATGCATGATCCAGTTTTTCTCCCCAAAACTTCATAATTACAAGAACTTCTGAAGCATCGTGCATGTCAGTCATAGTTCTGATTTAAGAGAAAACCGATTCCGACACTTATGCATGAAAACGTTCATTGTATATTTTATAAAATGTTTCAACTTAACTTTGCTCAACTTGTGAGTTAAAAACGTATATATCCGAATTCTTAGAAAATGCATTCCGAGAAATCCAAATCATGCATTAAAGGTACTAGTTCACAGATTCTGTTAAGATTTTTCTATATTTTCAAAATACCATTCAATGTCTGTAATTGTGTTAAAAAATAATTCTTCATATTTTAGGACAAACTGACTTACAGATTGCAAGAAATATACAATAAAAGTCACAAAAAATGCACTAAAATTGTCTATACCGTGACATACGGAATAGATTTTTACTTCTTGTAACACCATCATTTGTAGTCGTATGTCAGTTTGCACTAAAATTGTCATTATCAAATCACTAATTTCCTGCTTAAAAATGTTTCCAAACATGCTTGATAGTTTCAGAAAAAGTCGATGTTTAAGTTGAAATTTGTGAATGAGTACCTTTAACGTTTTCCCCATACTGTTTTGCACCTTTGAACGCAAAACAAACATGCATGTAGTTAAACAGAATGCCACGATCAAGTTCTGCAATACAAACCCCCTCATAGTTGGTTATTGCAAAGCTATGAACGTTTTGACAATTTTCAAGCCCCAAATGCTTAATTCATAAAGATAACGGTCAATATTTTAACTAATTAAGATAATTTGGCTATTAAGACCATTTGCTTTGATGTTACCAAAAGTGCAACTTCACTATACATGTATTCGAACTGTTTGTTTCGTCCCAAAAGTTTTTTTTCGGATTTCCCATAATGCACCGTACATGAAAATAACAAACAATAATTATAATGTGTATACAACAAACAATAACAAATAAAAACACCAACTTACCAATTAATGAATAAATAATCACTATGACAACGGCAACAAGTAAGGCAATTCCAATTGATAAAAATGTAACATTAAGCACTTGTTTCAAACGTCTAAAATCCGCAGGATTTGAGCTGGCTAGAATTTCCTCCGCGTTTGGATTTCCTTGCATTCGATTGTCCTGCAAACATTTGTAAAACCTTTTTAAAATTGAAGGTTTCTTTTTCACATGGTGTTCTGTGTCGTCCGTATCGGTCACAACAATGTCTATTCCCGCGGAATCCATTGCGTCGTCTGCAATATTGTCCTGTACACTGTTGCTTGAAACGAGTTTAGCATCCGATACACTCTCCGTTGAAACAGTTGTAGTTCTATTTATAGGAATATTGGAATTCTGTTGCAAACTTGTTGGGCGCGCGACATTTCCCGCCATTCCTTTAGACGGATTTAAAGCGTTCGTTTGACCCTGAACCGGATGTTGTGATGGGGAGCGTTTCTTTTCCGGTATGATGATGCGGTTTTGGTAATACATGGCGCTACGTAAGACACTCGTTGTAGGAGGTCGTCCAGTGTCCCTACTGTTAGATTTTGAGCTATTTTTAGATTTGTCGTCTGTGCTTGAAGAACCCATTTTAATGTTGTTGTTTTTTACAAAATATAGTCGATGTGTATTTAGATGGCTTGTTGATGTTCAAGTCTTATTTGACCCATTTCTGTAATAAACCAAACAGTATTTAAAGCAGTTATATACTGAATGCAGTATAGAACACGGTTCATGTAAATGGGTTCGATTAAAGTCTTAAGTAAAATGGCGAATGGCAGGGCAGAGCAGGGAGAGGCTAGGACTTAAAATAACAGTACGGTATATGTAAACGGGTACAATCAAAACTAAAGAGCGAGGGAAAGCAAAACTGGAAAGAGCATGGCGGGGCAGGTGCAATGACTTAAAACAAATTGAAATAACTTGAAACAGTTTAAAACCTCGTTCTATTGTTAGGCTAAGTATTAAATTGTTACTAGCGTTCATAGGCCATATGACTTTAAAACAATGCAAATACATGAAGTACATGTACCTTAACATACAGGCGACGATTCATGGCTAAAAATATGTTAATATGCTTAGCCACGCACTTAAATAAAACCTGCATGAGGCTGTTGATTACTGTCGCTCTGAAGTATACAATCAAATGGCATCTGAGTGATAAATGAAAGTGGACAGACAAATGACAGTTAGGCGCTCTTGATCCAGGGATCGATTATTTTATATGAAGTTCATACATAAATAATAGCTAGTCCCCAATGATTATGAATGCTTCAAGACTTATAGTATAGGGTTTTGTATTACTTGATCGAATATTTAATATGGTAATAATATTGTCATATAAGGACAGTGTTCATGTATAGAATATACAGTAAAACCCCGAAACGTCAATCCCTTTTATATAATAGTCATTTTCCAAAATTATGGACCTTTCTGTAAAAGCCACCTCTCAATAACAACCACATATATAAAAGTCAACTCCTAATGACAACCTTCTCTATAAAGTCCCTTCATAATAACAACCACATTCCAACTATTTGCACCCGTCCATAACAATCACTTTTCAATAATAGTTTTCTCTAAATAATTGGTACGTTTTTCAACAACGACCACCTTCCAGCGATGGTTACATCGTCACACTGGCCACCTCTCAATAAAAACACCAATTTAGCAACACCGTCTTAAAATATATACCTCTCTTCATCAGTTATTGATAGATGTAGATTTATTTTGATATGCAAGGTTACAATATGGCACACATAATAAAACATACATACAAGTAACAATCATAAACAACATGTATGAAATACTGAATAGCCTTATCAAACAACATTATACATCAAGGATGACACAAAAAAGTAAAAGTAAAAACTCTTATTTCCGTTTTGGTTACCTCTCAACAACAACCATCTTTCAATAACAGCAAGATCTGAACTTCAAATATCGTTTATTATTTGTCAAATTCCAATTACAACGCCGACCGATGACGGCCAATTCTCAATCCAAAACTCATAACGCAGAAGAGCCAATGGTTGAACAGTGAATACTCGTAGACCTGAATTCAACCCAAGAAAGTTTTGCAATTAAATGGTCCGAACTACAAAATTCCGCTTGAAAGACATTCCTGATTATCGCATGCGATTTTTGACGTTTTTAAGTCCTAAATGCTTAGTTTGAGAAGTGAAAAAATCCTATATTAAAATATTTCGCATTTAAGACCACCGATTTTGATTAACTTACTACCGCAACTTCATTGCATTCATTATTTTAATAGTTGGGCATTAAATTTATTGCTCCAAAACAAGAAACGTACATTAGTCTTGTTTGTTTCAAAACTATAATTGTACAAAAAAACTAATTACAGGAAATATTCCAAGAAATAAACTCTATATGCAAATATATTCTCTTACTGATCTGCAATCAGGAAATTTGCAATTTCTAGAAACTGTGTATAATCACTGATGGTAATTAGATTGCTTGAGAAAAATGTGCACTCAATTGTGGGGTCAGGTCAGGGGCCACAGTGGTGTACACAAAATCAAAACCAACATTAGCAACTTTCCTGGTCTAGGGTTTAGATCAGGGGCCACAGAGGTAAACTCAAAACCAATCCAAACAACTTCTATGTTCATGTCACGGAAAGGGCCACTGGGGTGCCCTGGAAACAACATAAGTTACTTTCATATTTAATGGGTCTAGTTCAAGGGCAACAGCGATGCGCAGCTCAAAACTAGCATGAGCAACTTCCATGCTCAGGTCAGATAAGGGGCCACAGTGGTGCACTCAAAACCAACAAAACATAAGCAACTTCAGGTCAGATAAGGAACCACAAGGGGATACATCAATCATCCATGCCGCCGATATCTACCTCTCGACAACAGCCACCTTTCCACAGCAGCCACTTTTGTCATGGCCGGTTGATGGTTGTTGTAGAGTAGTTGGTTAACAGCTTAATCCAGAGATTTAGCCTTTCCAGGAACAGTGAGTAGGTTGACTGACCGCCGTAATATGACCTATACAATGTGTTGTTACGGCGTTAAACCCAACAAAAACAAACAAACTGTCTAATGATTTTTGGATGGCACTGTATATTGTACAAGGCCAGCAAACAAGTTGTTAACTCTCATCAAATATGAATTACTATCAGACATAATTCTCAGCTTTCAGAAGATTGTTTCTACCAGAATTTTTGTCAGGAATCCGTCAAACCAGTCCCACAGAAATCGTTGTTAACAAGTTTAATACAGAACAAATAGCCTGTTCAATTATCCCGAACGTTCCAAAACGTTCCGTAACGTAAGTGTCTGAACAACTCAACCCAAAACAACTCAACCCGAGACAACTCAATCTCCTACGAACGGATTGAGTTGTCCCAACTTTGAGTTGAGTTATGCACGGCTTGAGTTGTCTTCTGGTTGAGTTTTCCCGTAACCGTAACTTTAGCTAACAGTAGTTACTGAACACGGGGCAGAGTTTTATTTGATAAACGTGTACATAGTACTGAGTTATGACATATATACATGTATATTCAAATAAATATAAACTACATTGTCAATGCTTTTATTTATAATCGAGAATTGATCCCTATAATATTATAAGGTAATTAACATATGAATTTGTAAAAATGTAACAACGTTAAAGTCATAAAATCAGAATAATGCTATCATTCCGTTGTTCCGTGCGTCGTCTTCCGCGTCCGTGTACGCGACCGCGTCCGTATTGTTCACGTCCGTGAGGGGTATTCCATATTTTCATTCAAGTCGTACGTGCATAACGCATGAAAGCTAATTAAGTGTTCTTTTGCAGTAGTAAGAGAATCATACAAAATCTTTTTTTTTTGTGTAAAAAGTGCGACATTTCACCACTGGCTAATGTTTGGAATTGTGATTGCTCAACAAAAGGGACTACACCGTCTATATACAGTGATTTTGCCGCTAAACTCCTTACATTAACTTCTATCGATGTGCCTTTGTCGCTCTGAGTGACATCATATATTGCATCGTTTTCCCCAACAGTTTTAATTACCTTTTCTCAAATATCTAAGGCAGTTTACTTAGTTTTTTGGCTTTGAGTGGTGTTGTCTGTACAATTTGCATCCGCGAACTCTCCGTGTACGTGAAAATTTGCTCACTGAGCGAAACGACGCGGACACGGACATGGATGCGGACACGGATCAGACGCATGGAATAGACCCCACGACATTCCTGTTAAGCAAAACAAAGCGCGCGGACACGGACGCGAAAGACGAAGCACAGAACTATGGAATGCTAGCCTTACTACGCATAGAACTAAGTACACTTGTCCGTTAAACTAAGCAAATTTTGTATCGATTTCCTAAAAGTTGCGTGCTTGTTGAAACTTAAGACTTAAATTGAATTTAAATCAAATTAAGGACTGAAACCAAAGAAGTAACCATTCTCCTGTCGAAGTTTTAACTCTGGTGTTGTCTTGAGACAGAAATTTCCAAGAAAACATGAATAAAATATCATTTTAGCGACAGTAACTCAGTTTAAAGCATTTGTGATTTCTAAGTACTCAAGAATTTCTGCGCCGCAAATTGTCGGCGTACTTAGCAAACTGCGCATTTGTATGTTTATTATTTTTAGACAAGGTTTTTATCACCACATTATTTACGGATTATACCGATCATACTCGAACGTTTCCGGAAAATGCCCGGGAAATCCCGAGTGGTAATTATGTTTTATGAAACCAAGAACATGAATTGTTTAGTACAACAAAGTGGATACCACATGGGAAATCATTTAAAGCGGTTTCAAATAGATGAAAACATATAAAAGCTAAAATACAGAATTTACAGTAAAACGCGTATCAAACGGTCACCCAAGCATCGCAGCCACTGAGACGCCCGGCTTGCTTAGTTGGTAGTCTACTTATCGATGGATCATAGGCTCGATTCTCGGGGTTCACAAGTCTACTGATCACGAGGTCGTGGGTTTGATTTCCCTGACGGGGCATGGAATCATTTTTACGGCCATTTTCCCTCCTACCACTGATTGTAAATCAAATATGACAGTGGTCAGTCACTGACAGAAGTATTTGTCTAGTAATTGGTAAACTGCAATATCAAGAAATTTAGCCTTTTCAGGAACAGTAAGTAGGTTGACTTACTGCTATCATATAATCTACACAATGTGTTGCAACGGCGTATAATCCAAAACAAAAATTAAAGCGGTCACTTGAAGCGGCTGCTTGATATTATAAGCTCGCTGAAAAATTTACACGATTGCTATTTTAAGTATTATGGTCACATTCCCGAATCAATAATTATTAGGCACTTTACTTTGGTTGTTGTTTAAAAACGGGGTTTACTGTACATGGAATTGCTGCAAATTTAAGCATTTTCCAAGAGAAACTTTTCTACAGATTGCTTAGAGCCAATGTGATCAGTTTTCTGTGAAAACGTGCTTTGAATATTTCAAGTTTGATAATCACTGAGTGACAATACAAAGGCTTCGTCAAATACAAACGACAAAAATGAACCCCCCCCCCTCTATATTTTGTAAAGTTAAATCGATTGAGCGAGATCGAAAATACGAAAAGCTTTTGAACTTGACAGAATGTCATTTGTGTTTTGAAAGTATATGGACTATGATAAACATTTCGTGTGAAATTACAGGCACTTTAGGTCGTTGTTATGGTGGCATATTTCTGCCACCAGATAACCACATAACTAACTAGTTAATTAAGTAGTTAACTTGTTACGTAACTAGTTAACCAGATAATTATCTAGTTAATTAAATAGTTAACTAGTTACGTAACTAGTTATTTTTTACAATAAAGAAAATATCATAACAGGAAATAAATGCAAGTTAGTGCTTACAACTGCCATTGTGTATTATTTTACCAATTTAATGTTAAGTGGTTAACTAGTTAACAAATTAATTATCTGGTTAACTAGTTACGTTACTAGATAACCACTTACCAGTTAGCGATATTTTGTATATGTGGTAAGAGGTTAACTAGTTACGTAACTAGTTAACTACTTATTAAACTAGATAATTATCTGGTTAACTAATCATTGAAGTCCTATGTAAGGATAACAAAATATTTCATCTTATATCTTTCTTGTTAATGAAGATATTAACAGAAGTGATGGCATTTAGATAGCTCTTTAACTTAAAAATAATTAGCTTGAATTTCAAATAAAGTAAATGATATACAAAAAAGTTATTCAAGATTAAATTTGGCAAATTAACATTGAAAAGTAAGGGTAAAATCCGAGTAATCCAACTAATTAGACCTACCTTTTTAGGAGAATATACAAGGGGAAATAACTGACTAAAGTCCCTTATTAATGATTTTGGAATTTGCAAAGATGACTCTTTGTGCCTTTTATAGTTGGTAAATGAATGAATTATTTTTCTAAAAAAGCAAGGTTTTGTCCTATGATGTTTAGAGGGCAGTGTCTATAGTGTTTTGGGCGGAGCAAGATTGTGCTTGTCGCATGTGGTAAAAATAAGGGATCACTTGCATATGTCAGGTATATTCGAAATCAATTTAATAACAAGTAAATTAAGATAAGAACAACTATTTTGATTCTGGCGTATATTTACTCGACATAAGTTACAAAATGTTACTTTTTAACTTTTTACGAGTATTTTGACACGCTTTCCTACAATTTGATTCATCAAAGGGAAATAACCGCTGCAGTTTGTTTAGTAATTAGTTAGCCTGACCTCAAACACCCGCTTAAACTGTGCAATTTTCTCGTAAAATAAAAACTGATTGATTGAAATACATGTTTCATTTAGTTACACTAATCAAGTAAGAAAATGTAAAATTCAACATACAGTCTTTGACAATATTTCGTATTCATTGTAAAATTGTCTTTACAAGGGAGATAATCAAAATGAAGCTGAATAAAAAGTAAGACTGGTATTACCTCCCTTGATCAATCAAGACATTTCACTATACTCGCTATACATTTTTTGTTCAGCATGAAAAGCATTTAGATGGTTTAGAAAGGCCTCGTACAGACAACAGTAAAAAATCTAAGACTTCCCGTACGAATGAACTGTCGATAGGCTTACGTGTTGAACAAAAGGTATCGTTTAATGAGTAGAGTAAATTCCATTTCTGATGATACATTTCTTATTCAAACATTAAAGCGTTCAGGGAAGGATCAAGGATTTTTTCCAGGGGGGTCCAAACTTTCCAACCACAACCACGTTATACACTGTTTGCAGAATAACTAGGTACATAAATGATAAAAACTACATAACTATTAAATCTATAATAAACACAAGTGCAAGCAAAGCTAGCCAGAGAACAATTGATTCATGCTACCTTAAGATGGTTTACAGTTAAAAAATCCCTTATGTATGAGTATATTTTGGAAATTTCAAGGGGTCCGGACCCTTTGCCACCCCACCCCCCCCCGTTAGAACCGCCTATGTTGTTGAATTATAAGAAACATCATCATTTAATAGCTCGAGTTAAAATACCATAAAGTCGTATTAACAAAAACGTAAACTGAACAATATAACGTTAACTCTAGCGACATTACAGCGTACATGACTTTTCCATCATGCCTGTAGAACTCTGTTATCAGACGAAATTGGAATAATGTAATTTCCCGTAGGTGACGACATTAGACTAGACGACAACGTCTGGTGAAGACAGTCGTTTATTATATTATCTATGCTCTTGAAAATTTGCTGATGTCATAATTTGCGGATTACTTCGGTAATTATGGTAAGTGTATGTTGAAAAAAAATATCCTACGAAATACGTCTGCTGTGTTTCCCTAATGTAGTTATTTAATCATTTATATAAATTACTGTAAATCAAATTAAGTATTATACAAATGAATGCACTTATTTTGAGTCTTAGAATTTTATTTTCATTTCTTTTAACAAATTTTACTTTTCTCTGCTGCATGATTTCAATGATTCGTACTATGTGTTCAATATACATTGTTATATTGAATACATGGCACAATTCACAGGAGCGGATCCTGAATTTTTTTCTAGAGGGGGGTCCGAACTTGGGGGGGTCCAAACTTTCGAACCACAACCACATTATACACTGTTTGCAGAATAACGCAACATGTTGATAATAAAACTACATAACCATTGCATCTATGTGTAGCACAATGACAAGTAAAGCCAGTCCGAAAAAAATTGTTTCATGCTACTTAAAATGACTTACCGTCAAAAATACACTAATGGAAAGGTACATTTTGAAAATTTCAGGGCGTCCGGAACTCCCCTGATCCCCCGCTGGATCCGCCTATGATTCATACAGTAGAGAAACAATATAATAATTATAAGGGGACTCTTTACCATGCCTGTTACAATGACATGCATATAAACATTATTTTACTATTTATTTTTAATCATATTTTATGTATTTATTATTATGTATTGAACTAGTCATTATTTTACAGTTTTACGGGTATTTTTTATAATTGTTAAAGGTACTCATTCACTGATTTCAACTTAAATATCAACCTTTTCTAAAACTATCAAACTTGTATGGAAACTTTTTTGGAAGTAGTGTTCTGATAAAGACAATTTTAGTGCAAATTGACATACAACTACAAATGATGGTATTTTGTGTAGTAAATATCTACCCCGTATGTCACGGTATAGACAATTTTAGCGCATTTTTTTGTGACTTTTATTGTATATTATTTGCAACATTTAGGTCAGTTTGTCTTGAAATAATAGGAATTTATTCTTTCGACACAATTACAGACACTGAATAGGTGTTTTAAAAATATAGATAAATTTAACCAAGTCTGTGAACTAGTACCTTTAATTTTTTACATAATGTTATTTTATAGTCGGTTAAAAAACTCACTAGAGCTTACGTAATACTTCCAAACATGCAATGTTTTTTGTGTTGGTTGTTAACTTTGTAACTTTCTGACAACTTTCGGTGATAGCCGCTGTAACACACTTATGTGTAGCTGTAAATGACCATGTTTTTGTTGTTGTTTTTTCCAAAATTTCATGAAACGTATGACAGTGAATGCCAGATACACAATTGCAAATTTAGCAGTAAATTCTTTACTATTGAAAATTATACTGTCAAGTTGCATTTATATTTATATCTTATTTGTTCGCATGTCTTTACCATGTAAACTGTGACCAAATAAAATGATATGTTCTGTTTTGTCCTGTTATTTATTGTATTTGTTCCGACTCAAAATAAAGCTTATTCTATTCTTTTTGTTGAACTACGTACGCAGTAGAATACGGAACGTACGAATGAACATATTACGTCTTGCACTCTACTATAAAATCTACGACATGGCATAGGCGTATCTAGCGTGGGGGCCATGGGGCCCGGACCCCCCTGGAATTTCCAAAAATGTACTTGTCCATAAGTGTATTTCTTGACTGTAAGGCATTTTTAAGTAGCATGAAGCAAATTTTCTCGGTGCTGAACAAGATTTAATGGTTAATTAGTTATTATTATTAATATGTTGCGTTATTCTGCAAACAGCGTATAATCTGGTTGTGGTTCGAAAAGTTTGGACCACACCCTGAAAAAGTTTGGACCGCCCCCTTCCCCCCTACAAAAAATCCTTGATCCGCCCCTGTATGTAATTTTGAAAATGGAAAATTTTGTCTTGGAGTATTAGGCACAGAGTCAGTGGGCGTACAAATCGATTTCGTTTCGTCAGAACGTGGGCTTTTATATGTATTGCCTTGAACTGCAGTATATGAAAAATAAAACGCGTTGGTTGCTAGTCATTAAAGATAAATTATCGTCTATTTCTAGACGGAGAAATGGTTTTTGCGACAGTTATAATTATTGTAAGCTGATCTGACGACTTGTCTTTGAGAAACAGGGGCGGATCCAGGATTTTTTTCTAGGGGGGGGGTCCGAACTTTTCTAGGGGGGGGTCCGAACTTTTCTGGGGGGGGGGGTCCGACACAACCACATTATACACATTTTGCAGAAAACTTGCGACATTTTGATAATAAAAACTACATAACCATTAAATCTATGTTAAGCACCGGGAAAATTGCTTCATACTAGTTAAAACTGACTTACAGGCAAGAAATACACTAATGGACAAGTACATTTTCCAAATTCTAGGGGGTGGGTCCGGACCCCCTGATCCCCCCCCCCTGGATCCACCTATGAGAAAATAATAGAGCACATTAGCTTTATATTACATTTTATAACAGATGTTTTCTTGGGTTACATTTAAGTTTTTTCTACTCAGGTTTTCGTTCAAACAGTGCTTATTTGAAAATAGTTAGCACAAATTCATTTACAGGAAACAACCCTAGATTTAAAACGGCGCATTGCTTTTGTTAGAATTCAAAATAATGTGTTTATGTTTTAAACTTAGAAAACCCTTGGACAAAGTTTCATTGATAAAGGTTCCAAATTGGTACTTTAAGATGAATAGTCATATTTATTGATTGAACATTTAACAGAGTAAAAGACTCCTCAGGGAGATTGATAGACAAAGACTGATTGATAAATGGCAGTAGCTAAATGACAAGGGCAGAAACTTCAGCTGTGATGCAAATGTAACGTCATAGTACGTTTTATAAAAACCCAGCCTTTTGTAACCTCAAGTTAATGGACAAAACCTCCATAAGTTTGGAGACATTCTGCTTTGTTGGACTACTGAATAGCTTTTATCTAAAATTTTATAACTGTTCGTTTTTAAAAGCTTTACAGTTTTGCTTAAATTTTTAGATATAATTATGATCATTACTGAGACTACAAAACTAGCATAAAAGCTATGTTCTGAAAAATAATGACAATAAACATGGTTTTGGAGGCTTTAGGGTGTCAGATGCTGAATCTTATCGATGTGTTGCATTAATGAAATATGTTTTTTTTATTATCACAAACCATACTTAAATATATTGAAAATAATGATTCTACAAAAATAATCAACAAAATTCAAGAATTGTAGTACATTTCATTTGTCTCAAAACTTTTGGTGGGTACTGTATAAGGTCGCTCATTAAAAATGTTTTAATAAAATAATGTAATAGTACCAAAACGGTTCCATTGTAATGGATAATAACTATTGTTGTAACAGTGAAAATATTTAGGAAGATATTTGTCTAATATGAAGAAAACGCTGGTTATCACAAAAACATGCAATGTCCCAAAAGCTTATTGATCGTTTTTTCTCAACTGTCAAAGCATGAATAATTACACGGTGAATGCGTTTGTTAAAATTATAGTCGTAATACATCCATGAGTTTCTAAAAGAGTGTATTATGATCAAGAAAAGCTGTTTATGCCGTATGATATGTTTTAGTCAACATGTTTTTAATAACAACTAGGCCGCGAGTACAAAAACAATGCATTCAGTGACCGTGAATTTATTCAAGCTTTGACAGTTGAGAAAAAACGAACAATACTTGAGAAAAAAGGGTCACTAGATTAAGACCATCAATTTGGATAGCCCCAATACTAGGACTTTTCTGTAATAGCAATTTTATTTCACGTCATTGTCAGTACAAACATGATATTTTAAATTCGTCTGCTACGCAAAAAAAGACAAGAATTCAACCAAGAAACATTAAATCACAGACCATGGCAGACGACGGAAGGAGTGTCTTCCGTATAAGACTAATTAACCAAAAGACAATCTACCCACACGTGAAATTTTATCAAATCATCGCCATTAAACACAAAGTCAAGACGTTCCTAATTCATCTGATTCTTGTGTGTTTACAAAATTTTGACGTCATCAAATCGCGGTTTTTTGCGGATTGTTCGCTTGACCCAATTTAAAGAACAAGTCCGCGATGGTGCAAAGTATTATTATAGAATATTGAACGATTTTTGCCAGAAAGTCTTAAGTCATAACCACAATTCGAAAACTATCGACGCAAGAGCAGGATTACTTTAACCGGCGGAGTGATATTCAAGCGCAGACAAGCCAAGTAATGTTTACACTGTAAACACTATTTAAATACTCTATATTTTTCCATCAATACCATTGAAATAATAATTCTGTTTAAAACATTCTGACGACATTAGAGACAAAATACAATCATTGCGCGTGCTAATTCAAGTTTTTCAACATATTTTAACATCTAAATATCAGATTCTGATACATGCATTAACCGACGGTGACACATTATAATAGGGCCCTCTTCCCCCCTGGGCCCCCTGCCCTGCCCTGGGGCCCTGCCCTGGGCCCCTGCCCTGGGCCCCTGCCCTGCCCTGGGGCCCTGCCCTGGGCCCCTGCCCTGGGCCCCTGCCCTGCCCTGGGCCCCTGCCCTGCCCTGGGCCCCTGCCCTGCCCTGGGCCCCTGCCCTGCCCTGGGCCCCTGCCCTGCCCTGGGCCCCTGCCCTGCCCTGGGCCCCTGCCCTGCCCTGCCCTGGGCCCCCTGCCCTGGGCTCCCTGCCCTGGCCCCCCCTGCCCTGGCCCCCCTGCCCTGGGCCCCCTGCCCTGGGCCCTCTGCCCTGGGCCCTCTGCCCTGGGCCCCCTGCCCTGGGCCCCCTGCTGTCCCACCCAGGGGATCGGAAGATGCAGTTCAACTCTGTTTTTACCATAAAACAGAGTTGAAGAGCATAGGAAAGTGGAACTCCCCAAGCAAGGGGGAGACTACCCTTCCACAACTCTCCCACCCAGGGGAGCGGGTATTCAACTCGGAGAGTCGAATACAAAACATCGTTTAAACTCCATAGAAAACAGAGTAAAAACGATTAGAAAAGCAGATCCCCAACAAGGGGGAGACTACCCTTCCACAACTCTCCCACCCAGGGGAGCGGGTATTCAACTCGGAGAGTCGAATACAAAACATCGTTTAAACTCCATAGAAAACAGAGTAAAAACGATTAGAAAAGCAGATCCCCAGCAAGGGGGAGACTACCCTTCCAAAAAGAGTCCCAACAAGGGGACTTAGCATTCAACTCTTCAGAGTCGAATACATAAATAGGCATCCAGCCTACAGCTCTTATCTGATTTTTTAATAACTATAAATTGGCTTTTACGATGTCATATGTCTGAGGTTTTAAATGTTTCAAGTAAATCAAAACGAACGTATTATAATTTGAAACTTCTATGGAAACTTAAATATATTAAATTCTGTGTGAAATTTCTTTTTATATTTAAAAACATGTTGTCATAAGAAAGATTTAAATAACAATCACAAAAAGTAACGAAATGTATGTATTGATTATCTTCTCATGTCTATATAATTTGAATACAATAGAATGATACATATAAGTTATAACACCCCTTGTTATATTAGGACCCAAATAGCGCAATCGGGTAGACGGAAGGAAATGAATAAAACGCATTTGGAAACTAAACACTGGTGGTTCAACCCCAGCTAGTTCCTTAATTTTTATTTTTATATTTTTTATATTTTAATTATTAGTATATAATACTATATTATAAAATTTTATTATTCAATGTAGAAACTGAAATACAGTTTTATTGGTTTTTTAAAATTAAATTATTTTTTTTTAGAATTTATTTACATTTTATTTTAGAATTGGCTTAATTTTATTTTAATCTATTAAATATAACTTCGTTAAAAGTAATTTATGTTTTGGAATTATTAACAAAATAAATTGAAAGTTTAGGGCATGGAACTTTTGTGCCATTAAAGAATTTCATGTAGTATGTCCCTATTAGCCATTTGCTTTGTGTTACAAATACGGTATCTACATTGCTGTCAATTAAGGGTCCGATGGATTCGGGTGCCAGGGTCCCTCGATGGGTCCAGGGCAACGCTGGGGTAGGAACACAGGGCACCTGAGTCACCTAAAAGCTTCTATATAAAAGCTATTTGAGGCTACCTGAGTCTCTACAGGCATATATGTTTCAAAGTGTTGACCTCACCCTTGAAGACAGTTGAATTCCGGATTAGGTCTATTGCTTTGATAGTTGAGTGAATATTATATTTTGACCTATGTATTTTGATAAATTGCAATACATGTAATCACTTTCTTAATATGTAAACATTATCTTGATATTTATGTTTAAACCAGTGATTTCCATACTATGCTCGATATGATGATAAATTTTAATGCATGTTTACAATATGTTATTATATATGACTCTACCATTGAACTCTATATTATAGATTGTATTAATACTATGTTCATGGGTCATTTCTGACCTTATACATAACTATTATATTGTATTCTATTTTGATTGAAATAAACTCTTGCAACTCTTTGACTCAGTCTGTTGGATAGGGGTGTAACAATACGGTAAAAACGTATATATTGCAATATACATGCATTGCAATACGTACTGCTTTTCTACAGAAATGACAAGCAGGGATTAATGCACGTGCATTTTCATGATCAACATAACACACATATTATAATTATTTTCAAATAATCTCTAGAACAAATGTTTGAATGATTTTGTGTAAAATGGACTATATGATAGAACCATTTTAGCAGTTCAAAGTCAGATGGATAATAAACATCACTTTGATATTATAATATTCAACAGGTACACCATATTCTATGTAATTAAAAAATATCTGAAATTTATTGACCCAAAAAATGACCGTAGTTTTTTGCTTCTGACATACGATAATTTTTTTTCGTAAGATATTTTTGTGAAATACGCCACAGACCGTTATGTACATTGAGGTTTTCAGACAAAGTTTGTCAAACATTTCAGACTACGTTGACAAATATTGATAAATATTATTTCGAAATATAACCAAGACTCGTTCGGACCTCTCCGGACATTTCCGTTTTTAACAGAATACGATCAAGAATTTAAGAGTCGTTAGTAACGCCTGGGACATTACGACAAACAAGTTAAATTTGATCTTGAAATATCATGGCTGACTCGATTTACTGCGCGAATATGTGATTTATTTGATTGTTCATGCGCATACCGGAAGTGATATTTTTATTGCGCAGTGATTAATCATAATCGGTATTGTCTTTGCTGACAAGCAGACATGGCACCTGCTCTATCATACTTTTTCTCAGATAACTGAGAACCATTAACGCATATATGACAATGTAAGCCGTGAACTTAAATATTATCGACAAAAAACAGAGAAACTACTAAAGTACATGTCAGGATTTATAGATTTTACGGTAACACCGGATGAAACGCATTCGGAATTACCTCGACGATCTTCTAGACAGATAAATATTCGTAGATGATCGCCGAGGTTGTTTCGAATGGACAAAACGATAAAAATCCGCGCGCCAATGTGAAATCCGTCGGCAACAATGAAAATGAATATAAGTCTAAAACTATGACATACACATGATGAAAAAGCCCTCAGTGGGTAAGGTATTCATTGAAAAGAAGCAATGACGGGAGGTAGGTATTCTCAACAGCGCTATCAATTTTGATAATTACATTAATATTTCCGAAGTATATAAAATTACAATGCAATAAATACTCTATATTTTCTAAAAGACCTCGGATAAATTCGTGATTTTATCATACAGTAGAACTTGGTTATAACATACTCGGTTATAACATACACTCGGTTATAACATACCATTTTTCCTGGCCCAATTTTCATATTTTGTATATAACATACTTAGTATGCTATATGGATATAACATACCTTGGTTATAACATACCTTTTTTCTTTTGCCCAGCGAGTATGTTATATCCAAGTTTTATCATAATCCCTTTTACATTAAGGTATGAAAAAACAGCAACAAAAACAACATCTCAGCAAATTCCAAAATCAACATTATATTAGTTAATCAACATTTGATTCAAACACTGTTTTATGAATAAACTTCATAGTAAAATTACTTATAGTATGCAATATAATTCCAAAAGGGATATACATGTACAAGTATTATACATAAAATAGAAAAACTCTGTCGTCGATATTTCGGTTGAAGCCTTAATCAAGAAATTATTTTCATAAATTTGGAAGGCAATGACTTAGTAATACCATTCTCAAATAAACAGCCAGTACGAAACTAGTACAGCCCTGATAGGAACGCAAAGGGTATGACGCTTCCCTAGCAAGGGAATGAGAAAGAAAGTTTGTCCAAATACACTAAAACCTCCTAAAAATACACGAAAAAGCATGGACAGTTAAACGAACTGTACATAAGAAATAAAATATACACGAACATGCATGAACAGTAAAACGGACAGTACATTGAAAAACACAAGTACACAAACATGCATGGACGCTTAAACGTACTGTACATTGGACAACACCCATAATGACTCAAACAATGACTCAAAACACACACATTTGTGTTAGTCCAATCCCTAAAAGTACGAAGAAATAACAAAATATCTGAATTAACGACTGCACTAAATAAATTAGTTGATATCAATGCAGTAAATCGAATTAACAAAATTGTGAAACATAGCCTGAACATAGGTTATAGGTCTTGAATAATTGATAGATTTGTAACATAATAGTGTGTTTATTTCTGTTAAGCTTGCACACTTTGACCTGGGGTACATTTTCAAAATCATTTATAACTTTTTCGCATTGAACTATGAATAAAATTCAAAACCATTTATTACTTGGTCCCTTTAAAATTTAAATGAAACATACTATTTAAATACATGTATACGGTTTTGTAGCTATTTCAAATTGGTCTGGGACAATAGATACAGTTTCAATATCATTTATAGCATGCTCACTTTGACTTTTGGTGTGAAATACAATTCTAATGTAAATTGTAGTTGGTTCACACTGACCAGATGGCTTGTACAACTTGACTTGAATCAAATTATACAATATTTTCAATATGATATTAAATAGTCGGGGTTTTATTGACATGAGGGAAACACTTTTTTATATCATACTTAAAATAGCTAGTTCAAATTAAACTAAGACTTCTACTTCAATAGTTATTATAGCTTGTTCACAAAGACGAATAAATTAATTTCATTATTCCATGTACAAACTCTAGCATGTTCAAGTTGACCTGGGGAAATGTTATCATCCACAAAGTTCATACTTCTGACATTAACATTACAAAACACACAATCCATGTGTCATACTAACAACTTAAAGTATGTTTATATTTCTAAACAAAACGATCCAGGGAAAATATGACAAACATTGAATTCGACTTCCATTAGATTGATACACGCTACATAAGAACTAGTGAAAATATTTGGAGAACATAAATTGCCTCAGGGATTTAGTCGACTGTATGTATATTTTCATCACGTACCAATAACAGACAACATTTGACTTCCATCACAAATTATATAATGTATTATCAATATATAGTGTAACTTCTATTAATGGCCGACTCCCGTAGCGACCGTCACCATAAGCGACCGAACATCCTAGCGACCGTCATCTTTAGAGGTCGACTCCCTTAGCGACCGTCACCCTAAGCGATCAATTCACGAAGAGGCCGTCATTCTAAGCGACCCACTCTCCTAGCGACCGTCACCCTAAGCGACCTATATCCTTAGCGGTCACCATCAAAAGGGGCCGACTCGCTTAGCGGTCGTCAACCTAAGCGTCTAACCCCATTAGCAGCCAAAATCATATAACGAGTGTGGCTTTAAAGAACCACAACCTTAACGGTCATCACTTCTATATTGGTACCAAATTAGTCAACTTCAAATGCCAGCCATCTTTCAATAACATTTACCTCTAAACAACAATCACATTTTAAACAATACGCGATATGGCCTTCCTGTGTTGATGCGCCGTTAAACCAAAACAAACAAACAAATCTTTACACAACAGTGATTTCCTAACTTCAGTCACATCTTGAAACACAAATCGATGGCTTAATCAGCATTAGCTTACAACCATCTCTTCATTTACAGTGAGTCACATTTCAACAGCAGTCACCTTAGTTAAAGAGCCATACCAATAACGAACCCACCGTTGACTGTTGTAGAGGAGTTTTACTGTATACAATATATAATATTACTGCAGGCATGTAATTGAGATAATTTAACATCAAAGTGTTGATATTCAGATACATGTAACTTATTATATATAATTATATTAATTTTATGCCTAGCATGTATAATTGCATTAGGTACAAGTCATTTTGTCATTTTGTTTTTATGCAGAGCTGAGTAGAGGATTGAAGGGGGGATCGGCAAGGACAATGCAGAGCGTAATAGAACAGGACAGAGCAGGGTAAGGCAGGATAGGGCGGGGCAGGGCAGGGCAGAGCAGGATAGCTTTGCAAAGGGCAGAGTGAACAAAGAGCAGGTCAGAGGGCATGGTAAAGGGGCATAGTAGGGCAGGGTATAACAGGGCAGGGAGCAGGGCAATACAGAACAGGGCAGAACGGAGCAGAATGGAAGAGAACATAACCAAGTACGTATATAGGCATGTGATCTGAAAAACTTAAGTCATTCTATTTGTTTCAAAGCAAACAAATAGAGTGAATTTATCACTTGCAGAGTATTGTTTCCGAACACATGTTAGTTATAGCAATATGCTTGAACCACTGAATATACATACATGTACGTAATTTTCAAAACTAATGAACGAAAAAACCCTATCCCCTAACATAAAATTAAACCCCTTTACCCTTTAGATAGAAATATAAAATTGTCATTTATACCATAGGAAGCAGACGACCGAATCCAACTCATGTAAAATTTAAATCTCCGTAGAGCAACAAACGAATGAATGATTACTAGAATACTGTGAAGAGCTTTCACAAGAACGACAACTCGAGCGTGAATAAAAAAAGGTAAATTCAAAATTCGTAACTTACGGCCTGTATATTCCGTTACCTTTTCAATCAAGAAGTCATTGCTGGTCACACGAACAAACGAAAACAATAAACAAAAAACAATCAGCAGTAAAATTCCACGTTGACTCGTAGAAGAATTGTCCTAAATTCCTGGAGAATGTCGCAGAACTAATAAAGGTATACACACAACTAAAGTCTGACACGGTTCCATATGTTATTACCTAATTTGTATTTACAAAACACACATGTCGTGAATCACTCGCTAATCTACGAAGTGAAAAACGTGAAAAGCTGACATTTTCTAATTCCAGCAAACTGTTAGAATATTAAATTTTATGATTAAAACAACAACCTTATTTATAATTAATCAAACCACCGAGAAACTCTACACCGCTAGCAGACGACGCGATTCATTTTGTACTCTCTACATTCGTGGAAAAATGGCGCGCTTTATTTTCTATCGGTTTCAATGCCTGACACATGTTCCATTCAACGAACGCTTGCTAGCTTGCTACATTCATTCACTGTGATGCAACGATGCGCAGCGAATACATCATTCCACAGACTGTCATGCGTGGAACTTTATTGGTATACTTAAAGTCTGCGAAATTAATTCTAATGATGAATGACGTCATGGAAATTAGATTCACATTAAATTAGTTACCTGGTGTCATGCATGTTGCACTTCGCGATATCTAATATCCGAGACGAGATATTTGGACAAAACCAGAAGCCTTTATATTTCTTAAAAAAACATGCATTGTTTAGAAATTTTAAGTCCTGGGTCCCAAATGCCTAATTTGAGAAAAGTTGTCCTCTATGATGTTCACTTTGCTATGATTCCGTTATTTTTATTCATTTGGTTCTAATATTGGAACGTAACTTAACCGTAATTAATTAGTTTTTGGAGGGGGAAATGTTGTTCTGGACCATGGTCATTATTTCATTGAAGTTATTCATCGGCATTGGACAATATTGAGTAGTCATTTATAAGTGGTCATAACTGGATTGTAGGAATTGGACAATATTTGGTTGTGAACGTTATTTAGAAGTGGTCGCTATAGTGTTGTGACCGTTATTTAGAAGTGGTCGTTATTAAGTTGTGGTCATTATTTAAAAAGTGGTCGTTATTGGGTTGTTGTCGTTATTTCGAAGTGGTCGTTATTGGGTTGTGATCGTTATTTAGAAGTGGTCGTTATTGGGTTGTGACCGTTATTTAGAAGTGGTCGTTATTGAGTTGTGACCGTTATTTAGAAGTGGTCGTTATTGGGTTGTGACCGTTATTTAGAAGTGGTCGTTATTGTGCAGTGACCATTATTTAAAAGTGGTCGTTATTGTGTTGTGATCGTCATTTAGAAGCGGTCGTTATTGGGCTGTGGTCGTTATTTAGAAATGGTCGTTATTGGTTTGAGGTCGTTGTTTAGAAGTGGTCGTTATTGGTTTGAGGTCGTTTTTTTAGAAATAGTCGTTTGTGATCGACATTCAGTATTGAGCGCGATATTGGAACATGACTATTATTGTATGATGGCTTTCTATGAAAGTTCCACTGTAGATTTCCTTGGAAACATAAAACAGTCGACGGCATATATGACAAAAACATTAACGCATTAATTTTCTGTATATAAAAGACTGAACAAGGCTGACTTAATAACTTGTGATAATTTCTATCAGATATACAAAGATTGTACAAAAAATCAATATAATAATTAATATATATAATGTATTGATGAATGAGTTAATATGTAATAGTTCGTTTTTGAGGTCAAAATTTCTTTTGTACTATTGGAATCAAATGGCTAATGGCGCTCTCGGACATGGGGTTCTGATCAGGGATGGAATATTTACACCGGATTATTTAACAACCGGAAGCTGTGCAAAGGATTTCCTCCTTACATTAACCGGGCTAGACATACCTTAATTGCACAAGCAACATATCGTCTGCTTGTTAACGCGTATTACGGACTATATTAATTGAAGTAGTAATTAGCACTTTATTTGCGCACGTGCAGCCTAATGTAATCGTCCGCGACAAATTTTGATAAGCATTTGCTTCAGTCCACTACTTAACACGAGGAAACCCCATTTAATAACCATGTCCTGCCATTCGATAATTCCCAGAGATGCGTTCTAGAAGGCCTATTCAAAACGATTAATATAAATACCTCACTTAAACGAACAACTTATTTATTTGTTTTTCATCCGATTTTTATTCTAGTGAAACCGGATCTTGGTCAGTTTTATTGGATTTTCATTACTTCTGGAAATGATCATAGAAAACTGGACATCAGTTTCCGGAAATTGCACATTATACAGTCGGAACCCATATAGGCTATATTTGCTTTAGCGTAATATACAAATGATCACAGCTTAACAATGAGAGAACTGATTGGTATTGAACACTATACATATAAATAGTGTTCAATATCATTCAGTTTCCCCCATTGTTGACCTGCGACCATTTGTCTATTACGTTTACGCAAATGTAAACGATATTGCTCGTATATTGCTTGGCAAATTAGCCTGGGAGAAATTTAAGTAGAATTCGCAAAATTCCAATTTACAATCACAAATGTAGTTCGCATAACAAACAAAACCCTGTGTATGTAAACAGTATAATAAACTGATCCACGAAAGGGGAGGCTCAGGATGACAAGAAAATATTAAATAGTATTATTTTTTTGTAAATATGTGAGTGTCTTGTTGGTGTCATGATAAAAGAGTTCTACCGCAAAATCAAATTCATGATTGGCTGCGGGGATGGTGGCTTATCCGCCACACTAATTTTGTAAAAAAATAAACAAAACAAGTTTCATTTTCTATGCTGCCCTATCTTTATAATAAATTGGTTTAATTTAATGTTTACACAAACACGTAAATTAAATGTTATTTTGTGCGAACTACAACTGAACATTTGGAAACTTAAAAAATGACTACAAGGCATAACGTTGTTCAATTATTACATCATTTTTAACATTTTATACGAATTGGATTTATAAAACATAATTTCTGTTGCAAAAATTGTAAATAAAACTTTTTTATGAATTTAAGTGATTATCTCCCCTTGCTATGAAAAATATGTAATTCTTAATTTCTACAAATTAAGTGGACTTACGATGATTTTAATCGTAAGATTTTTTGCGTGAAAACAACCACGATGTTAGAAAATAAATACCACGGTATTTATACATTATAAAATTGATTTTTATACTTAATATAAAAGCTATCGGTTTCCAGGAATTCCATTAAAATTCTGCGACTCCTATGTCACGGCTTATATTCATAAAACAAATAAATTATTCAGATTATCGTCCATCACGTGACACTTGTCTTCCTTTGTGACATTTAACCACGTGGGAAATAAATGTAGAGCAGGGGCGGACTTGATTCGAAATTACTCTGCTAACTCCAGAGTAAATTCAATGTACTACAAGAGTACTCCGTTCGTACCTGTGAATCAAATGAATAGAGTAAAAACATGGCTACTTCCATGAAAAAATATTACAGCTGGCATGGCCATTCGGAACATCTCGGCCTTTCACGAATGAATAATCTCGGAAGGATTCGTGGGGGGTCTACCCTGGCAGCTTTGGTTTTTACTACTTACGCGAGGCGAAGAACAGGCAAAGCACGTAACGGTGTTATGCAAAATAGTTCTTGTAGTATACACACAGATATTTGTCAAAACATATTTCTTTGTTATATATTTAACTAAATATTGTTCAGCGACATCATTGAGCTGTGTTATTTCAAATTTACGGACTTAAAACGAAACATCACTTATCGCCTAAATGATCGTGTATTTGTTTACTTCAATACCGGTAGTTCCAAAATGTCCGAGGTTATTCGTAGTGAATGGCCGAGGAGTTCTGAATACTGGCATGACATCAGCCTTGTTTCCCAAGTTCGTCGAAAGATATAGCTACACATTCATGTCTTTGAAACACTTCCATTGGCATGACAACATCTTACAAGTTTCACATTGGAAGAGCGTTCTTCTTTCTGTAGGCGCAGTGTCATTCTTGTTTGTGACGTCACACTCAACAGTTCCCTGTCGATGCACAGGGGAGATCAGAATGCGCTGAGAGTACCTGCTGTGCGTCGCTTTTTGTACTTCGGAGGAAAAGCGCAAGAAGAGTCAAAAGAATAACTCAATCAAGTCCGCCCTAGTACATTAAACAGTATATCATCGATTTCGTTTCTCTAAGCGTGCGTTTGTGTTGATTAACGTTTTTCTTGGAGCGTCTCTGTTTTCTGATTGAGGGGTCGTGGGTTCGAGTCCTGGGCAGAGCACCTGTGTTTACTGATTAAGGGGTCGTGGGTTCGATTCCCGGGCGGGACACAAGTCTACTGACCAAATGGTCGTGTTTTGATTCGATTCTACGGCGGGGCACACAAGTCTAATGATCGAGGGGTCGAAGAATTCGATTCCCTAGTGGGGCATGGTTTCGTAGAGCTTCGTCATGAACTACTTTCAACGGCCATTCTCCCTCCTACCACTTAATCTAAATCATGTAGGGCAGTTGTCAGTCACTTATTTTACACAGTAAACTGTCGCTTGAGAGAACATTGGCTATTGCGATTGTTGACAATTTTGAAGTCCCAAATGCCTAATTTGAATATAAATAGGTCCCTATACAGAGACCATTCAGCAATTAACGCCATTCCATTCAATGACGATGATCCAAATAAATTAAGTAGAACTTTACTGACCTAAGGGGGTAAGTTTGCAAAAACATAACTTACGACTATTTCTGTCGTAAGATTTTAAGTAAAAAACGCGGAATGCTGGCAGATGTACTGCGCCGTACGTTGATAACCTAAAGGAATACGCCTGAATCAAATAGCTTATTTTAAATTATTCAAAACAATCGATAAAACAACTAGGCGTTAAGTCATCGATATTGAGACGTTCTATCATTTTGTGTAATAATACAATTGTAGTTCCATTGTGAAACACATCATGGTCGGTTGAGTCTGAGAGAGACGGTGTGTGGGGGGAGGAGTAAGAATTTTTGCATTTGAATAAAAAATCCAAGAATGACTAAAGTACAATGTACATGAGTTTCCAGGAAAATGCTCTTTTGTATGCTTGGGGTATACGGCGCATCAACACAGACAGGTAATATCGCGCCCAGGAATATGCAAATTAATGTGAACCTAATTTATTTATGAAGTACAGTAAAGTCCGTTACAAAGACCACCTTTGTTATTTCAAAATCATGTGCTATTTGACTAGTTTTTAGTCCCAAATGTTTCTTTATTTCTGAGAAGGAGCGTATACAGTGCCATCCATAATTACCTTTACACTTCGGTTAAGTTTTGATTTTTCTATTATTTTTACAAATACTTGAGACTTCGAAAATATAT
The DNA here is from genome assembly GCA_025267735.1 of Mactra quadrangularis. Taxonomy (NCBI): domain Eukaryota; kingdom Metazoa; phylum Mollusca; class Bivalvia; order Venerida; family Mactridae; genus Mactra; species Mactra quadrangularis. The sequence continues at coordinate 2,084,702 of CM046310.1, forward strand.
ATTTTTCTACATGTACATGTATAGCAATAACAAATGAGCAAAGTATCATTACTCCTCTTTCAAATGTTACATCTATTCTAGTGTTAAGATACGCATAAAAATGACATTTAGAAGTATTATTGAAAACAAGCTTTTCAACAAATGTAAAGGTAATTTTGGATTGCACTGTATTAAGACTACTCTGTTATAAAGAACATTGATTTTGATTTTTGATGGTATTAATCATGAGTAGACCTTTAAGTATTATTTTAACTTGTAAGCATGCTAATGTTTCCAATAAGAGTTCTAAAACTGGTACATCTTTAGAATGATAGTTAGGTGTACTGTCCACCACCCGGACACTAATAGTGGCATGTTACTGTATCATTTTAACTTGTGAACATGTAAGATTTCCAATGACTCTAAAGATTTATAAAACTGGTAAATCTTTAGAGTGATAGTTAGGTGTACTGTCCGCTATTCAGACACTGGCTGTGTAAATGGTTATTAAACAAAAGGAATTCAAAATGAAAGATATGCAAGTGATTGCAAGAACGACAACTCTTTGGCTATGTCGACGCTGACTGCCTATTCCGTACTAATGGGCATTGAGTGTCTTAAATTAAGCCACGAGTGAGTTAGTAATATAATAATATTTATAATTTCGAGGGCTAAAAGACACACTATTGTAACTCCATTTAACCCGGGTCGGTAGCGCAGTAGGCAGCGCGTCTGTATTTCAAATCAAGTGTTCCGAAGAGGGTTCGGGTTTGAATCCCACCCGGGGTGGTTATACCCTTCCATGAAAATTTGACAATAATGTAAATTTTCCTCCATTAATAATATATATGGAGAAGTTTCCGGCCTTGTGGAAGGGTAGGTGAGTACTGGTTATAGACAATGGTCCAGGAAAGCTAGATTAGGTGCGCCAGACGCCGTAATATAAAATAACATAAAATGTGTTCACAGGGTGTTAAACTCAGTATAAATGTTACTCCATTAGAAAATAAAGAGAGTTACAATAGTGTTTCGTTCAGACCTCGATTTAAAGAATTTCTACTTACAGTTTTTGGAAAATATTCCGGTACTTTTAATATGCAGTGAATCATAAAACAATAGTCTATATTCGTAATTCAAATATTTGGGTTTTCCCCTGCGGTATAAACTAACTCACCGTCACAATCAAAATAATGTGTACTAAAAACAATAGGATTTAATCCGTATTTCGTGCTTTTCAGTAATTATGTGTAACTAACTTTGGTTGTATCGCCTGCGCACGGACGAAAAACTCATAAATGTGAGTTCCGAGTTATGTCTTTCGTAAATTACCAAAATATTCAACACTTTAAAAACAAATAAAAATTTCACAGTTTATTCACAGTTTTTCTCTTTAACGTACGTATTTTCACTTTTTCCAAATTTTCACAGATGAATTTAATAAGAACACATATAAGATATAATTACACAATGTTTATTTGTCGTTAAAATATATAGAAATATCCGAGTTAAAGAACTATTATGCCAAAATTTAGTTTTATTTCTTTTCATGTGAAAAAAAGAATGCTTTTAAATCTATACTTCTTACAAAAAGAACTTTTCGTAAATACTACTATGAAAATATAGAATCGCAAACTATGCATAGCCTATTGAATGACGGTTTCTTTCCTAAGTATTATACAGTTCATATATACCACAATTTATCTATTCAAAATGGAATACTGAAAATTTTACTACACAAATAATTGGGTTCAAATTACGGACTCTATTTATATTATTTATTATCACAATTCATTCAAGTAGCATCGAGAATTGGAAAACTCAATTGTTCAACTACACAGGGTGTACAGAACAGAAAAGAACTGTAGCCTGTTCAATTATCCCGATCGTTCCGAAACGTTCCGTAACGTTAGGGTCAAACAACTCAAACCCAAAAACAACTCAACCCGAGACGACTCAATCCCCAACTAACGGTTTGAGTTGTCTCAACTTTAAGTTGAGTTATGCACTGGTTGAGTCGTCTTCGGATTAAGTGCTCCCGTACCCGTAACGTTAGCTAACAGTAGTTACTGAACACGGGGCTGGAGCGTCATTAAGCAGAAACTATACATGTGCGCTATATTCATTTATAAAAAAGTGCTTATCATGTTTAAGGTATTTGTTTCTTTATTCGTCTGGGTAGTATATTATCAAAAATCTTTCGATGATTTAACAATACAATATAGAAGGATTTACGACTAAATTCGTACGTAAGATGCTCGATAATACGGACCCCTGGTTTACAAATATATTTTATGTAACAGTCTACGCTCTCATATAAAGAGTCATGGTTGATTGCTTGGCTCGAATCCATATATATGTTACAGGGAATGTGTGTAATTAGGGATTTCATGAAATCCCTGAAATTTAGGGATTTCGTGTAATCCCCAACCATGTAAAATTCTGTCAGGGAATACATGTAAACCCTGAAATTTTCTAGGGATTTCACGTATTCCCTGATTTACTTTTCAATTTTTACACATATTCCCTGACCACAAAATTATCGTGAATTAAATGTAAAATATGATTAAGTGTGCTGTAAAGTTTTACATATTAGATTTTTTCACTGTTATGCATTGATACTTTTGTTATGTGAATGCAATTATAGTATTATAGCTTCGATTTTCAAAGAAACGGTATAAACCTATTAGTTAGTGAATTACGTGAATTCCCTAACTTGGTTAGGGATTACGTGAAATCCCTGGTTACGCACATTCCCTGAAACATAATTAGGTAAATAGATTATCATAATTATACTATTCTATGCTTACGTCATTTATCTTGTACTCACATGGAGTACCCATCGAAAGTTTGAAGACATTTTCTCTTTGCAGGCCTACTGAATAGCTTTCAAAATTTGATAATTGTTTATTTTGAAATTCCTTCTAGTTTTGCTTCATACTTCGGTTATTATTGTAATTATAACTGAGACTACAAAGATAATAAAAGCCACGTTATGGAAATGATTACAATAAACATGGTTTTGCAGGTTTAGGATGTCAGATGCTGAATCTTATAAATGTGATGCATTCATGTAATTTGTTTATAATCGTATTTCATCACATACCAAACTTAAATATATAAAAATAATGATTCTACAAACATAGTCATCAAAATTCCAGAATTTAGTAAGTTTCTTTAGTCTCTCAACTTTTGGTGGGTACTGTATTTGCGTTTTTCTATAGGTCTTAATTTTCAGCACTGAATATTTGTCAGGGTTGTATATTTGCTCTTTCATAAATGATATGGTTTATCAAATTAGTGGACTTTATACCAAATATTTGAAATAAATTTAAGTTGTAGTACAGACAATTATTGAATTTTTTAACTCAAGTCATAAATTGTTATTATAATAATTGTTGTAAAAACAAAGATGAGCTTTGCATAAAAAATGCTGTGAATAACTGAAGCGTTTAGTTGTCTACTTAGAGACATTGAAAGTAAGACTTTCATCGCTGATCAACATGATCTGTATTAGAAATTGAGTCAGGGAATTTGTGTAAAAATTAAAAAATATTTTAGGGATTACATGAAATCCCTAGTGAAATCAGGGATTTCACGTATTCCCTAAAATCACCAGGGATTACATGAATTCCCTGAATTGGTTAGGGATTACGTGAAATCCCTGATTACACACATTCCCTGTAACATATATACTCTATCAATGAAAAGTTACAATGACTGAAAGTCAGCATTTTTAACCACTCGATCAAAGAATAGGGGTCTAAATATAAATTTTAATAATTTTATATAAAATATAAATTATGTCTAAACATACTCATCATTAACCTCTCGATCACAATTAAGGGTTTAAGATTTATAAACATATGTAGGGACTGTAGTGCAGTTGGTAGCACTACGGGATTTCATATTCTTGTTTCCCGAAGGGGGTACGGGTTAGAATTCCATCGGGGGTGAAAATGAAAATTTGACAAAATGTGGAAGGATTTACATGTTAGTACTGGTTATAGACAAGGGTACAGGAAAGCTAGATCAGGTGCTATGGTCGCAGTAAAAAAAAAAAAAAATAATATTGTTGACACGGCGTTAAACCCAGTTTCATAACTATGGAGTCTTAAACCTTAAAAACGTCTTGATTAATTAAACTAGGTCAGTTAAAACTCAATCAAAGCTTTTTTATGATTTTTGACGTAATCGCGAATCTAGTTAACGTATCAAGATTCAATAAAAATTAAATATCATTACATCGTGTACTATGGTGGCACATTTCTGCCATCAGATAACCACATATCTAACTAGTTAATTATGATGTTAACTAAAACGTTTGACTGACAATTATTTACAGACTTGGTATTCTGATATAGAATCCAATAGAAAACTTATAATATATAAAAACTTTAAATCTAGTTATTGTCATGAATTCTATTCCGATATTGTATGTGTTCGTAAGTTCCGTCATGTTTTATCTGAACTGAGATCAGGTACTCTAAAGCTTGAAGTAGAGACTGGGAGATTCTCAAATGTACCATATGAACAACGTATATGTAGACTCTGTCACTTAAATATTGAAGATATTTATCACTTTGTACTTACATGCGAAATTTACAAACATTTGAGACAAACATATTTACCATCAAAGTATTTTACTAATCCAAATATGCCTAAACTTGTTTTATTATTTTCAAGCCAATGTGAACAAACTATAAAAAATCTTGCTTGTTTCATTTTTTATGCTTGGAAGCTGAGAAACCAAATGTTAATAGATATACAAGCATAAAAAATATATGTACATGTATATATTAAAACATTATAGTTATGTATGTAATATTGTCAAATGATAATTCTATATTTGTCTTTCAACATTATAATATGCATATTTTCATGTATATGTTATTACAAATTTATGTATCATGTTATGGGCCGGTGGCCTCTATCATTATTAAATAAACAAACAAATAAACAAACAAACTAGTTATGGTAACTAATTAATCTTTAAGTTAAATAAGTTAAGTGGTTAATAAGTTATCGTAACTAGTTAACCTCTTAATTAACTAGTTAGTTATGTGGTGCGCTGATGGCAGAAATATGCCACCATAGTGTACAGATAATGTTTTAATTAATTGATTATTAGTTAAATATTTGTTAACATTATATAACAATTGAATAATGACCTTAAGTTCCTTGTTTTTTTTCAGAGGGCACGTAAGAATACTAAGGCTCTTTGTGATACCCAATGTCCCGGGTTTTTTTGTCAAAAAAACAAACTGAGTAAATATGAGGTAGAGAAGGCTTGATGTTAGTTATGATTAACTGATTTTATTAATTTATAAATTAGTTTGTGTATAAGATGATTAAATAATTAAAAAAATATATGATCATATAATATTTGAGTTTTTCATAATGTTTTTCTTTCACAAATGAGGGTTCAGCCTGAAACTGTATCCCTTCTTTATTTATAAGTAGTTAAACTAGTTTTGCAATGACCCATCAAAATAAACCAACACTTAAGTATGCAAATATTATTTGAATTTTATGACCCTCATTATCCAGTCTGCTTTATGAATACTAATTAGATATATAATATGTTTTTGTCCAAAGATATTGACAATGAAGGCGACCTAGTGACGTTTATTATATTTGTATGCTTCAAGCTTTTATACATTATAAATAATATAATTAATTCTGATCCTGTTTTTTTTATTCAGGTTGCGATCAAATGTTATTGCAAAAAACTAGGAACAGCAGTGTGCTATAGCTTGATTGTGCATTGTTCTGAACCCTTTTTTTGAAGCTAGAGCAATTGTGTTGTGTAAGGGCAGAGATCAATTGAGTTTAAGTTTTGCAAATAAAAAAAAATCATCTTATATTCTAAATTTCATGCTAATGTAAGTTCGTCGACTTAACATCTATTATTCCGAGTCATTGGGCTACTGGTATCTATCTATCAATTCCCATGGGGAGTCATTTACTCCGCTCGTGTGTAGCCAAATATTGGCGCAACGGAATTAAACCACCCTCGCAAGTACCCATTTAACACCTGAGTGAAGTGAAGCAATCGCATGCAAATTTCTTGCCTTGGGAAATAAGTAGTGCCCCACAAGGTGGGGCTCGAACTAAGTAAAGTGCCGCTTTTAGAACCACTTTGGTTATTGCAAAATCATGCATTTTTTTCAATTTTTTAGTCTAAAATATTTCAAATATAAAAAGTAAAATGTCCCAATACCAGTTTTACTCATCATGGGTGATATGGCGCAATCATACGTATGTAAATATTTGCTTAAGGAAATTAGCTCCGACCCTAATGTCGTTAAACCCAGGACCTCTAGTTCCAAAATAGAAATAAATGTAACAACGTGTTCCCAACGACCGCCTCCCATGGCCTCGTTCATTCTATACAATATACAAAAAATGAACATCACTGACTCAGAAACCAGACGATTTTTCCCACAGATATTTTCATATGTTTCTACAAGTACTAAACTTTTATTAAAGTACGTCAATATTAAACTGTTTGCATACAGTTACCTCCAAAAGTCCGCGTACAAAATACTGTCTTAAGTATATATCAGTTGTTGGGTTGGCAGAACTACCACCAGAAAGATAATTTTGTGCTGCTTAGACTGCACTAGGTCTGATAAAAATTGGTTTCTAATAAATGCCATTTAACTTGGTTTTTTTATCCAAGTTTGTTGATCATGGCGTCATACAGGAACCATATATGCCACGTGATTCCCAACACTGAGTATGCATGATACTTTTTTCAAAATTATTTTTGCTCAACACTTTTGGAAGGTACTGTACCTTTTGAAATTCATACCTTATAAATGTAATTAATAATGGACATATTGAAATAAGGTGTGTGATCTTTTGTTCCAATGTCAAAGGAAGTCAAAAATTCGACACCTGGTTTTACGGATAAATTGCAAATAATAGTTTTAATTTAAAATTTGGTATCAATGCTTGCGCAAAAATAAAATAATTGCATTATGAAATGCATTTTATGAAATCATGCGATTGTGTTTTGTTTGCATTTCGATGAATTGGCACAATAGGACATTTTGTGCATCTGTGTTTGTTTTGTTCAACGCCATAAAATGTGCATTTATACGTGAATGGAGGCTTTGTTTTGTGAAATTGGACTGCAATATTTGTAGAAAAAAGCCTTTTATGGAAATGTATAAAAACTGAACAATTTGTAATTGAACGCGCAATATAAACTTTTTATATTAATGTTTAAACAAATACAGTGCCTTTCAAATGTTCGTGGACAAAATGTGGTTATGAGAAAAAACTGACTATGCACATCGCATGTGATTTCATCGTGATTAGTTTGTATCATATGCTGTTAAACCAATTAATGTTGATGTTGGAATAAGTGACTTTAGTCAGTTATCTTTCCTTGATAAAATCTGAAGCAATCCGATTGGTAAGAAGTTCCTTAGAGTTGGAATCCTCGGACTTTATCGTTGAATCCTACATGTATGTAAGGATATCAAAATATTCCATCTTATATCTTTCTTGTTAATGAAGATATGAAAAGAAGTGATGAAATAAATAGTTCATTACCATAACAATATTAAGCTTGATTTTCAAACAAATTAAATGATTTGAAAAAAAGTTATTTAAGATTAATTGTGGCAAATTGACATTAAAAAGTAAGGGTAAAATCCAAGTAATCCAACTAATTGGACCAACCTATTTGAAGAGTATACAAGGGGAAATAACTGACTAATGTCCCTTATTATCTCAGTTGACTTTTTGCTTCTTTTTATCATGGTTAAATGTGAATCAGTAAAATCAGGATTTTTACAAAATCCTCATATTGTCTGGGAACTTTTGGATAACACTGTATTCTAATTAATTAAAATTTAAGTTTAAAAAGTCGGTAATTAAAATGAAATGGGATATTAAACGGTTCGGGTCGTGCAAACTGGCATTAAAGTACAACATCCAAAAAAATTTGGATATATCAGCAATAATTATAATTTAAATTTTTCATTTAAAACTTAAATCGAATAGGTATTTGTATTTTTTTTATATAAAATTGCGTCAACGCGTATTGATCAGCTAAAACGATCGTTGAATCTTTGGAACATTGTCACGCGTAAGTTCCTTTATTTGGTCGTAAAAAAACTATGATCATACGATCAGTGTTTCAGAATTTACGACTTAGTGTGTGATTTTTACGACAATAACTGACTTACGATCGTAATCATTGCTGACTTTCGTTGGTCATATAATTTCCAGACTTTATCGAATACATCCGGAATTTAACGGACTTCTCTAGTGTATGTTTTTATGGCTATTATATTTTTTCAAAGCGCTTTTGAAATTATAGCTGACCCTTTTATGTTGAAATTTACCTATTAAATAGTAAGAAATAACTAGATTTTCAATGCTTTTAATTAAAAACTAAGTAGGTGTTAAAATTATTTTAATTCAGGATTTTTATAGAGTTAAAAATGAAAACATTTTTGTAATTATATTTGTTTTCCATTGATCAAGGAGCGATATTTTTCAAATAATATTGTATTTCTTGCATGAATTATTCCTATCTTTAATTCACAAACTAAAATGACACATAAATGAATAACATGATCGCATTGACATTTTAGCATTAAAACATTATTTTTTATTTATACCCCATTAACACGTCTAAATAGCCATTCAGTTTTTTACTTATTTTTTTGTTCAGTTCCCAATATAACTGACATTTTGAATTTGTTCTTATTTCAGTCTTTATGAAGTTTTGATTCTTTCACCACAAAAGATTTAACTCTGATACGGGGAGTGTCATTTTCGTTGGAGTAAAAAATAGGTTGATCACTTTTTTGTAGCGACTTTAAAGGGCAGAAAAAGTGAAATCGGATTGTTGATAAAAACTCGTCACACACATTTTGGAAGACATTTTCCACATATGTGACTTGATACTACGTGATGTTTTTTAATCAGATTAATTGAATAGTATGGACTTGAACTAACCCAACAAAAAAGGAATTCTATATAATGGCGACTAAATCAAAATCTAAAACCAAATCGAAGAATAGAAAGACACCGTCAGACAAATCAGGTAAGATTTTTCTTTTTCCTTTTAGAGGTTTGTTCCAAGTTAGATTTTAAATAAGCAGCTGGTTTAATTTTTGCGATTCAGATTTTGCAATTTTATTTTTGCGATTTAGATTTTGCGATAAAATTCTGCAATTTTTTGCGAAGAACCTATCACTAAGTCCCCGTCTTCTTATTTCGAAGGCAATTTAGTGAGTGGTTTAATGTGTGTTTTTCTTTTAATATTGTTCGTATCGTAATGCCTTATTTTTCGTTTTCGTGATAAGGTTTTCTCTATGAGCAATATTCATTCATATTGATATATCGCATATGCATGCCTTTTTTGTCGTATTTATCCGTAACTGTATAAATATACTTGTATGTTTATATCTATACTGTGTATATGTTATGCTCTTCAAAAATGGAGGAAATAAATAAATGTATTATAAAGAATCAACCACATTCGTTATTGCAAAATTATGTGATTTTTTGGACAATTTTTATGTCCTAAATGGTTATTTTAGAACCAAATAATCCCCATATCAACTTATTAAGGCAATTTCGCTATTATGACCATTGAATTTGTAGGTCCTAATAGGGGGAATTTTGATTTATGATATGCAGAACGTATACAGCATTTTACATAATTTCAGCCAGTTTTGGTATTAATATGAATACATGATTTGAAAGCTTTATGAATGATTTCAATTTTAACTTACGACGAGTGTTGTCGTAAGATGAATTGCCAAAATGAAGCCCTTTAAGTCTAGTCAGTAGTCCGACTGTCTACGAACTAAGGGGTAATGTGTAGGTTTGAACCTCGGTTAGGATCTAAAAACCTTCGTTCGTGGAGCTTGGTCATGAAATGTCTTCTATAGCCATTCTCTCGCTTCCCTCCGCATAGAGCAGGGTAGTTGTCAGTCACTGGCGAGAGTAAGTGTTTAGTACTGAGTGTATTGTGTCGACAGATCTAGGCCTGTCCAGTTTATACTTAATATTTACTTTAACTCGATTGGGAAACAAGTTATTACAACTCTGATTTATCACTTTCGAGTCTGTTTCCTGGTCCCCCAGTACTGAGCTAGTAGGATAAAGTTGCTTGCTCAAGGAAACAACGGGGTAGGTTTTAGATGGGATTCGAACCAACGCGGAGCTGGCTATCCAATGATTTCCAGTCCAACGTCGTAACCGCTCGACCACGACCACCTTTCTAGATACAGTGAGTATGGAGACATACCCACTAGTGGCGCTTTTCACAAAAATCTCACGATAAAAATCATCGTAAGTCAAAAGCAAGATACATTAATAATACGGTCAGTTTTTGGCCAATCATTTACTCCGAATTACATAATTAAGCTCTAAAACTATTGTTGGTCAGATGTATTAAGTATTTGCTCATAAATGAATATAAAGTGCTCTTATAAAAATATCCCACTTTTGAAGAAATGGACACTTGGTCAAACTTAAATTTAGAAAGCAGAATCGTTTAAACTGTTAATTGTGTCTCTAATACATGTTATATTTTGATAACTTCGTGGATGTTAAACAGTTTTCAAGTCTACTTTTAATAAATATAACTTCATATAGTGACTTTGATATAAATAAAAATAATGTAGACTGTTTTTGGCGTCAACTTTCCGCAGTGTTTTCTTAGTTATTTTGTGAAAATGGCACCAGTCAAAGAAATTGCGATCGGCTTAACCACGTCATTGAGTAAAACTTGATATTTATGGGTATTTTTGGTGCCGGATAATTATTTTAATAATCCCACTTCACTGTCTAGTATGTAAATATTTATGTTAAAGAGTTAATTATTGACTTTGTGTTTAAAATGAATACATAATTATAAGTAATATGAATTTATAATATTTACATAGTCAAAATACCCTTGCTAAAATCATAGAAAAAACACAGTTTAAGTCTCTCATAAAACCCCCGTTTAACTTTCGCTTTTACGTCAATTCTATCAGTATATCGTAACAGATTACATACACAGATCGTCTCACCTAACCAATTTTTTCTGGACATTTTTTAATTTCTTGAACAGAGAAATAAATAAAATATGAGTTCATGAATCAAAACTGTAAACAGTAAGAAGAAGGGGGTGGGGTATTTTTTCAGGGCAGATTTTCCTGTGATTAGAAATATTTAGTTTTGTCTCAGAAATCGTATTACTTTCAAAATTGTTGGTGGTAGGGAAGGGTAAGCCTTCCATATTCTCATCAAACTTTAATCGACCGGACATTAGGTCCAGCGCAAAGGGTTGTTTTAACAAATAATGATTTTTATGAAGTACGGAAAATCGAGGTTGCCCAAACTTGGTGGACCGTCTGACCACTCACATTTGCATAACCGTTACGTGCTTTGTCTGTGCTTGGTAGTAAAAACCCAAGCCGCCAGGGTAGACCCCCACGAATCCTTCCGAGATTATTCATTCATGAAAGATCGAGGTGTTTCGAATGGAAGATTTCAGTGAGCTCGGTTCACGGTCGTCTGGCCAAATTCGAAGACTTGATTGAACCCACTTAACTACTCTCTGTTTCTGTGAGTTTTTTTATTAAACAGAAAACACACACAAAAAATGTTCATTTCAGTGTAAGATATATTTATTTCACTCGTCAGCAAATGATATTATATTTTCACTCGTGGATATGCCACTCGTGATACTATTGCATCCTAAGCTCACTCGTGAAGAAAACTCGATCTTACACCGAAATAAACATAAAGTATATATATATATATATTACTGCAGGTACAGACTACGATGCTATATTTGAAAGTATGGATTTAAATCACGATGGTAGAATCTCTGTTCATGAACTGACACATGCAGCAAGACTTATAGGTTTAAATCCTACAAAACAGGAAGCGGAGAAAATGATCAGAGATTGCAACCCTAAAGGTGAGTATGCAAAACCCCTAAAAGATCTCCCAATTGAATTACTGCCACTTTTCAATAACTTCAACCCTTCAAACCATCTTTCTCAATAACTGCCACTCAAAACATTTTCAATTATGCCCGCCTCTCAAAACGAACGTTTCTCTATAATGACCCCATTAAATATCATAGGCGGGTCTAGCGCGGGGGGGGGGCGCGGTCAGGGGGGTCCGACCCCCTCTAGAATTTTAAAAATGTACCTGTCCATTAGTGTATTTCTTGAATGTAAGCCATTTTTAAGTGGCATTAAGCAATTTTTCTCGGTGCTTAACATAGATTTAATTGTAATGTATTTTCTATTATCAAATTTTTTCTGAAAAATGTGTGTAATGTGGTTTTGTTAAAAAACGTTTGACCCTCCCCCTAGAATTTGAAAAATGTACATGTCCATTAGTGTATTTCTTGAATGTTAGTCATTTTAAGTAGCATTAAGCAATTTTTCGTTTTTGGTTTTGTTAAAAAGTTTGGACACCCCTAGAAGAGTTCGGACCCCCCCCCTAGAAAAAAATCATGGATCCGCCTCAGTTATATACAGTCCCATATCAGTAACAACCATCAATTAATAGCGCTCCATCATTTACAAGTTTCTTTCAAATATGACCACGTCTAAAGTACACCCCTTCATTAACAAGGAACTTTTAAATGCAGCAATCTCTAAAAAAGTAACCTCTAAACAATAACAACTTTTCAATAGCGACGTCATCTCAGCAACGGTCGCCACTCACAAACACCCATCACTCAATGAAGTTCACTCACAAATTACGTGAGTTAGCTATCCCATACGATCTATATTCATGGGGACACTATGAACTGCACAAAACTATGAACTGTACAAAATTGCTAGTTAAAGAGACAATACAACGACCATATCACAGCACTTTATATTATTTTTTTAACGTCGTATTAAACACATATTTAGGTCATAAATTCGACGGCAAGCTCTTCCTACTGTAGGTTTCCTGTACATTTTTCTATCACCAGTACTAACTTACCCTAGCACAAGGCCGACAACTCATGTATAAGGTATGACCTACCTCGACCGGGCTCAAAACCTGCGATCTCCGGATTCGAAGTCAGACATGCTAACCACTATGACACGGTCGCGGCTATAGCATTTAACAGAATGATTCATGTTTTATTTCAGAAAAAGGTTATGTAAATAAATCAGAATTCAGGCGACTATTAGAACAACAACAATCTGCTGTAGATGATCAAGTGAAAGAAATAACGGATGCATTCCGTGTGTTTGATAAAGATAACAGGTGAGTGGAAAGATTTTTGTTTTGTTAACCCTCCTATCATCATCTGATTGGGTTTTATACGACACAAAACTTATCTATTTCAACAATAGATAGTACATCTTTTCACAAAAATTAATCTAAAAAAAGGTTATCGTAAGTCAAATTAATAATTTTGCAGTTTAACGACAGAAGGATAATAAACATAACTATGATATGATATGATATTCAAAAGCTATACAATATTCTACACAATTTAATGATATTTGGAAATGATTAGTAAAAAAGCTGAATGTATTATTAATTCTTATCGAGTTTGACTTACGATGATTTTTTAGCGTAAGATTTTTATCGAAAGCGCCACAGAATGATAAACCTTATCAGTTTACATAGCTTTTGTTTTTGCCATTACTAGTTTATCATCATTCGCAATTAACTGGGGTTTTTTTTTGTCATAAACAGTTGCCGAAAATTCTGCTCTGGCTTAATTATCCTCTTTCAGAAATACATTCATGCGTACGCGTATAACAAAACAGATGAAATGAGTGTATAATTGAGATCGTATTACCCCGAAAGAAGATTTGTTACTATTTATAGAAATAAGTTACTAAATTCAGAAACAAATTACTATTTTTAGAAACGAGCTTCTATTTTTAGAAATTTGTTACTATTTTTGGAAATATGTTACTAAATTTAGAAACATGTCACTATATTCAGAAACACTTTACTATTTTTAGAAATTTGTTACTATTTTTAGAAACATGTTACTATATTTAGAAATGTGTCACTATTTATAGAATCGAGTTACTTTATTTAGATATAGCACGTGTATGAATGATAGAATTTCTATGTTTTAAGTGGTACAATATCGGCAGATGAAATACGAGCAGTATTAAAATCATGTGGAGAAGACGTTCCCGATGAAGAAATAGAAAATATGCTCAAAATGGTGGACAAAGATGGCGACGGCAATATATCTATTGAAGGTAATATCATAAACGTATGATTTAAACGTCGACACCGTTTCTATACATAACTTTTTACAATGTTACTATAAATAGTAACAAAAACGAAAATATTGAAATCTCGACACCGCTTCTATAAATAGATTTTAAAATGTAGCTATAAATAGTATTACAAATCTGTAATATTAGTTTGTGTTAAGATTTTGCTGTCAACAGCGTTCCTTTATATATCTACTTAAATAAACGTTTTTTTTTAGATTCATAATCTAAAAACTTGTAAAACTTTAAATGATTTGGGTTTTTTATTGCTGACAAGTGATTATGTGACCCTGATTAAATATATCGATCAAAAGTACATATACAGTCCAACTTGTGCTAACGGCCACCTCCGATTTGCGGGCACCTGCCGACAGCGGCCATTTCGATTTCCCCCCGACCGAAAACGCTCTTAAAAAGGCCGTGAATAACGGCCACCTGTCGACTGCGACCAGCGGCCAGTCAAAACCATCCCCGCGGCCAGTTTAGAACTGTGAACAACGGCCAGACGATTGTTTGAAGATAGTATTTCGTATAAAGGTGATTTCGAAAGCAGGCCGCCATTTTTGTTAAAGTTAAGCTAAAAACACGTAATCCGATTTCTTCCGGATTTTTCGTATACAACCCATCTCGAGTACGATTTTATTAGTTATAATCAAGCTGTAGACAATTTTCTCGTCACCTTATTATAAAAATATGTTAATGTATCCTTTTATTGTTAAATTTATTTGTAAATCGGGAGTAAATTACGTCATGTGATGACACTTTGTTAATTAGTTTTGAATGTTTGGAGACTCTACTAGGTTTGTTTTTCACACGTCCGGCAGTTAGATAAATGTTTGTGACACGCTGTTCATTCCTAAATTCGTTCAACTGTGACCGTTGTATACAGGTAATTTGACAACTGGGATAAGATAGAAAGACTATACAAAAGGTCAGAATAGTGAGAATTTGTAGAGTACATTTGTTAATGTTGAGGGCATAGCATGAAATGTAGCTGCAAACAAAAAATCACTGATTTCTTTGTTTTAGTCATTCTTTGTTCAAAGTTTTGTTTTATTCATTTATAGTCACAACTTCAATAATGATAATGTGAATAATGATTAAGGTTGAAAATAAAAACAATTTTAATTATTAATTCATGCTAAATTCGTTCAACTGTGACCGCTGTATACAGGTAATTTGACAACTAGGATAAGATAGAAATACTATAAAAAAGGTCTGAGTAGTGAGAATTTGTGGAGTGCATTTGTTAATGTTGAGGGCATAGCATGAAATGTAGCTGCAAACAAAAAATCACTGATTTCTTTGTTTTAGTCATTCTTTGTTCAAAGTTTTGTTTTATTCATTTATAGTCACAAGTCAATAATGATAATGTGAATAATGAATTAAGGTTGAAAATAAAAACAATTTTAATTATTAATTCATGCTAATTATGAACTCTGTCTCTCAAGTCTGACGACACGTTTGCCCGTTAGTTCCTCCCTCCAAACAAAGGCCACCTGTGAACAAAGGCCACTTTTCTATTTTCCCTTGGCCGGCCGTTGTTCACAGGTTGGACTGTATACTAAGGTGAGTATTTAAATCAGCGGGGTTCATGTATGCACCAATGACATTTGAATAAATTTTAATAATATTAGCCAATTAACTTATTGTTAATTATTAATCTTCCCTATAACACAACACTAGTCTTCGAAATATCGTAATAGAAGAGCGATGCTTCTATACAATGCATAAACGTTATTTTATTTCATTATTGTGGCTATCGAATTACTTTAACACCTTTCATATGATAGACAATTTCTGTTAATCAGCAGCGTGTTAAGTAACGACTGTTAGCAAACGTTACAGGTACGGGACAACTCAACCCGAAGACAACTCAACCCGTGGATAACTCAAGCCAAAGTTCGGACAACTCAACCCGTTAGTAGGGTATTGAGTTGTCTCGGGTTGAGTTGTCTTTGGGTTGAGTTGTTCCGATTCTTACGTTACGGAACGTTTTGGAACGTTCGGGGTAATTGAACAGGCTACTGTACTCGCTCACCCTTACAAGAAAATGACCAACATCTTTTCCCTAAGAAAAGCGAAAATAATTACACATGTATTCGAATTGCCAATGATGCGGCCCGGATTGCGGATTGCTAAGTTCAATCACATTAATTTCGCTTGTAGTTTAATCAACTTCGTGTTTTTTTTCCTTTTCAGAGTTCGCTGAAGTTATGTGTGATTTATAGTAAACTAACACTTTATTCAAACCACATGCACTAGTATTGGGATAGGAACTGCAAAGAACGCTTTGTACTGCATTTAATTTTATATCTTTTCTTTTATTTATTTTTATTGTAGAAAATTTTCTTTTGTAGTTTTTTTATAATTTTGTCTATTTTTTCGTTGTTTAGTTATTGAAAATAAATTTAATAATTACGTTGAACTTGTTTTCATATTCTATGAGTAATGACATGTCCTCGTCCCATTCCGCCAGTCGCCGATTTAATCAATCGAAAATCATCGGAACATTCCGGCAATATTCGACTAAATCAGTCCAAATACCTTCGCAGGGATGATGTCCCCGTGTGGGAATCGAATCTATGTCCAATGGATTGACGTACAAGCGCCATTCTAACTTAGCTGGCCGGGTAAACCATTCAAAAGCAATCAGCTCTTGAAAAATTTATAATGAAAGGGGACGAAGTCGTGTACGTTATGGTCTTCAGTAATGGAGGAAATAGAAAAATATAAGTGTTAAGGCGTCGAATGATATAGACCACAGAAATGAGAAATAAACTTTGAAACTTAGTAAAACTCTTTGTCCAACAGGCCAGCAGAGGCCGCAATATTCTGGCAAGCAGCGGCAAGCGGGCCGCCAGATAATTTTTCATGACACTTGTTCAACATCTTGAGGTATCTTTATAATACAAAGACTGGTTATTAAACAGGGGGTACTGACAGTGCTGGAAATCGAATTTCAGAGGCTTACGTTTAGAAAAAATTCGACCGGCGGGAGGGAGCATCCCTCCCATACCCACCACATCTGCTGCTCCAATACTAGTATTCAGATCCTCCCTACGCACCTGTCTCATGTATCATCAATACTGACCATTTCAATCACTGTCTTTTTTAAACGATACAAGCAAAGTATAAGCTCTCCATCGACAGGCTTTAATTTGAATTAGCCTCCAATCGAGAGGTTATAGGTTCGATTCCCGGACGGGACAGCTTGGTGGTGAAATTATTTCTACGACCATTCTCCCGACTACCATTGATTTTAATTGTGTAGGGGATGTCAGTCACTGACGAAAGTATTCGCTTAGTAGTTGGTTAACAGCTAAATCCAGAGATTTAGCATTTCCAGGAACAGTGTGTACGTGCACTGATCGTCCCGATATAACCTATACCATGTGTTGCTACGGCGTTAAACCCAACAAAAAACAAAGAAGTATTCAAATTCATACATCATACTTAAGTTGTTCACATCGGCGGCACTATATTGGGAATTTAAGCTAGTAAAGCCATCGACACAGCAATCCCATTGAGCTCAAAGACTAGATGTCGTTCATGAAAGAACGTAGCTATCTTGTGACCAAGAGGCGATTCAAAAATTTACTGTTGAAGGGAGGTAACAAAGCTCGTTCACAATTACTTGCAGTTAAAGGGAAGTAACAACGTTTGTCCGTTATTCCATCCAGAGTTACCTCCATTTGAATGGACAGACGAATTTTATTAACTGAACGGACGGAAATTACCGGAAATTGACGATTGGAGATCGTTAAACGTAAGTATTACCAACTATATTTTGAAATAACCGAAGTTTGAATATTGAACATAATGTAAACATGTATTAAAGTAGAGTATCGTATTTGCAAATAAACTAGGTTCATACAAATAATCGACAATTTTGAATAGATTGATTTTGTCTATATTGATTATAGATCTATTTACGTTTGGGTGTATATACAATATACGCGGTATTAAATTAATTCATATTTATTATTATAAACCTCTCGACTGTAATAAAAAATACATATGCAGGGCTCTCTGACTAAGCGACCTACTCTCAATAACGACCGCCTCGTCATCTTTCAACAACATTCAGCTCTAAATAACAGCTAACTCTAAAAAATAATCACTACTCAATAAGAATCGCTTCTTAATAACAATCACCTCTTATTAACATTCACCTCTCAATAACAGTCACATCTCAATAACAGTAACCTCTCAATAACATTCACTTGTCAATAACAGTCACCTCTCAATAACATTCACCTCTCAATAACATTCACCTCTAAATAACAGCTAACTCTCAAAAATAATCACTACTCAATAAGAATCGCTTCTTAATAACAATCACCTCTTATTAACATTCACCTCTCAATAACAGTCACATCTCAATAACAGTAACCTCTCAATAACATTCACTTGTCAATAACAGTCACCTCTCAATAACATTCACCTCTCAATAACAGTTACCTCTCAATAACATTCACCTCTCAATAACATTCACCTCTCAATAACAGTAACCTCTCAATAACAGTAACCTTTCAATAACAGTCACCTCTCAATAACAGCCACATCTCAATAACAGTCACCTCTTGATAACAGTCTCCTCGCAATAACAGTCACCTCGCAATAACAGTCACCTCGCAATAACAGTCACCTCGCAATAACAGTCACCTCGCAATAATTATCAACTCCTTATAACAGCCACCTCTAAACAACATTCACTTCTTAATAACAGCCACCTCTCAATAACAGTCACCTCTCAATAACTATTACCTCTCAATAACAGTCACCTCTTAATAACAGCCATCTATTTATAACAGTCACCTCGCAATAACAGTCACCTCTTAATAACAGTCACCTCTTAATAACAGCCATCTAATTATAACAGTCACCTCTCGATGAAAATAATCATTTAAAATGACCTACTCAGCAAAAGGCACCCCTCTATAGCAGTAAATTACATGTATCCATAGACCTGAGTTCTGGCTGTTGTTTAGGGTTTCACCATATATGCAGACATTTCATCATAAAGGTAATTTCCCAATTAAAGCCAGATTCAAAATTATTTTCCTGCGATTTAAACGTCCCATATTAGTCAATAAAAATATTCCATTTGCATTAGTGACTCAATTGAATATCGCAAGTCATAATTTGTACTATTTTATTGAACTTTGTAAAATCGATAAGGTTGAAAGACGTACGTATAAATTTTGAAAGCTTAGTGGACGATTTTATGTATATAAATTTTTGTGTATTTCGTTTCATATACTGGGACTATCTATAAAGTTTGTTTACAATAATAGGTCGGTTATAAATTCTGCACTTTTAAGCGTATAGTTCTACCAAGCGATTTTGACCTTGGCATATATTTTTTGTGAATACCTCAATATCAATTTAAACTAGTTAACTTTAGTATTTTTGAACGGTTGAGGCGTTTATTTTGGATTTACATACTAAAAAGTAACGTATTGAACATTTTGTAGTTCAATAAGTGTGTTGGATGTCTTTAACCGAAATTGTGATGGTTTCAGCGTAAACTTGTGAGATTTTAACGTAAATTGAACGTATTGTGACGTAAATACTGCTGATTTTAACGTAAATCGACGTATTTTTAACGTAAATCGACATAATTTAACGTAAATTGGTGTGATTTTAACGTAAATTGAATTTATTTTGACGTAAACTTCAAAATTACAAGTGTTACTGCAAAACGGACTAATTTTTCATCCCGTCATAAGTGAATGAAATTATATGAACAATTCCAGTCTAAAATCATTTAAAAGGAACACAATAGTTTTAAAAGAAATGAACACTAAGTAATGTATAACCGATCATTGAAGAAAGAAGAAGACATGTCCGGTACAAAAACTGTAAGATCTAGTTCATCCAGCGAAGACTTAGTTTCAGGTAAAAGAAAAACAACCAGATCTGATTCAACTGCCGACGATTTAAATTCGAGTGCGAAGTCAGCCTCGTAAGTATTCGGTGTTTTGTTTTGCTTGTTAAATGTTTCAGAGTTACGTCAAACTGTTATATTTATACTTGTCTGGTTCCCAGTCGTACTATGACAGGCAAAAGTACGTCAGGCAAAGCATGATCATGGCCGCACCCTATGTAATACAGATTATTGACGTTTTTCTAGTCCCAAGTGCTTAATTTGTAAAGAAAAAGGGTTTCAATATTAAGATTTTGATTTTAGTAACCTTAATAATGGAACGTGACTGTATATTATTAAATTCTAATTATAATGTTATAAGCTAACTTTCTTATTTATGATCTACCTGGGCAGCATATAATCAAAATTCTTACGATAATTTAACAATACAATATACATGTAGAAGGATTTACGACTAAAATCGGTCGTAAGACGCTTGATAATACGATCGACTGTATTTTCATTCACAGGTCATTGAAGTCGTTTCGTCGTGACAATACAAACATGAGATCTAGTGATTCTGTCGAAGGTTATGAAAAATTTGATACTCTGGAAGCAGTCAGTGCTGCCATCAGACAAGAGGGTGTCAAAGAATGTGGATTGATATTTGGTGAGTATGAATAATACTTAACGAAACTTCTAAGTATCCCGATTTCCAAAGTGTGCTAGAAAGCATTTGTTATCGGCGCGATATGACCTTTCTGTGTTGGTGCGCCGTAAAACCCAAACAAACAAACAAATAAACAAACAAACAAGCGGAAATAGGCACGGCTATATCGTGCAAAAATCCCACGTGGTCAGTTTGGGTAAAAATCATTATGGTGTTGATATACACAACGAAAAAAGTCAAAGAATGGCTCGAATATCGCTACAAGAACGAGGAATTGCCATAGGTCGTTTACAAGTCCGTGACAGAACTTTACATCATTAATATCGTTTGAATTAATAGTATCATTGATTGCTTTCGGCGCGATATGACCTTTTTGTGTTGGTGCGCCGTAAAACTCAAACAAACAAACAAACAAACAAACAAACAAGTCCATGAGTCACCATCAGCAATAGGATTTCTAATTGCTATTTTTCTGTTAAATTATAGCTATTAGAAATCTTCCCATTTACGCTTTTCAACACATGAAGGACAAAAAAAACCCGGGTTTGCATTGATACAGACACATGCAAACCATACAAGCAGACGACAGTATGGTCCTTTACACATTTCCAATATCGATCGGACAAAAAAAGTTAAAAAACTAAAAAAAATTACAATTCGGAAATCGGGGTACTTAGAAGTTTCGTTAAGTATATTTTCTAACAGACAACGAACCAAAGTCTTAGATATTAAAAGACTTGTCTACAATTATGGCGTAGTTTACTTTTATAATATGATGATACCAATAAACAATTCACGGCAGCAGCGTAGCTACTTTTTTAAGAGATTTATGGGAAAGGATTAGGAGAATGCTCAAAAGCAGTAGGAGCCGAAGTTTAGTGGTGGGGCGCGACATAAAGATCCAGGAGTTTACAAGGGGAACTGCT
Organism: Mactra quadrangularis; assembly: GCA_025267735.1. Classification (NCBI taxonomy): domain Eukaryota; kingdom Metazoa; phylum Mollusca; class Bivalvia; order Venerida; family Mactridae; genus Mactra; species Mactra quadrangularis. The sequence continues at coordinate 2,106,371 of CM046310.1, forward strand.
AATTTCTTTTTTTGAGCAAAAATGAGCAAAAATTTATTAACAGTTGTTTCACTCCACCCATGGGTACTGTAAGGGATCGCCTGCTGATAGATGAGTTCAATGACCAGGATTTATCGTACAAACTTGATTGTAAAGTCGACTTAACATGTAAATAAAATCAGATGTTGGAATGTATATACCTTATTTTCAATACTGTTCAAGTATCCGCATGGAAAGATATATCGTTGAGACATGACACACTTTAACCTAGAAAAATACTTTCCATGGTTATGTAGTTTTTATTATTGATATGTTCCATTATTCTGCAAAATGTGAATAATGTATTTGTGGTTCGAAAGTTTGGACCCCACCCTAGAAAAAGTTCGGCCCCCCCCTGGAAAAAATCCTGGATCCGCCCCTGAATTACTTACGAAATGATATGGGCGAAATCTTAGGCACGAAAAAGTTCGGACGAACATAAAATCATCTAACGTTAAATAATGAATCCAAATTAAGTTACCAATAAAAAAAATACTTAATTAAAACAATAAATTAACACAAAAAGTAAATTTTTCAATAAAAATTAGAGTAACTTACTTCGTGAGCCTGTAGAAATATACATAATATTTACATATATACAATTATTGTGTGCGGAGATGCACGTGACTAGGGGAGCTAACTCATAAAGACTGCCGAGTATAAATTCACAAATGAGCCGTACCGGACTGGTAAAACTGACGGACTGGTTCCGAGGCAGTATACGCCAGGGGTGCGTTGCTTAAGCAAATCGCTACGTATCGCTTTTTGTCCTGGTACCCAAAATTTGATGTCACCCACTCATTCGTTTTGTTGTTAGAAGGGTACCAGGACACAAAGCGATACGTAGCGATTTGCTTAAGCAACGCACCCTTAGTTAAAGTAAAGGTTTATACATGTACCATTTTTGGAACGATGTCTTTACATCGTTTCAACTTCCAAAGGTAACACGCTTCAACATTTTTTAACATAGACAAAGAGGAGTAGTTCAAACGTGACATCGCATTGTAAGATAACTAGGCCGGTATAAGAGATCCCCCTTTCAAGTTGTTCACGGACTTCTATTGCCTAGTTCAATTTATGTTACAATCCCCGCATGAGAAGAATGATCGTCGGTTCTGTATAGTTTTAAATCTAAGACAGTATTGTGATTACTATTGTTTCGTTGTTAACTATTGTTTCTGTGTTCACTAATGTTTCTGTGTTCACTAATGCATCTGTGTTCACTATTGTTATTGTGTTCACTATTGTTTGCGTGTTAACTATTGCTTCTGTGTTCACTAATGCATCTGTGTTCACTATTGTTATTGTGTTCACTAATGTTTCTGTGTTCACTATTGTTTCTGTGTTCACTAATGTATATGTGTTCACTAATGTATCTGTGTTCACTATTGTTTCTGTGTTCACTAATGTATTTGTGTTCACTAATGCATCTGTGTCCACTATTGTTTCTGTGTTCACTATTGTTATTGTGTCCACTATTGTATATGTGTTCACTAATGTATCTGTGTTCACTATTGTTATTGTGTTCACTATAATTGTTTCTGTGTTCACTAATGCATCTGTGTTCACTAATGTTTCTGTGTTCACTTTTGTTTATGTGTTCACTAATGCATCTGTGTCTACTATTGTTTCTGTGTTCACTATTGTTATTGTGTTCACAAATGCATCTGTGTCCACTATTGTTTCTCTGTTAACTATTGCATCTGTGTTCACTTATGTATCTGTGTTCACTATTGTTTCTGTGTTATCTATTGCTTCTGTGTTCACTAATGTTTCTGAGTTTAGTATTGTTTCAATGTTAACTATTGTTTCTGTGTTCGCTAATGTATCTGTGTTCACTATTGTTTCAATGTTAACTATTGTTTCTGTGTTCACTAATGTATCTGTGTCCACTATTGTTTCTGTGTTCACTATTGTGTCTGTGTTCACTAGTGTTTGTGCTCACTATTGTTTATGTGTTCACTAATGCATCTGTGTCCACTATTGTTTCTCTGTTCACTATTGTTATTGTGTTCACTAATGCATCTGTGTTCACAAATGTACCTGTGTTCACTATTGTTTCAGGTATAGATTACACGTTAAGTAACAAGTTACAAGGACAGAAAACATTTGGTGGATACAATCTTCATGATATTTCTAATGATAAAATAAATCCATACCAAGAGGTAATTTGTTTAAGAACGGTATCAGCATTTGAAATTTAAAAAAACTATAAAGTGAGTGTGGTTACTAAACATAATGAAATATCCATAAATTCCAAAATAATTTTGTTATATTTTACAAGTGATGCATAAAGTGTATAGATGTGACAGTGAAATTTAAAAAAAACTCAACAAATAAGACATTTAAAAAGAAATGAAAACATTTAACCAAACCTTAAAATAGCCGTCCGAACGTCAGTCCAAACAAATAATTAAAGTTCTTTTTTCATAAATCCAAATGTTGATATAGGTTGTCCATGTAACATATTACAATGTCTTAGGGTGAATTACACAAAATGTATTTCCAAATTGTACATTTGATAATTCATCTTAACACAACCATTACACGTTTTAAATTACAGTTTACACACAAGTGCCCAGTGCAATTTTCCCCTCATATTGTAATTGTATGTTCTATGAATGTGATAAGATAAAATTAATCTGGCTCCAGTGGTAAAATTGTAAATAAAATCGTGTAGTCATGTGTTGTGATGAATCATCAAATTTACATTTTGGAAATACTTTTTGTGTGATTCACTCTAAGACATTGTAAAATGTTATATGGACATTCTATAACATCATTCATAATTATGAAAAAAGAACTTTAATTATGTGTTTGGACTGACGTTCGGAAGGCCATTTTAAGTTAGGATAAATGTTTTTATTTTTCTAAATGTCCTATTTGTTGAGTTATTTTTATATTTTCACTGTCACATCTAAACACTTCATGCATCACTTACAAAATATATCAAAATTATTTGAAATTTATGGATATTGTGATATAATTAGTCACCAAACCCACTTGATAGATTTTTTCAATTTCATCAAATGATAAACCCTTAAGATTTTCATTATTTATTTGGAATACAGTAAAACCGGATCTTCATTCGGAACTACCTCGTCAATCGTTATGCAGATAAACTTATATATTCGTAGATGATCGCCGAGGTTGTTCCGAATACCGGACCTTGTCTGGAAACGGAAAAAGTCCGATATACCGAGGTTTCTTTTCCGGTTTTCAGAGCTTCATACAGTCATTGATTTAAAACATATGTATGGGTTATAAGGAGACCTTTCTCCACGGTTATTAGGGTGGCTTAGTAATATCTTAATATATAGGATTCCTGCCTTTATTATATTTGTATTGTTTAAGTCAAAGCAAATTATTCATTATTCAGCTGAACTAACTTTCAATTGACGACAGAGGACAACTCCCTGGACCAAAGCTTTTTAGTAGGCCTAACTGTCACAAGTGGCTGACAAATGCCTTAATTGACTCAAAGGGTGGCACATAAAGGCTAATGCAAATATTTCATAACCAGATTTCACGAAGGTATTGTCCATATAAAGTCCCTTTAGAATGATACTAAATATTGAACACTATGCATTAATTTCGGATATGTCAATATCGGATACTTTTAGAAATACTGAATGCAAACAGGACTGTTGTTTATTTTAGGTTATATGTATCCTTGGTGAAACTTTGGAACCATTTGATAATGAAGGTAAGATTCCTGCATATGGTTTTGGTGACAGAACAGTCAAAGACAAAGGAATATTTCCACTCAAGAAAGAGGTGAGCAATGTCATTAGTTTTCGCGACTTTTTTCAATATTTGTCAATTTCATTTTCCCTTATTTTTGTAACATTTTGCACTTTATTAAATTCTATTTTAAGCAATGTGTCGTGTATAAAAGAGAATTGTATGAACTTTTTAGACCATTCATTTAAACTTCATAAAACTTTTCAAGAATGACTGAGTTCCACAATATTTGGAGAAGTAGGTAGCTTGATCTTTAAATTTGTTAACATATACGAAAATTATCAAGAATTGTCAGTAAGGTAAACAGACAGTAGCTGTAAATAACTGAAGAAAAATGTTTGTAAACAGCCAAAAACAAAAAAAGCCAACAGCAAAACGAAAATAGGGTTTGTGTTGAAATGTTCTGTAATTCGTTTCATGCTCATGTTAATGTTAATATTTTTTCCAATACTGACCTATTCCTGGAATGGTTTGGGTTTTTTAAGTGTAAACACATACAAATTTAGTTATTTTGTTCAAACTATTCATGCTCATGTTTTGTTCACAGGGACGATGTGATGGTTTCGGAGAAGTACTAGAAGTGTATGATGAGATTACACCAGAAATAAAACTTGGTGGACCAACTAATTTTGCTCCATTGATAGACGAAGCCGTTTCTATTGTACAATCTAAGAACAAGGTAAGTTTGCATGTTTTAATCTTGCTTTGAAGCTAACTCATTTTGCCTTGAAAAAAAACAAGGTTTATTATGTTGCTCAACACAGAGGGGTTGAGGAACAAACTCAATAGTGTTATACATTTATATATACATGAATCCTAGTATGTAGCCACCGTTTTACTGACTAATGGTCAGTATATTTGTTTTAGGATCACCGGTTTCGATTCCTGTTTAAACTACAGCATACCTTTTCATTACATTTAGAAAATCATGTAGATTTGCAGACATCTTCTTATGTTAGCCGACAATTAAATGTTGATCAATGTATAACGCACTACTTACAACATAACCAAAGCCTTGTTCCTTCTCACAACGTTTACTGTATTTACTTAAACTAGCTAACTTGTATGAGTAAACACAGCGGTGGGCACTGTGCGTGGAGTGACTGCACAGTCCCGACTCCTACCTCAGACTCTCTACCTCTCTCTGTCCTATGCACCGGTAGGAGCTATTTAATATTGTGCCTATGCAGTTACTAGATCATGGGATTAATCTGTGTGTCTAAATATGCCTTCATACACAGTGACCAGTAACTATCTTGTACAATATTTACCTCGCACCGGATGACCATTGATTAAAGTTAAAGTTAAGTGCGGTTTAAAGCCTGCTTCCATATACATGTTCAGCCGACTTTACAATCTTGTACGATAACTCCTGATCACTGAAATCACCCTCAGACAGGCGATCCCTCACAGTACCCATTTACACCTGGGTGGAGTGGAACAATTGTAGGTTAATTTCTTGCTCAAGGAAATAAGCAGTTCCCTCTCGACCCCTAAGCGCGCGTCTTACCACTAGACCATTGCTCCTATATTATGAATGATCACCTGTCTGAATAAGCAGTGTAACTAGCTTTTGGACATAAAAACGATATTTACTTTTACCAAGTAACCAGTGATTATTTAACAATGCTATTTCTAATAACCATAGGTTATTATACATTTCACTGTACAATACGGAAATATATTTGGACGAGTACACAGCTTCAAAAGTCATATTGGACGAGTCAATAGGCGAGTCCAATATGAGATTTCAAGCTGTGTACGAGTCCAAATATAAGTCCAAATGTATAATAACCTTTTATTATATATCTTTCGTTTATTTTAAAATAGTCATCATCGCTATCATCCCCAATCAAGCAATCACATTCATTCTTATCGCATCGTTTAGTGCACATGTACCCAACCGTCCAATATGAAAATAATATATATATTTTGTATCCAATACGGGAATAAATTTGGACGGTCACGTGGTACAAATGTAGATTGTTGATTGGTTAGATTTATTAGATATATAATAAATATATGTATTTTACTTATTTACTATTTCAGTTCCATATTTTAGTCATTGTCGCTGACGGACAAGTGACCAGCGAGGAGGAGACAATAAAATCCATAGTTCGAGCCTCAGAATGTGCCTTGTCCATCATAATGATAGGCGTTGGTGACGGACCTTGGGACGTAATGCAAGATTTCGATACTAAACTACCTGAACGAAAATTTGACAATTTTCATTTCGTTGAGTTCCATAGAGTGAAAGCTGAGGCGAGGAATCCTCAGGCGGAGATAGCTCTTGAAGCATTGATGCAAATCCCCGAACAATATAAAACTATAAGAGAATTTGGGTACATATGAACTTTGGACAATGTGGATTTTCGATTTTTTTGGATGTTTACATCGCAATACTTAGTCTATGTAAATGTGACCATATTTTGGAATTTTTAAATGAGACCATATTTTGTATTTTAAATGACTAGTTATTTTATTTAAATAATGAACGAACTATATGTTCAATTTAAGTGCTATGTTTTTGTAATAGTTGGCAATTTTGCAGTAAGGCCACAACAAATTGATCATATGTTCTATGGATTCGCTCGCACCTTAATTTTGACGGTTTTTACAAAAAAAAAATATTTTTATTTCCTCGCTCGCTCAAAAAAAATTTGGTCAAATCGCTATATAAAGCAAGTGAATACAGACTTTTTAAATTTTTTTTCTTCGCTCGCTCGCCCCACTTTTTTTCCAGAAAAATCCGTAGAACATGTGATCAACTTGTTGTGGCCTAATGTGGCTTTTGGAGGGGGTGCGCTTGCCATTTGTACGCTTAGGATTATTCGATTGTATTTGCTGTACACATTATATTAAAAGGGAGCAAACTCAATCACAAAATGTGACTTCCTAAAAAGGGGAGTGAACGTTCCATTTACTCCCTACATGGTTAGTTTTAAAGTATAAAAGTACAAGTATGTAGTATATTGTATATGCAAGCTGGGGTTATTCCCTTTATAGGGGAAGAATTCGATCTTAGCATCAAGTTAAGGGGTTCAGTGGAGAATAGGGGTAGGGTTGAATTTGGTTAAAAGTAATTTCAGAAGCGTTTCGAATGATATGTAAATAATTTATTTAATTATAATGTTTTACAAATTAGTCGCTTTTCTAATAATAAAGACTATTTTGAATTAAAATTGTTACTTTTTTATTCTCATAAACACATATACCTATGCATAACAACAATGCCATGGTCATGGCATCATATTAATGAAGCCATGTTATTGGCTGTGGACCATGTCACGTGGCGATACATTTTTCACATAATAATAAACTAATTTTCTGTCATATGTTGTGGCTGTTCCATTGGTGAATCACGTGACGTGTCTTGCGCATGCTCAGGAAGTCTCATAGTCACGCGATTCAACAAGAATTCTCGTAAAACTGTAACAGAAATAAAAAACATTTTTTAGATTATGACTTGTGATGGCAATTAGCGAAAGATATTTAGTGAAGAAAATTCGACTGGCATTTTTACATGTCTTCGTAAAACATAAGATCATGCGTGCCGTGGCGTAGTGTTTAGCAGGTCTGATTTCGTATCCGGAGATCGTGGGTTTTGAGCCCGGTCGAGGTAGGTCATATACCCTATACGTGAGTTGTCGGCCTCGTGGTAGGGAAAGTTAGTACTGGTGATAGAAGTGTCCAGGAAACCTATAGTAGGAAGAGCTGGCCGTCGTATATATGACCTATATATGTGTTGAATACGACGTTAAAAAATAAGACCATGCAGTTGGACGCTTAGAATATGAAAGAATACAACGCTCTCCAGAAGTTTCTATGCACAAATAAAATTTTGAAAAAAAAATAATGCACTCGGCAGGTATTTAAACTATAATTAAAGCTGGTTTGTGCAACATAATTTAGAATCAAATGTTGACGAGCTAATAAATACTAATTCTTAAATTGAGCATATAATTAAGCCTATGGGGCTTGAAATGTTTAAAGAAAAGCCCACATAACTTTGCAATAACCAAGGTGCTCTTTGTAGATGAACTCTATCGCAGTAAGTTCCGAATTATCTTCCCAGGCATCAAACGTGTCCGAGTGGTTACGACGTTGGAACTTGTAATCACTGTATAGCCAACTCCGCGTTGCTTCGAATCCAATCCATAACATACCCCGTTGTGTCCTTAAGCGAGAAATTGTATCCTACAAGCTCAGTACTGAGGGACAAGGAAGCAGACTCGAAAGTGATTGATCTGTAAGCTGTAAGAACTTGTGTCATAATCAATAATGTAGTATTAACCATTACCTTCCTGAGATACAGTATCGTTTTCATCAAATGTTATTTCATTGATAACTTCGTCTGCCTCCTCAGGCTCGAATGGTTCTGATCCCATCTCTGTTAAAATCTTTCTCAATTCTGTCTGTTGATGATAAAAATACAAAGCTAGATAGAAATATACTTGACAATTTGCAAGCCACACATGTGTCTGAGATTGACAGCGGTCCTTATGCTCAAAACCAAAAAAAGAACATTTTTGTATTTGATAAACGTGAAATTGTTTATAAAAAGTTAAACCAAATAGATATACTAGAAAGGCTTAACTGAAAGCTGGACATCGTAAAACAGTTTTTTTTTCAGATATGAGTTTTACCATATATTGCTTGAGAAATCAAAACAATTGCACTGCACATATTCTTCTTCTTTGATAATGGCCATCAGTCATTGTTGACTATTATCGCCAGCATGGGGTGTTAGTAAAAGTAAGCTACCAGGACCCTCAGCTACTCAATCCACCAAACGGGTACTAATAATAAACTGATATTAATTGCAATTAAGAACAAATCCCAATCACCTTGTTGCGCGATATGACCTTTCTGTGTTGGTGCGCCGTAAAACCCAAAACAAACAAACAAACAATCGCCTTGTTCGAAGTCCAGAAAAAGAATCATTTCGTAATGGAGTTGAATCTTAAGGATAAGCTTTAAGATAAGGATAAAGCCGTATACAACGTACCTTTGGAACAGGACCATCAAACAAATCAGCCAGTGTCTGTCCAAGAGCATCAGGAACTTTATTATATTCGAGTAAATATTCATGAAATATCATCTCAAATTCTTCAAATGTTAAACCAGCTGCCGCTGAAAGAGAAATAAATTGCTGTTTTATGCTATGCACTTACTACAGTCTTGCGGGCAATCCTCAATTTGTAAGCCGGAAAAAGTCTATGCTTCCAGCTTAGATCGAACAAAACACCTTTCGAGTCATTATTGGACACTTTACCACGTCACAATAAAAGCTAGTTAGAAAACAAGGGACTACAAGTGTTATTGTACTTCTGCTGCATATTCAAACTTACATCAGTTCGATTGTTAAACAAGATATCACAAACAACCCATTCCTTATCGAGACCAGTTTCCACTCCCAGAACTGAAAGCATGATAGCAGCGCTACACACTGGCTGGTCCCCCAATTTACGGAATTACCGAGAACTTTTTTTCCAAAAGTAAACAATATTCAAAAGGTTCGAGTATGAATTCATGCTTTTATAACCAGGAATGACATTGTCAGTACAGTTGTGGCTTCTATTAAGACAAAAGGCAAAGAAAGAAGTGTTCCAAATGAAAAGTAATGCAGTTACCATCTTTTTTATGTTCCAAATATCGCTTAGTGACGTCATCAGTTGTTGGGTTCATGTTAAAGATTTGTAACATCTTTTTAGCACCGTACTGATCTACAACTCCAGAATCTTGTGTCAGTTCGAATGCTGCATAGTAGAAGAAAAACAGCTTGTTTAAAAGTTATAAAAAACACCAGTTTATAAAACGGACATATTTTGGTTATCGAAGTATCCGAAAATTATTAGCACTTTCCATAGCTTCGAATGAAAAAAACCCCCAGTTTTTAATGGTCATATCTCGACTGAATAGTGATACTAATAGTAGACTTCAAAAATTCCTTGTTTAAACTTTACCTTTATCTATTTTCGATTTTTGTTAGAGGTTCGAATACATGTTTAAAAGTGCAACTTACCCCGACGAAGCTCACGTAGCTGGCTTGGTGTAATTTCTCCCTAAAATTAAAGGAATAACAATTTTAGATATTAATTTTCACTCGTGACCATACAACTCATTGAATAGGTCTTGTGCACTAAATTTAATTGGTTAAAAATAAATGTTTTTGTAAATCAAAATGACAAATTTTAAACAAACAATTGATAAATATTGAACAAAACTTTACAAAAAATGAAATTATTTTTAATTGTTGAAAATCAAACACATGTTTTACGAACAATGAACCAACGACAATTTACAAAATTATTTCTTTTTGTTATTTGTAATAACTCAAGTAATGTTAAAATTAATTGCCCCAATTAAATTCCTTAAATATATTTTCAGGTAATTATAACTACAAAGTAAATATGGATTAAATAAATAAATAGTACTTACCATTTTTAATTAAAATATCCAATTTAAAAAACAAACACGCAAAAACCAACAAACGAATGTCTGTAATTCAAATAATTAGTCACAAAATATAACTCTGTTTAAATATATTTGTTCAATAAACGTATTTGATAATAATACTCATTGTTTAACAAAAGAAAAGCATTCCATTTTGACCGACAAATGACAAACAAAAAATCCATTGTTTAAATTTCAATGATCAATCGTTTTTAACTACATATATTCAATTTAAAATAGATAAGCGAAACGTCATTAATATAGAATTGAAAATTAAAAATAAAGATCTTTAAAAATAATAAAATAATGGGAATTAGGTTGGACAATTTTCGAATAAGGTCAAGTATTGGCATTAATTTTGGAATCTGCTGGTATGAACGTTTTGGAGTTTTATGAGCAAATGAAATTCAGTCTACTCTAAAAACAGGGTACTTTAAGGGCATATTCATATTTCATCTCACTAGTCGCTCATATGCGAAAAAAATAGAGGATATTCGTAAACTTTGGTGTAGGCTAAGATCGATTTTTATTTCACCGAGTGAGCTCAGATAACATATTTTCACGAGTGGCATAGTCATTTTCTGAGTTCACGAGTTAAAATAAAACAGATCTTACACCAAAGTTGACGAATATTCTGTTTCTTTCATGCTTAATTTTGTGTTATATTAGATGTATTTTACACAAATTATAACATGACGTCATTTCATCTCCAATATGATGTCATTTATCTTTTGAGATGACGTCATTTTTGTTGTTGTCATTAACGATGAAAATATAATAGAATATTAGGTAGATCTAAGTGTCAATCTGTTCTTTGTTTATCTGGTTCGTCTCCAAAAGGATTATTCAACTCGGCAAGCCTCGCCGAATAAACCTTTCTCCAACTTGCCGGATAAACTAGATACAGATTGTCACTAACCTAATAGTCTCTATATATTTTCACTACAATGAAAATATAATATTTATATTTTCATCGTTCATTTTTATCGAATAACGCTACGTTTCACGGTAAAGCATAAAAGAAAAACATATCATCCAAACAATTGCCTGTATTCATTTCTTGATAAATATAGACAACTTGAACTCCTGTTAAACATCAAAAGCCGACGAATGTAAACATTAAAAAGTAGTCCGTCGCTAATTGCAATGTTTTGTATTCCCTTAAATAAAACTAATTACCAATTATCACTTTGATAGATACAACAGTAATTTTAATTGCTTTAAAAATAACCAAATTGGTCTGATCCTTTTCAATAAAATAATACAATAATACAATTATAATAACACAATACAAATGAGAAACATATCCAAATAACCATTTATTTATACGGAACATCACATGTTTTTTTTTTTATTAAATATCTTTTTAACTCTTTATGGACGACATAGAGTCATGACATTAAGTCATAACTGATAAATTAAATGCTCTGTCCTTTTAATACGTTGTTGCGCATCACATCTTCAACGCCAGTTTTATACTTTTTGCCAACATCCTGAAAAACTATTCCTTTTGAGCATACTACAATGACAAATCGTCGTCCATTTTTGAATGGGTAAAACGTTGGTATTTTAAAGATGTGGTGCGCAGCAAATAGTATTCGCTCTGCTTGGCTTCGCGTACATCATTGACAAAAATTAAAACATTAACAGCTGTTTAAAACTTCGACGCTGATTTTCCATTGTTTTCTTCTTGAGCCTGTAGCATTTGTGACGTCATGGTCACGTGGTAGTGACTTTATAGTGTGTTTATTCTGTATGAAATATTTAGTTACTTTCTCATTCCAAGTATTCGGTTTCTGTTAATACTTATTCACAATTTTGACAGTATCTTTTCATTCGGAACTCCCCTGCCATTCACTACGAATAACCTCGGACATATTTAGACGCCATTTTGAAACTACTTTTGTGTCACATGTCCAAACAGAAATACTATAACCGGTGTCGAGGTAAACAAATCCACAATCGTTTAGGCAATAATAAGTGTTTTGGTTTAAGCCCATAAATTAGAAATACTGGATTCAATAATAACGCTGAACAAAACAAAGTCAACTTTATAAAATGTAAACGTGATTTAACAAAGTCATGTTTGTTTCCAACAAGAACTATTTTGCATAACCGGTACGTGCTTCGCCTCGCATATGTAGCAAAACCCCGACATTCTTCGTGGCCCCGCCAAGAATCTTTCCGAGATTATTCATTCAATGAATGGTCGAGGTGTTCCGAATGTATCTATTCAAGATGAAGTCAGTCATTTACAAGTTTCATTAACCGAGGTTTTTTTCGCAGAGTACTGCATGGTTACTTTCGTCACAATATGTATCATCAAGATAATAATTAAAAGTAGGCTTTGACTGAATGCAGTTTTGATTTAAAGGTCTATTTGGGCGATCAACATACCACAAGTCTGGTACTTGAGGAATGACAATACCGTCACTGGTTTTATAAGCATCCGGGCTGGTTTTATCAACTGCATTGACATTGGAACCATCTATCCAAAACCCGTGCCCGTATAAATCTGAAAAAATAATTATTTACAAATATAACGGGGCAATGGGATACCCATCTTCCTTAGATGTAAGATCGATTTCTATTCCACCTAGTGAACTCAGAAAACATATTTTACGAGTGGGATTGCCACGAGTGAAAATGTCATTTTCCGAGTAAACGAGATACAATAAAAAGCTCTTACACCAAAGTTGACAAATATGCTGTTTCGTTCATACTTAGTTTTGTGTTTTATCTTCTAAGATGACGATTAAAATATAAATTATTTATATTTCATTTATAAAAACTAGAAGGAAATTATAAATTTCATGGTATATTTTCACTGAATAACGCGTCGTATCACCGTCAAGCAAGAAAGAAAACCACGTATTTGCCTATTATAACAATTTCGTCATGATTATTATGATGAGAAAATGTCACCTGAACGTGACATTCGTTTGAAAAAGGCCAGATCTAAAATAGCGAGTAGGCGAGCGGAAAATTTTAGACCGGGTTTTAATCAGATTGGGTAACAGCTAAGCAGCCAATGGTAAGGATGAAATACGAACCGACAAATGGCTGATAAGCAAACTTAAAATAAAACGCTGCAAAGTCATGGCGTACATAGTTGTAAAAAATCAGCACGAATGTTGACAGTTACGTGGATCACTGGTCAGTTCTGTTTTTATGTTTCTTATTTCACAATAAACAAAAGCACCGCTAAGCGGAGTATTTTATGCCCGAAAGTGTTGTTGTTTTTAGTTAAGATGAAGCATTTGTATGTAGTGACCTTGACCTTTGACCTTGTGATCCCAAAATCAATAGGGGTCTTCTACCCGATATGGACAATCCTCCCACGAAGTTTGAATACTGTGGGCCAAATGAAACTTAAGTTATGCTCCGGAAACTGTTTACAGTTTTAAGGTAAAAGTGACCTTGACCTTTGACCTTGTGACCCCAAAATCAATAGGGATTTTCTATCCGATATGGACAATCATCCTATGAAGTTTGAATATTGTGGGCCAAATGGAACTTAAGTTATGCTCCGGAAACCAAATTGCTAATAGACGGACGGACGGACGAACGGACGCCAATGGGTATAACATAATATGCCCGAAATTCTTTCGGGCATACAATAAGGCACGAATCGGACAATTCAACAACCCATCATTTCCGTTAAAGAATAATTGGTTCCGCAATGAAACAGCGGCGGAAAACTAGCCAATAAAATTACGTTTCATATCCAAGGTTTAGTTTACCATTCACAATGGCGGCCTGTATGAATGATTTTATCTAAAGCGGGTAAAGAAAATCCCAGTAATACGTCATTGTTATTGAAGAGTATTTAATTTAATACATGCGATTTCATTGGAACACGATTGGTCTCTCTGCCTCATGCATATTCATGAAAACCAGATTTCGCCAGTCAAATTACCCACGGTACGTATTGACTCTAACGGAAGAAAGTACTGTGTTTTCCGACGATGGGAAACAATTGTTCATTCTGTACTGTAAAGAGTAGAATACTATAAAATATATTTACCAGGACACGTAACGATATTATTGAGGTAAAAGTTCATTTTATCCACGTCATAGATCTTGGGTAGGGTTCCACCATGTGTTGCACAGAAATAGGTTGCAATGACAAGATCCACAGCCACGGTATTGTTAACCCTACAAAAGAGAAAGACACAGGCCGATTTGATACTTTGTTAAACGTCAACATTTCAAAAAAAACCTATTAGTACACCTTCTACAAAAATTCTTACGAAAAAAAGTAATCGTAAGTCAATTAAATGAATGTTGCAGTTAAAAGCCAGAAGGATAATAAACATAACTATGATATGATATTCAAACGATATACAATATTCTACATAATTTGGTAACATTTAAAATAAATAGGTACAAAAAATGAACGCATTATGAATATTATCGTATTTTTTTGTGAAAAGCGTCACAGACAGACTGAAATATTCATCCCATTGCAACAAAAAGACATAATATATTTCAATACACCGCTTTGAACAGTTTGCCGAGGACATTTGCCAAGTGGTGAATATGATTTTTTAGCCATTTTGAACTAAATCAGTTAAAAACTACGAATAGTCATATTTCTAGTTTAAAAAAAAACACCCAATAAAGTAATCGAAAACATTCCACCTAACACACATGCACTTGTTGAGCTAAATAATTCCTAGAAAATTTGATGACAATGTCAATTTCCTTGCAATACTAGGGTAAACGGAGATATTTCCGGCCTTGTAGAACGGTAGGTGAGTACTGGCTCTATACAGGAGTCCAGGAAAGTTAGATTAGGTGCGCTGGACGTCGTAAAATTACTGTGATTGTGTTGACACTGTGTTAAACTAAATATAACAGAACAGCCACAAAGCCAAATGACAAAGCGGGGAATGAAGTTAGAAATTTTGAAAATAAAAAAATGACAATTATTCATAATAATAAAATTTTTGAAATTCTGGTTTTCGTTGGCAAATGACTTAGCATATGCCAATCAATAATTTCAATCACAAAAAACAGTTGATCATCACAGCAGTATATTACGGGGTCAATACCACGTGGTAATGACATCACAGATGCTACACGTGGTATTGCCACCGAGCAAATATCGGCAAATATTTGATGTGAAAGAAAAATGAAGCTCTAACTTACAAATAATGGTACGTCTTTCCGTCAGGCAATACTCCTCCGCTCCAACCCAGACCTTGTTGAGGACAAACAAACGGAGCTGAAAAAAATATTTGTGATGATAGGGGATATAACACTTAGTTTAAGGTGGGTCGGTGCCTTACTCGGAAAAAAAAATATTATGTTCACCGACTATGATAAATGTTGGCAGGCAGATACCTTCATGCTTATTGTTTGTTTTTCTGGTAATCTTAGCGACGTTGTCGTTTTTTCACGACGTCATGGAAGTCACAATGGTTCGGGCTACAAACAGGTACGCAAGTACATTAAACCCACATATTTAAAGTATCGAATGCCCGAGGCCAATGATAATTATACTAAAATATTTCTGAAATACTGTTGCATACAATTATTTTGTTCCAATGATCTAAATATCACTACAAAATGCATGAAGGTGTCTGCTTGCCAACTTTTATCATAATCGGTGAACTTATTTTTTTCATTTTTTCTCCAAGTAAGGTATCGACCCTCCTTTAACATTAAAACCGTGTGCATGCACAATTGATAGCATAAAACAAGTAATTTTATGTAAAAAACTTAAATGTGGTTTGTTTACAACAAGAAAGTGTAAAATTACGCTTTCAATGTTATTTGGCTCAAGTATTGCAATATAATGCGGGGTTATGATGATTTTTAAGTCTATTAGGAAATGTTCCTATTGTAAGACCGTTCTCCCTACTTAAATAATCTATTTCGATAGTCTTGTCATGGGTACTTTAATGTAAACTACATAATTAATGCTAATAAACACACTTAATCATACTATTTCCAAATAATTAAAAAGTTACCAGCGATGTTTGCTGACAAAGTTGTTGTCGGCGATAATGGTGCTGTTGTCGGCGACATAGGTGCTGCTGACGGCGACGTTGTTATTGCTACTGCTGACGGCGACGCTGTTATTGGGGCTGCTGACGGCGACGTTGTTATTGGTGCTGATGACGGCGAAATTGTTGTTGCCGATGTGCAAAGTGTCGAGTTATATCGATAGTACCGAGAACCAGGACTGGATCTTAGTCCGGTCATATTTGCATTGCTTGGAGCACTCTGGCCTTGACATGTCCTAGTTCTTGTATTGATGAAGAATGCCACACAGTCTGGATGGTCTTCGCAAAAGGCAGCACATCTCATTATAGATGATTTGTTTAAGTTCACTAGAACATTTGTATCGTCAACTTTTTCATTAAATTTTTCATCTAGTTGAAATGTTGTTCTAGTTGAGAAGGCATCATTAACAACAATTATCCCTGAAATAAATTATTTCATTTTGTCTTATTCACATTTAAAATCTGACTTTATTTTATCAGATATTCATTTAAAACACAATAAAATCGTAATTCAAAATTATAAAATTTAAATTGTATCACCTTAGCCGCCTGCCTAAAAGTGTTCAGAGACAATTTCTTTCCAAACACGTATTTTATCTAATTTTACAAGTTTATATTTAATTCAATCTATTAATATAAATAAGCAATCATTTACAGGTTATAATCTACTAATAGAAAATATACTTGCCTGAAAAAATGATTAATACGATAATAGCGTACCGCATCATCATCTTCACAAGTGTTGTATAACCCTTGACAGTGGTGTCACAAAATTTATCGAAGCTAGTACATGCACTAATGTTGGTTGCAAAAGCTGAACTGAATTGCATATACAATGTGTAGGATTATCGCTACCAATTAATGGTATTTATACAGATATATCCAATTAAAATTTTATCTTTTGAATTTTTATTCGCAATTAAATTAATGAATACATACTGCGTAATTATTAGAATGTTTAATTGTTCAATGTGGGCCCAGAGCAATGTAAAACAATTTAATTATTAAATATAATATGCATAGTGTCTTGTAGCGTAGGCTGGCGAGAAAAGAAAAAACTATCTCAAAGTGAGAATTTAAATTAGCATGTTACCACAAACGTCAAAGTCAATAGACCTGTCCATGCCCTTGTCTTTAAGCATATTAAACAAATGTTTGCAATTATATTTTATCCCATAAACAATACACAAACAAATAAGCACATGATATCTCTTTGTGGGCAAATAAAGTGTTATTCAAATAAAAAAGTCACCCATAAATTACAGACATTCCGAAAAGTGTTTTGACATTTCATTGGACATATGGTCCAGTGATCTTGGAAGGACCACTGCACTGAATCAGGTTTCACTGGACCGGAAGAAATCATCAAACTGTTCATACGTCATGACTTATAATAATTGTTGTCTTGTTGCTAATCAGTTATTATTATACCTTTTAACTGGAGACAAACATCAAAATTATTTCAATACATACAAATAAAAAAGATAAGAAGGCCGATAATTGTCTTCATTTTAATTAAAAAAAAATGAAATTTTAGTGTACATTCGGACTTGTTGCGGCAGACTTTTTGCTGGACCTACAGGAATATCACTGGTCAGGTCTGTCAGACCGGCACTTTTCGTACTGTCTGACATGGAATGACAAATTTATTTGAAAAAGAACTGCACATGTGACATTAAATTTCAATAATGAAGTAAAAATAGGCACATATATACACTCACCTAAATTTCTAAATGGTCACCCCATTTATTCCTTATTTTTAAATAACTGAAATAAACTAAGGACTATTATGGCAATATTTATTAACGCAAAATATATCGGGTATATTCCAGACAAAATCACATAATCATTTTCTGAATAATTGTGATTTTATACGAGTGTCATAAACATTTATTTGAAAATGTACTAACTTACCCTACCATGAGGCCGACACCTCATGTATAGGGTATGACCTACCGCGACCAGGCTCGAAACCCGCGATTTTCGGATTCAAAGTCAGACATGCTAACCACTACGCCATGGCCGCGGCTGAAGTCACTAAAGAAAAGACAAATGCAAATATAAACAATTAACCACGGATGATATGTATGCTGACTGAAACACATTACAAATGACACAATATTTGTCAATAACATGTTTATTATGCTATAAAAATATGTTTTATGAATACGATCTTCCGTAGAATCAGTTTTAATTTCATTTGAACTCGATCTTTGAGTGCATAAATTTATATCTGACGATAAAGAGCTTGGTAGCATAGCTATTCGCATATTAAAAACAATATTTATATGAAGTCTAAAATCGAGACAAAGGCAATTTAATTCACACCATGCACTACATGCATTACATAAACATTGGTGTTAACGTTAGAAAAATATCGATTCTATTATATTAGCTTCATAACATTTTGTATGTTCGTCTGATTTTGTTTGTACGAGTATTATGTAATATTCAGTATTTGTGCCAAGTAACTTTGATAATAATTATGTCTATTAAACCACGAAGACATATTTGGAAATATTTCGCAAGTTTTACCCTATGGTTATTACAATTTTAGATTAATTAGGGTTTATAAATTTATATTTTATAGAACATAATTCACTAGGTTTAGTTTTATACCCTTAATCTGTTAATTCACTGTCCAAAATAACTGTTCTTCAAAATATCCAGTGACGCTTTTCACAAAAAGTCTTACGATATACACGTTTTTTTAAGTTACACAATCATGTTTTTCCCTTGTAGTGCTTTTTTATACAAATTAAAATCCATTTACTTACATTTCTTTGCATAATTGATTCTGTAATGGCATTAAAACCTGGAAAAAATGCATCGAAGCGGAGACCAAAATGGCCGACGGTTGGAATGAAAGACCTGTAGGGCGTTCAGTTACCACGAACATTTCGTAACGTTCCGTAACGTTCGCTAACAGTCATTATTGAACGGCCTGTTAGCGGAAAACGTTTGAGGCCAACAGCTAACGGTTTTAGAATATAGTACGCAAGTATAAAACAACCTGAAACAAAATAGTTCCAGTACATTTTGCAAATCAGTAACTGCCATTGCGAATAGACTATATCCGGAATTCAAATATTTGGGTTTCCCCACAGGTACAAACAAACTTTCACTGTTACAATGAAAACACGTGTAAAAAGAACAATAGGATTAAATCCATAGTTGGTGCTGTTTAGCAATAATGTGTAGAAAACTTTGTTTGTACCGTCTGTGCACGGACGGAAAAAACCCATAAATTTTAATTCCGGATTAAGTCTATTCAACTAAGTCGGCGGTGTTACTCCGTTTATTTAGATCAATACATTTACAAAAAAGTAAACAAGAAAACAAGTCCTCCTCTCCGAATTCTTCTAATCAAATAGAAGTAACGACTCTCTTGTCCGCTATCTTTAAACGTTCGCACTTCAACGGATAGTTCAATTACCGATCATAACGGTAACGGTGATTGGCTAACGTTAAATGCTAACTGAACGCAGGGCTGTTAACGAACAAGATTATTCCGCACTACAATGAATTCGGCTCTTACGCACTAAAATATAGTTCTTGATATCAACGCAATTCATAATGGTTCAGTCGCCAAATTTTGCACAGAAAAGATGAAATAATTAGGATTGAAATCATAGAAACTGACTTTCATCGAAAAATAAATGTCATTTTGCTGATATCATATTTCAGCATAAACGCCTTCGGTGCTTATGCAAATTAAATATCAGCAAAATGACATTTTTTTCGATGAAAGTCAGTTTCTATGATTTCAATCCTTAATTAACATATAACATAACATGTGTTGCATGAAAAGCCTTAAATAAAAATACAATTACTAGAAGTAGGCAATGTATGATCAGTTTCCTAAAACTCGTTTGCTCAAGATCCAGTTGAGAGCACTGTGGCTCAAAAAGTAACCTATGTACTTGATAATGAACTTGAAATATTTTCGAGTAACTCATCTATTTATCTAAACAGGTCAACTAAAACTGAAATCATAACCCTATAATATCAAAACTATGGACTATAGAATGTCTGGTATTTTTTATTATCGAAAGCATGCAGTCACAAAAAAATCAATATTTGACTCTGGTTTGTTTTTGTTGGGTTTAACGCAACAATAGTATAGGTCATATAACGGCTGTCAGTCAATTTAACCTAATCATTCCTCCTGGAATGGCTATATCTTTGGATTAAGCTGTTCAACAAATTAACAATCGTGTTAAATATATTTGAACTAATCATAACAAGAACATATGATATTATAATTAAACGATGAGTTTTTAACGCGGCTTGTAGGTCTGCAAATATTTTTCATTTTATTATGTCATTTTCTTTTCACACAAAATTTTATGGAAAGCTTCCGTACATCCACAATCGTCAAAAAAATAACTAAAAGTCGGTTGTTCGCATTGAATGCAATTCTGACCTTTGGGGTCATTCGGTCGTGAAGGAGCCCATAATTCTGGAATTTTTGGAATAACAATCCCGTCATGAGTGGTCCAAGCATCAGCAGCATACTTATCAGAAGCATTTAGGTTGGTTCCATCAACCCAAAATCTATATCCAAAAGCATCTGAAAACAATGAAAAGGAACACATCTAGTTTAGCGGAACACGGAAGATATTACAGATATGCGCGCGCACCATAACTTTGAAAGTCCGAGAAGTTTTAATTGAAATGAACATAAAAACCTAGTGAACAGAAATGTCTGTCTTATTTATATTTACGTCGTGTTGAAAACCCTGGAACAATGAAGAATGAAATTCATGAACAAATATTTTAGAAAATACTTAACAAGTTTTATTAGTAATACTTATTTTATCATTTGGCACAAATTTGAAAGATTTCCCTCCATTTGCTGTTATGTCCGAAATGCATTATTCCTTGTGCTTCCTATTTACACCAACGCTATAAGTAACGGGGAAAATGTTTATAATACCTGGACATGAGAAAATATTGTAAATGTAGAAATTCAGTTTATTCGCTTCATA
Source organism: Mactra quadrangularis (assembly GCA_025267735.1). NCBI lineage: Eukaryota > Metazoa > Mollusca > Bivalvia > Venerida > Mactridae > Mactra > Mactra quadrangularis. The sequence continues at coordinate 2,127,594 of CM046310.1, forward strand.
AATCTTGGGCAAATTCATTCCATTATCCAGACATGTGTTGAAAGCCGTGTTATAATCCACAAGCACATCATTAAATAATCTGAAATTAAAAACAACGCAGCAAAAAATATTTTTTTCTTATGAATAACATTTGCCTTTTGGTAACAGTTGGATCAGGGCTAAAAGATTGCGTATTAAGCGTAAAGTTTGACCCCGACCTGACCTTTATGCAAGAATATTCATTACCTTGAATACGAATGTAGTATTAATGCTCGATTACACCGTGGCTGTGAGGATTATGCGTTGAAATTTGTTTGTTTGTTTGGGTTTTACGGCGCACTAACACAAAAAGGTCATATCGCGCCGAATTGAAATTTAATACATACTTATATAATGTTACAATCCCTGCCGAAGTGTAGAATATGCTTGGAACTGATTTTTGTAGGGACATGTGTAAATAATTACTAGATGCAATATGAAAGGTCAGATCGGGATCAAACTTTACGCACTATACAACTAAATCGTAAATAGAAATAGGATAATTGATAGATCGTCAATTCAAACATTAAATTTCGTTTCCCCTTTATTCTAAATGTAATTTAACGGTATAAAAGTAAAACTGAAGGCTTTAGTAGCACGAATTTCGATTTTTAAATCTGTTTGTTTAACAGAAAATTGGTGTTAAATAAATTTAAAATAACATAAATATTCTACACTTTAGAATAATTGGTATAATATGTTTTATCCTTTACTCTGGAAGACATCTTCATTGGACAAATGGTATACACGTTAAGGATAATTGGTATAATATGTTTTATCCACTTCTCTGGAAGACATTTTCATCGGACAAAGAAGTATGCAAGAGCAAATTGTATTGTTAAAAAATATAGGTCATAAGTTGGCTTAGACAGTTGCGCCGAAAAAAAACACAGAACTTCCACCAAAAAGCAAAGAGGGGGATGTTCTAAAATTTCAAACTTTATAATAAAAAGAACGTCAAAAAATGCGGAAAATGTGAACAGGGGTTTCGGCTTGAAACGGACAGTGGCAAAGTAATTGACTGGGTTTAAACCAAAGAGTTAAGAAACAAAGTTGGGACAATAAACTTACATGAAAGTATAAAATCCGTCTGGTAACTGACCTGATCCTAAAGTACCGCCATGTACAGGACATATAAACGGTGCTGAAATGCATAATAACAATACTTAAATTTATAACGGATATTTGTAAATTCGGTCATAGATCGATTTTTATTTCACGAGTGAGCTACCAATGCAATACTGTCACGAATGGCGTGGCGATGGGTAAGAATATAATATATTTAGCTCACGAGTGAAATAAATAGATCTTACAACGAAATTAACAAATTTTCTGTTTATTATATCTGGCGTTATTTATTTGATTTTTTAGTTTTAGTCTGATATGCCCTTAAAACTGCGCATCTAAACAGTGAAAATAACAAATTTATTTCATTGTTTCAAAAAACTTTTATTTCATCGATCAATCCTGGTATTCCAGTGGAAAGAATACAAGTATACGACTTGATTTTATATAACATAGCGGTTACGACGGTGGACTGGTAATCATTGGATAGCCAGATCCGCGTTGATTAAATCACACCAAAACATATCTTTTCTTAAACAAGTAACTTTATCCAACTAGCTAAGTACTAAGGAGTAGAAAGGACTAGGAAGCAAAATCAATAGTGATTAATCTAAGTTGTGGGAACTTATTTAAAAAAAAGAGTAAACTAAAATATATTTTCTAAAGTTACCTGGAGTTCCTGTCACTAATGTTGTAGTCGGCGACATTGTTGGTTCTGCTGACGGCGACGTTGTTATTGGTGCTGCTGACGGCGACGTTGTTATTGGTGCTGTTGTTAGTGTCATTGTGGTCGAAGTAATTGTCGCCGATGTGCAAATTGTCGAGTTATATCGATAGTAGCGAGAACCAGGACTGAATCTTAGTCCGGTCATATTTGCATTGCTTGGTGCACTCTGTCCTTGACATGTCCTAGTTCTTGTATTGATGAAGAATGCCACACAGTCTGGATGGTCTTCGCAAAAGGCAGCACATCTCATTATAGATGATTTGTTTAAGTTCACCAGAACATTTGTATCGTCAACTTTATCATTAAATTTTTCATCTAGTTGAAATGTTGTTAAAGTTGAGAAGGCATCGTTAGCAACAATTATCCCTGAAATAAATTATATTATTTTGTCTTATTCACATTTAAAATCTGACTTTATTTTATCAGATATTCATTTAAAACACAATAAAATCGTAATTCAAAATTATAAAATTTAAATTGTATCACCTTAGCCGCCTGCCTAAAAGTGTTCAGAGACAATTTCTTTCCAAACACGTATTTTATCTAATTTTACAAGTTTACATTAAATTCAATCTATTAATATAAATAAGCAATCATTTACACGTTATAATCTAATAATAGAAAATATACTTGCCTGAAAAAATGATTAATACGATAATCGCGTACCGCATCATCATCTTCACAAGTGTTGTATAATCCTTGACAGTGGTGTCACAAAATTTATCACAGGCAGTACATGCACATATGTTGGCTGCAAAAGCTTAACTGAATTGCATATACGATGTGTAGTGTTGTCGCTACCAATTAATGATATTTATACAGATATATCCAATTAAAAGTTTATCTTTTGAATTTTTTATTCGCAATTAAATTAATGAATACATACTGCATTATTATTTGAATTTTTAATTGGTCATTTTAAGAATTCGTGCAAACATCTATGCGACAATGTGGGCCTAGAGCAATAAAAAACAATTTAATTATAAGATATGATATTCATTATAGGGCTTAGTAGCGAATAGTGTTGGGAAAAGGAAATATTATCGAAGAGTTTGTTTTAAAATTAGCTTGCTACCACAAACGTCAAAGTCAATATACCTGTCCATGCCCTTGTCTTTAATCATATTTAACAAATGTTCGCAATTATATTTTATTCCATAAACAATACACAAGCAAATGAGCACATGATATCTCTTTGTGGGCAAATAAAGTGATATTCAGATAAAAAAAAGTCACACATTGAATGGTAAATGTATTTAAAAAAGAATTGTACATAAGCGTATGACATTCAATTTCAATAATGAAGTAGAAATAGGCACATCTATACACTCACCAAAATTTCTAATTGGTCACCCCATTTATTCCTTATTTTTAAATAACTGAAATAAACTAAGGACTATTATGGCAATATTTATTAACGCAAAATATATCGGGTATATTCCAGACAGAATCATATAATCATTTTCTGAATACAATGTACTAGTAATTGTGATTTTATACGAGTGTCATAAACATTTATTTGAAAATAAGGAATTAATGGGGTAACCCATTAGAAATTATGGTGAATTAAAAACAGTACAGATCAGAATTTGACCTGCATTTGGGACTTAGTAATCATGGTCTACATTAATAAGAAATTTCAACATGTGTAAAAGGTGATACGTTTTTTGATAAAAATTTACACGCGGAACAGAAACTACAAGATATGATATTAGAAAAGGATGAGAAAACAATTTAAGATTTTTTGTTTATGGCTTTACAAATGATTCCAAACAGAACACTTCTATTTTGTTAACGTTAATGATAAAAATAATAAAAGAAACATATATATAACATCCAATCCAATGATCAGTTCTGTATACTAATTTGTCACTTTTATTTCACACAGCACATTGTACATATTACTACACTCACGATCGTCGAACAAATACCCGAGAACACTTTTTGAATTAATACAATTCTGTGTAACAGGCGAATTAGGGCGAGCGGCTGCCCATAATCCTGTATTCACAGGAATAATAATCCCATTATGGGTGGTCCAAGCGTCAACAGCATACTTATCAGTCGCGTTTATGTTAGTTCCATCAATCCAAAATGTCATTTCATATAAATCTGAAATAAAAACACAATATAATTCTGACTCAACAATTAATCTACTTGGCTAACACACAACGAGACAAATAGAACTATTATTTACTAGTGTACTTTATCCATGTAATCAGTTTTCTCCTTATTTAACATATATATGTGTAATTTACAATTATTATTTTTCTCTCTTTTTCAATTCATATGACTGGTGGTTTTTTTTGCTATTTTTTTTTCAAACTGTATTTATGAAAATTGTTTGTGCTAAATAACACGGTGTATAAACGAAAACGAAACTGTACGATCGCTGTTGATCGGTATTTTATGATTTTCCTCAATACCCAACCTAAACACTAAAAACTGAAGTAAAATAAGATTAAATTCTGTACGATGTCTGTTGATTTGATGTAAAATGATGTGTACGACGTCTGTTGATGTGCTTGTCCGACTACTGTTAATGCAAATTGTTGATTTGTTACATTCTGTACGATGTCTATTGATATTAATTTATGATAATATACTTGTTGCTTTATCATTTCCGCCACCGAAGTAAAGAAGTAGACCATGTTGTGAAGATGTGCATAAAGAAAATAACCTCTGGTAGAATTTTAGATAAGGGAGATATTTCACTTTAATTTTGTACAATAACAATTTTAAGCTTGAGAGCAGTAGATACACAAAAAGTTTCATACACTGACCACAAAAAGAAAGAATACAGTTCATTAAATTTTTTTTTCATTATATAGTATTTTATGATCTTCACTTTTGCTTTTGTAATTTTATTTTACATAGTGGAAAAAACATGCTTAACATTTATTTATATTTCAATACAAAAACAACAAATTCAATATAATTGAATTATCAAATTTCAATCAAAATTACAGGAGAGGTCCGTAAAGGCCTGTCCACGACGGCAATACAAATAACACTTAAACACAGTTAGTATTTGGTGTAACCCTCTACAACAATCCGGCGTGGCATACCTCTAACCAGCCTCTGGTACTTCTCCACAGTGGTTCTGGACTAGTGCGATTAAAGATTAGCTTCCAGCTATGTAAGGTTACGTGAGCGATACTGTCGCACAGCTGTATTCAACTTAAACCACAAGAGTTCAATAGGGTTTAAGTCTGGGCTCTTCGGGGCCAACATATCAGTACCATGATGTCATTATTCTCTTTCTGTTTAAGTGTTCATTCATTCTCCTGCGAAAGTAAAACCCACCATCATTCTGGAAGAGAGTGAATCTTGACTCATCTGTACACATATGTACATCACTTCAGTCTACCCTGGTCCAGTCTGCATGATTGTTGGCAAATTCCATCCGTTTTGCACGATGAACAGCTGTCAGGAGTGGTTTCTTCACTGCTCATTCTGCAATAGAAAAAAATGTTTAACTCGGGTCAAATAGGCAAAAGTGTAATGCACTAAGTTTCAGGTTAAATCTGATAATAACCCAATCAAATTTCTGCATGCATACTCGCTTATCCTGGACAACAACGCCCTACTAGACATCTGTTTACGAAGATTTTTTAAGGTAAAAACATCAATGAAAGTGAAAGAAGAAAGAAAATACTAAGCAAAACCTCACCTTGTTACTCCCTTTCTTCGGCAAACTTGACACCAAGCTCCCTTTGCTGGAACTTGGCCGCACACTCAACCCTCTGTTCAATTGTTAGTCACTTGATCACTTTTCTTCTTGAAAATAAGTGTCAGCAAAAGTGAATAACTACCAATACCATTATTTCAAGGAATTTCATTCAATTGATGAGTACCAAAGTAAACAAAATTTTACCCCCCTCCCCTCATAGCAGAATACTGAAAAAAAATCCTTCCAACCTATGAAATTGTGGTCCTTAAGGAAATTACCCCTTTATTTTTTTTAATTTGATATACTCCTTTAATTGACAGTTATCTCCCTTCTTAAAATGTAATGTTTCGGCCTTCCCATGCAGAAAAACTGATGTTTGGTCATATTTTGTCTGTAAAATTAGTTTTAGACACTGTATACTTTCATTAGGTGGGCACAAACAAAGGGTACAAAAGTACAATTAAGTTAAATATAACCTGTTTTATGAATTATGCATTGCTTAAGCTAGTGGTACATGACTAAACTCTTAAAACGCAATAATATCATATTAAATCACACAATTAAATCAAACGAAGTCGTACAATACTATAAAGCCCGTGTCACATATTCGCTAGTTGGTACTGCGAGTTTCCGCGACGATGGGCGAGTTTAATCTCATGGCCAAAATGAAAGAGTTGTCACATTTGTTTATAAAGAGTCTTGCACGACATCTGCTCGAGTGTTGTACGACACTCACACGAGACGTCCACGATCATCGACGGTCAGCGATGATTTATAGCGATCGACATACGAGCGACATGTACACGATATTCTCTCGACATCTAACGACATTCATACGAGCTACTACGAGTTTCGACGATTTATCCCGATTTAAACGCGACATGTTAACGAGTTCATTACGATCCGTGGAGAGAGTAGTGCGACACACATTTTAGATGACACGACATCTTGCGAAGGCTGTATAAATAGCAAGCAAAGCGCATGAGCACCAAAAGGTGAAAGACATGCAGGATGATCAGACTGGTGGCATTGATGGCGCATGTTGATGAAGAAGATGCCGATGATGAACTTGAAATATCAAGATTGATTTAAAAACGTTTAACAAGAGATAGTATTGGCAGAGCGCGCCGACAGTGTTGGGTTAGACCATGGATTATGAGAAGGGTTGACTTTGGACATACTGACCGTCTGATGCGTGAGCTTAAAATGGAAGACAAAAAATCGTTTACCAACTTTCTGCGTTTACATCCAGAGATGTTCATCGAAATGAATGTTGACAGATTTCTTCCGAAGTATATTTAACTCGCGATAATGTCGTGTGATTGTCGCAAGGAGGTCGCGCAAACTGAAGATGTTGCAAAAACTCGCAAAGACTCGCGCACATATCGCGGTGGTAGATTTCACGGCGACATGTGACGACATTACTACGACACGAGTACGAGTTTTCACGACACGCATACGACATCTTCCCGACATCTACACGAGATAAAAAGTTCGGCGACCCACCGCGAGAATTTTAAACGGTTTAAAATTGTCGCAGCGACAAGCCAAGACGCTGCGACATGTGGAGAGATGCATCAACATCAGTACGAGATCTACACGATACCAGCCGAGTTGCTGCGAGTTGAATCTCGCAAAAACTCGCGGTCAAATTTTTTGCCTGTGTGACACGGGCTTTACATAAAATCGTTAGTAGTCGTACACAATCATTTGTCGAAGTCGTACAGTATGTCGGCGAATGCACATGACATAAACGTCAAGTTTACACATAGTTGCATTCAACATTCTGATAAATTATTGATATAATACAATAAATAATTTATTTTATACCAAAAACAGTCTTCATACAATAACATGAATGTGATTTGTTTTCTCGAAATCGAGTTTACAAGACAAGCTATGGATGTCAACAAAGCAAAATAGTTCGTGATTTGGAAGTGATTGTTAACGTTTTTACTGTAAAAAAACGATATGGAATAAGCAAAACTGCTGCAAATAGTTTATCACGAGCTAAGGTTTATTTTGAAAATCTGTCTATGTACCAGAAGATTTGTTATCCCAATAAAAACTATAAAATTGTACTTCTGTATAGATTCACTACCAATCGCAATCACTGATGTCGTACAGTCGTTTATACACCGTGAATAAGTATTGGACTTATTATTTCAAAATGTTTAAAACGTGTGCTTGCTTTTTGTATTCAAAGCTCATTACACTACTATTAGAGGAAAATGATATTTACATAACACATGTGATCCCCGTAGATACACTGTTGAGTATCCTTAAACAAGACTACAGTACTTTTTTTAAAGATTTATACACTCGTATGCTTTGTTTAATTTGAGCTATACAATTCGCGTGACGCATAACTTGTTTGCATTGACAACAAATAGGTTCAACAAGCTCATGAGAAACGCTATGAAAAGCAACATACTACAATTTAGGTACAATATAATAATGCCAATTTCAATAAACAAGAAATTTATCATGTATTGCTTGACTCCATCCTGGCGAAAATGAGTACCTGCTAGGGTTGTATCATTTGCGTACAGGGGCGTATTCGTTGAGCTGTAAAGCTAAGAAATAGACTTCCTAGTGATTTGATTGATCGATATATACCAGTATTCCAGTGACACGAGAAAAAGGTCGAGATACATCTAGACTTTATGTAACCGATACAAAAATATTAACATAAACAAGAAGAATCTTAAAAAAAGATATTCGGCGCTCTGCTTGGTTCATTTTCAACGGTTTGAAGTATAAATGTTGGTCATTCACGGCGTACATGTATTAACTATAGGTCAAATGTAGTTAGTCCGAAATTGCAATTCAGCCTCAACTGACAATTTTTTCCGAATATATTGCCACTTCGCTGATTTGTTAATTTGGAAAATATGTCCAATTCTAAAATTAAAAACATCTTTTATAACAATGCATCGAATTTTCGATTAAAAATCACTTCTTTCCAGAATGACCAAACGATTTATGTTACTTTTCTGGCGAACATAAAACAATTTGATAGAAATGCTCAATGGCAGCCTACATTATTATGACAAAAGAAAACCCATTCCAAGCGTGCGCTGAGTCATATTCGCAGTTTAGTTATACCGCAAGGGCGTACCACGACGAATGTGTGATGAATAAGCATAGTGAGTCACTCATTATACACAGAGTAAATAATCAGCAGCTACTGTACGTGCCACGCACCTGCTTATCACAAATAACCAATGCTGTCATGTGTTTTATCCATGTCTTTATACCGTAAAGGATTTCCATTGGAAAAACAGCTATGGTAGAGCAAATTGTATTGGTTAAATCATATGTCAAAAGTTGGCTTAGACAGCTGTGCAGAAAAACATTAATTAAATTAATTAAAATCAGATTTCTTACCTGGACAGGTGAATATGTTTTGTCGATAGAAATCCATTTTAGCGGTATAGTAAATCTGCGGTAGATTTGCCCCGATGCTCTTACACATAATCAAGGCATTGGAAAACGTTGCAGAGATACTGAAAAACCTGAAAAAGAAGGTGCATGCATTACGAAATTTTATCATTGAAAACAAGAAATGTAATATGGAAACCACATTAAATCCGTATCTTAAAAACTTTAACATAAAAAGTACAAAACGAAATTATCTAAAATAAAGCCAGGTTGAGTTGTGGTTTAATTTTCTAATTCTGTTCATTACATGGTTTGTAATCATTGTATGAAGTTTCGTTAAGATCTGACAAAATGGCAGAAATATATGCTAAATTAAAAACTTTAACGCAATTGTTAACGACACCGGACGCCCGCCCGACTAAACCAACAGCCCGCCCGTGTTTCGCCTAACTATAAGCCGATTTTTCTGTTGAAAATTCCGGCTAAAAACAAAGTCAGCAGCAGTAATGATCCAGAATGGTTTGTGTTCAATTCATAGTCAACATAGGTTATTTTATTTTTTAATATTTCTGCAAAAGTGTCATATATTTTTCGCGTTGGAAGTCGCCCGGCTAGCTCAGTCGGTAGAGCACAATTATACTGATCGAGGGGTCGTAGGTTCAATTCCCGGGTGGGAAATATCTTCGTGGAGCTTGCACATGAAATAATTTCTACGGCTATTCTCCCTCCTAATACTGATTCTAAATCATGTAGGGCAGTATTCAGTCACTGGCGAAAGTATGAGCTCAATAGTTGGTTAACAGCTAAATCCAGAGATTTAGCCTTTCCAGGAACAGTGAATAGGTGGGCTGACCGCCGTGATATAACCTATAATTTGTTGCTACGGCGTTAAACCTAACAGACAAATAAGTGAACAAACAAGCAATTATTCGTAATGAAAGACTTTCAAGACTTAATCTCTTTCAGGAATTCTTGCCAGACTGGTCAACACCGTGTTGACAAAGAGGAGAATCTTAACAAGCAGAAAACTTGGTTCAATAAATAAAGAAACACAATGTTAAGCTACATTGTCTACAACGAGACATAAGTGACTTACTTGAACATGTACATATGTCCATCAGGCAACCGTCCAAGTCCCCAGTCGCCATTTGCATCAGGGCAGCGCAATGGCTCTGAAATAGGTTCAATATTCATTACCTACGTGGGTTATAAATACAGAATAAAGGTAAACAAAAGAGAAGAAATAAATTTAAAAAGGGCATTATGACAATTGTCGAGCAAAACTGGTGATATTCGGATGGAGAACGTAATTGCATCCCATTTTGGCTGCTTTCTGTCCGAACCTATGAGTAAACTTATAAGAATAAGCCTCAATTAATGCTTTTGAGAATTGATTTTATGTTTAGTGACATTTTGAATACGGATTTCGTCATTCAATGAATAAATGACACTTTCAATAATTTAACTTGCGGCTTATTCCTTATTAAATATATTTATATCTATTACACTATTGAATTCACCTACACTAAGGTTTTTGTGATACCTGTTTGATTCCGAAATGGTTATAATGGTGAAGAAACGTAGAATCAAAACTGATTAAGTGACGAAAGCATAGATCGTGAACAGGAGTATAAGAGTCAAAGCTGATTTAAAGACGTAAACACCGTAAAAACTAAACATCATTACCAATAGTTGTCTAACATCGTTCACATATGAAATAAACGTAAAAACTTACCTGGTTCAAGGTGGTAATAACGAAACTCTGGACTATTCCTTAGACTGGTCGCATTAACAATGCTCAGCATTCCCTGTTCTTGACAGTTCCCTGAGATTGGATTAACGTAGAACGCTAAACAGTCTTGGCTACTTTGACAACTAGAAGCACAGCTCACTATTGTCGTGTCGTTTGATGTTTTCAAGATATTGGCATCATCTATTTTACCACTGAAATTTCCATCACTTCGAAAAGTAGAAACTGTCGCTGTTCCGAGAGTGAATAACCCTGAATTAAATCAACACATTTAATTCGTGATTCAATAACTGAACACAAATCAAAGTTTCAAGTTCGAATCTTAATACATACGCCAAATTTGAAAGTCAATTGTTCTATTAAAAACTTTTAATGAGACTGAAGCTTTTAAATCGTTGATGTCAATCAAAGGCAAAACAAAGCATATTAATCTAACATAGCCAGATTTCAATCAAAGCCTTGAATGACTATTACAAATATATTATGTATATTGGTATGCAACTCATTTCAGCTTTAGGTGATAATACAGTTATCTGTTAATTATCACTAAAATATAATGAAAGAAAATAGTATACTTGCCTGAAAAGATAATTAATAATGTATTCACATATCGCAACATCTTTCCAACTATCAGAGGCAACAAATTTAGTTGTCTTAAATCGACGCCAAAGGCAATTCGTCCACAACTGTTAGAAGCCTACTTTTGTAATAAATGTTACATTCGAAGTAATGATTTCTTTTTTTCCAGGTGCTCAATTATATACTTTCGCCTTTCAAGCGTTTTAAATTATCGACATCTTTTCTGACAGTCTTTTTCATATTTGTTTTCAAGTATAATTAATAGGACGGTTGTTAAATCGTACAACCAATTATAAATTAATATGAAGGTGATCAAGCACACAAAATTAAACAAACAAAAAAGAGTTGTTTCTAAAGAAACATTCAATGGTATGTGTCCAGTGACGCAGGCTGGAGAGCAAGTACAGGGTACGTGAGAAACAATAAATTTTCTATTAATCCATTAGCATAATTATACGTGAATCAAATTAAGTGGAAAATTTTGTCTACCACAATCAATATTAAGAGCAGATTGCAGTGACACTAGCTATAAACTGGATAAAAAAGGACAAAGTGCTAGAAAAAAGTGTGTTTTTTTTAAAGGTCGAATACATATACATGTCTCTCAGCGATTCACATGCGGATCTAGAGGGGGTGTTAGGGAATTTCAAAACTGTACCTGTTCATTAGTGTTTTTCGTACCTGAAAGACATTTTTAAGTAGCATGGATCATTTTTTCTCAAAGCTTATCATAGATTAAATGGATATGTAGTTTTTATTACTGATATGTTGCATTATTCTGCAAAATGTGTGTAATGTGGTTGCGGTTCGAAAATTTGGAACACTTCTCCCCGAGAAAAAAATCCTGGATACACCCCCGCGATCGTTAAACATACCATAGTTTAAGAATGGAGAATCTGCCGCGTGAGTACTGATAGGGAATTAATTCAAAAATTTACGATAATAATAAACATGTCTATTGAAGAACAAAGACATATTTGGAAATATTTTGCAAGGTTTAGCCTATAGTTATCACAGTAGGAGGGCTGAGGCGCGCGCTTAGGGGTCAAGAGGTCATAGGTCCGGATCCCACTAGGGGCACTGCTAATTTCCTTGAATAAGAAATTTACCTGCGATTGCTTCTCTCCACCAAGGTTTTAATGGGTAACTATAAGGGCATTCAATGTAGGATATGGCTGCAATCTGCGCCGTATGTTAACAGTTTGTGTATGACTCGGTGATAGGCAAAGTTAATGCCAAAAGTCGACTAAATAATGATACTAAAAGTAGACTTCAAAAACCTTGCTTTCACTTTAATTAAAGATTAATTAAGATTAATGAATTGGAATATAGTTCACTGGGTTTAGTTTTATACCCTTAATCCGATAACTCACTGTCCAGAATATTTTTTTCTCTAAATATCCAGTGGCGATTTCCCAAAATTTGTTACAATAAAAATCATCGTCAGTCAAAAGCACATCACATTAATAATACCACCATTTTTTATGTTTACTATCCTTCTGACATTAAATTGGTAACTTTAGTTAGTTGACTTTCGATAATTTTTTTCGTAGGATTTTTTTTAGGATAAAGTGCTCTGAGCGACTTTAAAAATCATGAAATTTTCTTTTCACACAGTACTTGATACATTAGATCACCACAAGGAGCATCATCGAACTTGAACCGGTACATTCCAAACTTTGAGTGTATACAATTATCAGTTTCGGGGTTATTAGGGCGATTAGTGTACCACATTTCAGGAATTTGTGGAATGACAATGCCATCGTGAGTGGTCCATGCGTCTGGAGATGTCTTATCAGGAGCATTAATGTTAGTCCCATCAAACCAAAACCACAAATTACTTAGAGCTGAAAAAATAGTTTTAAATTTGAATAAAACGACTAAATGATCGGTAAAGACGGCACACGTAGGAATTAAAATAGTAAACAAAAACATCTTTTAAATTCTGATATTTAAACCAAACCTTAGTCTAATTATTCATGTTTTATTGAGTAATTATCTATGTTTATCTATAAATTAATTATGTAAACATGGCATGTTTTTGTACTTTCAAATTTGGACTCATACTTTACAGGAGAAAAACATATAAAAATAAAAGGCCGACTTGATTTGCCATGGCGGCTTACGAACCGACGTTGACCGATCACCGATCGACTCGCCCCGGTGTGAAATATGAATCAAGGGTTCCGGCTAACAAAAATGGTGTCAAAAATAATTAGTGAAGTAATAATGAGTGGTGACGAGGATAACGATGAATTACTGTTGCAGTCGCTCGCATTTCCAGCGTATTTAAATAAATCATTTAGTCGTCAATATTCTCAAGTTCGTTTCCGGCGAGTAAAATGTGTACTAATAATGTTACTCTTACATAAATAACGCGAAACGGGAGTTACACATAACATCAATTAGTGTTTATCCCATAAAATTAGTAAACAAGAAATACTGATTTCAAATGTTGCCGTTTTCAGCCATATATGTCACGTGCTCGCCGCTCCAACGTAACCGGCGTATTCGGCGTACATCGGCTAGTGATTCCGGCTAATTCTCGGAGCAAATAAAGTGATTTGCCAGTGTCCGTTAAGAATTTGGCGTACGCCGGCTTGAGCCGCCCTGGCAAATCAAGTCGGCCCAATCATTAAGAATAGAACCGGTAATTGAAAAGTATTTAAAAAGGAAATTACATGAGCAAGTGAATATATTGGTTAAGTAGAAATTCATCTTGTCGACATCATAAATCTTTGGTAGGTTTGCTCCAATGTCATTGCATATGTTGAAAGCTGTTGTGTAGTCGACCATAAGGCTAGCAAAAACTCTGAAAGATATTTGTTAATATGGGCATTTGACATTTAAAACCCAAATTTTTCATACAATCATTATCACAATTTTTTTCTTGCCCTTCGGTATTTAGATTTTCTTTATTATTATTTTCTTACATATAAACGTATTGCTCTGATGTGCATTTGGTTTCAGTATAGCAACTAAGTTACTAGTTTTGTAAATTTGCAAATCTTTTCCATATAAATCTTTCCCACAGTTGTCCGTCCTTTATCTCATTATTAACATTATTGCGAAACCTTTACTCTGCATTATATTTTGTCATCAGTAATTATTAAAAAGCAGAATAGCAGAGCGCTGCAAGATGCACGTTTCTTTCCTTCCGGCCGATTTTCTCCCCATATGCAAAAAGTTACTTAAAATTATACACCATCTGACGCGCACGATGTCTCTTTTTTCTGTCCCAATGTCCTTTTCTGAGTTTAAGAACAATCGCTATACACTACGATTTGACAATGTAAGCTGCATGTCATAAAAAACAACACATACAACAAACAATGAGAAAGGAACTGACTTACTTGAACAAATATGTCCCATCTGGTAAATGTCCAGTAGTCCAGTCACCATAGCTGACTGGACATTCAAACAAGACTGAAATATTCAAAGCATATAACTATATCTTATTATGTATAATTTGTCAAAATCACTTTTCGAATAATGATAATAGTCATTTCAAAAGTTAAAAACTGTTGTTTATATTGTTTTTTGTTTTAACGTCGTATTCAACACATACATAGGTTATATATACGACGACCAGCTCTTCCTACTATAGGTTTCCTGGACACATTTCTATCACCAGTACAAACTTACCCTACCACGAGGCCGACAACTCATGTATAGTGTATGACCTACCGCGACCGGGCTCGAACCCGCGATCTCCGGATTCGAAGTCAGACATGCTAACCACTACGCCACAGCCGCGGCTCTAGAAGTTAAAAACTTAGTCAAAATCAATTGATCTCTTTAAATTAAAATATTGTCAATGCGCTCCAAAATAAAATTAGCTGTCTGATTAGATTGTCCGATTATATGCCTTATAGATTACGGTACTTAAAATTCAATCTATAATACAGACCATGAATTAGTTACACAAATTTATACACTCTCCTTGCAGCTCAGTAAATATTGAACGAATAAAACTTTTAAGCGATGCAACGAAGAGTAGCAAACTGATAACAGAAAAAGCTAGTCAAAATCAGTAGCCTGTTCAATTACTCTAAACGTTCCAAAACGTCCCGTAACGATTAATTAGGAACTCCTCGGCCATTCGCTGCGAA
The DNA here is from genome assembly GCA_025267735.1 of Mactra quadrangularis. NCBI lineage: Eukaryota > Metazoa > Mollusca > Bivalvia > Venerida > Mactridae > Mactra > Mactra quadrangularis. Next base: position 2,142,902 of record CM046310.1, read on the forward strand.
TAAGCTCGGACATATTTAGACGCTATTATGAAAATACCGGTGTTGAAATAAACAAATATACGCTCGTTTAGGCAATGAGTGATGTTTCGTTTTTAGTTTTGAAACATCACTCATTGCCTTAACGAGCGTATATTTTTTGATAAGATTAGTTTATTCGCAGCGAATGGCCGAGGAGTTCCGAATATATCGTTACGGAACATTTTGGAACGTTTAGGGTAATTGAACAGGCTAAAGAAATTTAAGTTACAAAATACTCTAAATAAAATTGATCATTGATTATTAGATTAATTTGGTTATCCTAAAACGTTGTTTTACGCCAGTCACTTAAATGAATTGACAAAGATCATTTTGAGCATTTAAAAGATTTTTAAAGTGAGTGTTAATTTAAATTTTTAATTAAAATCTACATAAGCATGCAAATGCAAATTGATAGCCAGTGCTCCTGTTTACAAAATGTCTTACGAAAATGTTATCGTATGTCAATTTCGTATTATAATTAGCAGTTCTAAGTCAGATGGATAATAAGCACAACTATGATATGATATTCAAAAGGTAAAAAATATTCAACAAAATTATATCATATTTGGAATTGATAAGTCAACAAATGAGCGTGTCATTAATGTTTCTTGCTTTTGACTAACGAGGATTTTTTCCGTAAGATTGTTTTGAAAGGCACCACAGTTCAATAAGTATAATAATGATTAACCACATGTATACCTGCTGGAGGGGGTGTAACTTGAGGCACAAAACTTCGATAGTAGCGATACCCTGGACTTGATGTCACTCCTACCAAATCAGTACTACTTAACGCACTTTGTTCTTGGCATGTCCTCTTGGTTGGATTAACGTAGAATGCTACACAATTAGGATCTGCATCACAATTCGTGGCACATCTAATCGACGATGTGTTGTTTGATATTCGTAAAATATTGGCTTCGTCTCTTTTGTCATCAAAACGTGAATCTTTCTCATATAAAAAGTTCGTGGTAACTGCATCACCAATATTTGACATACCTGAAATTTAAGATACTAGCAAACTAACCATATCTAGTGAATTTATTAAAGAGAAAAGTCATTACAAAATATTTTTTTTTTGGCGGGGGAGGTTCTAAAGAAAGTCGAAATAAAGTGCCGAATATACTGTTTGAAATTAAATTAACTTGGACAAATAGGTTTGATTTAAAAAAATGCAAACATATTCGTTTATCAATCTTTACATCAGTTTATGTGTTATTATTTCATCTGTTTGTCCAACCTCTCCGTTATCAAATTACAAAGAAGAAACAATAGAATTCTGAAAAGGCCGTAGAACTTAACAACTTTTCTCACAAACGGCAACTTTTCACACTAGTAGCAACATTTCTCTCTACTGGCATCTTTTTTCACTGGTGTCAACTTTTCTCACTGGTGGCAACTTTTCTCATTAGAGGCATCATTTCTGACTGATGGCGACTTTTTTCACTGGTGGCAACTTTTCTGACTGGTGGCAACATTTCTCACTAGTGGCAACTTTTCTCACTTATGGCTTACAACTCTAATTCAGAAGTAGGAGGGAAAAAAGTCGTAGAAATATTTCGTAACTTAACTTTATAAAGGTATTATGTTCCGACATGGAATCGAATCGTTGATCCCTGATCTCTTGCTTTGTAGGAGGGGCGAGACCGAGCAGTTACGACGTTGACCTGGCTCGTATGATTGGATTTCCAGCTCCGCGTTGGTTCGAATCCCATCTAAAACCTAACCCGGTGTATAAATGAGCAAGAAACTTTATCCTAGTAGCTCAGTACTGGAGGACCAGGAAACTGCCTCGAAAGTGATAAATCTAAATTGTAAGAACTTGTTTCAAAATCGAGATAAAATAAATAAGTATAAACTAACGTTTCTTTTAACTAACTAAAAATTAAAATTAAGTAAACATAAAAACAATAAAATAAATGAATCAAATTATGCAATTAGACAACGATTAATTCTTCCTCACATATTTTGCAAGCAATTTGAAATAAATAGACAAAACTGTTAGGCCATGCCGTATCGGAATTTTGTTAAGCGTCGGCGTGCGCGTAGATTTCATAGCCCTCAGTCAAAATAATAAACAAAATTGTTGGTAAACTTTCTTTAAATAATTCCGATGTTCCGGGATTTGATACGACAGTTTAATTCAAGGAAAGTTGTGTTAGGCAACGACGTTATTTATCGTAAGCAATTTATCATAACCGCGTCATTAATACAATATATATTTTACGTGAAAACGTCATTTTATATTAAATTCGGACAATTGTTTCATATCATGAGGATGTAATTTCATAGAAAAAAAATAATATATAAATTGAATTGTTTTGTCGTAAAAATATTTTTGTCTTCGTTTTCCGTTTGTGTGTTCATGTCAATGGGTACCTAGATTTGTCAAATTTGAGTTGACTCTTAACAGAATTCCAATTTGGCATGGCCGTAGGCATCGCTATCAATAATTAGCACTAAAATAAATTGTTTCATTTGTTATATACACATTACAAATCTGATTTTATTTTATCAGATACTCATTTGAAACACAATAAAATCGACATTTGTAATTCAAAATTATAAAAATTTAATTGTATCACCTAATCAAGTATTTTATCCTTTTTTATAGATTTATATTTAAGCTATTGACATTAGATAATCAATCCCTGGCATGTTATTATCTAATAAAAGAAAATATACTTGCCTGAAAAAATGATTAATACCATAATAGCGTACCGCATCATCATCTTCACAAGTGTTGTATAACCCTTGACAGTGGTGTCACAAAATTTATCGATGGCAGTACATGCACTAATGTTGGTTGCAAAAGCTGAACTGAATTGCATATACGATGTGTAGTGTTGTCGCTACCAATTAAAGCCCCATTACTAAATTGAACGCTGATGATTGTCAAGTATCATGATTTTGCTTAAAACTTATGCAAACATTAAACTAATATATAAAACGCATCCAAGGCACAAAAATCTCAAGTATTTTCTCCAGAATTTATACTAATTCTATTGTGAAATTTGCGATTAAAACCGAAAGTAAAGACTCAACGGAAAATCACGGAACTCGACGAACAAGGTCGGAATATCCCGTCATGTCTAAAAATAACCACAACTTTAATTCGGAAGTAAACACATTTTCTGCTTTGATAAATACATTGTACACGTTTTGTATAGTGAATTTCGTGCGGAAGCTAATTAAAGTTCACGAAAATCATGTAAATAATTTTGTAAAATTATACATGAACATATACTGACGAGAAAAAGAAACGCATCAATGAAGTCTTTAAATATACAGAAACGTTTGCTGATAGGCCACGTTCAGATAGAACGGGTGTAACGTGGGTAAGACAAGACAACTACAAAATTTATCTGTTTAACCGTCAACGTCATTCGCGTAATATAAGATTTTCACGGCAGTATCTACGTCACGTATAGTGAAAGGGCAATCGTGTACGCCAAATAAGTCGACAAACAATGAGGAAAACTACTTGTTTGGAGTAAGCCGTACCGCAGATTAGTTCTAAAGCTAGCCACAGTCTCTGACGTCTATCTCTACACTTGTATCATCGCGACCATGGTGTAGGGAGTTCAGTGATGAGTCGTGTTTCGACTTATGTAACACCCCAGACTTATAAGTGTCTTTAAACGAGTTTCAGTCACAACTCGTTGTTTGCTTATATTATCTCGTGGACACATCACATTGACCAGCTGTAATGCAATGTGAGTGTCGCTATATTCTGGCAACGTCAATACTTTTTCTACCTACGTAAAAACGACAGACCTTAAGTTGCACACGTCACCAAGGACTTCTTACAGACTAACACCATTAATGTTTTCTCTTGTTATTCAGATCATGAAAATTATATGCCTAGTTGAAACGAGACGTTTCTTTTTAGCATCAGTTTAGATATTTGCGAACTCAAACCTTGCACGCACTGGTTTCTCGAGTAAATCACTGGAAAACTATATGATATATCCAACACTTAAAATAGTCGTGTAAGTTTTATCAAACACTTTCAAGCAATTTGATTGGCTGAGAGAGTATCTCCGTAGTCTAATTTGCATGTTATAAAAGTACCCAACTTTTATAAGAAACTGATATTTTGAAGAACTTGACCCCTACAATGGAACCCGCTTGAGAGAGTTATTATAATCCCGAGGCGGTTATATTTTATAATCTTTTAAATAGTATTACTTGTTTTTACATTGATGATGAAGTTTTTGTCTTCGTTTAGTGGCTTTAATGGTATTTATGTAGATATATCCAAATAAATTTTTATCTTTTCAATTTGTTATTCGCGATTCAATTAATGCATACATACTGCATTATTATTAGAATTTTAAATTAATCATTTAAAAAAAACGTTCATTTATCCTAGCTCCAATAGTGGGGCCAGAGCAATACAAACAATTTAATTATTAAATATAATATTCATAGTAGTGCTTGGTAGCGCATACTGTCGCGAAAGGAAAAAAAATATCGAATAGTTTGTTCTCAAATTAGCTTGATACCACAAACGTCAGACCCAGACATAATAGATCATCCCATGACATTGCCTTTAAGCATATTAAACAAATGTTTGCAGTTATAATACATCCCATACACAATATACAAACAAATGAGCACATAGTCATCTCTTGGTGGGCAAAATAATTGTTATACTTGGTGGGCGAAATAATTGTTTTTCAGATAACAAAGTCACATTTGGAATGGTAAATTTATTTGAAAAAGAAACAGTACATGTGCGTATGACATAAAGTTCCAATAATGACTTAAAGTAACGAGGTACATCTACACTCACCAAAATTTCTAATCGGTCACCCTATTTATTCCTTATTTTCAAATAACTGAAATAAATTAAGGACGAGTATGGCAATATTTATTAACGCGAAATATATCGGGTATATTCCTGACAAAAACATATAATCATTTTCTGAATAATTGTGATTTTATACAAGTGTCTTTCACAGTTATTTGAAAATAAGGAATTAATGGGGTGACCGATTAGAAGTTTTGGCGAGTGTAAAAACAGAACAGATCAGTTTGTTTTTTTTGTTTGTTAGTTTAACGCCGTAGCAACACGTTGTATAGGTCATATAACGGCGGTCAGTCAACTTACTCACTCCTCCTGGAAAAGCTAAATCTCTGGATTTAGCTGTTAACCAACTGCTTCTAAGAGCATACTTTAGTCAGTGACTAACACCTGCTCTACATAATTAAAATCATTGGTAAGGGGGAGAATGGCCGTAGAAATAGTTTCATGACGAAGCTCCATGAAAGTATGCCCCTGTCCGGGACTCAAACCCACGACCCCTTGATCAGTAGACTTGCGTGCTATCAACTGAGCTAGCCGGGCGGCTCGGCGATCGTTAAACATACCAAAGTTTGGCATGGCTCAAAGTACAAGTAGAAGACGTTGAGGCCATGTGAGTAATGATAGAGGATTCAATTAAGAAAAGCTGATACCAATTACCGATGATTAATAAAACGTAAATATACAGTACCAATGGGATATGGAGTCTAAACAGTAAAGATAACAAGAACAATTTTATTATTTGTTTTTCTAAATATCCAGTGGTGTTTTTCACAAAAATTCTTACGATGAAAATCATCGTTAGTCAAAAGCAAGAAACATTACCATCTTTTTTTGGTCAATCAATTCCAAATATTATTGAATTATGTAGAATATTGTGTACCTTTTGGATATCATATCATAGTTATGTTTATTATCCTTTTGAATGTAAACTGCATGTATGCAACTTTTTTCGTAAACTTTTTTGTAAAAATGTGCTCAGAACTTAATTTAACAAATATATCTATTGCGCTTTAAAATGGTTCTGTTTTTTGTGTGGGTTTTTTTTGGTATGACAGCAAATTTTTTAGTAACTATATGGAAAAGCAAAATCAATTGAATTAATAGCGTAATGGTCTTATTAAAGTGAACATTTTCTTTTTGTAGTATACATTCGGGACGTTCATATGTTCAATGACAAAATTCAATGTCTTTTGCAATAACCAAAGTGGTATTTTTTGCGAAACTTCCCTTTTTAATTGACCATTTTTTACCATTTAATAAGTATTGTTTTGATATGAGCTGAGCAGTTTACCAAACCATCATTCTTAGTAAATTATTTATTATCTGCGTAAAGAAAACACAAATGCAAATATGACTCGGGAAAAAAACCAAAGTGACAGAGGAAATGAATGCTGGCGGAAACACATTACAAATGACAAATTAACATACTATCATGCTAGAAAAATATGTTTTATGAATACAATCTTCCGTAGAATCAGTTTAAATTTCATATGCACTCGATCTTCAAGATTATAAATCTATATCTGACGATAAAGAGCATGGTAGCATAGCTATTCGCATATTAAAAATAATATCTTTATGAAGACTAAAATCAAGACAAAGCAATTTAATTCATGCCATGCACTCTGAGCTTTAATTACATAAACATTGTTGGTTATGTTAGAAAAATGTCGATTCTATTATATTAGCTTCATAACATTTTGTATGTTCGTCTGATTTTGTTTGTACGAGTATTATGTAATGTTTAGTATTTATACCAAGTAACTATAATAATAATTATGTCTATTAAACCACAAAGACATATTTGGAAATAGTTTGCAAGTTTTACCCTTTGATTATTACAACTTTAGATTCATTATCATTGGATTTATCAATTTATATCTTATAGAACATTTTTCACCAGGTTTAGTTTAATACCCTTAATCTGTTAATTCACTGTCCAAAATAACTGTTCTTCAAAATATCCAGTGACGCTTTTCACAAAAAGTCATACGATATAAACCATCGTAAATCAAAAACAAGAAACATTGATAAAACCATCATTTTTGGTCAACCAATTCCAGATATTATTGACTTATGTAAAATATTGTATACTGTTTGAATATCATATATAGTTCTGATTTTAAACTGCAAACTTTAGTAAGTTGACTTTCGGTAATTTTTTTCGTAAGATATTTTTTGAAAACATGCTTAGAACTTTAACAATCATGAAATTTTCTTTTCACACAGTACTTGATACATAAGATTACCACAAAAAGCATCGTCGAACTTAAATCGGTAACTTCCGAACTTTGAGTGTATACAATTCTCAGTTTCGGGGTAGTTCGGACGATTAGTGTACCACAATTCAGGAATTTGTGGAATGACAATGCCATCGTGAGTGGTCCATGCGTCTGGAGATGTCTTATCAGGAGCATTAATGTTAGTTCCATCAAACCATAACCACAAATTACTTAGTGCTGAAAAATAGTTTTAAATTAAAATGACGAAATGATTGAAAAAAGACGGCACACGCATGAATTAAAAAAGTAAACAAAAAAAAACATGTTTTAAATTATAATATTTAAACCAAACCTTAGTCCAATTATTTTTGTATTATTTAGTGTTTCTTTATGTTTATCTATAAAACAATTGCATGTTTTTGTACTTTCAATTTTGGTTTCATACTTTTACAAGAGAAACACATAAAAATAATTGGCGACTTGATTTGCCAGGTAGGCTTACGAACCGGCGCTGACCGATAACAGATCCTCTCGCCCCGGAGTAAAATATGAATTAAGGGTTTCGGCTAACTAAAATGGTGCCAATAGCTACCGCTGTGGTTGTGTCAAAAAATAATTAGCGAAGTAATGACGCGTACAACGATGAATTACTGTAGCAGACGGTGGCATTTCCAGTAAATAAATCATTGAGTCGTCAATATTTTCAAGTTCGTGTCCGGCGAGTAAAATGTGTTCTTATAATGTTACTCTTACATAAATGACGCGTAACGGGAGTTACACATAACATCAATAAGTGATTATCCCATTAAATAAGTAATTTTTTATAATAATGATTTCATTTGTTGCCATTTTCAGCCATATGTGTCACATGCTCGCCGCTCCAACGTAACCGGCGTATTCGGCGTACATCGGCTAGTGATTCCGGCTAATTCTCGAAGCAAATACAGTGATTTTCCAGTGTCCATTAAGGAATCGGCGTACGCCGGCTTGAGCCGCCCTGGCAAATCAAGTCGGCCCAAAGATTAAGAATACAACCTATAATTGAAGAGTATTTAAAAGGGAAATTACATGAGCAAGTGAATATATTGGTTAAGTAGAAATTCATCTTGTCGACATCATAAATCTTTGGTAGGTTTGCTCCAATGTCCTTGCATATGTTGAAAGCTGTTGTGTAGTCGACCATAAGGTTAGCAAAAACTCTGAAAGATATTTGTTAGTTATGGCGATTGACAAAAAAACCCCAATTTTTCATACAATCATTATCACAATTTTTTTCTTGCCCTTCGGTATTTAGATTTTCTTTATTATTATTTTCTTACATATAAACGTATTGCTCTGATGTGCATTTGGTTTCAGTATAGCAACCAAGTTGCTAGTTTTGTGAATTTGCAAATCTTTTCCATTTAAATCTTTCCCACAGTTGTCCGTTCTGTTATCACATTTTGAACATTATTGCGAAACCTTAACTCTGCATTCTATTTTTGTCATCAGTAATTATCAAAAAGCAGAATAGCAGAGCGCTGCAACATGCACTTTTCCTCCTTCCAGCCGATTTTCTCACCCTATTCAAATAGTTACTTTGAAATATCGACCATTAGACGCGCAATTTGTCTCTTTTTTCTGTCTACGTGTCCTTTTCTGAGTTTAAGAACAATCGCTATACACTACGATTTGACAATCTAAGCTACATGTCGCAAGGAACAACACATACAACAAACAATGAAGAAGGAACTGACTTACTTGAACAAATATGTCCCATCTGGTAAATGTCCAGTAGTCCAGTCACCATAGCTGACTGGACATTCAAACAAGACTAAAATATTCAAAGACTTAAACTATATCTTATGATGTATAATTTGTCAAAATCATTTTTCGAATAATGATAATAGTCATTTCAAAAGTTAAAAACTGTTGTTTCTTTGTTAGTTTTTTTAAACGTCGTATTCAACATATATTTAGGCTTTATATACGACGACCAGCTCTTCCTACAGCAGGTTTCCTGGACACTTTTCTTTCACCAGTACTAATTTACCCTACCACGAGGCCGACAACTCATGTATAGTGTATGACCTACCGCGACCGGGCTCGAACCCGCGATCTCCGGATTCGAAGTCAGACATGCTAACCACTACGCCACAGCCGCGGCTCTAGAAGTTAAAAACTTAGTCAAAATCAATTGATCTCTTTAAATTAAAATATTGTCAATGCGCTCCAAAAAAAACTAGCTGTCTGATTAGATTGTCCGATTAATTGCCTTATAGATTACGATACTTAAAATTCATACAGACCATGAATTAGTTAAACAAATTTATACACTCCCCTTGCAGCTCAGTGAATATTTAACGAGTGAAACGTTTAAGCAATGCAAAGAAGAGTAGTAAACTGATAACAGAAAGAGCTAGCCAAGATCAGAAATTCAAGTTACAAGATATTGTAGATAAAATTAATAATTGATCATTAGATTAATTTGGTTATCCAAACAAGTTGTGTTTCACACCAGTCACTTATATGAATTGACCAAGAGTATTTGGAACATTTATAAGATTGTTAAGGTGAGTAATTTATTTAAATCTTTAATTAATATCTACAGGATCATGCAAATGCAAATTGATAGCCAGTGCTCCTGTTCACAAACATTCTTACAAAAATGTTATCGTTTGTCAATTTCATATAATTAGCAGTTCTAAGTCAGATGGATAATAAGCATAACTATGATATGATATTCAAAAGGTAAACAATATTCAACACAATTATATAATATTTGGAATTGATAAGCCAAAAAGTGAGCGTATCATTAATGTTTCTTGCTTTTGACTAACGAAGATTTTTTTCGTAAGATTTTTTTTAAAGGCACCATAGTTCAATAAGTATAATAATGATTAACCACATGTATACCTGCTGGAGGGGGTGTAACTTGAGGCACACAACTTCGATAGTAGCGATACCCTGGACTTGATGTCACTCCTACCAAATCAGTACTACTTAACGCACTTTGTTCTTGGCATGTCCTCGTGGACGGATTAACGTAGAATGCTACACAATTAGGATCTGCATCACAATTTGTTGCACATCTAATCGACGATGTGTTGTTTGATATTCGTAAAATATTGGCTTCGTCTCTTTTGTCATCAAAACGTGAATCTTTCTCATATAAAAAGTTCGTGGTAATTGCATCACCAATATTTGACATACCTGAAATTTAAGATACTAGCAAACTAATTATATCTAGTAAAATTATTAAAGAGAAAAGTCATTACAAAATAATGTGGGTTTTTTTTTTGGGGGGGGGGTTCTATAGCAAGTCGAATTAAAGTGCCGAATATACTGCTTCAAATTAAATTAACTTGGACAAATAGGTTTGATTGAAAAAATGCAAACATATTCGTTTATCAATCTTTACATCAGTTTATGTGATATTATTTCATCTGTTTGTCCAACCTCTCCGTTATCAAATTACAAAGAAGAAACAATAGAATCCTGAAAAGAGCGTAGAACTTAACAACTTTTCTCACAAACGGCAACTTTTCTCACTAGTAGCAACATTTCTCACTACTGGCATCTTTTTTCACTGGTGGCAACTTTTCTCACTAGTGGCAACTTTTCTCACTTATGGCTTACAACTCTAACTTAGAAGTAGGAGGAAAAATAGTCGTAGAAATATTTCGTAACTTAACTTCAGGTATTATTTCGACATGGAATCGAATCGTTGATCCCTGATCTCTTGCTTTGTAAGAGCGGGCGAGACCGAGCAGTTACGACGTTGGACTGACTCGTATGATTGGATTTCAAGCCCCGCGTTGGTTCAAATCCCACCTAAAACCTAACCAGTTGTTTTCTTTAGCAAGAAACCTTATCCTACTAGCTTAGTACTGTGGGACCGGGAAACAGACTCGAAACTGATAAATCTAAGTTGTAAGAACTTGTTTCAAAATCGAGATAAAATAAATACGTATAAACTAATGTTTGTTTTAAATAACTAAAAATTAAGTAAACATAAAGACAATAAAATAAATGAATCAAATAATGCAATTAGACAACGATTAAATCTTCCTCACATATTTTGCAAGCAATTTGAAATAAATTAACAAAACTGTATTTACCTGATAAAACGATTATTACACAAAATACTTTTTGTATCATTTTTTAGCGTTAGGTGTTTTTAATAAAAAGTACGTTTTGAAAATGTACTGTTTATTAAAAGACCACGTTTAAAGTACTTGTATATGAACCTTTTAGAGTGATTAAATAGTTCATTTCGCTTCAGTCGTCACCGATTTTAGCTTTTACCGAAGCTTTTTTAATGAAAAATATATTTTGCCTTTATGCATAGCTTTTATCGTATTTGATTTTTTGGATTTTTTTCAATTATGTAAAGTATTTTAGACAGGGAGGGCATTGGTTAGCTGTCATAAGCAAACTAAACGAAGTAACAACATACTTTGTACAGGAAGTAACTGCAGTGAATTGTAATCGTGGTGAAAACTTTATCGGTGACGTAAATACATGTATAACACTATCGAATGTTCTCAAATCGGAACTTAATGTTTGCTTGGTGTTCGTAAAAGTATACTAATGGATTATTAGAAAAGACTACATGGCGTTTTATGACACAATGCTCACCATAGGTATATGGTATTTATGTATAACGCTTGTGAGCCGTACAGGCGAAACATATTTGTGATTTAGTAAAAAATATAAAGGAATTTTGTATATGAAGTTACTTTCACTTATTTTGTAGTATTTATTTCCGGATTTGGAGACATTTACGGTGTATTTAACATATACCTGTTTGTACTTATATATATAGAAATAGTCAATTACTGCTGAGATATAGTTATATACAGTGCCAGCCATAAATTAAGTTCCTGTAAACTTTTGTAAAAGTGTGATTTGTTAGCACTTTTCCTTCTACATTTTGGTGAAAACAAATTTACTTTCTTAGTCTCTCAATTAACTAAGTCTAAAGTGTGAATGCATAAGAGAGGTGTATGTATGTATTTTTGTATTTACTGTTTTTTGTCTATGTCATGTGATCTATGTAAATATTTGTATTATGATGTTTTATTTTGTTCGCATGTACCATATATCTTGGTGTGAACAAATAAAGTGTATGTTCTGTTCTATAAAACAAAAACGTTTCTGTATAACAATCACAATTTTATAAAAGTGCTTTCACTCGTATTACAAATATTACAATCTATCAAAACTAATCCAATGCGTAAATTCATCTAAATTAAATTTAATTAAATTTTTTAATTCATATGAAAAAATTAGTTGAATTATAATTTAATGAAAAAAAAAGCTTTTATACAAGTGTAAAGGTTACTTTGGATGGAACTGTATATACAGAATGCAGAATAATCTGTAGTCATTCAGGTAGATTTTCTTTACTTGCTTGAAAAGCCTCCGGATACACTGAACAGTGGTGAATAATGTGCAACAATTCAAAAATGGCGTCGAAAATTTTAGATTAAATATAAATACAGAGACAAAAATTCTACTTTTGTGGCTGCGAATCTATGTCAAGAAACTGATCGACTAGAATATTTAATTCAGAGTAGTTTCTTTTACAAGTGGTTTCCCCATGTTTAGTAGTGAACTGTGGCAAATCCTCATTAAAATTTGTCGCGGACGATTACATTCGACAGTGCTTGCGCAGTTTAAAGGAGAATTACTATTACAATTAATGTAGTCCGCATAACGCTTTAACAAACAGACGATTAGACGTTTATTGTACAAGTACGATCTAGCTTATGTAAGGTAAAGGTCCCTTGTATCCCTTCCGTTTGTTGTATAAGGTATCGCTCTTGTGGAGAAATGCTTCCGGGTCGTTGTACACTACAAAAGTAGTGCTGAGAATTTGGTTTGGCTGCATTTGGGAGGTTTTGCCTCTGTTTGTATGTGTTAAAATAATACATTTTTCTCTCAAATTATTTTTCTATCCCTCTAAGGCAATATTCTGACCATTTTGTGTTTTCTTTTTAGGACTACTTTTTGCGATGGAAGATCTAGAATTTAGTGCACTGCGGCCATTTTGACCTTTGGAAAGGGGAATTCCCATATGCACATGTACACAATGTGAAATGGTGAAAAAAGTAAACGTTCATCATTCATATTTTTTGGACTTATTTTGCTGGCCTAGTGTTGAGGATTCAGAGGATACCAGTCATTATACCTCAATCTATTTGTGAAAGTCAGAAGAGACGCTCAAACAAAAAAGAAAAACACTGACAAGGGTAACACTATAAGCCATATACTCCACCAAAACCCCATGTCTGACGGCGCTATTAGCGCTTTGATTTGTTAAGTGGTCCAGTGGTCTACATTTCAAAACTATTATGTAATACAAACTACAATCTTTAGAATTGTTTGCTGATTTACACACAGTGTACTTAATATGTCCTCAGACATATAGTGCGACAATATTAACCTGATCTTGAACTACCTAATTATAATATTACACGGTTATACACATGTTTATAACAACCTATGTGACTATTCTAAAAGTGGTATTGTTCGTTGTTTCTCAACAGTCAAACCATGAATAATTTCACGGTGAATGCGTTTGTTAAAATTATTGTCGTAATATACACCTATGAGTTTTCGAAAGTGTGTATTATGATTGAGTAAAGCTTCTTATGTCGTAGGATAAGTTTTAGTCACGATATTTTTAATAAAAATTAGGCCGCCAGTACAAAAACAATGCATTCAGTCACCGTGAAATTATTCAAGCTTTGAGAGTTGAGAAAAACGGACAATATGTTATTGTACTTTTAATTTTGGACACATCAGTTTTTGGGTAAACACGTAAGTGTTTCAAAATATTTATTCTTATAAAAACAAAATTAATTGTTCGGTACGTGTATTTTGCCGAAAGCTTCCGATAAAGCGCGATTTACAAACGAAGACAAAAACAGACAGTAAATACTGAGTTTAATATATTTTTGCATAAAGGTCAAGCTCAGGTTAATTCTGTCGGACTATACTTACAGTTTAAGGATCAATAAATTGCTATTCATTCACATTCTATACATAGAAGGTGAACATATCACCTCTATACTAAGACGCATAACCGTTCGCAATATTCGGCGATTTGGTACGCAACAGAATATAGTGCGGCATATGGATTTTTCTGTTGAAATATAATTATCATTAAATCATAAAATTAACGATGGCTTATAACTACAGGAATTGCTATCCAGAGATTTAAAGTAGTTTTAAACCTAAATGGGTTTAGATGCAAAAGAACATCGTGTATTCTACTTTGGTTTTCAAATGTCTGTGTAGAGACAGATAGATGTAAACACGTTAGGATGGAAATAAATCTACCGGTTTAAAATTTTTATCTGATGAGCATAATTTGTTGGACAGATTAATTCTATTGAGTAACTAAAGCACACTCAATTTGTTCAGTACAATTGAACGGGGAAATTATTAGAATGTAAACATTGCCACGTATTTTCAGGTTAATAAACATTTTTACCCATGATGCTTAGCGTCTCCGTACAAATGTCAGTAACACCGTTTATGTACACAACGATTTACCCATGAAAAAACTCATCTGAGCATAATTCCAAAATCAACATTTATTAGATACTTACACATAACATAACACATGAAAAGGCTTAAATAAAAGAACAATTACTAGAAGTAGACAACGTATGATCTGTTTTCCTAAAACTCTTTTGCTCAAGATCTTTTTGACAGCACTGTGGCTCAAAAAGGAATCTATGTACTTGACAATAAACTTGAAATATTTTCGAGTAACTCATCTCTTTATCTAAACGGGTCAAATTAAACCGAAATCATAACCCTGTAATATCAAAACTAAAGACTATAGTATGTCTGGTATTTTTATTATCGAAAGCATGCTAAGTCACAAAAAATCAATATTTGTCTTTGGTTTGTTTTTGTTGGGTTTAACGCCGTAGCAACAGTTGTATAGGTCATATAATGGCGGTCAGTCAATTTAACCTACTCATTCCTCCTGGAATGGCTATATCTTTGGATTAAGCTGTTCAACAAATTAACAATCGAGTTAAATATATTTGAACTAATTATAACAAGAACATATGATATTATAACTTAAACGATGAGTTTTTAACGCGGCTTGTAGGTCTGCGAATAGTTTTCATTTTTTATGCCGTTTTCTTTTCACACAAAATTTTATGGTAAGCATCCGTACATCCACAATCGTCAAAAAAATAACTAAAAGTCTCTTGTTTGCATTGAATGCAATTCTGAAGAAGGGGGCTATTCGGTCGATCAGAAGCCCATAATTCTGGAATTTTTGGAATAACAATCCCGTCATGAGTGGTCCAAGCATCTGCAAGCATCTTATCAGAAGCATTTAGGTTGGTTCCATCAACCCAAAATCTATATCCAAAAGCATCTGAAAACAATGAAAAGGAACACATCTAGTTTAGCGGAACACGGAAGATATTACAGATATGCGCACGCACCATAACTTTGAAAGTCCGAGAAGTTTTAATTGAAATGAACATAAAAACCTAGTGAACAGAAATGTCTGTCTTATTTATATTTACGTCGTGTTGAAAACCTGGAACAATAAAGAATTCAAATTCACGAACAAATATTTTGGAAAATATCTTAATAACAAGTTTTATTAGTAATACTTATTTTATCATTTGGCACAAATTTAAAAGACTTCCCTCCATTTGTTGTTATGTCTGAAATGCATTATTCCTTGCGCTTATTATTTGCACAAGTATGAACGGGGAAAATGTTTATAATACCTGGACATGAGAAAATATTGTCAATGTAGAAATTCAGTTTATTCGCTTCATAAATCTTGGGCAAATTCATTCCATTATCCTGACATATGTTGAAAGCCGTGTAATAATCCGCAAGCACATCATTAATAATTCTGAAATTAAAAACAACGGAGCAAAAATATTTTTTTCTTATCAATAACATTTGCCTTTTGGTAACAGTTGGATCAGGGCTAAAAGATAAAGGTAAAGTTTGACCCCGACCTGACCTTTATGCAAGAACAGTCATTACCTTGAATACGAATGTAGTATTAATGCTCGACTACACCGTGGCTGTGAGGATTAAGTGTTGAAATTAAACATATAAACATACTTATATAATTTTACAATCCATGTCGAAGTGTAGGATAGGCTTGATACTGATTTTCGTCGGGATATGTGTAGATGATTATTAGATGCAAATGTGAAAGGTTAGATCGGGATCAAACTTTACGCACTATACAACTTAATCGTCAATAGAAATAGGATAAATGATAAATCTTCAATTCAAACCGTCAATTTCGTTTCCCCTTCATTCTAAATGTAATTCAACTGTATAAAAGTAAAACTGAAGGCTTTCGTTACAAGAATTTCAAAATTCTTAAATCTGTTTCTCTAACATACAAATTAGCTTGAAGGTATTTTGATATATCCTTGTGATTTGATAGTCACAATGAAACATGGTAAAATAATAAATCTTAAGCCAACAGAAAATTGGTGTTAAATAAATATACAATTACATAAATACGTTAAGGATAATTGGTATAATATGTTTTATCCATTTCTTTGGAAGACATTTTCATTGGACAAATGGTATAAAAGAGCAAATTGTGTTGCTAGAAAATATAGGTCATAAGTTGGCTTAGACAGTTGCGCCGAAAAAAAACAGAACTTCCACCTAAAAGCAAACAGGGAGATGTTTTTCAGATTTTTAAGCTTTATTATAAAAGGACAAAACAAATAACGAACAAGTGAACAAAAGGGGCTCCGGCTTAAAACGGACATTGGCAAAGAAATAAGGGACTTCAGTAAGTTATTTCCCCTTGTATACTCTTCAAATAGGTAGGTCTTATTAGATTAAATGAAATATTTTGTTATCCTTACATAAAAAAATCAATGATGAAATCCGAGAATTACAACTGTAAGGACATACTTACCACTTGGATTGCTTCAGATTTTATCAGGGAAAGATAACTGACTAAAGTCCCTTATTGACTGTGTTTAAATCAAATAGTTTAGAAACAAAGTTAGGTAAATAAACTTACTTGAAAGTATAAAATCCGTCTGGTAACTGGCCTGATCCTAAATTACCGCCATGTACAGGACATATAAACGGTGCTGAAATATATAATTATAATACTTAAATACATAAATAGGGTATTTAGTAATGGTAATAAAAGAGTGTCCAGAAAACCTACTTTAGGACGAGCTGGCCGTCGTATATATGACCTAAATATGTTGAATACCACGTTAAAAAAATAAATATGTCAAGGATATTTGTTTGTAAGAGCTTCGGATGCAATACTGTCACGAATGGCGTAACCATGAGTGAAAATAGAGAATATTAGGTTAGTGTCAATCTGTACTAAGTTTATCCGGCAAATTGGAGAAAGGTTTATTCGGCGAGGCTTGCCGAGTCAAATAATCCTTTTGGAGACGAGACGGATAAAACTAAGTACAGATTGACACTAACCTAATATTCTATTTATCCTACTCGCATTTGCTTGATTGACTAGTTTAAAATCCGAAAAATCTGCGTTTAACATGCTTTAAATTCAAATAGCCGAGTTGAAGCGCAGTGATTGTGTTAAGCGGTATAAAAAGTGTTTGCGTCTCAAGAAATAATCCCGGTGATTGACTCCATTATAATTAAGTCAATACAATAATTTAAATTTTTAAAAAAACATTTACTGAAATCAATTTTTAAATAAACAAAAATAATTCATTTTGGATGAATAAATCACTTGCGAATTTTCCGAGGACGAATCGGTTTTTATGACGTCATGTAAGTAAAGTTTGTTGTCAACATGGCGGTCGCATTTAGGTGCGTTGGTAAGATTCGTCGTTTGACGAGTTTGCTTTTACTTATCATGGATTTAAACGATATTATCAGGAGACTGGAACGTATATGTGTTAATCAAACTTTAAATTGACTATATGGATATAAGGATTCTGAAGGGAAATACACACACGTTGCGACGCCGAGGGTTGTCATTGATTTTTAGAAAATGGCCAGAACTGACAGTGCCGTGAACGTCGATGATGAATTTTAAAAGTCAGTTTCATTATATTCAATTTATGTTTACTGTATAATGGCTGGATATTCGTCACATTAAACACAGAAAGGAATTCAGTGCAAATTTAGGAGTTTGGTACTGTACAGCATCAGCGGTTGAGTTTCTGTTTTAAAATTTGAATGATGAAGTAAGTGATTTAAAGATTTATATCTCTGCTTGAAAACGTAACTTCATAAGAAATATTGCACACCGCCGAGGCCCTCCTGGTCTAATAGTGACCGACAAGTCAGTCCTTTAACATAAAGTGGACCGAAGCCAAAGGCTGACGTCAACTATATGTTAATGGGCTGACTGGGAGGTCACTATCAGACCAACCGGACCTTAGCACATAGCATTTTCCCCTCGTCCAATCAGCTGTCGAGGATTGTTGATAGTAGACATGTACTATATTGTATAGTAAAGCCCCTCGCACTAAACCTTATAGTAAAATGAAAACATAATCTAACTAATACTTAGTGGTGTGTACTATTTCTTATATTATACCGCACATTTTTAACACTTGATTTTTGGCAAAAGCAGATAAATAAACATTAAAAAACATTAAATAGGTCAACCTTATAGCATAAACTTTTATTACACGGTGCCGAAACTTGTTGCTCCTCGTGAAATTACGACAGTGGTTACACATTTTCACCTCCCTTTCAATTTAGATTAGTTTCCAAACGAAATGAATGCACTTCAATTAAAAATTCTTAGCTATTTGAGCTAAATTTGACAAAAAAGTGTATACTTATTTATAGAGGACAGAGTAAATGATTCAAACTAAAGAAATGATGCTAATAGTACCTGGCTGAGCTATCTGATAGTAGCGATACCCTGAACTTGGTGTTACTCCAGCCACTGGGTCACTTAACGCACTTTGCTCTTGGCATGTCCTCGTAGTTGGATTAACGAAGAAAGCCACACAATTAGGGTCGCTGTCACAATTTCTTGCGCATTCCATGATGGACATGTCATTTGTTTTCCGTAGAATATTAGTAGTGTCAATTTGTCCATCTAGGCTGACCTCTCGTTCAAATGCTTTGTTAGTAATTATTGCCCCTCCGATACTCAATAAACCTGAAAATCAAAAAAACAAATTAAGAATCGCTTCTTTAATGGTTATACAATTTTACAAAATAGGTTTTAACTAAATCTTATATTTTCTTTTCACCAAGCAAACATATTTTTTCTGTTTTAATACATTTGATAAGCTATTACTTCTAAATATTTTACGACTTTTTTGTTTTCAAGGTACTAGTTTACATACTTGATTAATATTTTTCTATATTTTATATTTTCAAAACACCATTCAGTGCCTGTAATTGTGTCAAAATAATAATTTTTAAAATTTCATGAAAAACTGATCTATAGGTTGCAAGAAATGTACAATTAAAGTCACACAAATGCGCTAAAATTGTCTATACCGTGACAAACGGGGTAGATTTTTACTACTTGAAACACCATCATTTGTAGTTGTATGTCAATTTGCAATAAAATTGCCATCACTTAATACTTAACTTCACTTAATATACTTAAATCACTTAATTTCCTCCTTAAAAATGTTTCCATACAATTGATAGATTCAGAAAAGTTGATATTTAGGTTGAAATCTGTGAATGAGTACATTTAAAATATTTTGATAAGCAATTGCTTAAATTTTTTCAAACTATTCAACAAGCCTAAACATTCTTCAGTGAAAAATTTTAATTGAAAAAAAAATAAACACCAAGCTAAAATCTTAATATCGGTAATTATGTAAAATTCATTTGAAAATTAAAATATAAATACCTGCAAAAACATAAAGCATTAAAGTCACTTTCTCTGCCATGATTGCAATTTTCTATGATCTTCACTGAAAGATGTTCTGGTACTGATAATAAACTATATTCAATATGCAGCTTTTTGCGCATTAAAATCTTAAACGGTATGGTGCAACCTGCGACAGCTAACCTCAAGGAATCCTATCTTTTCTGAAATGCTAAAACCGATCGATTTCAATGGCTCATTTCAAATTGCGTGACGTAGACGATGTAAAAAAGTTACGTATCATAACTATTTCGTCATTGATATTATGATGGGAAAAGGTCACCTGAACGTGACCCTGGTTTGATAGAAGCCATTTCTAAATTAGCGAGTAGGCGAGCGGAAAATTTTAGATCGGGTTATAATCAGATTGGATCGACTTCGAAGTGTTTCTCTCGTTACAGGTAATAGTTTTGTTTTTGCATATAAATATTAAAATCTTGATTTTTAAAAATCATAATTGTGTGCTATAGGCTACAATGTACATTACATCATTAGGTCGGCGCGATAGAAGATTTTTGTGTTGATGCGCCGTTAAAACTAAACAAACATATCATAAGGTTTGGTAGTTTTCGTTCAATATCAATTTTGTTTATTTTCCAATTGGTTCAGTCTGAAACGATAACAGAAGCAGCTAAAATTTTAAGCAAGCATAACTGCAATATCAAAATAAATGTAGGACACTAACAAAACCAATTACTAATTAAAGGTCAGTTACTGTGCGTATTTTATTGCCTTCAACACGTGACCAAAATAATTCAGAATGGCGGATTTTTTCTCGTCTTTTTCATTAATTTCGTAATCACCATACTTTTTTTATCATACGAAGAAATGTACCCTATCATATGGCCGTTGCCTTTGAATTGAATTTGACACATTCATCTTGTTCTGAGCTTTTGTTGGTAAAAAAAACACTTGTCAAGAAGGTTTATTTTTCAAACCGATGGTTTGTTGATGTTCACAAACTAATAACTTAATTATACCATATCGAATCAACTTTTTTCGTTTTTAGCCACGTGTTACAGGGCATATTTTAATGCCTTGACATAGACAAATGCATAATTTCGCATCAGAGCTAAGAAATTTGATGCATTGGCAGTTTTGTCTCCTAAGTAGACTGAAGTCTCTACACAACAAATACTTTTACAGTAGTTTAAGATTAATATGTTTAACCTTATATTTATCATATTATATATTAAAAAAGTACCCAGCTGCAGAAAAATTTATAAGAATTGGTGCATCGTTATACTCATTTAAAGCCACTCATAACATTAAAAATTGATAAAAAAATATTAAATCGGCATAGACTATAACGAAACAAAGCACTTCAGTCACGCCAAGTAACTCGATTTGCAAATACAAAAAAAGATATAATCGAGCCTTATAGTCGACGCAAAGTTTTGGGTTTCTCAGGTTTTGCAGTATTTTATTGTTTGAAATGCATTGAAAATAATATTTTAATTAACACGCAGTGCTTTATAAATCAAACATTGTTATGTTTGCTTCTTTCTCTTAAAAATGGAACAAAGAATGATTAAAAACAAACTCAAACATATTGTCAACCCGTTGATTGTTTGTCTTTATCGACGTTAAATTCTTCAGACACCAGCCGGATATCGTTTTTAAACTTTACGAGCTTCGAATGATTTTCAGTTTTATTTTAAGGATACAAAGTTGGCTCCGAATAATCATTAAATCGGGCAAAAATATATCCGTTTATAGGTCGGTCGATCTCTCTGTGATTTTTGTGTATTCTTTCTTTATTCAGTGTCTGTCAATTTAAAGCCCACTCGTATATTCTAAAGAATACAAGAGCAGTCCGTTAGACAGCGCGCTCGACTCTCCTCGGTTCTTAGGAATCATTGTTATGGGTTTTGATAGTATGATGGAAGACGTGACGATGAATAAGTATTTCAAGTTTGAGTTCAATATAAATAAGCATTATTTCACAATAACGGTAAAGCAGTAATGTATTCTTGTTTACGTACGGCATTAGAAATTTCAATGACACAATCCTTTGTTCAGAATTATGATAACTACACTCTGTCCTAGACCGTAGACGCAACGAATACACTCTCTACACAACTTAATCTTGATGTGTGACGTCATACGAGTCTTTGTTGCGTTAAAATATGAAGATCGATCCATTTCTTAGAGAGCAGGTAGGACAGGGAGAAATTATACATTCCTACAATTTTGATATCCCAAAATTACCTAACAGGCTTGATTTACTTCTAGTGGAATTTTTAGACCTTAGCATAATTTACCAAAATATAATTTTACACAAAACGTGAACCAGGCAGGTCCATTATAATTTCAGTGTGGTTATGATAATTGGTATTATTCTGAGCTTCCTAGTGATTTAGTATTAATAAAAGTAATACAAAAGCCAAATAAAGTTATCTTTTACTTATGAATTCATGAAGGTGTAAACCTCTTCTACCCTACTTCTAACTAGTTTTAAATTGAATTGAATTTACATCTGGAGTAATTGCTACCTTGCTTTATATAGCATAGAGCTACTTACGTGATTACACTTGAGTATATAGAGTCTATAGGTTATATGTTATATACAAAAGTCTATATTTTCTTTGCTTTTTATAACTTTGGTAAATATAATATCTTAGAAACCGCACAAATTTATTCTTCGCTTTTTGCTCGCTTCTCAAAATTCAAAATATGGAAAAAGAAATTTTGCTCTTTAGCTCCTTCATTTTGGAACAAAATACATAGAACATGTGATCCATTTGTTGTGGCTTTAACTCCATAGAAACACATTGTATAGGTTATATCATGGCAGTCAGTCCACCTAATCACTGTTCCTAAAAAGACTTAATATCTGGATTACTACTAGATGCAATTCAGTGACTGAATACTGCCCTAAATGATTTAGAATCAGTGGTAGGAGGGAGAATGACCTAGACATTTTTATGACTAAGCTCCACGAACGTATGCCCCGCCCGTGAATCGAACCTACAACCCCTCGATCAGTAGAGTAATGTGCATGTAAAATGAAATAGGAAACACATTTGATTATGAATGATAGTGAGATGATGGTTGATATCAAAATAGTAACTTTGAACACTTAAATCGTTAAAAAATTATCATGTCTCTGGTACACAATGCCAACATAAATACTTAGGATACAGTTTATAACAACACAAGTTTGTATATGACGTTTAATAATGGTCCGTGATCGTTACTGTTTACAAACATACTTAATAAAGTTTTAAATCTAATATTATAACTTATATGTCCAGATTCAAAGCAATATTCCTAACTTATATGTTCGAGCCGCTAACAGCGCTCGAGCATCTTAATTATTATTTATCCTAAACTATATGTTTCTAGTCTGCGTTTCAAAAGCTGACTGACTTCATAGTGCAAACACTCATTTAGTAAAGTGATCATAATTATGACGGAAGTGCACTCGGTCAATTTGTCGTATATGATCTATCATTTTGACACCGTAAATTCAGTTAAGGTATAAGGTGAAGGTCCGTTGTATCCCTTCCGTTTGTTGCATAAGGTGACTGCATTTGGGAGGTTGTGCTTCTGTTTGTATGTGTTAAAATAATACATTTTTCTCCCAAATTAGTTTTTCTGTCCCTCTAAGGCAATATTCTGACCATTTTATGTTTTCTATTTAGGACTACTTTTTGCGATGGAAGGTCTAGAATTTAGTGCACTTAAACCTTAAACCTTCTTCATTTGATTAAACGCCTATTTCTATATTATATATTCAATGGCGTTGTACAAAAGATAAATCATAAAAACTAAATAAGTAAAAACCCTCCACCATAAATATATAAAATAACATAGAACAAAATAAAATTCATTACATATGATTTTATATAGTGTGATTATGCATTTGGTTTTCATATATCAAGTTTATAAGATCTATATTAATCTTAGTTCATGATTTGACTTTATTTTTACATTTGTTTTAATTAATTTGATATTTAAAGTCGTTGTCCTGAACAGTATAACATGATGCTACTGTTAACCGGACTTGTCCTGAACAGTGTAACATAACGCCACTGTTAACCAGACAATTCCCCAAAGGTGTCGAAACATCACCTTTAAAGGGACCCCTTATTTTAAGCAGTTACGCAATTATATAAAAACGAGTTATGTTTTGACAGAGTCCCACGTCATAATGAAATCACTGCGGCTATTTTGACCTTTGGGAATGGGAATTCCCATATGCACATGTACACAATGTGAAATAATGAAAAAAGTAAACGTTCATCATTCATATTCTTTGGACTTATTTTGCTGGCCTAGTGTTGAGGATTCAGAGGATACCAGTCATTGTATCTCAATCTATTTGTGAAAGTAAGCAGAGACGCTCAAACAGAAAAGAAAAACATCGACAAGGGTAACACTATCAGCCATATACTCCACCATAACCCCATGTCTTACGGCGCTATTAGTGCTTTGATTTGTTAAGTGGTCTAGTGGTCTACATTTCAAAACTATTATGTAATAATGTTGAGAACACAGTGTATAAATCAGCAATTTTATAAACTATTATGTAATACAAACAACAATCTATATAATTGTTTGCTGATTTACACACAGTGTACTCAACAAGACCTCGGACATACTTCCTGATTAAGGATAAATAAATTCCTATTTACCCATATTTATACATAGAAGGTGAACATATCACCTCTATACTAAGACGCATAACCATTCGCAATATTCGGCGATTTGGTACGCAACAGAATATAGCGCGGCATATGGATCTTTCTGTTTAAATATAATTATTATGAAATCATAAAATTAATGATGGCTTATAACTACAGGAATTTCAATCTATAGATTCAAAGTAGTTTTAAACCTAAATGGGTTTTCAAATGTCTGTGTATATACAGATAGATGTAAACACGTTAGGATTGAGGTTCATTACCGCAGCGTGTTCAGTAGTGAGCGTTACCGATACCGGACAACTCAACCCGTAGACAACTCAACCCATGGATAACTCAACCCAAAGTTGGGACAACTCAAACCATTAGTGAGGTATTGAGTTTTCTCGGGTTGAGTTGTCTTTGGTTGAGTTGTCCCGAACCTAACGTTACCGAACGTTTCGGAACAATCGAAATAATTGAACACGCTGCAAGTTTAAAGGTTTTGTCTGATGTGCATAATTTGTTGAACAGATGCATTTTATTGAGTAGCTAAAACATATAGTTCGAACAAAAAAGCAATGCACTGTTTATAGTAACAATACAATTAACTAATCCACTACGAGGGGTGCTTAGGATGACAATAACAAACAATTGTGATATATTTTACGAGTGCCTTAGTTGTTGGTGTAATGGAAAAGCTTTCTACCATTAGAAGCATGATATATCAAGTGGTGGTGGTTTATCCACAGCGCAATTTTGTTAAAATTAATTACACAAATTTTATTTTCAAAACAGCCTTCCCTAAAATGGATTGTCTCATTTTTAATGTTTACCTAAACACGTTTTGTTATTTTGTAGGCACTATACGCAATGTGTTTAGCATAATTGAACGGGGAAATCATTAGAATGTAAACAATGTCACGTGTTTTCAGGTAAATAAACACTTTACCCATGATTCTTAGCATCTCCATACAAAGATCAGTAACACTGTTATGTACAAAACGATTTACGCATGAAAATAAAGTAATCTGGGCAAATTCCAAAATCAACATTTATTAGTTATTAACACATAACATAACATGTGTTGCATGTTTATATAGAGAAAATGTATCTTACGTCTATCAACGGTCTTAATATTAAATCGTTTTATTGATTAAAAACTCAATCTGAATAAAACCCGAACTAAAATGTTCCGTTCCCCTACTTGCTAATTTAGATCTGGCTGTTTCGTTACGAGGGTCACGTTTAGGTGACCCTTTCTCATTAAAATTTCATGACGCAATCATTATAATATCTCGCAAACCTCGGTTTAAAACCAGAAATTACGAAATCTAAGTGTTTTAATAGGGTTTCGTCTAGATGAAAGCTACGCATTGATTGGTCGACACAAACGTCATCTCGACGAGATTCTCCCAGCGAACCTAAGAGATCGTGTACGACAGCGCTCTACAGGATATCTGTTTATTGAAATTGATTAAAAATCGATCCACTATTAATGGAATGGTCAAATATTTTTTTAAAAAGGTCTGAAATTCGTCCGAAATCAAACAATACATGTTTATATAGATAATCATTTCTAGAGCAGTTAGTGAAGGAATTTTGATGATAGGGCCGTTTTTTGAGAGTGTGGTGACAATATGAAAACAATCACCGTCGAACAGGCGTTAAAACATTTTCTCTAAGTATATGATAAGAAGGAAAATTGTGTCTAAGCCGCCCGGCTCACTCAGTTGGTAGCACGCAAGTCTACTGATCGAGGGGTCGTGGGTACGATTCCCGGACGGGGTATACTTTTGTGGAGCTTTGTCATGAAATTATTTCTACGGCCATTCTCCCTCCTACCAATCATTTTTAATCATGTAGGGCAGCTGTCAGTCACTGACGAAAGTATGCGCTTAGTAGTTGATTAACAACTAAATCCCAATATTTAGCTTTTCCAGGAAAAGTGAGTGTGTTAAATTGACTGACCGCCGTTATATGATCTATACAATGTGTTGATACGGCGTTAAACCCAACAAAAATAAACAAACAAATAAGCAATCGAGTTAAATATATTTGAACTAATCATAACAACAACATATGATACTGTAACTTAAACGATGAGTTTTTTAACCCCGCTTGTAGGTCTGCGAATAATTTTTTTCATTTTATTATACCATTTTCTTTTCACACAAAATTTTATGCAAAGCATCCGTACATCCACAATCGTCAAAATAATAACTAAAAGTCGGTTGTTCGCATTGAATGCAATTCTGACCTTCGGGGTTATTCGGTCGTGCAGAAGCCCATAATTCTGGAATTTTTGGAATAACAATCCCGTCGTGAGTGGTCCAAGCATCTGCAGCATACTTATCGACAGCATTTAGGTTGGTTCCATCAACCCAAAACCTATATCCAAAAGCATCTGAAAATAATGAAAAATGAACATATCTAGTTTAGCAGAACTCGGAATTTATTACAGATATGCGCGCGCACCATAACTTTAAATTTCCGTGAAGTTTTAATTAAAAACCTGGAACATTAAAGAATCAAAATTCATGAACAAATATTTTCGAAAATTCTCTTTTGATAACAAGTTTTATTAGTAATACTGATTTTATCATTTGGCACAAATTTAAAAGACTTCCCTCCATTTGATGTTATGTCCGAAATGCATTATTCCTTGCGCTTCCTATTTGCACCAACGCTATAAGTATGAACGGGAAAAATGTTTATAATACCTGGACATGAGAAAATATTGTCAATGTAGAAATTCAGTTTATTCGCTTCATAAATCTTGGGCAAATTCATTCCATTATCCAGACATGTGTTGAAAGCCGTGTAATAATCCACAAGCACATCATTAAATAATCTGAAATTAAAAACAACGGAGCAAAAAATATTTTTTCTTATCAATAACATTTGCCTTTAGGTAACAGTTGGATCAGAGCTAAAAGATTGCGCATTGTGCGTAAAGTTTGACCCCGACCTGACCTTCATGCAAGAATATTCATTACCTTGAATACAAATGTAGTATTAATGCTCGACTACACCGTGGCTGTGAGGATTAAGTGTTGAAATTTAACACATAAACATACTTATATAATTCAACAATCCCTGTCGAAGTGTAGAATAGGCTTGGTACTGATTTTCGTCGGGATATGTGTAGATAATTATTAGATGCAAATGTGAAAGGTTAGATCGGGGTCAAACTTTACGCACTATACAACTTAATCGTCAATAGAAATAGGATAAATGATAAATCTTCAATTCAAACCGTCAATTTCGTTTCCCCTTCATTCTAAATGTAATTCAACTGTATAAAAGTAAACCTGAAGGCTTTCGTTACAAGAATTTCAAAATTCTTAAATCTGTTTGTCTAACATACAAATAAGCTTGAAGGTATTTTGTTATATCTTTGTGATTTTATAGTCACAATGAAACATGGTAAAATAATAAATCTTAAGCCAACAGAAAATTGGTGTTAAATTAATTTAAAATTACATAAATACATTAAGGATAATTGGTATAATATGTTTTATCCATTTCTTTGGAGACATTTTCATTGGACAAATGGTATAAAAGAGCAAATTGTGTTGCTAGAAAATATAGGTCATAAGTTGGCTTAGACAGTTGCGCCGAAAAAAAACCCAGAACTTCCACCTAAAAGCAAACAGGGAGATGTTTTTCAGATTTTTAAGCTTTATTATATTAGGACAAAACAAATAACGAATAAGTGAACAAAAGGGGCTCCGGCTTAAAACGGACATTGGCAAAGAAATAAGGGACTTCAGTAAGTTATTTCCCCTTGTATACTCTTCAAATAGGTAGATCTTATTAGATGGATTATTTGGATTTTACCCTTACTTTTTAATGTCAATTTGCCAAAATTAATCTTAAATAACTTTTTTTAATATCATTTAATTTATTTGAAATTCAAGCTAACTATTTTAAGGATAAAGAAATATCTAAATTTTATCACTTTTGCTAATATATTTATAAGCAAGAAAGATATTAAATGAAATATTTTGTTATCCTTACATAAAAAAATCAATGATGAAATCCGAGAATTACAACTGTAAGGACATACTTACCACTTGGATTGCTTCAGATTTTATCAGGGAAAGATAACTGACTAAAGTCCCTTATTGACTGTGTTTAAATCAGTTTAGAAACAAAGTTAGGTAAATAAACTTACTTGAAAGTATAAAATCCGTCTGGTAACTGGCCTGATCCTAAATTACCGCCATGTACAGGACATATAAACGGTGCTGAAATATATAATTATAATACTTAAATACATAAATAGGGTATTTAGTAATGGTAATAAAAGAGTGTCCAGAAAACCTACTTTAGGACGAGCTGGCCGTCGTATATATGACCTAAATATGTTGAATACCACGTTAAAAAAATAAAGATGTCAAGGATATTTGTTTGTAAGAGCTTCGGATGCAATACTGTCACGAATGGCGTAACCATGGGTGAAAATAGAGAATATTAGGTTAGTGTCAATCTGTACTAAGTTTATCCGGCAAATTGGAGAAAGGTTTATTCGGCGAGGCTTGCCGAGTCAAATAATCCTTTTGGAGACGAGACGGATAAAACTAAGTACAGATTGACACTAACCTAATATTCTATTTATCCTACTCGCATTTGCTTGATTGACTAGTTTAAAATCCGAAAAATCTGCGTTTAACATGCTTTAAATTCAAATGGCCGAGTTGAAGCGCAGTGATTGTGTTAAGCGGTCTAAAAAGTGTTTGCGTCTCAAGAAATAATCCCGGTGATTGACTCCATTATAATTAAGTCAATGCAATAATTTAAATTTTTAAAAAAGCATTTACTGAAATCAATTTTTAAATAAACAAAAATAATTCATTTTGGATGAATAAATCACTTGCGAATTTTCCGAGGACGAATCGGTTTTTATGACGTCATGTAAGTAAAGTTTGTTGTCAACATGGCGG
The DNA here is from genome assembly GCA_025267735.1 of Mactra quadrangularis. NCBI lineage: Eukaryota > Metazoa > Mollusca > Bivalvia > Venerida > Mactridae > Mactra > Mactra quadrangularis. Next base: position 2,172,385 of record CM046310.1, read on the forward strand.
TCGCATTTAGGTGCGTTGGTAAGATTCGTCGTTTGACGAGTTTGCTTTTACTTATCATGGATTTAAACGATATTATCAGGAGACTGGAACGTATATGTGTTAATCAAACTTTAAATTGACGATATGGATATAAGGATTCTGAAGGGAAATACACACACGTTGCGACGCCGAGGGTTGTCATTGATTTTTAGAAAATGGCCAGAACTGACAGTGCCGTGAACGTCGATGATGAATTTTAAAAGTCAGTTTCATTATATTCAATTTATGTTTACTGTATAATGGCTGGATATTCGTCACAGAAAGGAATTCAGTGCAAATTTAGGAGTTTGGTACTGTACAGCATCAGCGGTTGAGTTTCTGTTTTAAAATTTGAATGATGAAGTAAGTGATTTAAAGATTTATATCTCTGCTTGAAAACGTAACTTCATAAGAAATATTGCACACCACCGAGGCCCTCCTGGTCTAATAGTGACCGACAAGTCAGTCCTTTAACATAAAGTGGACCGAAGCCAAAGGCTGACGTCAACTATATGTTAATGGGCTGACTGGGAGGTCACTATAAGACCAACCGGACCTTAGCACATAGCATTTTCCCCTCGTCCAATCAGCTGTCGAGGATTGTTGATAGTAGACATGTACTATATTGTATAGTAAAGCCCCTCGCACTAAACCTTATAGTAAAATGAAAACATAATCTAACTAATACTTAGTGGTGTGTACTATTTCTTATATTATACCGCACATTTTTAACACTTGATTTTTGGCAAAAGCAGATAAATAAACATTAAAAAACATTAAATAGGTCAACCTTACAGCATAAACTTTTATTACACGGTGCCGAAACTTGTTGCTCCTCGTGAAATTACGACAGTGGTTACACGTTTTCACCTCCCTTTCAATTTAGATTAGTTTCCAAACGAAATGAATGCACTTCAATTAAAAATTCTTAGCTATTTGAGCTAAATTTGACAAAAAAGTGTATACTTATTTATAGAGGACAGAGTAAATGATTCAAACTAAAGAAATGATGCTAATAGTACCTGGCTGAGCTATCTGATAGTAGCGATACCCTGAACTTGGTGTTACTCCAGCCACTGGGTCACTTAACGCACTTTGCTCTTGGCATGTCCTCGTAGTTGGATTAACGAAGAAAGCCACACAATTAGGGTCGCTGTCACAATTTCTTGCGCATTCCATGATGGACATGTCATTTGTTGTCCGTAGAATATTAGTAGTGTCAATTTGTCCATCTAGGCTGACCTCTCGTTCAAAAGTTTTGTTAGTAATTATTGCCCCTCCGATAATCAATAAACCTGAAAATCAAAAATCAAATTAAGAATTGCTTCTTTAATGGTTATACAATTTTACTAAATAGGTTTTCACTAAATCTTATATTATCTTTTCACCAAGCAAACATATTTTTTCTGTTTTAATACATTTGATAAGCTATTACTTCTAAATATTTTACGACTTTTTTGTTTTGAAGGTACTAGTTTACATATTTGATTAATATTTTTCTATATTTTCAAAACACCATTCAGTGCCTGTAATTGTGTCAAAATAATAATTTTTAAAATTTCATGAAAAACTGATCTATAGGTTGCAAGAAATGTACAATTAAAGTCACACAAATGCGCTAAAATTGTCTATACCGTGACAAACGGGGTAGATTTTTACTACTTGAAACACCATCATTTGTAGTTGTATGTCAATTTGCAATAAAATTGCAATCACTTTATACTTAACTTCACTTAATATACATAAATCACTTAATTTCCTCCTTAAAAATGTTTCCATACAATTGATAGATTCAGAAAAGTTGATATTTAGGTTGAAATCTGTTAATGAGTACCTTTAATATATTTCAATAAGCAATTACTAAATATTTTACAAACTATTCAACAAGCTTAAACATTTTTCAGTGAAAAATTTTAATTGAAAAAATGAACACCAAGCATCAATCTTAATATCGGTAATTATGTTGAATTCATTTGAAAATAAAAATATAATTACCTGCTAAAACATAAAGCATTAAAGTCACTTTCTCTGCCATGATTGCAATTTTCAATGATCTCCACTGAAAGATGTTCTGATACTGATAAAAAACTATATTCAATATGGGTTTCTTTCACACTAAATATCTTAAACGGTATTGTGCAACCTGCGACAGCTGACCTCAAGGAATCCTATCTTTTCTGAAATTCTAAAATCGATCGACTTCAAAGTGTTTCTCTCGTTACAGGAAAAAGATTCGTTTTTGTATTTAAAACATTGAAATCTTAATTTTTAAAAATCAGAATTGTGAGCTATAGGCTACAATGTAAATTCTATCATTAGGTCGGCGCGATAGAACATGTTTGTGTTGATGCGCCGTTAAAACCAAACAAACATATCATAAGGTTTGGTAGTTTTCGTTCAATATCAATTTTGTTTATTTTCCAATTTGTTCAATCTGAAAGGATAAGAAAAGCTGTTAAAAAATTTAAACAAGCATAACTGCAATATCAAAATAAATGTAGGACACTAACAAAACCATTTACTAATTAAAGGTCAGTTACTGTGCGTATTATATTGCACTTAACACGTGACCAAAATAATTCAAAATAGCGGATTTTTTCCTCGTCTTTTTCATTAATTTTGTAATCACCATACTTTTGTTATCATACGAAGAAATGTACCCTATCATATGGCCGTTGGTTTTGAATTAAATTTGTCACATTCATCTTGTTCTGAGCTTTTGTTGGTAAAAAAAACCACTTGTCAAGTAGGTTTATTTTTCAAACCGTTGGTTTGTTGATGTTCACAAACTATTAACTTAATAATAGCATATCGAATATACTTTTTTCGTATTTGGCCACGTGTTACTGGACATAGTTTAATGCCTTGACATAGACAAATGCATAACTTCGCATCAGAGCTAAGAAATTTGATGCATTGGCAGTTTTGTCTCCTAAGTAGACTGATGTCTCTACACAACAAACACTTTTACAGTAGTTTAAGATTAATATGTTTAACCTTATATTTATCATATTATATATTCAAAAAGTACCCAGCTGCAGAAAAATTTATAAGAATTGATGCATCGTTATACTCATTTAAAGCCACTCATAACATTAAGAATTGATAAAAACAATATTCAATCAGCAAAGACTTTAACGAAACGAAGCACTTCAGTCACGCCAAGTAACTCGATTTGCGAATACAAAAAAGTTATGATCGAGCCTTATAGTCGACGCAAAGTTTCGGGTTTCTCAGGTTTTGCAGTATTTTATTGTTGGAAATGCGTTGAAAATAATATTTTAATTAACACGCAGTGTTTTATAAATCAAACATTGTTATGTTTGCTTCTTTCTCTTAAACAATGGAACAAAGAATGATTAAAAAACAAACTCAAACATATTGTCAACCCGTTGAGTGTTTGTCTTTATCGACGTTAAATTCTTTAGACACCAGCCGGATATCGTTTTTAAACTTTACGAGCTTTGAATGACTTTCAGTTTTATTTTAAGGATACAAAGTTGGTTCCGAATAATCACTAAATCGGGCAAAAATATATCCGTTTATCAGCCGGTCGATCTCTTAGTGATTTTTGTGTATTCTTTCTTCATTCAGTGTCTGTCAATTTAAAACCCGGGTCGAAAGTGCAGTTGGTAGCGCGCCGGGATTTGGATACTCGTGCCCGAGGGGTTGCGGGTTTAAATCCCACCCTGGGAGGTTATACCCTTCCATGAAAATTTGACAATAATGTCGATTTTCCTCCATTAATTAGATAATATGGAGAAGTTTCCGGCCTTGTGGAAGGATAGGTGAGTACTGGTTATAGACAATGGTCCAGGAAAGCTAGGTTAGGTGCACTGGACGCCCTGAAATGACCTAAATTGTGTTGATACGGCGTTAACTCAAATAAATAAATAAATACTGTCAATTTAAAGCCCACTCGTATATTCTAAAGAATACAAGAGCTGTCCGTAAGACAGAGCGCTCAACTTTTCTCAGTTCTTAGGAATCAGTGGTATGGGTTTTGATAGTATGATGGTAGAAGTGATGATGAATAAGTATTCCAAGTTTGATTTGAATATCTATGATAAAATTGAAGTTAGTATCTACCACACGCTTGTACATGTATTTAATCACAATATTAACGAGCGGTTATCACAGCAGGAGTTTACCTTGAGAGCGTAAAGCGTTGGGACAGGTATCAGAGTTAAGCAATGAAATGTAAGGTTAGTGGTTGGATGGGTAACCGTAATGGTTTAATGTAAGCGCGAAGCGCATATCGTAAATGTTTTGTTTTTTGTTTTGTTGTTGTTGTTTTTTGGAAGGCCACAACAAATTGATCATATGTTCGTCGGATTTTCCGCACCTTAAAATCGCACAAAATACATAGGACATGTGATCAATTTGTTGCGGCTTTAACTCCATAGCAACTCATTGTATAGCTTATATCGTGGCAGTCAGTTCACCTAATCACTGTTCCTAAAAGACTTAATCTCTGGATTACTACTAGATGCAATTCAGTGACTGAAGACTGCCTTAAATGATTTAGAATCATGGGTAGGAGGGAGAATGACCTAGACATTTTTATATGACTAAGCTCCAGGAAAGTATGCCCCGCCCGAGAATCGAACTTACAACCCCTCGATCAGTAGAATAATGTGCATGTAAAATGAAATATGAAACACATTTGATTATGAATGATAGTGAGATGATGATGGATATCAAAATAGTAACTTTGAACACTTAAATCGTTCAAAAATTCCTGACAACAGTACTTACAGTACTTTGATTTTACAAGGGTTTTCCCCGTGTTTAGTAGTGGATTGTGATCAATCCTCATTAAATTTGTTCGCGGACGATGACATTCTGCAGTGCGTGCGCAGTTTAAAGGATAATTACTATTACAATTAATGTAGTCCGCCAATCTCTGCAAACAGATATCCTGTAGAGCATTGCCGTACAGGATCTCTACTTTCTCAATGCAGGGTCACGTCGAGATGACCTTAATGTCGACTAATCAATGCGTAGCTTTCATCTAGACGAAACACTATTAATAACATTTTGATTTCGTAATTTCTATTTTTAGACCAAGGTTTGCAAGCTAATTTAACAGCTGTATTATTCACAGTTTGCCATTGGACGTCTCATTTCAAATTGCGTGACGTAGACGATCTAAACAAGTCACGTATCATAACAATTTACATAAAAAGGTCACCTGAACGTGACTCTCGTTTGAAAAAGGCCAGATCTAAATTAGCGAGTAGGCTAGCGGAAAATATTAGATCGGATTTTAATCAGATTGTGTAGTCCGCATAACGCGTTAACAAACAAAAGGTAAGAAGTACATTGTACATGTATATCTAATCTGGCTTATGTAAGCTAAAGGTCCCTTGTATCCCTTCCGTTCGTTGTATAAGGTGTCGCTCTTGTGGGGAAGTGCTTCCGGATCGTTGTACACTACAAAAGTAGTGCTGAGAATTTGGTTTGACTGCATTTGGGAGGCTGTGCTTCTGTATGTATGTGTTAATACATTTTTCGCCCACATTAGTTTTTCTGTCCCTCTAAGACAAAATTCTGACCATTTTGTGTTTTCTATTTAGGACTACTTCTTGTGATGGAAGATCTAGAATTAAGTGCACTGCGGCCATTTTGACCTTTGGAAATGGGAATTCCCATATGCACATGTACACAATGTGAAATGGTGAAAAAAGTAAACGTTCATCATTCATATTTTTTGGACTTATTTTGCTGGCCTAGGTTGAGGATTCAGAGGATACCAGTCATTGTATCTCAATCTATTTGTGAAAGTCAGCAGAGACGCTCAAACAAAAAAGAAAAACATTGACAAGGGTAACACTATAAGCCATATACTCCACCAAAACCCCATGTCTGACGGCGCTATTAGCGCTTTGATTTGTTAAGTGGTCTAGTGGTCTACATTTCAAAACTATTATGTTATACAAACTACAATCTATAGAATTGTTTGCTGATTACACACAGTGTACATGAGATCTTGAACTACCTAATTATAATACTACACGGTTATACACATGTTTATAACAACCTATGTGACTATTCTAAAAGTGGTATTGTTCGTTGTTTCTCAACTGTCAAACCATGAATAATTTCACGGTGAATGCGTTTGTTAAAATTATTGTCGTAATACACCCATGAGTTTTCGAAAGTGTGTATTATGATTGAGTAAAGCTTCTTATGTCGTAGGATAAGTTTTAGTCACGATATTTTTAATCAAAGCACTGAAAGTACTGGGGTATTCATTGTGTTTAGATTTATTCAATTTTTGTTGGGTTTTATGCTGTGGCAACACCTTATATAGATTATATCACAGCGGTCAGTCCACCTACTCATTGTTCCTGAAGAAGCTTTATCTCAGGATTTAGCTGTTAACAAACTACTGGGTGCATACTTTGTCAGTGACTGACGACTGTCCTACATGACTTAGAATCAGGGGAAGGGGACAGAATGACCGTAGATATTATTAATGCTGGCGATTACATTTTTTATCAAACTCTCTTCACAATAAAAATCTGCTTGAGTCATTCACAATATTGAACGATTGAATTTACGTATTACTATGACTACTGTTGTAATTAGTCAATGCTATTAACTGTTACAATATGACTATCACATTGTTTAATTAGTCTGTGTGTCAAAAAATCTAATATAGGAGAGATTTAAAACTATGTAATTGTTATCTGTTATGTGTGCTACGTAGTGCACATTTTTTAGTAAAGTTGGACTAACACCCTGCTGCTATTCTATGATTTATATAGTAACTGAATAGAAAGTAATGTATTTAAACCCCATTTCTGCTTAAAGGTCTTAGAAATTAATTTTACCTGCACTGATGGTGTTTAATGATGAAGGTTAAGATTTACAAATATTATTAAGAATTAATTGTATGATAAATTTCTTTTTTTCATTCGATGAACTGATTTAACAAAGAGGTTAATGTCGTCAAGTGAATGGGGTTATTTTTTGCAAAATAGTTGGATTTGTAATTGATGTTTTCATTTTAAAAGTGAAAAGAAACTAGAGCAATTTTTTCTTTCATTTTCTGAATTTTAAGTGCGTAAATCTGACGAACATGATCAATTTTTTGTAGCCTAAACCAAAAAAAAAATTAATAAAAATTTAACCCGCCTAGGATTCGAACTCGCGACCTCTTGTTTGGTAGTCTGACATGCTAACCACTAGGCCACAGACACGACGATAATTACTGTGCTAAATTTATATACATATACAAATGCATGACATATGAAAATGCGCAATGCACAAAATAACTTTTCTCCGTACACAGATAGAATAAAGTTTGATTAATGTGAAAACATTGAATATCATAATTTTAAGTACTATTTGTTTAAATTTGTATTTTTTTCAACTCGTCAGCAATTGATAGTATACACATTTTTCTGTTGCTATATTATTTTCTAGGTCGCAACAGAGTATGTGTTGTTCGTTCTTTTTCAAATTTCTGGGAGCGCTGACATAGAAAGGAATTGTTTGCAAACAATTTCTTCCAATAATGTGAATGACTGTAAACTGCATTAAGAGAAACTGATTTAGTTTCGAGTACTTTCCTTCAATTCCTTTGTCTTCCGATGTCTGTCAGCAAATGCATATTTGTAGTCACGTGACTATAGCGCTTGATACGGAAACGTAGCTTCATTCATAAATTTTCATGAATGAAATCGATGTATACATCCGCGATTATCAGTTACGTAATAATTTGTCTACCATTGTTCAATTGTTCACAAATTTGTCAATACTCGGTGTCACTTCGAAGAAAGGTTTGATGTAGATCAAGTTAAATGCGTAATTAAATTGACGCGTAGGAATACACAGATGATCGATGAAACAAAAGAACTATTTGCGAACTATTTTATTGTAGCGGAATTATCCGGATGCTGTTCGGTTTTGTTGATTAGATATATAGGTCAACAGGTCAGTATAGGACTCCGATCGGAATACCGCTATTAATCTATTGGTAACAGAGTATTCATTGTTAAAAACAATGAATACAATAAAAATTAGGCCGCCAGTACAAAAACAATGCATTCAGTCACCGTGAAATTATTCAAGCTTTGAGAGTTGTTATTGTACTTTTAATTTTGGACACATCAGTTTTTGGGTAAACACGAAAGTTTGCAATATTGTGGCACTGTTTCAAAATATTTATTCTTATAAAAACAAAATTAATTGTTCAGTACGTGTATTTTGCCGAAAGCTTCCGATAAAGCGCGAATTACAAACGAAGACAAAAGCAGACAGTAAATACTGAGTTTAATATATTCTTGCATAAAGGTCAAGCTCAGGTTGATTCTGTCGGACTATACTTACTGTTTAAGGATCAATAAATTGCTATTTATTCACATTCTATACATAGGAGGTGAACATATCACCTCTATACTAAGACGCATAACCGTTCGCAATATTCAGCGATTTGGTACGCAACAGAATATAGTGCGGCATATGGATTTTTCTGTTTAAATATAATTATCATTAAATCATAAAATTAATGATGGCTTATAACTACAGGAATTGCTATCCAGAGATTAAAAGTAGTTTTAAACCTAAATGGGTTTAGATGCAAAAGAACATCGTGTATTCTACTTTGGTTTTCAAATGTCTGTGTAGAGACAGATAGATGTAAACACGTTAGGATGGAAATAAATCTACCGGTTTAAAAGTTTTATCTGATGAGCATAATTTGTTGGACAGATTAATTCTATTGAGTAGCTAAAGCACACTCAATTTGTTCAGTACAATTGAACGGGGAAATTATTAGAATGTAAACATTGCCACGTATTTTCAGGTTAATAAACATTTTTACCCATGATGCTAAGCGTCTCCGTACAAAGGTCAGTAACACCGTTTATGTACACAACGATTTACCCATGAAAAAAAAGTCATCTAAGCAAAATTCCAAATCAAATTTATTAGTCATTAACACATAACATAACATGTGTTGCATAAAAAGGCTTAAATAAAAGAACAATTACTAGAAGTAGACAACGTATGATCTGTTTTCCTAAAACTCGTTTGCTCAAGATCTTTTTGAGAGCAGTGTGACTCAAAAGGTAAACTATGTACTTGATAATGAACTTGAAATATTTTCGAGTAACTCATTTCTTTATCTAAACAGGTCAAATAAACTGAAATCATAACCCAATAATATCAAAACTATGGACTATAGTACATCTGATATTTTTTAATATCGAAAGCATGCAAAGTCACGAAAATTATGAAATCATGAAATTATATCAACGGCCATTCTTTCTCCTACCAATCATTTTTAATCATAGAGGTCAGTTGTCAGTCACTGACAAAACTATGCGCTTAGTAGTCGGTTAAAAACTAAATCCAGAGACTTAGCCTTTAAGGAGGAGTGAGTATGTTAAATTGACAGACCGCCGTTATATGACCTATACAATGTGTTGATACGGCGTTAAACCCAACAAACAAACAAACAAATAAGCAATCGAGTTGAATATATTTGAACTAATCATAACAACAACATGTGATACTGTAACTTAAACGATGGGTTTTTTAACCCCGCTTGTAGGTCTGCAAATATTTTTCATTTTATTACACCATTTTCTTTTCACACAAAAGTTTAAGATTAGCATCCTCACATCCACAATCGTCAAAATAATAACTAAAAGTCGTCTGTTGGCATTGAATGCAATTCTGAATAAGGGGGTTATTCGGTCGTTCAGAAGCCCATAATTCTGGAATTTGGGGAATAACAATCCCGTCGTGAGTGGTCCAAGCATCTGCAGCAGACTTATCGACAGCATTTAGGTTGGTTCCATCAACCCAAAACCTATGTCCAGAAGCATCTGAAAATAATGAAAAAGGAACACACCTAGTTTAGAGTAACCCGGAAGTTATTATAGATATGCGCGCGCACCGTAACTTTAAATTTCCGAGAAGTTTTAATTAAAATAAACATAAAAACCTAGTGAACAGAAATTTCTTATTTATATTTACGTTGTGTTGAAAAACCTGGAACATTAAAGAATCCAAATTCATGAACAAATATTTTTGAAAATTCTCTTTTGATAACAAGTTTTATTAGTAATACTGATTTTATCATTTGGCTTCAATTTAAAAGACTTCCCCCCATTTGTTGTTATGTTCGAAATGCATTATTCCTTGTGCTTACTATTTGCACCACGCTATAAGTATAAACGAGAAAAATGTTTATATTACCTGGACATGAGAAGATATTGTCAATGTAGAAATTCAGTTTATCCGCTTCATAAATCTTGGGCAAATTCATTCCATTATCCAGACATGTGTTGAAAGCCGTGTTATAATCCACAAGCACATCATTAAACAATCTGAAATTAAAAACAACGGAGCAAAAAATATTTTTTTCTTATCAATAACATTTGCCTTTTGGTAACAGTTGGATCAGGACTAAAAGATAAAGGTAAAGTTTGACTCCGACCTGACCTTTATGCAAGAACAGTCATTACCTTGAATACGAATGTAGTATTAATGCTCGACTACACCGTGGCTGAGAGGGTTAAGTGTTGAAATTTAACACATAAACATACTTATATAATTTTACAATCCATGTCGAAGTGTAGGATAGGCTTGATACCGATTTTCGTCGGGATATGTGTAGACAATTATTAGATGCAAATGTGAACGGTTAGATCGGGATCAAACTTTACGCACTATACCACTTAATCGTCAATAGAAATAGGATAAATGATAAATCTTCAATTCAAACCGTCAATTTCGTTTCCCCTTCATTCTAAATGGAATTCAACTGTATAAGAGTAAACCTGAAGGCTTTCGTTACAAGAATTTCAAAATTCTTAAATCTGTTTGTCTAACATACAAATAAGCTTGAAGGTATTTTGATATATCTTTGTGATTTTATAGACACAATGAAACATGGTAAAATAATAAATCTTAAGCCAACAGAAAATTGGTGTTAAATTAATTTAAAATTACATAAATACATTAAGGATAATTGGTATAATATGTTTTATCCATTTCTTTGGAAGACATTTTCATTGGACAAATGGTATAAAAGAGCAAATTGTGTTGCTAGAAAATATAGGTCATAAGTTGGCTTAGACAGTTGCGCCGAAAAAAACACAGAACTTCCACCTAAAAGCAAACAGGGAGATGTTTTTCAGATTTTTAAGCTTTATTATAAAAGGACAAAACAAATAACGAACAAGTGAACAAAAGGGGCTCCGGCTTAAAACGGACATTGGCAAAGAAATAAGGGACTTCAGTAAGTTATTTCCCCTTGTATACTCTTCAAATAGGTAGGTCTTATTAGATGGATTATTTGGATTTTACCCTTACTTTTTAATGTCAATTTGCCAAAAATAATCTTAAATAACTTTTTTTAATATCATTTAATTTATTTGAAATTCAAGCTAACTATTTTAAGGATAAAGAAATATCTAAATTTTATCACTTTTGCTAATATATCTATAAGCAAGAAAGATATTAAATGAAATATTTTGTTATCCTTACATAAAAAAATCAATGATGAAATCCGAGAATTACAACTGTAAGGACATACTTACCACTTGGATTGCTTCAGATTTTATCAGGGAAAGATAACTGACTAAAGTCCCTTATTGACTGTGTTTAAATCAAATAGTTTAGAAACAAAGTTAGGTAAATAAACTTACTTGAAAGTATAAAATCCGTCTGGTAACTGGCCTGATCCTAAATTACCGCCATGTACAGGACATATAAACGGTGCTGAAATATATAATTATAATACTTAAATACATAAATAGGGTATTTAGTAATGGTAATAAAAGAGTGTCCAGAAAACCTACTTTAGGACGAGCTGGCCGTCGTATATATGACCTAAATATGTTGAATACCACGTTAAAAAAATAAAGATGTCAAGGATATTTGTTTGTAAGAGCTTCGGATGCAATACTGTCACGAATGGCGTAACCATGGGTGAAAATAGAGAATATTGGGTTAGTGTCAATCTGTATTTAGTTTATCCGACAAATTGGAGAAAGGTTTATTCGGCGAGGCTTGCCGAGTCAATTAATCCTTTTGGGGACGAGACGGATAAACTAAGTACAGATTGACACTAACCTAATATTTTATTTATCCTACTCGCATTTGCTTGATTGGCTAGTTTAAAATCCGAAAAATCTGCGTTTAACATGCTTTAAATTCAAATGGCCGAGTTGAAGAGCAGTGATTGTGTTAAGCGGTCTAAAAAGTGTTTGCGTCTCAAGAAATAATCCCGGTGATTGACTCCATTATAATTAAGTAAATGCAATAATTTTAATTTTTAAAAAAGCATTTACTGAACTCAATTTTTAAATAAACAAACACAATTCATTTTGGATGAATAAATCACTTGCGAATTTTCCGAGGACGAATCGGTTTTTATGACGTCATGTAAGTAAAGTTTGTTGTCAACATGGCGGTCGCATTTAGGTGCGTTGGTAAGATTTGTCGTTTGACGAGTTTGCTTTTACTTATCAACGATTTAAACGATATTATCAGGAGACTGGAACGTATATGTGTTAATCAAACTTTAAAATGACGATATGGATATAAGGATAATGAAGAGAAGTACACACATGCAGCGACGCTGAGGGTTGTCATTGATTTTCAGAAATGGCCAGACCTGTCAGTGCCGTGAACGTCGATGATGAATTTTAGAAGCCAGTTTCATTATACTTAATTTATGCGTGGCTTTGCTTTGGTAAAACAATAGTCAACCTATGTATTTACTGTATAATGGCTGGATATTCGTCAAATTAAACATAGAATGGAATTCAGTGCAAATTTAGGAGTTTGGTACTGTACAGCATCAACGGTTGAGTTTCTGTTTTAAAATTTAATGATGAAGTAAGTGATTTAAAGATTTATATCTTTGCTTGAAAAAGTAACTTTATAAGAAATATTACACACCACTGAGGCCCTCCTGGTAATAGTGACCGACAAGTCAGTCCTATGACATATAGTGGACCGAAGCCGAAGACCTAAGTGGTAAGTACTATTTCTTATATCACACCGCACATTTTTAACACTTGATTTTTGGCAAAAGCAGATAAATAAACATTGAAAACATTAAATAGGTCAACCTTATAGCATAAACTTTTATTACACGGTGCCGAAATTTGTTGCTCCTTGTGAAATTACGACGGTGATTACACGTTTTTACCTCCCTTTCAATTCAAATTAGTTTCTAAACGAAATAAATGCAATTCAATTAAAAAATCTTATCTATTTGAGCTAAATTTGACCAAATAGAATGTATATTTTAAAGTCTTATTTATGGAGGACAGAGTAAATAATTCGAACTAAAGAAATGATGCTAATAGTACCTGGCTGTGCTATCTGATAGTAGCGATACCCTGGACTTGGTGTTACTTCAGCCATGGCTGAGACACTTAACGCACTTTGCTCTTGGCATGTCCTCGTAGTTGGATTAACGAAGAATGCCACACAATCAGGGTCGCTGTCACAATTTCTTGCACATCCCATGATGGACATGTTATTTGTTGTCCGTAGAATATTAGTAGTGTCAATTTTTCCATCTAGGCTTACCTCTCGTTCAAAAGTTTTGTTAGTAATTATTGCCCCTCCGATACTCAATAAACCTGAAAATCAAAAAACAAATTAGGAAAATTTTGCTTCTTCAGTGGTTATATATTTTAACTAAATAGGCTTTGAACTAAATCTTATTTTTTTTCACCAAGCAAACATGTTTTTTGCGTTTTAATACACTGACAAGTTATTACTTCTAAATATTTTACCACATTTTTGTTTTAAAGGTACTAGTTAACGTATTTATTTAAGATTTTCAAAACACCATTTTGTGCCTGCAATTGTGTAAATAATAATTCTTAACATTTCATAAAAAACTGACCTATAGGTTGCAAGAAATGTACATTTGTAGTTGTATGTCAATTTGTAATAAAATTGCCCTAATCAAATCACGTCTTTCCTGCTTTTTAAATGTTTCCATACAATTGATAGATTCAGAAAAAGTTGATATTTAGGTTGAAATCTGTGAATGAGTACATTTAAAATATTTTAATAAGCAATTACTTAATATTATACAAACTATTCAACAAGCATAAACATTTTTCAATGAAAAATTTTAATTGAAAAAATGAACACCAAGGTTAAATCTTAATATCGGTAATTATGTTGAATTCAATTGAAAATAAAAATATAATTACCTGCAAAAACATAAAGCATTAAAGTCACTTTTTCTGCCATGAATGCAATTTTCAATGATCTCCACTGAGAGATGTTCTGGTACTGATAAACAACTATATTCAATATGGGTTTCTTTCACACTAAATATCTTAAACTGTATTGTGCAACCTGCGACAGCTGACCTCAAGGAATCCTATCTTTTCTGAAATTCTAAAACCGATCGACTTCAATCTCCGTAAACAGATATCCTGTAGAGCATTGCCGTACAAGATATCTAGTATCTCAATAGAGGGTCACAACGAGATGACCTTTATTCAGACTAATCAATGCGTAGCTTTCATCTAGACGAAACACTATCAATAACATTTTATGATCGATATGATCGAGCCTTATAGTCGTCTCAAAGTTTCGGGTTTCTCAGGTTTTGCAGTATTTTATTGTTGGAAATGCGTTGAAAATAATATTTTGATTAACACGCAGTGTTTTATAAATCAAACATTGTTATGTTTGCTTCTTTCTCTTAAAAATGGATCAAAGAATGATTAAAAAACAAACTCAAACATATTGTCAACCCGTTGAGTGTTTGTCTTTATCGACGTTAAATTCTTTAGACACCAGCCAGATATCGTTTTTAAACTTTACGAGCTTTGAATGACTTTCATTTTTATTTTAAGGATACAAAGTTGGTTCCGAATAATCACTAAATCGGGCAAAAATATATCCGTTTATAAGCCGGTCGATCTCTTTGTGATTTTTGTGTATTCTTTCTTCATTCAGTGTCTGTCAATTTAAAACCCGGGTCGATAGTGCAGTTGGTAGTGCGCCGGGATTTGGATACTCGGGCCCGAGGGGTTGCGGGTTCAAATCCCACCCGGGGAGGTTATACCCTTCCATGAAAATTTGACAATAATGTCGATTTTGCTCCATTAATTAGATAATATGGAGAAGTTTCCGGCCTTGTGGAAGGATAGGTGAGTACTGGTTATAGACAATGGTCCAGGAAAGCTAGGTTAGGTGCACTGGACGCCGTAAAATGACCTAAATTGTGTTGATACGGCGTTAACTCAAATAAATAAATAAATACTGTCAATTTAAAGCCCACTCGTATATTCTAAAGAATACAAGAGCTGTCCGTAAGACAGAGGGCTCAACTTTCCTCAGTTCTTAGGAATCAGTGGTATGGGTTTTGATAGTATGATGGTAGAAGTGACGATGAATAAGTATTTCAAGATTGAATTGAATATCTTTGATAGTATTAAAGTCTGTAAAAACTTTTCTCTACTTTTGGATAATTTAAGTAAAAAAGGGGCAAAACTTCTTAAACAGTGAAGCCAGGGTTATGGGCCTTGATAGTAAGGCTGACATAGTGATGATGAATAAGTATTCCAAGTTTGATTTGAATATCTATGATAAAATTGAAGTTAGTATCTACCACACGCTTGTACATGTATTTAATCACAATATTAACGAGCGGTTATCACAGCAGGAGTTTACTTTGAGAGCGTAAAAAGTTGGGACAGGTATCAGAGTTGAGCAACGAAATGTAAGGTTAGTGGTTGGATGGGTGACCGTAATGGTTTAATGTAAGCGCGAAGCGCATATCGTAAATGTTTTGTTTTTTTGTTTTTGTTGTTTTTGGAAGGCCACAACAAATTGATCATATGTTCGTCGGATTTTCCGCACCTTAAAATCCGAAAACGAAAAAAAAATATATCCCACAACTTGAAATTTGTAACGCATCATAAATTTCGGAAAAGTCAATTTTTTTGGCACTCGGCCAAGTAGAATTACACTGAAAATTAATAATTTTAATTCTAAATATCAATATAAATCAGCATAATTTCACTATTACGGTAAAGCAGTAATGTATTTTTGTTAACGTACGGCATTAGAAATTTCAATGACACGATCCTTTGTTCAGAAATCTGATAACTACACTCTGTCCTAGACCGTAGACGCAACAACTACACTCTCTACACAACTTATCTTGATGTGTGACGTCATTCGAGTCTTCGTAGCGTTAAAATATGAAGATCGATCCATTTTTTTAGAGCAGGTAGGACAGGGAGAAAATTTTACATTCTTACAATTTTGATATCCCAAAATTACCTAACAGGCTTGATTTAATTCTAGTGGAATTAGTAGGCATTAGCATAATTTACCAAAATATAATTATACACAAAACGTGAACCGGGCTGGTCCATTATAATTTTAGTGTGGTTATGATAATTGGTATTATTCTGTGCTTCCTAGTGATTTAGTATTAATAAAAGTAATACCAAAGCCAAATAAAGTTATCTTTTACTTATGAATTCATGAAGGTGTAAACCTCTTCTACCCTACTTCTAACTAGTTTTAAATTCAATTGAATTTGCATCTGGAGTAATTGCTACCTTGCTTTATATAGCATAGAGCTACTTACGTGATTACACTTGAGTACATATATATAGAGTCTATAGGTTATATGTTATATACGAAAGTCTATATTTTCTTTGCTTTTTATAACTTTGGTAAATATAATATCTTAGAAGCCGCACAAATTTATTCTTCGCTTTTTGCTCGCTTCTCAAAATTCAAAATATGGAAAAAGACTTTTTTTGCTCTTTAGCTCCTTCACTTTGGAACAAAATACATAGAACATGTGATCAATTTGTTGTGGCTTTAACTCCATAGCAACTCATTCATTGTATAGGTTATATCGTGGCAGTCAGTTCACCTAATCACTGTTCCTAAAAAGACTTAATATATCTGGATTACTACTAGATGCAATTCAGTGACTGAATACTGCCCTAAATGATTTAGAATCATGGGTAGGAGGGAGAATGACCTAGACATTTTTATATGACTAAGCTCCACGAAAGTATGCCCCGCCCGTGAATCGAACTTACAACCCCTCGATCAGTAGAATACTGTGCATGTAAAATAAAATATGAAACACAATTGATAATGAATGATAGTGAGATGATGATGGATATCAAAATAGTAACTTTGAACACTTAAATCGTTCAAAAATTCCATCCAACAATACTTTCAGTACTTTGATTTTACAAGGGTTTTCCCCGTGTTTAGTAGTGGATTGTGACCAATCCTCATTAAATGTTTTCGCCGACGATGACATTCTGCAGTGCGTGCGCAGTTTAAAGGATAATTACTATTACAATTAATGTAGTCCGCCAATCTCTGCAAACAGATATCCTGTAGAGCATTGTCGTACAGGATCTCTACTTTCTCAATGCAGGGTCACGTCGAGATTACCTTAATGTCGACTTATCAATGCGTAGCTTTCATCTAGACGAAACACTATTAATAACATTTTGATTTCGTAATTTCTATTTTTAGACCAAGGTTTGCAAGCTAATTTAACAGCTGTATTATTCACAGTTTGCCATTGGACGTCTCATTTCAAATTGCGAGTAGGCTAGCGGAAAATATTAGATCGGATTTTAATCAGATTGTGTAGTCCGCATAACGCGTTAACAAACAAAAGGTAAGAAGTACATTGTACATGTATATCTAATCTGGCTTATGTAAGCTAAAGGTCCCTTGTATCCCTTCCGTTCGTTGTATAAGGTGTCGCCCTTGTGGGGAAGTGCTTCCGGATCGTTGTACACTACAAAAGTAGTGCTGAGAATTTGGTTTGACTACATTTGGGAGGCTGTGCTTCTGTATGTATGTGTTAATACATTTTTCGCCCACATTAGTTTTTCTGTCCCTCTAAGACAAAATTCTGACCATTTTGTGTTTTCTATTTAGGACTACTTCTTGCGATGGAAGATCTAGAAGTAAGTGCACTGCGGCCATTTTGACCTTTGGAAATGGGAATTCCCATATGCACATGTACACAATGTGAAATGGTGAAAAAAGTAAACGTTCATCATTCATATTTTTTGGACTTATTTTGCTGGCCTAGGTTGAGGATTCAGAGGATACCAGTCATTATACCTCAATCTATTTGTGAAAGTCAGCAGAGACGCTCAAACAAAAAAGAAAAACATTGACAAGGGTAACACTATACTTCATATACTCCATCAAAACCACATGTCTGACGGCGCTATTAGTGCTTTGATTTGTTAAGTGGTCTAGTGGTCTACATTTCAAAACTATTATGTAATAATGTTGAGAACACAGTGTATAAATCAGCAATTTTATAAACTATTATGTAATACAAACAACAATCTATATAATTGTTTGCTGATTTACACACAGTGTACTCAACAAGACCTCGGACATACTTCCTGATTAAGGATAAATAAATTCCTATTTACCCATATTTATACATAGAAGGTGAACATATCACCTCTATACTAAGACGCATAACCATTCGCAATATTCGGCGATTTGGTACGCAACAGAATATAGCGCGGCATATGGATCTTTCTGTTTAAATATAATTATTATGAAATCATAAAATTAATGATGGCTTATAACTACAGGAATTTCAATCTATAGATTCAAAGTAGTTTTAAACCTAAATGGGTTTTCAAATGTCTGTGTATATACAGATAGATGTGAACACGTTAGGATTGAGGTTCATTACCGCAGCGTGTTCAGTAGTGAGCGTTACCGATACCGGACAACTCAACCCGTAGACAACTCAACCCATGGATAACTCAACCCAAAGTTGGGACAACTCAAACCATTAGTGAGGTATTGAGTTTTCTCGGGTTGAGTTGTCTTTGGTTGAGTTGTCCCGAACCTAACGTTACCGAACGTTTCGGAACAATCGAAATAATTGAACACGCTGCAAGTTTAAAGGTTTTATCTGATGTGCATAATTTGTTGAACAGATGCATTTTATTGAGTAGCTAAAACATATAGTTCGAACAAAAAAGCAATGCACTGTTTATAGTAACAATACAATTAACTAATCCACTACGAGGGGTGCTTAGGATGACAATAACAAACAATTGTGATATATTTTACGAGTGCCTTAGTTGTTGGTGTAATGGAAAAGCTTTCTACCATTAGAAGCATGATATATCAAGTGGTGGTGGTTTATCCACAGCGCAATTTTGTTAAAATTAATTACACAAATTTTATTTTCAAAACAGCCTTCCCTAAAATGGATTGTCTCATTTTTAATGTTTACCTAAACACGTTTTGTTATTTTGTAGGCACTATACGCAATGTGTTTAGCATAATTGAACGGGGAAATCATTAGAATGTAAACAATGTCACGTGTTTTCAGGTAAATAAACACTTTACCCATGATTCTTAGCATCTCCATACAAAGATCAGTAACACTGTTATGTACAAAACGATTTACGCATGAAAATAAAGTAATCTGGGCAAATTCCAAAATCAACATTTATTAGTTATTAACACATAACATAACATGTGTTGCATGTTTATATAGAGAAAATGTATCTTACGTCTATCAACGGTCTTAATATTAAATCGTTTTATTGATTAAAAACTCAATCTGAATAAAACCCGAACTAAAATGTTCCGTTCCCCTACTTGCTAATTTAGATCTGGCTGTTTCGTTACGAGGGTCACGTTTAGGTGACCCTTTCTCATTAAAATTTCATGACGCAATCATTATAATATCTCGCAAACCTCGGTTTAAAACCAGAAATTACGAAATCTAAGTGTTTTAATAGGGTTTCGTCTAGATGAAAGCTACGCATTGATTGGTCGACACAAACGTCATCTCGACGAGATTCTCCCAGCGAACCTAAGAGATCGTGTACGACAGCGCTCTACAGGAT
The DNA here is from genome assembly GCA_025267735.1 of Mactra quadrangularis. Lineage (NCBI taxonomy): Eukaryota > Metazoa > Mollusca > Bivalvia > Venerida > Mactridae > Mactra > Mactra quadrangularis. Next base: position 2,192,298 of record CM046310.1, read on the forward strand.
ATCTGTTTATTGAAATTGATTAAAAATCGATCCACTATTAATGGAATGGTCAAATATTTTTTTAAAAAGGTCTGAAATTCGTCCGAAATCAAACAATACATGTTTATATAGATAATCATTTCTAGAGCAGTTAGTGAAGGAATTTTGATGATAGGGCCGTTTTTTGAGAGTGTGGTGACAATATGAAAACAATCACCGTCGAACAGGCGTTAAAACATTTTCTCTAAGTATATGATAAGAAGGAAAATTGTGTCTAAGCCGCCCGGCTCACTCAGTTGGTAGCACGCAAGTCTACTGATCAAGGGGTCGTGGGTACGATTCCCGGACGGGGTATACTTTTGTGGAGCTTTGTCATGAAATTATTTCTACGGCCATTCTCCCTCCTACCAATCATTTTTAATCATGTAGGGCAGCTGTCAGTCACTGACGAAAGTATGCGCTTAGTAGTTGATTAACAACTAAATCCCAATATTTAGCTTTTCCAGGAGGAGTGAGTGTGTTAAATTGACTGACCGCCGTTATATGATCTATACAATGTGTTGATACGGCGTTAAACCCAACAAAAATAAACAAACAAATAAGCAATCGAGTTAAATATATTTGAACTAATCATAACAACAACATATGATACTGTAACTTAAACGATGAGTTTTTTAAACCCGCTTGTAGGTCTGCGAATATTTTTTTTCATTTTATTATACCATTTTCTTTTCACACAAAATTTTATGCAAAGCATCCGTACATCCACAATCGTCAAAATAATAACTAAAAGTCGGTTGTTCGCATTGAATGCAATTCTGACCTTCGGGGTTATTCGGTCGTGCAGAAGCCCATAATTCTGGAATTTTTGGAATAACAATCCCGTCGTGAGTGGTCCAAGCATCTGCAGCATACTTATCGACAGCATTTAGGTTGGTTCCATCAACCCAAAACCTATATCCAAAAGCATCTGAAAATAATGAAAAATGAACATATCTAGTTTAGCAGAACTCGGAATTTATTACAGATATGCGCGCGCACCAAAACTTTAAATTTCCGTGAAGTTTTAATTAAAAACCTGGAACATTAAAGAATCAAAATTCATGAACAAATATTTTCGAAAATTCTCTTTTGATAACAAGTTTTATTAGTAATACTGATTTTATCATTTGGCACAAATTTAAAAGACTTCCCTCCATTTGATGTTATGTCCGAAATGCATTATTCCTTGCGCTTCCTATTTGCACCAACGCTATAAGTATGAACGGGAAAAATGTTTATAATACCTGGACATGAGAAAATATTGTCAATGTAGAAATTCAGTTTATTCGCTTCATAAATCTTGGGCAAATTCATTCCATTATCCAGACATGTGTTGAAAGCCGTGTAATAATCCACAAGCACATCATTAAATAATCTGAAATTAAAAGCAACGGAGCAAAAATAATTTGTTCTTATCAATATCATTTGCCTTTTGGTAACAGTTGGATCAGGGCTAAAACATTGCGTATTGTGCGTAAAGTTTGACCCCGATTTGACCTTTATGCAAGAATATTCATTACCTTGAATACAAATGTAGTATTAATGCTCGACTACACCGTGGCTGTGAGGATTAAGTGTTGAAATTTAACATATAAACATACTTATATAATTTTACAATCCATGTCGAAGTGTAGAATAGGCTTGGTACTGATTTTCGTCGGGATATGTGTAGATAATTATTAGATGCAAATGTGAAAGGTTAGATCGGGGTCAAACTTTACGCACTATACCATTTAATCGTCAATAGAAATAGGATAAATGATAGATCTTCGATTCAAACCGTCAATTTCGTTTCCCCTTCATTCTAAATGTAATTCAACTGTATAAAAGTAAAATTGAAGGCTTTCGTTACAAGAATTTCAAAATTCTTAAATCTGTTTGTCTAACATACAAATAAGCTTGAAGGTATTTTGTTATATCTTTGTCATTTGATAGACATAATGAAACATGGAAAAATAGTGAATCTTAAGCCAACAGAAAATTGGTGTTAAATTAATTTAAAATTACATAAATACATTAAGGATAATTGGTATAATATGTTTTATCCATTTCTTTGGAAGACATTTTCATTGGACAAATGGTATAAAAGAGCAAATTGTGTTGCTAGAAAATATAGGTCATAAGTTGGCTTAGACAGTTGCGCCGAAAAAAAACAGAACTTCCACCTAAAAGCAAACAGGGAGATGTTTTTCAGATTTTTAAGCTTTATTATAAAAGGACAAAACAAATAACGAACAAGTGAACAAAAGGGGCTCCGGCTTAAAACGGACATTGGCAAAGAAATAAGGGACTTCAGTAAGTTATTTCCCCTTGTATACTCTTCAAATAGGTAGGTCTTATTAGATGGATTATTTGGATTTTACCCTTACTTTTTAATGTCAATTTGCCAAAATTAATCTTAAATAACTTTTTTGAAAATCATTTAATTTATTTGAAATTCAAGCTAACTATTTTAAGGATAAAGAAATATCTAAATTTTATCACTTTTGCTAATATATTTATAAGCAAGAAAGATATTAAATGAAATATTTTGTAATCCTTACATAAAAAATCAATGATGAAATCCGAGAATTACAACTGTAAGGACATACTTACCACTTGGATTGCTTCAGATTTTATCAGGGAAAGATAACTGACTAAAGTCCCTTATTGACTGGGTTTAAATCAAATAGTTTAGAAACAAAGTTAGGTAAATAAACTTACATGAAAGTATAAAATCCGTCTGGTAACTGGCCTGATCCTAAAGTACCGCCATGTACAGGACATATGAACGGTGCTGAAATATATAATTACAATACTTAAATACATAAATAGGGTAAGTTAGTACTGGTAATAGAAGAGTGTCCAGAAAACCTACTTTAGGAAGAGCTGGCCGTCGTATATATGACCTAAATATGTTTGAATACGACGTTAGAAAATAAATAAATATGTTAAAGATATTTGTTCGTCAGAGCTTCGGATGCAATACTGTCACGAATGGCGTAACCATGGGTAAAAATAGAGAATATTAGGTTAGTGTCAATCTGTACTTAGTTTATCCGGCCAGTTGGAGAAAGGTTTAGTTGGCGAGGCTTGCCGAGTCGATTAATCCTTTTGGAGACGATCCGGATAAACTAAGTACAGATTGACACTAACCTAATATTCTATTTATCCTACTCGCATTTGCTTGATTGACTAGTTTAAAATCCGAAAAATCTGCGTTTAACATGCTTTAAATTCAAATGGCCGAGTTGAAGCGCAGTGATTGTGTTAAGCGGTCTAAAAAGTGTTTGCGTCTCAAGAAATAATCCCGGTGATTGACTCCATTATAATTAAGTAAATGCAATAATTCAAATCTAAAGAAAAAAGCATTTACTAAATTAAACTCGATTTTTAAATAAACAAAACAATTAATTTTAGACGAATAAATCACTTGCGAATTTTCCGAGGACGAATCGGTTTTATGACGTCATGTAAGTAACGTTTGTTGTCAACATGGCGGTCGTATTTAGGTGCGTTTGTAGGATTCGTCGTTTGACGAGTTTGCTTTTATTTATCATGGATTTAACCGATTTTATCAGGAGACTAGAACGTATATGTGTTAATCAAACTTTAAATTGACGATATGGATATAAGGATTCTGAAGGGAAATACACACACGAAGCGACGCCGAGGGTTGTCATTGATTTTCAGAAAATGGCAAGAACTGACAGTGCCGTGAACGTCGATGATGAATTTTAAAAGTCAGTTTCATTATATTCAATTTATGTTTACTGTATAATGGCTGGATATTCGTCATATTAAACACAGAAAGGAATTCAGTGCAAATTTAGGAGTTTGGTACTGTACAGCATTAGCGGTTGAGTTTCTGTTTTAAAATTTGAATGATGAAGTAAGTGATTTAAAGATTTATATCTTTGCTTGAAAACGTAACTTCATAAGAAATATTGCACACCACCGAGGCCCTCCTGGTCTAATAGTGACCGACAAGTCAGTCCTTTAACATAAAGTGGACCGAAGCCGAAGGCTGACGTCAACTATATGTTAATGGGCTGACTGGGAGGTCACTATCAGACCAACCGGACCTTAGCACATAGCATTTTCCCATCGTCCAATCAGCTGTCGAGGATTGTTGATAGTAGACATGTACTATATTGTATAGTATAGAAGCGTGTTGAACTTGGGGAAAATGCTGTGCTAAGCAAATTAGATTATGTTTTCATTTAACTATAAGGTTCAGTGCTCGGGGCTCCGCCCCTCGCACTAAACCTTACAGTAAAATGAAAACATAATCTAACTAATACTTAGAGGTGTGTACTATTTCTTATATTATATCGCACATTTTTAACACTTGATTTTTGGCAAAAGCAGATAAATAAACAATGAAAACATTAAATAGGTCAACCTTATAGCATAAACTTTTATTACACGGTGCCGAAATTTGTTGCTCCTTGAGAAATTACGACGGTGGTTACACGTTTTTACCTCCCTTTCAATTCAAATTAGTTTCTAAACGAAATAAATGCAATTCAATTAAAAAATCTTAGCTATTTGAGCTAAATTTGACCAAGTCTTATTTATGGAGGACAGAGTAACTAATTCAAACTAAAGAAATGATGCTAATAGTACCTGGCTGTGCTATCTGATAGTAGCGATACCCTGGACTTGGTGTCACTTCAGCCATGGCTGAGACACTTAACGCACTTTGCTCTTGGCATGTCCTCGTAGTTGGATTAACGAAGAAAGCCACACAATTAGGGTCGCTGTCACAATTTCTTGCGCATCCCATGACGGACATGTTATTTGTTGTCCGTAGAATATTAGTAGTGTCAATTTGTCCATCTAGGCTTACCTCTCGTTCAAAAGTTTTGTTAGTAATTATTGCCCCTCCGATACTCAATAAACCTGAAAATCAAAAACAAATTAAGAATTGCTTCTTTAATGGTTATACAATTTTACTAAATAGGTTTTAACTAAATCTTATATTTTCTTTTCACCAAGCAAACATATTTTTTCTGTTTTAATACATTTGATAAGCTATTACTTCTAAATATTTTACGTCTTTTTTGTTTTAAAGTTACTAGTTTATATATTTGATAAAGATTTTTCTATATTTTCAAAACACCATTCAGTGCCTGTAATTGTGTCAAAATAATAATTTATAAAATTTCATGAAAAACTGACCTATAGGTTGCAAGAAATGTACAATTAAAGTCACACAAATGCGCTTAAATTGTCTATACCGTGACCACGGGGTAGATTTTTACTACTTGAAACACCGTCATTTGTAGTTGTATGTCAATTTGCAATAAAATTGCAATCACTTAATACTTAACTTCACTTAATATACTTAAATCACTTAATTTCCTCCTTAAAAATGTTTCCATACAATTGATAGATTCAGAAAAGTTGATATTTAGGTTGAAATCTGTGAATGAGTACATTTAAAATATTTTAATAAGCAATTACTTAAAATTTTTACAAACTATTCAACAAGCTTAAACATTCTTCAGTGAAAAATTTTAATTGCAAAAATGAACACCAAGCATCAATCTTAATATCGGTAATTATGTTGAATTCATTTGAAAATAAAAATATAATTACCTGCTAAAACATAAAGCATTAAAGTCACTTTCTCTGCCATGATTGCAATTTTCTATGATCTCCACTGAAAGATGTTCTGGTACTGATAAAAAACTATATTCAATATGGGTTTCTTTCACACTAAATATCTTAAACGGTATTGTGCAACCTGCGACAGCTGACATCAAGGAATCCTATCTTTTCTGAAATTCTAAAATCGATCGACTTCAAAGTGTTTCTCTCGTTACAGGAAAAAGATTCGTTTGTGTATTTAAAAACATTGAAATCTTAATTTTCAAAAATCAGAATTGTGAGCTATAGGCTACAATGTAAATTCTATCATTAGGTCGGCGCGATAGAAGATTTTTGTGTTGATGCGCCGTTAAAACCAAACAAACATATCATAAGGTTTGGTAGTTTTCGTTCAATATCAATTTTGTTTATTTTCCAATTTGTTCAATCTGAAAGGATAAGAAAAGCAGTTAAAAAATTTAAACAAGCATAACTGCAATATCAAAATAAATGTAGGACACTAACAAAACCATTTACTAATTAAAGGTCAGTTACTGTGCGTATTATATTGCACTTAACACGTGACCAAAATAATTCAAAATAGCGGATTTTTTCCTCGTCTTCTTCATTAATTTTGTAATCACCATACTTTTGTTATCATACGAAGAAATGTACCCTATCATATGGCCGTTGGTTTTGAATTTAATTTGTCACATTCATCTTGTTCTGAGCTTTTGTTGGTAAAAAAACCACTTGTCAAGTAGGTTTATTTTTCAAACCGTTGGTTTGTTGATGTTCACAAACTATTAACTTAATAATAGCATATCGAATATACTTTTTTCGTATTTGGCCACGTGTTACAGGACATATTTTAATGCCTTGACATAGACAAATGCATAACTTCGCATCAGAGCTAAGAAATTTGATGCATTGGCAGTTTTGTCTCCTAAGTAGACTGATGTCTCTACACAACAAACACTTTTACAGTAGTTTAAGATTAATATGTTTAACCTTATATTTATCATATTATATATTCAAAAAGTACCCAGCTGCAGAAAAATTTATAAGAATTGATGCATCGTTATACTCATTTAAAGCCACTCATAACATTAAGAATTGATAAAAAAAATATTCAATCAGCAAAGACTTTAACGAAACGAAGCACTTCAGTCACGCCAAGTAACTCGATTTGCGAATACAAAAAAGTTATGATCGAGCCTTATAGTCGACGCAAATTTTCGGGTTTCTCAGGTTTTGCAGTATTTTATTGTTGGAAATGCGTTGAAAATAATATTTTAATTAACACGCAGTGTTTTATAAATCAAACATTGTTATGTTTGCTTCTTTCTCTTAAACAATGGAACAAAGAATGATTAAAAAACAAACTCAAACATATTGTCAACCCGTTGAGTGTTTGTCTTTATCGACGTTAAATTCTTTAGACACCAGCCGGATATCGTTTTTAAACTTTACGAGCTTTGAATGACTTTCAGTTTTATTTAAAGGATACAAAGTTGGTTCCGAATAATCACTAAATCGGGCAAAAATATATCCGTTTATAAGCCGGTCGATCTCTTTGTGATTTTTGTGTATTCTTTCTTCATTCAGTGTCTGTCAATTTAAAACCCGGGTAGATAGTGCAGTTGGTAGCGCGCCGGGATTTAGATACTCGTGCCCGAGGGGTTGTGGGTTCAAATCCCACCCGGGGAGGTTATACCCTTCCATGAAAATTTGACAATAATGTCGATTTTCCTCCATTAATTAGATAATATGGAGAAGTTTCCGGCCTTATGGAAGGATAGGTGAGTACTGGTTATAGACAATGGTCCAGGAAAGCTAGGTTAGGTGCACTGGAAGCCGTAAAATGACCTAAATTGTGTTGATGCGGCGTTAACTCAAATAAATAAATAAATACTGTCAATTTAAAGCCCACTCGTATATTCTAAAGAATACAAGAGCTGTCCGTAAGACAGAGTGCTCAACTTTCCTCAGTTCTTAGGAATCAGTGGTATGGGTTTTGATAGTATGATGGTAGAAGTGACGATGAATAAGTATTTCAAGATTGAATATCTTTGATAGTATTAAAGTCTGTAAAAACTTTTCTTTACTTTTGGATAATTTAAGTAAAAAAGGGGCAAAACTTCTTAAACAGTGAAGCCAGGGTTATGGGCCTTGATAGTAAGGCTGACGTAGTGATGATGAATAAGTATTCCAAGTTTGATTTGAATATCTATGATAAAATTGAAGTTAGTATCTACCACACGCTTGTACATGTATTTAATCACAATATTAACGAGCGGTTATCACAGCAGGAGTTTACTTTGAGAGCGTAAAGCGTTGGGACAGGTATCAGAGTTAAGCAACGAAATGTAAGGTTAGTGGTTGGATGGGTGACCGTAATGGTTTAATGTAAGCGCGAAGCGCATATCGTAAATGTTTTGTTTTTTGTTTTGTTGTTGTTGTTTTTTGGAAGGCCACAACAAATTGATCATATGTTCGTCGGATTTTCCGCACCTTAAAATCCGAAAATGAAAAAAAATATATCCCCCACCTTGAAATTTGTAACGCATCATAAATTTCGGAAAAGTCAATTTTTTTGGCACTTGGCCAAGTAGAATTACACTGAAAATTAATAATTTTAATTCTAAATATCAATATAAATCAGCATAATTTCACTATTACGGTAAAGCAGTAATGTATTCTTGTTAACGTACGGCATTAGAAATTTCAATGACACGATCCTTTGTTCAGAAATCTGATAACTACACTCTGTCCTAGACCGTAGACGCAACAACTACACTCTCTACACAACTTATCTTGATGTGTGACGTCATTCGAGTCTTTGTTGCGTTAAAATATGAAGATCGATCCATTTTTAGAGCAGGTAGGACAGGGAGAAAATTTTACATTCTTACAATTTTGATATCCCAAAATTACCTAACAGGCTTGATTTAATTCTAGTGGAATTAGTAGGCATTAGCATAATTTACCAAAATATAATTATACACAAAACGTGAACCGGGCTGGTCCATTATAATTTTAGTGTGGTTATGATAATTGGTATTATTCTGTGCTTCCTAGTGATTTAGTATTAATAAAAGTAATACCAAAGCCAAATAAAGTTATCTTTTACTTATGAATTCATGAAGGTGTAAACCTCTTCTACCCTACTTCTAACTAGTTTTAAATTCAATTGAATTTGCATCTGGAGTAACTGCTACCTTGCTTTATATAGCATAGAGCTACTTACGTGATTACACTTGAGTACATGTATATAGAGTCTATAGGTTATATGTTATATACGAAAGTCTATATTTTCTTTGCTTTTTATAACTTTGGTAAATATAATATCTTAGAAGCCGCACAAATTTATTCTTCGCTTTTTGCTCGCTTCTCAAAATTCAAAATATGGAAAAAGACTTTTTTTGCTCTTTAGCTCCTTCACTTTGGAACAAAATACATAGAACATGTGATCAATTTGTTGTGGCTTTAACTCCATAGCAACTCATTCATTGTATAGGTTATATCGTGGCAGTCAGTTCACCTAATCACTGTTCCTAAAAAGACTTAATATATCTGGATTACTACTAGATGCAATTCAGTGACTGAATACTGCCCTAAATGATTTAGAATCATGGGTAGGAGGGAGAATGACCTAGACATTTCTATATGACTAAGCTCCACGAAAGTATGCCCCGCCCGTGAATCGAACTTACAACCCCTCGATCAGTAGAATACTGTGCATGTAAAATAAAATATGAAACACAATTGATAATGAATGATAGTGAGATGATGATGGATATCAAAATAGTAACTTTGAACACTTAAATCGTTCAAAAATTCCATCCAACAATACTTTCAGTACTTTGATTTTACAAGGGTTTTCCCCGTGTTTAGTAGTGGATTGTGACCAATCCTCATTAAATGTTTTCGCCGACGATGACATTCTGCAGTGCGTGCGCAGTTTAAAGGATAATTACTATTACAATTAATGTAGTCCGCCAATCTCTGCAAACAGATATCCTGTAGAGCATTGTCGTACAGGATCTCTACTTTCTCAATGCAGGGTCACGTCGAGATGACCTTAATGTCGACTTATCAATGCGTAGCTTTCATCTAGACGAAACACTATTAATAACATTTTGATTTCGTAATTTCTATTTTTAGACCAAGGTTTGCAAGCTAATTTAACAGCTGTATTATTCACAGTTTGCCATTGGACGTCTCATTTCAAATTGCGTGACGTACACGATCTAAACAAGTCACGTATCATAACAATTTACATAAAAAAGGTCACCTGAACGTGACTCTCGTTTGAAAAAGGCCAGATCTAAATTAGCGAGTAGGCTAGCGGAAAATATTAGATCGGATTTTAATCAGATTGTGTAGTCCGCATAACGCGTTAACAAACAAAAGGTAAGAAGTACATTGTACATCTAATCTGGCTTGTGTAAGCTAAAGGTCCCTTGTATCCCTTCCGTTGGTTGTATAAGGTGTCGCTCTTGTGGGGAAGTGCTTCCGAATCGTTGTACACTACAAAAGTAGTGCTGAGAATTTGGTTTGACTGCATTTGGGAGGCTGTGCTTCTGTATGTATGTGTTAATACATTTTTCACCCACATTAGTTTTTCTGTCCCTCTAAGACAAAATTCTGACCATTTTGTGTTTTCTATTTAGGACTACATTTTGCGATGGAAGATCTAGAATTTAGTGCACTGCCGCCATTTTGACCTTTGGGAATGGGAATTCCCATATGTACATGTACACAATGTGAAATGGTGAAAAAAGTAAACGTTCATCATTCATATTTTTTGGACTTATTTTGCTGGCCTAGGTTGAGGATTCAGAGGATACCAGTCATTATACCTCAATCTATTTGTGAAAGTCAGCAGAGACGCTCAAACAAAAAAGAAAAACATTGACAAGGGAAACACTATAAGCCATATACTCCACCAAAACCCCATGTCTGACGGCGCTATTAGCGCTTTGATTTGTTAAGTGGTCTAGTGGTCTACATTTCAAAACTATTATGTTATACAAACTACAATCTATAGAATTGTTTGCTGATTTACACGCAGTGTACTTAATATGTCCTCGGACATATAGTGCGACAATATTAACCTGAGCTTGAACTACCTAATTATAATATTACACGGTTATACACATGTTTATAACAACCTATGTGGCTATTCCAAAAGTGGTATTGTTCGTTGTTTCTCAACTGTCAAACCATGAATAATTTCACGGTGAATGCGTTTGTTAAAATTATTGTCGTAATACACCCAAGAGTTTTCGAAAGTGTGTATTATGATTGAGTAAAGCTTCTTATGTCGTAGGATAAGTTTTAGTCACGATATTTTTAATAAAAATTAGGCCGCCAGTACAAAAACAATGCATTCAGTCACCGTGAAATTATTCAAGCTTTGAGAGTTGAGAAAAACGGACAATATGTTATTGTACTTTTAATTTTGGACACATCAGTTTTTGGGTAAACACGTAAGTTTGCAATATTGTGGCACTGTTTCAAAATATTTATTCTTATAAATTATTTCTTACAAAATTAATTGTTCAGTACGTGTATTTTGCCGAAAGTTTCCGATAAAGCGCGATTTACAAACGAAGACAAAAACAGACAGTCAATACTGAGTTTAATATATTCTTGCATAAAGGTCAAGCTCGGGTTAATTCTGTCGGACTATACTTACTGTTTAAGGATTAAAAAATTGCTATTTATTCACATTCTATACATAGAAGGTGAATATCACCTCTATACTAAGACGCATAACCATTCGCAATATTCGGCGATTTGGTACGCAACAGAATATAGTGCGGCATATGGATTTTTCTGTTTAAATATAATTATCATTAAATCATAAAATTAATGATGGCTTATAACTACAGGAATTGCTATCCAGAGATTTAAAGTAGTTTTAAACCTAAATGGGTTTAGATGCAAAAGAACATCGTGTATTCTACTTTGGTTTTCAAATGTCTGTGTAGAGACAGATAGATGTAAACACGTTAGGATGGAAATAAATCTACCGGTTTAAAAGTTTTATCTGATGAGCATAATTTGTTGGACAGATTAATTCTATTGAGTAGCTAAAGCACACTCAATTTGTTCAGTACAATTGAACGGGGAAATTATTAGAATGTAAACATTGCCACGTATTTTCAGGTTGATAAACATTTTTACCCATGATGCTTAGCGTCTCCGTACAAATGTCAGTAACACCGTTTATGTACACAACGATTTACCCATGAAAAAAAGTAATCTGAGCATAATTCCAAAATAAACATTTTTTAGATACTTACACATAACATAACACATGAAAAGGCTTAAATAAAAGAACAATTACTAGAAGTAGACAACGCATGATCTGTTTTCCTAAAACTCATTTGCTCAAGATATTTTGAGAGCACTGTGGCTCAAAAAGTAAACTATGTACTTGATAATGAACTTGAAATATTTTCGAGTAACTCATCTCTTTATCTAAACGGGTCAAATAAACTGAAATCATAACCCTATAATATCAAAACTATGGACTATAGTACGTCCGATATTTTTAATATCGAAAGTATACAAAGTCACAATAAAACAATATTTGTCTTAGGTTTGTTTTTGATGGGTTTAACGCCGTAGCAACAATTGTATAGGTCATATAACGGCGGTCAGTCAATTTAACATACTCACTCCTACTGGAAAGGCTAAATCTCAAGATTTAGCCGTTATATGACCTATACAATGTGTTGCTACGGTGTTAAATCCAACAAAAACAAACACACAAATAGGCAACCGAGTTAAATATATTTAAACTATTCATACCAAGAACATATGAAAATATAACTTAAACGATGAGTTTTTATCGCGGCTTGTAGGTCTGCGACTATTTTTCATTTTATTACACCATTTTCTTTTCACACAAAATTTTATGCAAAGCCTCCGTACATCCACAATCGTCAAAAAAATAACTAAAATTTGGCTGTTCGCATTGAATGCAATTCTGAAGAACGGGGCTATTCGGTCGTGCAGAGGCCCATAATTCTGGAATTTTTGGAATAACAATCCCGTCGTGAGTGGTCCAAGCATCTGCAGCATACTTATCAGAAGCATTTAGGTTGGTTCCATCAACCCAAAATCTATATCCAAAAGCATGTGAAAACAATGAAAAGGAACACATCTAGTTTAGCGGAACACGGAAGATATTACAGATATGCGCACGCACCATAACTTTGAAAGTCCGAGAAGTTTTAATTGAAATGAACATAAAAACCTAGTGAACAGAAATGTCTGCCTTATTTATATTTACGTCGTGTTGAAAACCTGGAACAATAAAGAATTCAAATTCACGAACAAATATTTTGGAAAATATCTTAATAACAAGTTTTATTAGTAATACTTATTTTATCATTTGGCACAAATTTAAAAGACTTCCCTCCATTTGTTGTTATGTCTGAAATGCATTATTCCTTGCGCTTATTATTTGCACCAAGGCTATAAGTATGAACGGGGAAAATGTTTATAATACCTGGACATGAGAAAATATTGTCAATGTAGAAATTCAGTTTAGTCGCTTCATAAATCTTGGGCAAATTCATTCCATTATCCTGACATATGTTGAAAGCCGTGTAATAATCCACAAGCACATCATTAATAAATCTGAAATTAAAAACAACGGAGCAAAAATATTTTTTTCTTATCAATAACATTTGCCTTTACGTAACAGCTGGATCAGGGCTAAAAGATAAAGGTAAAGTTTGACCCCGACCTGACCTTTATGCAAGAACAGTCATTACCTTGAATACGAATGTAGTATTAATGCTCGACTACACCGTGGCTGTGAGGATTAAGTGTTAAAATTTAACACATAAACATACTTATACAATTTTACAATCCATGTCGAAGTGTAGGATAGGCTTGATACCGATTTTCGTCGGGATATGTGTAGACAATTATTAGATGCAAATGTGAAAGGTTAGATCGGGATCAAACTGTACGCACTATACAACTTAATCGTCAATAGAAATAGGATAAATGATAAATCTTCAATTCAAACAGTCAATTTCGTTTCCCCTTCATTCTAAATGTAATTTAACGGTATAAAAGTAAAACTGAAGGCTTTCGTTACAAGAATTTCAAAATTCTTAAATCTGTTTGTCTAACATACAAATAAGCTTGAAGGTATTTTGATATATCTTTGTGATTTTATAGACATAATGAAACATGGTAAAATAATAAATCTAAAGCCAACAGAAAATTGGTGTTAAATTAATTTAAAATTACATAAATACATTAAGGATAATTGGTATAATATGTTTTATCCATTTCTTTGGAAGACATTTTCATTGGACAAATGGTATAAAAGAGCAAATTGTGTTGCTAGAAAATATAGGTCATAAGTTGGCTTAGACAGTTGCGCCGAAAAAAACCAGAACTTCCACCTAAAAGCAAACAGGGAGATGTTGTTCAGATTTTTAAGCTTTATTATAAAAGGACAAAACAAATAACGAACAAGTGAACAAAAGGGGCTCCGGCTTAAAACGGACATTGGCAAAGAAATAAGGGACTTCAGTAAGTTATTTCCCCTTGTATACTCTTCAAATAGGTAGGTCTTATTAGATGGATTATTTGGATTTTACCCTTACTTTTAATGTCAATTTGCCAAAATTAATCTTAAATAACTTTTTTGAAAATCATTTAATTTATTTGAAATTCAAGCTAACTATTTTAAGGATAAAGAAATATCTAAATTTTATCACTTTTGCTAATATATTTATAAGCAAGAAAGATATTAAATGAAATATTTTGTTATCCTTACATAAAAAAATCAATGATGAAATCCGAGAATTACAACTGTAAGGACATACTTACCACTTGGATTGCTTCAGATTTTATCAGGGAAAGATAACTGACTAAAGTCCCTTATTGACTGGGTTTAAATCAAATAGTTTAGAAACAAAGTTAGGTAAATAAACTTACATGAAAGTATAAAATCCGTCTGGTAACTGGCCTGATCCTAAAGTACCGCCATGTACAGGACATATGAACGGTGCTGAAATATATAATTACAATACTTAAATACATAAATAGGGTAAGTTAGTACTGGTAATAGAAGAGTGTCCAGAAAACCTACTTTAGGAAGAGCTGGCCGTCGTATATATGACCTAAATATGTTTGAATACGACGTTAGAAAATAAATAAATATGTTAAAGATATTAGTTCGTCAGAGCTTCGGATGCAACACTGTCACGAATGGCGTAACCATGGGTAAAAATAGAGAATATTAGGTTAGTGTCAATCTGTACTTAGTTTATCCGGCCAGTTGGAGAAAGGTTTAGTTGGCGAGGCTTGTCGAGTCGATTAATCCTTTTGGAGACGATCCGGATAAACTAAGTACAGATTGACACTAACCTAATATTCTATTTATCCTACTCGCATTTGCTTGATTGACTAGTTTAAAATCCGAAAAATCTGCGTTTAACATGCTTTAAATTCAAATGGCCGAGTTGAAGCGCAGTGATTGTGTTAAGCGGTCTAAAAAGTGTTTGCGTCTCAAGAAATAATCCCGGTGATTGACTCCATTATAATTCAAATCTAAAGAAAAAAAGCATTTACTAAATTAAACTCGATTTTTAAATAAACAAAAACAATTCATTTTAGACGAATAAATCACTTGCGAATTTTCCGAGGACGAATCGGTTTTTATGACGTCATGTAAGTAACGTTTGTTGTCAACATGGTGGTCGTATTTAGGTGCGTTTGTAGGATTCGTCGTTTGACGAGTTTGCTTTTATTTATCATGGATTTAACCGATATTATCAGGAGACTAGAACGTATATGTGTTAATCAAACTTTAAATTGACGATATGGATATAAGGATTCTGAAGGGAAATACAAACACGAAGCGACGCCGAGGGTTGTCATTGATTTTCAGAAAATGGCCAGAACTGACAGTGCAGTGAACGTCGATGATGAATTTTAAAAGTCAGTTTCATTATATTCAATTTATGTTTACTGTATAATGGCTGGATATTCGTCACATTAAACACAGAAAGGAATTCAGTGCAAATTTAGGAGTTTGGTACTGTACAGCATCAGCGGTTGAGTTTCTGTTTTAAAATTTGAATGATGAAGTAAGTGATTTAAAGATTTATATCTCTGCTTGAAAACGTAACTTCATAAGAAATATTGCACACCACCGAGGCCCTCCTGGTCTAATAGTGACCGACAAGTCAGTCCTTTAACATAAAGTGGACCGAAGCCAAAGGCTGACGTCAACTATATGTTAATGGGCTGACTGGGAGGTCACTATCAGACCAACCGGACCTTAGCACATAGCATTTTCCCCTCGTCCAATCAGCTGTCGAGGATTGTTGATAGTAGACATGTACTATATTGTATAGTAAAGCCCCTCGCACTAAACCTTATAGTAAAATGAAAACATAATCTAACTAATACTTAGTGGTGTGTACTATTGCTTATATTATACCGCACATTTTTAACACTTGATTTTTGGCAAAAGCAGATAAATAAACATTAAAAAACATTAAATAGGTCAACCTTATAGCATAAACTTTTATTACACGGTGCCGAAACTTGTTGCTCCTCGTGAAATTACGACAGTGGTTACACGTTTTCACCTCCCTTTCAATTTAGATTAGTTTCCAAACGAAATGAATGCACTTCAATTAAAAATTCTTAGCTATTTGAGCTAAATTTGACAAAAAAAGTGTATACTTATTTATAGAGGACAGAGTAAATGATTCAAACTAAAGAAATGATGCTCATAGTACCTGGCTGAGCTATCTGATAGTAGCGATACCCTGAACTTGGTGTTACTCCAGCCACTGGGTCACTTAACGCACTTTGCTCTTGGCATGTCCTCGTAGTTGGATTAACGAAGAAAGCCACACAATTAGGGTCGCTGTCACAATTTCTTGCGCATCCCATGACGGACATGTTATTTGTTGTCCGTAGAATATTAGTAGTGCCAATTTTTCCATCTAGGCTTACCTCTCGTTCAAATGCTTTGTTAGTAATTATTGCCCCTCCGATACTCAATAAACCTGAAAATCAAAAAAACAAATTAAGAATCGCTTCTTTAATGGTTATACAATTTTACTAAATAGGTTTTAACTAAATCTTATATTTTCTTTTCACCAAGCAAACATATTTTTTCTGTTTTAATACATTTGATAAGCTATTACTTCTAAATATTTTACGACTTTTTTGTTTTCAAGGTACTAGTTTACATACTTGATTAATATTTTTCTATATTTTATATTTTCAAAACACCATTCAGTGCCTGTAATTGTGTCAAAATAATAATTTTTAAAATTTCATGAAAAACTGATCTATAGGTTGCAAGAAATGTACAATTAAAGTCACACAAATGCGCTAAAATTGTCTATACCGTGACAAACGGGGTAGATTTTTACTACTTGAAACACCATCATTTGTAGTTGTATGTCAATTTGCAATAAAATTGCCATCACTTAATACTTAACTTCACTTAATATACTTAAATCACTTAATTTCCTCCTTAAAAATGTTTCCATACAATTGATAGATTCAGAAAAGTTGATATTTAGGTTGAAATCTGTGAATGAGTACATTTAAAATATTTTAATAAGCAATTACTTAAAATTTTTACAAACTATTCAACAAGCTTAAACATTCTTTTAATTGAAAAAATGAACACCAAGCATCAATCTTAATATCGGTAATTATGTTGAATTCATTTGAAAATAAAAATATAATTACCTGCAAAAACATAAAGCATTAAAGTCACTTTCTCTGCCATGATTGCAATTTTCAATGATCTCCACTGAAAGATGTTCTGATACTGATAAAAAACTATATTCAATATGGGTTTCTTTCACACTAAATATCTTAAACGGTATTGTGCAACCTGCAACAGCTGACCTCAAGGAATCCTATCTTTTCTGAAATTCTAAAATCGATCGACTTCAAAGTGTTTCTCTCGTTACAGGAAAAAGATTCGTTTTTGTATTTAAAAACATTGAAATCTTAATTTTTAAAAATCAGAATTGTGAGCTATAGGCTACAATGTAAATTCTATCATTAGGTCGGCGCGATAGAAGATTTTTGTGTTGATGCGCCGTTAAAACCAAACAAACATATCATAAGGTTTGGTAGTTTTCGTTCAATATCAATTTTGTTTATTTTCCAATTTGTTCAATCTGAAAGGATAAGAAAAGCAGTTAAAAAAATTTAAACAAGCATAACTGCAATATCAAAATAAATGTAGGACACTAACAAAACCATTTACTAATTAAAGGTCAGTTACTGTGCGTATTATATTGCACTTAACACGTGACCAAAATAATTCAAAATAGCGGATTTTTTCCTCGTCTTCTTCATTAATTTTGTAATCACCATACTTTTGTTATCATACGAAGAAATGTACCCTATCATATGGCCGTTGGTTTTGAATTAAATTTGTCACATTCATCTTGTTCTGAGCTTTTGTTGGTAAAAAAACCACTTGTCAAGTAGGTTTATTTTTCAAACCGTTGGTTTGTTGATGTTCACAAACTATTAACTTAATAATAGCATATCGAATATACTTTTTTCGTATTTGGCCACGTGTTACAGGACATATTTTAATGCCTTGACATAGACAAATGCATAACTTCGCACCAGAGCTAAGAAATTTGATGCATTGGCAGTTTTGTCTCCTAAGTAGACTGATGTCTCTACACAACAAACACTTTTACAGTAGTTTAAGATTAATATGTTTAACCTTATATTTATCATATTATATATTCAAAAAGTACCCAGCTGCAGAAAAATTTATAAGAATTGATGCATCGTTATACTCATTTAAAGCCACTCATAACATTAAGAATTGATAAAAAAATATTCAATCAGCAAAGACTTTAACGAAACGAAGCACTTCAGTCACGCCAAGTAACTCGATTTGCGAATACAAAAAAGTTATGATCGAGCCTTATAGTCGACGCAAAGTTTCGGGTTTCTCAGGTTTTGCAGTATTTTATTGTTGGAAATGCGTTGAAAATAATATTTTAATTAACACGCAGTGTTTTATAAATCAAACATTGTTATGTTTGCTTCTTTCTCTTAAACAATGGAACAAAGAATGATTAAAAAACAAACTCAAACATATTGTCAACCCGTTGAGTGTTTGTCTTTATCGACGTTAAATTCTTTAGACACCAGCCGGATATCGTTTTTAAACTTTACGAGCTTTGAATGACTTTCAGTTTTATTTTAAGGATACAAAGTTGGTTCCGAATAATCACTAAATCGGGCAAAAATATATCCGTTTATCAGCCGGTCGATCTCTTAGTGATTTTTGTGTATTCTTTCTTCATTCAGTGTCTGTCAATTTAAAACCCGGGTCGAAAGTGCAGTTGGTAGCGCGCCCGGATTTGGATACTCGTGCCCGAGGGGTTGCGGGTTTAAATCCCACCCTGGGAGGTTATACCCTTCCATGAAAATTTGACAATAATGTCGATTTTCCTCCATTAATTAGATAATATGGAGAAGTTTCCGGCCTTGTGGAAGGATAGGTGAGTACTGGTTATAGACAATGGTCCAGGAAAGCTAGGTTAGGTGCACTGGACGCCCTGAAATGACCTAAATTGTGTTGATACGGCGTTAACTCAAATAAATAAATAAATACTGTCAATTTAAAGCCCACTCGTATATTCTAAAGAATACAAGAGCTGTCCGTAAGACAGAGCGCTCAACTTTTCTCAGTTCTTAGGAATCAGTGGTATGGGTTTTGATAGTATGATGGTAGAAGTGATGATGAATAAGTATTCCAAGTTTGATTTGAATATCTATGATAAAATTGAAGTTAGTATCTACCACACGCTTGTACATGTATTTAATCACAATATTAACGAGCGGTTATCACAGCAGGAGTTTACCTTGAGAGCGTAAAGCGTTGGGACAGGTATCAGAGTTAAGCAATGAAATGTAAGGTTAGTGGTTGGATGGGTAACCGTAATGGTTTAATGTAAGCGCGAAGCGCATATCGTAAATGTTTTGTTTTTTGTTTTGTTGTTGTTGTTTTTTGGAAGGCCACAACAAATTGATCATATGTTCGTCGGATTTTCCGCACCTTAAAATCGCACAAAATACATAGGACATGTGATCAATTTGTTGCGGCTTTAACTCCATAGCAACTCATTGTATAGCTTATATCGTGGCAGTCAGTTCACCTAATCACTGTTCCTAAAAGACTTAATCTCTGGATTACTACTAGATGCAATTCAGTGACTGAAGACTGCCTTAAATGATTTAGAATCATGGGTAGGAGGGAGAATGACCTAGACATTTTTATATGACTAAGCTCCAGGAAAGTATGCCCCGCCCGAGAATCGAACTTACAACCCCTCGATCAGTAGAATAATGTGCATGTAAAATGAAATATGAAACACATTTGATTATGAATGATAGTGAGATGATGATGGATATCAAAATAGTAACTTTGAACACTTAAATCGTTCAAAAATTCCTGACAACAGTACTTACAGTACTTTGATTTTACAAGGGTTTTCCCCGTGTTTAGTAGTGGATTGTGATCAATCCTCATTAAATTTGTTCGCGGACGATGACATTCTGCAGTGCGTGCGCAGTTTAAAGGATAATTACTATTACAATTAATGTAGTCCGCCAATCTCTGCAAACAGATATCCTGTAGAGCATTGCCGTACAGGATCTCTACTTTCTCAATGCAGGGTCACGTCGAGATGACCTTAATGTCGACTAATCAATGCGTAGCTTTCATCTAGACGAAACACTATTAATAACATTTTGATTTCGTAATTTCTATTTTTAGACCAAGGTTTGCAAGCTAATTTAACAGCTGTATTATTCACAGTTTGCCATTGGACGTCTCATTTCAAATTGCGTGACGTAGACGATCTAAACAAGTCACGCATCATAACAATTTACATAAAAAGGTCACCTGAACGTGACTCTCGTTTGAAAAAGGCCAGATCTAAATTAGCGAGTAGGCTAGCGGAAAATATTAGATCGGATTTTAATCAGATTGTGTAGTCCGCATAACGCGTTAACAAACAAAAGGTAAGAAGTACATTGTACATGTATATCTAATCTGGCTTATGTAAGCTAAAGGTCCCTTGTATCCCTTCCGTTCGTTGTATAAGGTGTCGCTCTTGTGGGGAAGTGCTTCCGGATCGTTGTACACTACAAAAGTAGTGCTGAGAATTTGGTTTGACTGCATTTGGGAGGCTGTGCTTCTGTATGTATGTGTTAATACATTTTTCTCCCACATTAGTTTTTCTGTCCCTCTAAGACAAAATTCTGACCATTTTGTGTTTTCTATTTAGGACTACTTCTTGCGATGGAAGATCTAGAAGTAAGTGCACTGCGGCCATTTTGACCTTTGGAAATGGGAATTCCCATATGCACATGTACACAATGTGAAATGATGAAAAAGTAAACGTTCATCATTCATATTTTTTGGACTTATTTTGCTGGCCTAGGTTGAGGATTCAGAGGATACCAGTCATTATACCTCAATCTATTTATGAAAGTCAGCAGAGACGCTCAAACAAAAAAGAAAAACACTGACAAGGGAAACACTATACTTCATATACTCCATCAAAACCACATGTCTGACGGCGCTATTAGTGCTTTGATTTGTTAAGTGGTCTAGTGGTCTACATTTCAAAACTATTATGTAATAATGTTGAGAACACTGTGTGTCAATCAGCAATTTTATAAACTATTATGTAATACAAACAACAATCTATAGAATTGTTTGCTGATTTACACACAGTGTACTCAACAAGTCTTCGGACATACTTCCTGTTTAAGGATAAATAAATTCCTATTTACCCACATTCTATACATAGAAGGTGAACATATCACCTCTATACAAAGACGCATAACCATTCGCAATATTCAGCGATTTGGTACGCAACAAAATATAGTGCGGCGTATGGAGACAAAATTGTGTTGTTTTTTCTGTTTTTAATATAACCATTATTAAATAATAAAATAAATGATGGCTTATAACTACAGAAATTGCAATTCATAGATTCAAAGTAATTTTAAACCACAATGGGTATAGATGCAAAAGATCACCGTGTATTCTACTTTGGTTTTCAAATGTAGGCAACTCAACCCATGGATAACTCAACCCAAAGTTGGGACAACTCAAACCGTTAGTGAGGTATTGAGTTTTCTCGGGTTGAGTTGTCTTTTGGTTGAGTTGTCCCGAACCTAACGTTACCGAACGTTTCGGAACGTTCGAAATAATTGAACAGGTTGCAGGGTTAAAGGTTTTATCTGATGTGCATAATTTGTTGAACAGATGCATTTTATTGAGTAGCTAAAACATACAGTTGGAACAACAACAAAAACAATGCACTGTTTATAATAACAATACAATTAACTAATCCACTACGAGGGTGCTTAGGATGACATTAACAAACAATTGTGATATATTTTACAAGTGCCTTAGTTGTTGGTGTAATGGAAAAGCTTTCTACCATTAGAAGCATGATATACCAAGTGGTGGTGGTTTATCCACAGCGCAATTTTGTTAAAATTAATTACACAAATTTTATTTTCAAAACAGCCTTCCCTAAAATGGATTGTCTCATTTTTAATGTTTACCTAAATACGTTTTGTCATTTTGTAGGCACTATACTCAATGTGTTTAGCACAATTGAACGGGGAAATTATTAGAATGTAAACATAGTGTTTTCAGGTAAATAAACATTTTACCCATGATTCTTAGCATCTCCATACAAAGATCAGTAACACTGTTATGTACAAAACGATTTACGCATGAAAATAAATTAATCTGGGCAAATTCCAAAATCAACATTTATTAGTTATTAACACATAACATAACATGTGTTGCACGTTTATATAGAGAAAATGTATCTTACGTCTATCAACGGTCTTAATATTAAATCGTTTTATTGATTAAAAACTCAATCTGAATAAAACCCAAACTAAAATGTTCCGTTCCCCTACTTGCTAATTTAGATCTGGCTGTTTCGTTACGAGGGTCACGTTTATGTGACCCTTTCTCATTAAAATTTCATGACGCAATCATTATAATATCTCGCAAACCTCGGTTTAAAACCAGAAATTACGAAATCTAAGTGTTTTAATAGGGTTTCGTCTAGATGAAAGCTACGCATTGATTGGTCGACACAAACGTCATCTCGACGAGATTCTCCCAGCGAACCTAAGAGATCGTGTACGACAGCGCTCTACAGGATATCTGTTTACTGAAATTGATTAAAAATCGATCCACTATTAATGGAATGGTCAAATATTTTTTTAAAAAGGTCTGAAATTCGTCCGAAATCAAACAATACATGTTTATATAGATAATCATTTCTAGAGCAGTTAGTGAAGGAATTTTGATGATAGGGCCGTTTTTTGAGAGTGTGGTGACAATATGAAAACAATCACCGTCGAACAGGCGTTAAAACA
Organism: Mactra quadrangularis; assembly: GCA_025267735.1. Lineage (NCBI taxonomy): Eukaryota > Metazoa > Mollusca > Bivalvia > Venerida > Mactridae > Mactra > Mactra quadrangularis. The sequence continues at coordinate 2,215,368 of CM046310.1, forward strand.
TTTTCTCTAAGTATATGATAAGAAGGAAAATTGTGTCTAAGCCGCCCGGCTCACTCAGTTGGTAGCACGCAAGTCTACTGATCGAGGGGTCGTGGGTACGATTCCCGGGCGGGGTATACTTTTGTGGAGCTTTGTCATGAAATTATTTCTACGGCCATTCTCCCTCCTACCAATCATTTTTAATCATGTAGGGCAGCTGTCAGTCACTGACGAAAGTATGCGCTTAGTAGTTGATTAACAACTAAATCCCAATATTTAGCTTTTCCAGGAGGAGTGAGTGTGTTAAATTGACTGACCGCCGTTATATGATCTATACAATGTGTTGATACGGCGTTAAATCCAACAAAAATAAACAAACAAATAAGCAATCGAGTTAAATATATTTGAACTAATCATAACAACAACATATGATACTGTAACTTAAACGATGAGTTTTTTAACCCCGCTTGTAGGTCTGCGAATAATTTTTTTCATTTTATTATACCATTTTCTTTTCACACAAAATTTTATGCAAAGCATCCGTACATCCACAATCGTCAAAATAATAACTAAAAGTCGGTTGTTCGCATTGAATGCAATTCTGACCTTCGGGGTTATTCGGTCGTGCAGAAGCCCATAATTCTGGAATTTTTGGAATAACAATCCCGTCGTGAGTGGTCCAAGCATCTGCAGCATACTTATCGACAGCATTTAGGTTGGTTCCATCAACCCAAAACCTATATCCAAAAGCATCTGAAAATAATGAAAAATGAACATATCTAGTTTAGCAGAACTCGGAATTTATTACAGATATGCGCGCGCACCATAACTTTAAATTTCCGTGAAGTTTTAATTAAAATAAACATAAAAACCTAGTGAACAGAAATGTCTGTATCATTTATATTTACGTTGTGTTGAAAAACCTGGAACATTAAAGAATCAAAATTCATGAACAAATATTTTCGAAAATTCTCTTTTGATAACAAGTTTTATTAGTAATACTGATTTTATCATTTGGCACAAATTTAAAAGACTTCCCTCCATTTGGTGTTATGTCCGAAATGCATTATTCCTTGCGCTTCCTATTTGCACCAACGCTATAAGTATGAACGGGAAAAATGTTTATAATACCTGGACATGAGAAAATATTGTCAATGTAGAAATTCAGTTTATTCGCTTCATAAATCTTGGGCAAATTCATTCCATTATCCAGACATGTGTTGAAAGCCGTGTAATAATCCACAAGCACATCATTAAATAATCTGAAATTAAAAACAACGGAGCAAAAAATATTTTTTCTTATCAATAACATTTGCCTTTAGGTAACAGTTGGATCAGAGCTAAAAGATTGCGCATTGTGCGTAAAGTTTGACCCCGACCTGACCTTCATGCAAGAATATTCATTACCTTGAATACAAATGTAGTATTAATGCTCGACTACACCGTGGCTGTGAGGATTAAGTGTTGAAATTTAACATATAAACATACTTATATAATTTTACAATCCCTGTCGAAGTGTAGAATAGGCTTGGTACTGATTTTCGTCGGGATATGTGTAGATAATTATTAGATGCAAATGTGAAAGATTAGATCGGGGTCAAACTTTACGCACTATACAACTTAATCGTCAATAGAAATAGGATAAATGATAAATCCTCAATTCAAACCGTCAATTTCGTTTCCCCTTCATTCTAAATGTAATTCAACTGTATAAAAGTAAACCTGAAGGCTTTCGTTACAAAAATTTCAAAATTCTTAAATCTGTTTGTCTAACATACAAATAAGCTTGAAGGTATTTTGTTATATCTTTGTGATTTGATAGTCACAATGAAACATGGTAAAATAATAAATCTTAAGCCAACAGAAAATTGGTGTTAAATAAATATACAATTACATAAATACGTTAAGGATAATTGGTATAATATGTTTTATCCATTTCTTTGGAGGACATTTTCATTGGACAAACAGGTATAAAAGAGCAAATTGTATTGCTAGAAAATATAGGTCATAAGTTGCCTTAGACAGTTGCGCCGAAAAAACCACAGAACTTCCACCTAAAAGCAAACAGGGAGATTTTGTTCAGATTTTTAAGCTTTATTATCAAAAGGACAAAACAAATAACGAAAAGTGAACAAAAGGGGTTCCGGCTTGAAACGGACCGGACAGTGGCAGTAATTGAGTAAGTATAAACCAAAGAATTTAGAAACAAAGTTAGGTAAATAAACTTACATGAAAGTATAAAATCCGTCTGGCAACTGGCCTGATCCCAAATTACCGCCATGTACGGGACATATGAACGTTGCTGCAATATATAATTAAGTAAGAATACAGGGTGATATTTTATAAAATGACTAACTAACAGCTCTTAAACAAATACTTAATTAAGCAGTAGATTTTTTTTATCAAATATATGTGATTCAGCTTATCACAAAAGTCTGCATCACAAGATCTTGGTATATAAATATCATCAAGGGCTTTTTTATAAACAAGAACAAAAAACATAATTTTTAAATAAATTGAAAAAGGCCTCAAATTTAAATCAATGCATAATTTTGTATGAAAATGGTGAAATTGATTTTTTTTCTCACTACTAAATCAAATTACTTTCCTAACGAAATGATTCAATTAAATGAAAAGAATCTTAGCTATTTGTGCAAATTTTGACCAAAAAAAGAAATACAGAAGTGTTTACTTATTTATAGAGGGTAAAGTAAATAATTCGTTTGTTTGTTTTGGTTTTGTTGGGTTAAACGCCGTAGCACCACATTGTATAGGTCATGTAACGGCGGTCAGTAAACATACTCACACCTCCTGGAAATGCTAAATCTCTGGATTTAGCTGTTAAACAACTTCTAAGCACATACTTTCCTTAGTGACTGACAACTGCCCTACATAATTAAAAATCATTGGTATGAGGGAGAATGGCCGCAGAAATAATTTCATGACCAAGCTCCACGAAAGTATGCTCCGCCCGGGAAATCGAACCCACGATCCCTCGATCAGTTGACTTGCGTGCTACCAACTGAGCTAGCCTGGCTCGCTCAGTTAATTCAAACTAAAGAAATGTTGCTAATAGTACCTGACTGTGCTATCTGATAGTAGCGATACCCTGGACTTGTTGTCACTTCAGCCATGCCTGGGCCACTTAACGCACTTTGCTCTTGGCATGTCCTCGTAGTTGGATTAATGAAGAATGCCACACAATTAGGGTCGCTGTCACAATTTCTTGCACATTCCACGATGGACATGTTATTTGTTGTCCGTAGAATATTAGTAGTGTCAATTTGTCCATCTAGGCTTACCTCTCGTTCAAAAGTTTTCTTAGTAAAAATTGCCTCTCCGATACTCAATAAACCTGAAAATCAAAAAACAAATTAAGACATGCTTCTTAAATGGTTATACAATTTTACTAAATAGGTTTTAACTAAATCTTATATTTTCTTTTCACCAAGCAAACATATTTTTTGTGTGTTAATACATTTGATAAGCTATTACTTCTAAATATTTTACCATTTGTTTGTTTTAAAGGTTCTGGTTCACATAACTGGCAAAGATTTTTCTATATTTTCAAAACACTATTCAGTGACAGTAATTGTGTCAAAATATTAATTCTTACTATTTCACGAAACATTGACCTATATGTTGCAAGTTATGTAAAATAAAAGTCACAAAAATGCACTAAAATTGTCTATACCGTGACAAACGGGGTAGATTTTTACAACTTGAAACACCATCATTTATAGTTGTATGTCAATATGCAATAAAATTGCCATTATTAATCACTAATTTCCTGCTTTTTAAATGTTTCCATACATTTGAGATATTCAGAAAAAGTTGATATTCAAGTTGAAATCTGTTAATGAGTACCTTTAATATATTTCAATAAGCAATTACTAATTATTTTACAAACTATTCAACAAACTTAAACATTCTTAAGCAAAAAATTTGAAATTGAAAAAATGAACACCAAACATCAATCTAAATATCGGTATTTATGTTGAGTTCATTTGAAAATAAAAATATAATTACCTGCAAAAACACAAAGCATTAAAGTCACTTTTTCTGCCATGATAACACTCGTCTATGATCCCCGCTGAAAGATGTTCTGGTACTGATAAAAACTATATTCAATATGTTGTTTTTTCACAATAAAAATCTAAAACGATGTTGTGCAACCTGAGAGTGTCTCTCTCGTTACCGGTAATAGTTTAATTTTTGTATTTAAAACATTTAAATCTTGATTTTTTAAAATCATAATTGTGTGCTATAGGCTATAATGTAAATTATATCATTAGGTCGGCGCGATAGAACATGTTTGTGTTGATGCGCCGTTAAAACTAAACAAACATATCATTAGGTTTGGTCCATTTCATTTAATATCAATTATGTTTATTTTTCAATTTGTTCAGTCTGAAACGATCACAAAAGCAGCTAAAAAATGAAAAACAAGCATTGCAATATTAAAATAAAAGTAGGACACTAACGAAACCATTTACGGTCAGTTACTGTACGTATTTTAATGCACTGACCATTACGACATGGCTTAACACGTGACCAAAATAATTCAAACTGGCGGATTTTTTCATCGTCTTTTTTTATATGTTTTTGTAATCTCTTTATTTTTGTTTCCATACGAAGAAATGTACCCTATCATATGGCCGTTGCTTTTGAATTGAATTTGACACATTTATCTTGTTCCGAGGTTTTGTTGATCATAAAAACACTTGTCAAGAAGGTTTATTTTTCAAACCGTTGGTTTGTTGATGTTCACAAACTATTAACTTAAGAATACTACTGTATATCTTATCTTCTACTTTGTTTTGTTTTTGGTCACGTGTTGCTTTGACATAGACGGCTTCATTAATTCGCGTCATAGTTGAGAACTTTGATGCATTGGCATTTTTGTCTCTGTAGTAGACTAATGTTGCCACATAACAATTACTTTTATAATGGTTAAGGAGTTATATGTTTAACTTTATATTTATATAAAATTAATCTACCATGATAAAAGTTACCCAACTGCATGGAAATACATACGAATTTATGCATCGTTATACTCATTTTAAGCTACTAATAATATACAAAATTGATAAAAAACTATTCAATCGGCATAGCGCAACAAAGCTCCTAAATCACGTCAGGTAACTCAATTTGCGAATACAAAAAAAGTTATAACCTAGCCTTATGGAAGTCTCAAACTTTCGGGTTTCTCAGGTTTGCAGTATTATATTTAGAATATAAAAATGTTATTGCGAATGCCGCGTTCTTTGTGAAAACACCAAATGTGTGTCGGATTTTTTTATTATAGAAAAAACAAGGTGTATGAGCGCTTTGATTTTTACTGAAAAACAACAAGGTAACTGAACTCTTTGATTTTATTAAAAGCGCGTTTTGTGCAACATGAATGCTAATATTTGTGACATAAAATAGTCTTAACTTATTTCCGACTTTAACCACAAGCGTTCTAAATCCCACAAACTGTTTTGTAACAAAACCGGAAGTCACATCACAAACAATAACAAATATGCATTTGAGACAATCTTTAAACTTCCAGTAGCAAATAACAAAGCTATTTGTAAAATTGAATAAATAAAGAAATTATTTGCAAAACTCGAGTCATAGTTTGAACAGCCAACAAAGAACAGGAAAATATTTTTAACCGGAAATAGGAAGTACCAAACAACTTAACCGGATGTTGTAAAAAGCCCGGACTTAATGGAAAACAAGAAAAATTAGACACATATATTTTTTTACTTTCAGTTCTGAGCAAATATATTTACTAAAAACTAGAATCATTGTTTAAATTAACAACCCAGAACAGGAAATATTTTTAACCGGAAATAGGAACTACCAAACAACTTAACCGGAAGTTGTAAAAAGCACGGACATTGTTAAAACACAAAACTATTAATAAACAGAGAGACGTTTATTTACTTTCAGTTTCGAACAAATGTTTTTACTATTAATTCAGACCCTGACCGATTTTGTGTTAGTTATTACGAATTTTACGTTGTCTTTGTGAATCTTTAAGGTTAGAAGCATAGAAATTTAAACCCATATTTATTTTTAGATTTTTTGCAACACATATGAATTTTTTCGACAATGCCTCTCGTAAATTCCATTTTGAAACTGAAAATTTGGCCCAAGAGCCGTTGAATCAAGGTTTTTTTACTCAAGCAATCTTCTTGTTACCAGAAATCGAAGTCAAAAGTATTTTTGTTTATGAAAAAATATCAATAGAGAGACGAGTCTTTGTATTATTAATGTGTCTATGATATACATGTATTGTGTTAAGGACCAGAACAGTGCTGACCACCATTTTGTCTTACTTTTTAAGACCAAATTGCAGTCTTTGAATTTAGTTAGTGGTCCGAGTCCACTGAAATTGCCTTCGTCCACTGATTTATTATTAAGTGTGTGATCCGATGGTCCACCAACATTTTACAACCACAATTATCAAAATTAAAACAAGGAACGGCGGAGCATTATATGCCCGAAAGGGTTTGTTTTTACTTAAGATGAAGCATTTGTAAGACATGAGAATATTTCATATGAATATCATATTATGAATAATTGTGGAAAACAAAATAGAGAAAAAAAAATACCATTGAGAATGCTTCTTTTTATTCGTGATGAGTATAACTTAAGTTATGCTCCGGAAACTGAAACTGTTTTCAGTTTTAAGGTAATAGTGAACTTGCCCTTTTACCTTGTGACCCCAAAATCAATAGGGGTCTTCTACCCGATATGGACAATCATCCTATGAAGTTTGAATATTGTGGGCCAAAGTTATACTCCGGAAACCAAATTGCTAACAGACGGACGGGCGGACGGACAGACGGACGCCAGGGGGTATAACATAATATGCCCGAAATTGTTTCGGGCATATAAAAATCATTATTTACTGTTATATAGTTAATTTGATTTAGGATAATTATATTATTCTATATCGCTAAAATAGACAGCATGTGTTTGGTCTAGTTAATTTTCATTCGATCCACTTAAAAGTCCATTTCGCTGGACCGATTGCCAATTGCTGATGAAAGTTTGTCTTGAAGACTGGTGTTGATAATTTGTAAAAGAATATGTCTCTGATTAAAAGGCATTAGATCACAGATTTGGTTTATTTTTCTATAATTTCAAAATATCATTCAACCTTTAATGAATCTCTAAAGCTATAATCATTAGTTTGTATAAAAAGCAATACAAAAAAATGGGCTCAATATACGTGATTTTTTAGCTTGGCGCGTCAGTCTAACAAAAGTCCAATTGTCAAAAAGGGGAATAATGAATATATTCAGAAGTTTCCTATTATCATCTATTAATATATACAAGTGTATATAAAAAACGAACAAAATATAATTTCTAAAAGAAAAAGTTTCATTTTATTCCTTTAATATTTTCACACATAAAGAAACACGTGGCCCAGATAGGCGTGGTTAAACAATCAGATGGGCGTGGTTGAACAAAGCAGAACGGCGTGGTTTAACAAATCAGATGGGCGTGGTTAAACAAATCAGATGGGCGTGGTTAATCAAATCGGATAGGCGTAGTTAAACAAATTACATTGGCGTGGTTAAACAAATCTTCTTAAATTCTCTAGAACAAAATGACGTAATTTTAGCACTTTATATGAAAAATTACTAAGCCGATTATAATATCCGCATTACATATACTAAAGATATTCTCGAAGATATGGCGCAAAAAATTGGCACCCATCTAGTTTTTTTAAATATGACTACATGTACTTTAAAAATCAAATGCCTGATTATTTTGTTTCAAAGGTTCAGACAATTAGTTTTACAATGGTATTTAAATTAAGGACCTGAATTTGCACATGTTCAAGTTCCACAGAGGTTAGACAATTTTGTATTTGAAAAAAAATAGTGCGTCGGATTTTTAAAACACGGACTACTTTTGACAGAGCACAGAGAGTTCGGAGTCACAGAGGACGTCATTAAACTTGTGGTCAAACGTTTTACGTCTTGATTCAATACAATTGGAGGTTGTTGGTCTGTTTGGACGATTCTTAGCCCATAGTTCCTGAGTGAACAATATTTCCATACCATCTTGCGTTTTGTATGGGAATGTTGTTCCATTTGCAATGGCTCCGTAGTTTGTTCCGTCCATGAAGAAATTTAAATCATACAAATCTGAATGAAAAAAGATAAAATTCTGTGACGCTTTCCCTAAAAAATCATACGATAAAAATCATCGTAAGTTAAAAGCAGGAGACATTAATAATACGGTCAGTTTTGGCCAGTCAATTCCAAATATTATTGACTTATGTAGAATAGTGTATACCTTTTAAGAGAATGACTTATATCATATAATAGTTAGGTTTCTTGTCCTTTTGGCTATAAATTGCAAAATTTATTAATTGACTTACGATTACTTTTTTCGGGGTTTTTTTGCGAATAGGTACACAGTCAGACTTTTTTCAAGACAATATTTGTTCGAGGATAAAATGATAACTGTGGAAAGGTACGACTAAAGTAAAATATATTAAGGTTTTGAGTATAATCCTTTTTTAATAAGGTTTAATAGCGGACCCTCCACCGTATCACCGCGACATAATTGCTTTACACTTTCGAAGCTTATATAAACTGAATATACACTCACAAAAATTTCTAATCGGTCACCTAATTAATACCTTATTTTCAGATAACTGTTAAATACACTCGTATAAAATCAAAATCACAATCATTCAGAATATGATACGATGCTTTTGTCTGGTATATACCTGATATTTTTTTGCGTTAATAAATATTGCAATAATATTCCTTAGTTTATTTCAGTTATTTGAAAATAAGGAATTAATAGGGTGACCAATTAGAAATTTTGGTGAGTGTAGTCACCTGGGCAGGGAAAGATGTTCATTCGGTAGAAATCCAACATCGCCTTTGTTAGAACCCTTGGTAACTGTCCACCATGCTGTGAGCACAAACTAACAGATTCCGTGTAATTCAAAGTAATGTCATTGAAGACCCTGAAACATGGAAACAATTTATATAAGAGGTCAATTAACACGCCATTTTTATATTCATAGTGTATGTAGCATAGGTATACGAGTGATATTTCTACAACCGTTTCAATTTCAATCGCGTAAACCGAACAGCACTCGAGCCAGATTTTTCCGAGACAAAAAATAGTTTATAATTTGCAACATATTTCTAAAACTGGCACGTAATGTATTTCTACGCGTAATACGGAGAATTTGAGCATTCGCTCAGTGTGAAGTCAAAGAAAAAAATACATGTCAACTAGTCAGTATTTATTTGGTTGAGTTTAACTCCGTAGCAAAACATTAAATAGGTCATATCACGACAGTCAGTCAACCTACTCATCGTTCCAGGAAAGGCTAACTCTCTGGATTTAGTTGTTAATCAGTAACTAGCCACATACATATACTTTCTTCAATGATTGACAACTGCCCTTTATAATTTAGAATCAATGGTAGGGTGGAGATTGGCTGCGGAAATGATTTCATGACCAAGTTATTTCTCTTAACCATAGAAGAATTTCAGCGAACAAGCAGGATGGTAGAGCAAATTGTATTGGGTAAAATATAGGTCAAAAATTGGCTCAGACAAGTGCGACGAAAAAAATATTTAAATACTGAGTACTACTTACTGAAACTCGTAAAGCTGACCATCAGGCAACATAAAAGGCATGCTCCATCCACCTCCTTGAACTGGGCACGTAAAGTTTGCTGTAAAATAAATACGAAATTAATTTTTACCAACTTATTTTAACTCAATTGTGAAACTTTTTCTAACAACTTAGATTAATCAATTTCTATTCCGCTTCCTTGTCCCCAAGTACTGAGCTAATAGGTTAAAGTTTCTTGCTAAGATAAACAACTATTATTATCTCGACATTTCATTATTTTGACTATTTATAATTCTGACTAATCAGTCGAGATAATGATTTCTTTATTATTGGATTTAACGCCGTGTCAACAGTTTTAGGTCATTTTACGGCGTCTAGCGCACCTTACCTAGCTTTCCTGGATCGTTGTCTATAACCAGTACTCACCTATCCTTTCACAAGGCCAGAAACTCCACCATTTTATCTAATCAATGTAGGAAAATCGACATTATTGTCAAATTTTAATGGAAGGGTATAACCTCCCCGGGTGAAATTCGAACCCGTACCCCCTTCGGGACACGACCCGGGTTCAAAACAAAAGTGAAGCCACGCTTTATATAACGACATACGAGGATGCATTCGTCACTAGTATGATCAAACTAAATATTGCGTTGTTTACCAGTCTAACTATACTCATTTTAATCAGGTGATCGTTTCAATCAATGAAAATGAGTAAAAAGATTTTTGGTAAAATTGCGCGTGTTCCATGGAATTCGGCAACCTTCATTGGTTGTTCAAAGTTCACAGTAAAGGTCAATATCATAAATGTACACTCAATAAAGCAGCGGTGAAAAGTAACGGCAGAGTATTGACTGAGCTGTGAAGGGAACGTACCGAAGTAAAGGTAGAGTATTGACTGAGCTGTGAAGGGAACGTACCGAAATAACGGTAGAGTATTCGATGAGCTGTGAAGGGAACGTACCGAAATAACGGTAGAGTATTGACCGAGCTGTGAAGGGAACGTACCGAAGTAAAGGTAGAGTATTGACTGAGCTGTGAAGGGAACGTACCGAAATAACGTTAGAGTATTTACTAAGCTGTAAAGGGAACGTATCAAAATAACAGTAGAGTATTTACTAAGCTGTAAAGGGAACGTACCGAAATAACGGTAGAGTATTCACTGAGCTGTAAAGGGAACTTACCGAAATAACGGTAAAGTATTCACTGAGCTGTAAAGGGAACGTACCGAAATAGCGGTAGAGTATTTACTGAGCTGTAAAGGGAACGTACCGAAATAACAGTAGAGTATTTACTAAGCTGTAAAGGGAACGTATCGAAATAACGGTAAAGTATTCACCGAGCTGTGAAGGGAACGTACCGAAATAACAGTAGAGTATTTACTGAGCTGTAAAGGGAACGTATCGAAATAACAGTAGAGTATTGACTGAGCTGCGAAGAGAACTTACCTGCTATGATGTTGTCCTTGTGGTAGTAATTTGTCCCAGGCCTTTGTGACACATCAGATACGTTACTGAGAGCTGTCTGCTCCTGGCACATCCTCTCAGCAGTATTCATGAAGAATCCAACACAATTAGTGTTGCCCTGACATTGTCTGGAACATCGTAACAACGTAGTGTTGTTGGTGACTTGTAGAATGTAGTTGTCATCAATGGTGTCGTCATATTTAGTATCTCTAATGAAAAGTACTTTTGGAACAGCCGCCTGACAGAATGCTGCGAGACCTGAAGATAAATATTGTTAGGACTGTAACGGTTTGCTCACATGCCGGTTTAGTTTCAACCGATGTATGAGCATGTGTGTTACGGTTTGGATCGTATCATGGTTTACTTATATTAAAGCTTTTGTACTTGGTTAATGCCGTGTCAACAATGTTAAGGTTATTTGTGGAGGACAGCGCACCTAATCTAGCTTTCCTTGATCATTGTCTATAACTAGTACTTACATACCCTTTCACAAATTTTTTAATTGTTAAACTGACTATTTCGCCTGTCTTTTACCAAAACGTCATGAGCCATATGACATAAGTTATAGCAAGGCATATGCCTAAAAGGATTTTAATTTTGACTTCACCGACGGTTCGAATTGTCAATGTCTGAACCGTGAGCAAAACCGCGAATTCCGTGGTATGCCGTCACACACATTTCCGTGGCAGTCCTAAATAGTTAATTTTATTGTTTTGTAACAGTGTCTTTGGCCAAGATAGTATTGTTTAGAACTGAAAGTCACAAAAAAGGAAAAAATACTTACTGAAAATAATAGTCGATACGAGGAGAAATTTTGCCGCCATTATTTTTATCTCTTTGATGTCTCACCGCTTGAGATGTAGAAAATTCCAGTAAAACTCCGAACAAGCGTTAATTGTAATATTTTTTAAGCTGTCAAAATTATGACACGCATTAAATGAGTAACTAAATATTCTACTGAAAACAATTTCATTTCTTATTTATATTCGTCCACGACGCTATGAAAAAATATGATTCCGGCACAATTACTTTGATTTTTTCCTAATATTTATACAAGGAAACGCTACCGGAAGCTTAACTTCGTCCTAACCGGAAGTGATGGCTAAAACGTAGGCGATTTAAATAAAATACCGGAAATCTTAGGACTATTGACAGAAAACAAAAACATAATGGCTCTGGATAAAATAATATATAATAGAGGATACATTGTAAATATAAATCGTGCTGTCAAGGATTAGGCTATAACATTTATTTGTATAGTATTTCTTTTTTAGGATAAATAGTTCCGCCACTCGCACAGCGTCAAAAATAAACTGATACTCTCACATAGGAAGTTAAAAAACTCAGGATACTTAGTCACGTGATCTTCAAAAAGTAAACAAACTCTGTTTTTGTCGAATTTTGAACGCAACCAAAATAGACTCACGGAACTCCAGCGAGATTTGGAACACGTGCTCGAGATCATCGTTAAAAATGGCGCCAATGACAACAAACCGGAAGTCACGTGGTGTGCAATCAGTAATCAATACAACAATGGCTGCTTTCATAGTTTTCGAAGTATTGACACAGTTTTCATATAGAAGAAATGGATGATAACAATTTTAATTGACAGCTGTATTAAATCTATAAACAATGTTTAACACCAATGCAAATTATTGTGTATTATTCAATTTTTAACATGGCATGTACTTTTAATTTTGGACTTATCTTTTTATGGGGGGGGGGGGGGGAACACGTGAGTCCGAAATATTGTGGTGCAGTCTCTACATACTCATTCTAATGAAAAAAAATCAATAAAGGACTTTAGTCATTTATTTCCCCTTGTACACTCTTCAAATATGTAGGTCCTATTAATTGGATTACTCGGATTTTACCCTTAATTTTAATGTCAATTTGCCAAAATTAATCTTAAATTGCATTTTTGTGAATTATTTAATTTGTTTGAAATTCAAGCTAAGTATTTTTAGGGTAAAGAAGTATCTAACTTTCACCACTTGCGTTAATATCTTAATTTACAAGAACGATATTAGATGAAATATTTTGTTATCCTTACATAGAAATTCAATGATAAAATCCCAGGATTACAACTGTAAGGACCAATTGGATTGCTTCAGATTTTATCAGGGAAACATAACTGACAAAAGTCCCTAATTGATCAGTAAGTGTGGCTTAGTAGATAAAAGTGTAGATTGTACTCACTTGTTTTATATCGATAACAAGTAAATCTGTGAGCTAATGCTCACTAGTGATACCCCCGCAAAAATCTAAAAATATGCGACAAACAGGAAGTAGATGAGCAAGGAGCATGAAATCGCTTTACACCACATGGGACTATGGGATGAAGCAATATGCAAAGTATTAGGCTGCTGCATGTTATAGTTGCTGAGAAAACTGCGACGGAAATTTTGTAACGCACGGACGGACGCACGGACAAGGGTAAAACAGTATACCCCCCTCTTCTTCGAAGCGGGGGTATAATAATATAAAATTTATTAATATTTTCATTCCTCGTTGGTTTTTGTTTTAAATATTGACTCGTATTTGTTAGATTGGAAAACCAAAGTTATAAAAAAAGTCTTTACACTTGATATCATATACATTTTACTGACATAAACTCTTCAGACCAAATCAATAAACCGATGACCATAGCCAATGCACTGATGTTAATCTAAATCTCAAAAACCACAACTGCAATAAGACTTGTATTCAATTCTTGTTTCTTTAACTTTTCTCATACAATAGTGTCTTCCTAAGGCACTTAATACGATATCTCAAGGACCACAACGGAAATAAAAGTTTATGTTTTCACTCTTTTTTGTGTCATCCTTGATGTATAATGGTGTTTGATATGGCTATTCGGTAATTTCATACATGGTGTTTATAATTGTAACTTGTATGTATGTTTTATAATGTGTGCCATGTTGTAACATTGTATATCAACATAAATTTAAATCTAATCCAATGAATGACAAGGCTGGTTGTAAAATAGATTGAAAGTGCTGACAAAGTAATTGATTTGACGCCATCATCGTGTAATGACATAACTACATCCATAGCACTATACAAAACTACTGTCAACAACTGACCATTCGGGGGGGGTCCAGGATTTTTTTCTAGGGGGGTCCGAATTTTTTCTATGGGGGGGCAAACTTTAGCACCACAACCACATTATACAGTTTTTGCAGAATAATGAAACATATTTATAAAACAAACTAAATATTGAATGTAAAACATAAAAGACAAAGGTAAATAGCTGTAAGGGAGAGAAAAATAAATTTTTGGATAACTGTTTTCCATCCTTCTGGCAAGTTCATGAATTTTCCTATTTCATAACGTTTTGTTTCTCAGAATAAACACTGTAATTTCCATATATAGAGCCGAGAAAACGAAAAATAGACACTTTGCTCAAGAAGTTTATAAATTTATAAACTATCGATGTTAGATCGAAATAAAAAAAAGTTGAGATAAACGTAATCGAGAAAATGAGATACAACTACCTGTACATGAAATAACAATTTATCATCGTCTGTATTTGACTTACGCTTCATTTTATCGTAAGATTACCAGTGAAAAGATCACAAAGTTTTTAAACTTGTTTTTCACATAGCATTTCGGAATTCACATTTTCACACGTGGCATCGTCGAACATGTAGGCGTTATTAACGCCAGACCGTATACAATGTTGAATATCAGGGGCATTAGGACGACCAGACGCCCAAAGGTCAGAGGTCTGCGGTATAACGTTTTCAGCAAGTGTTCTAAATGCATCCGAAGCATAATAATCACTTGAAGCTAAGTAGTTTGTTCCATCAACGTAGTAACTGTATCCTTTTACGTCTGAAAAATAAAACAAAGAGTCACTAAAAAGGCTTTCTTCTTTGAGATTAAGTTTTTTTTTGGTTTTTGTTGTTGTTGATTTTAACGTCGTAGCAACACATTGTATAGGTTACAGCGTTATCAACCCGGGTTTTGAGATTTAGTGTAAATGAAATATCCGAATATTGGATATTCCGAAATCCTCTAAACTCAAAACACACTTTCTTGTCCTATTTAGAATAAAAATAAGTAAACAAATAATGATATTGACCTCTCAGTAAAGCTTCATACCAAAGATGGTACACATGTATTGTATTTTGTTATGGTGTCAGTTCTTCTCGGTACTGATAATAACAGTGCATGTACCCGCGAAATCCTCATGGACAATTTTGCAAAAACAAATTTCAGAAAAAAAGTGATTACGCATACCACAAGTAATTTACTATTTTTCCAGAAAAATCTCATTTTCCATGATTTTTCCAGTTTGTACAAACCCTGTTTTTGTAGAAAATTTTAGTATGGTGTTATACCTCCGCAAGTAAAAATGTTTGCTAAGTAGAAATCCATTTTTGCCTTCGTATAAATACTTGGCAGGCTTCCTCCATAAGAAGTACAACTCGCTAGGGCACCTGTGTAATTTAAAGTAACCTGATTGGAAATCCTAAAATAAAGAACAATAAATGAATTTACAGTGGGTTAAAGCCCCTATATCAAGGCGAACATTGTCCATAACCCCTGTTTTACCCCAGTTCCTTTGTCAGCATTCGTAAGTATTGTGCGTAAAGTTTGACCCCCATTTGACCTTTCACACTTACATGTAATAATTATCTACACATATCCCGACGAAAATCAACACCACGCTTGCACTTCAGCACGTATGCTTTAATATACTAGTATTTAAAAATTAATCTTTGTGTAATAATTGCTTTCGAGCTTTGACGATATACACCAATCGGTATCGAGCATTAATGCTACATTTCTATTCAATGAAACGAATATTCTTGCATAAAGGTCAGACTGGGTCAAACTTTACGCACAATAAGCACCTTTAATTTAACATAATTCAGTGCTTTCAGCGCTTTGATTTATTATAAAATATAATAATAAATCAAAGTGCTGAAAGCACTGTATGAACGCCTTTAAAATTGATAGTGAGGAACAGGGCTGAGAACAAACAAATGTATATGAATGATAAGGGAGTTAATTTTTACATATAGTAATATTGAGCACTTAAAATCGTTCAAAAATTGGAAATTAAAAAAATTTAACACCAACTACAAAATGTACTCACAAAGTAAAACACATCTTTCAACTAACTAGACAAGTGTCAATAATTGGAATTTTAAAAGATACAACACTGAGTACAAAATGTACTCACTAAGTAAAACACATATTTTAACTAACTTGACAAGTGTGCTGATGAACAATAAAATTCCAAAACACAATAACGGTGTCAAATTCAGTCTAAAACCTATCACCACATATGATTAGGTACATTTCGTACGGAACAAAAAATTAAGAATTTACATAAATATCTGAAAACTCTAGTCAATGCGATGAAAACATTCCGCCATTTTGAATTATTTTGGTCACGTGTTACATCATCCTAGGACAGTTAAAAGAGGAATCAAATCTAGACCGCTAAATTCAATGTCCAGTGAATAATAAAATGCTCATTGGCCACGGTTTATGTCTTTAAAAAAACAACTTACATAAACTTGTAGTTTAGGCCGTCTGGTAACAAAGAAACTCCGCTCCATCCACCATCTTGGATCGGACATGGATCCTCTACTGTAAACATGAAAATATAAATATACATTTTTACTACAGGTCGTATTCTAGGTCATGCGTGTTTTTGTAATTTTTAACAATGGACTTGTCCACTAAATAGATGATTAAGCTTATGCATGAACAGCACTTTACTGATTTAAACACACCACTTGATATTAAACATTTGTCTTAAATAATGTATATCTTCTTTGTATTTTTTTATGATGATATGTTTATAAAACAAGTGTAAACTAACCAAACTATAAAATTGTATAAATAATTCACCCCTTAATATTGGTGTGTAATTAAACTGGCCATGTTTATATACGCAATGTTTACGTGGACGACCTGTATAATACATTTGCAACTTACCCGCTGTAATATTGTAACGTGCACCGAACCATTAGCATTTGCCCATGGCTACAAATCCGACCACTAATCTCGCTGTACGTTGCTTAACTATGATACATTTCTTATGCTCCGAGTTAAGACCATATTATCGTTTAATCAGTGCTTTCAGTGCTTTGATTATTATTTCAAAACGTACAGTAATGTTGTATTGTCCGTTTTTTTTCTCAACTGTCAAAGCTTGAATAATTTCACGGTGACTGAATGCATTGTTTTTGTACTGGCGACTTACCACAATAATTTTAACAAACGCATTCACCGTGAAATTATTCATGTTCATGTAGCTCACATCATGCATAATTTTCAAAATTTTGTTGGTTTTAACGCCTTGGCAACACATTGTATAGATCACTTCACGGTGGTCAGTCAACCTAATTACTGTTCCTGGAAAGGCTAAATCTCTGGATTTAGCTGTTAACCAGTTACTTGTGGCATACTTCAATCAGTGACTGACAACTGTCCTACATGATTTAGAATCAGTGGAAGGATGGAGTATGTATATAGAAATTATTTCATGACTAAACTCACAAAAGTATTAACCTGGCAGGGAATCAAACCCACGACCCCTTGATCAGTAAATTTGTGGCAACTGACTGAGTTAACCAAGCGTCTTTATTTACATGCTGATAGACTAGTTTTGCGCTGATAAATTTACGTAAGAACACATACCCTCTTGAGTTATATTCTTGTAATAAAAGTGAGACCCAGGGTTTGGTCTCGTGTCAGTTAAATTACTAGAACCATTCTGTTCTTGGCATCTATTGGCCACTGGGTCAATGTAGAATCCCACACAGTCATCATGACTCCTACATCTCCTGGCACAACCAATCTCCGATGTCAACTGTGACACCCTCAGTATGTTGTTGTCATCTATTTTATCCTCTAGATTTGCATCACAAATAAATTGTACTTCTGTTTCTTTGGCGTCACATCCAACCATTGTGCCTGAAATGTAATACAGGAAAGTTCCACCAAAATTAATGTTCTTTGTAGCAGATTGGCGTTAATATAGACCTTTATCTTCTAAAATTGGAATTTGGCATTTGGAATTTAAAAATGGACAAAATGCTTATGGTATTCATTGTAGTTTGATAACTTTATTTGTTTAATGTTTTGTGGTTGTTTTTTTCTGTTTCTTTTTTAGATATTTTACAGTAAAAACTGCATCTTTTGTTTACAGCGATAACCTCACATAGCTCTTGTATAAAACCGTGCTGAACATTTCATGAAAATGTTCTACTTTTACGTTTGACATTTTATTCAGACAGTGCAAAAGTGAATAAAACGTGCAATGGTACAATTAGAGTCCGCTTAGCGGACAATGTACAAAATCTTGTTAATTGAATTTGTTAAGTAAGGGTTGGTTTCGAGAGCTACAGTCCATAACCTTCAATAAAATCAAACAAATACATGTATATGTCAAATTTCCAAAGAATAAGGAATTATTGTTCGTAACTTGTGGAAAGGTGAGCGAGACATGGTAAATGGCATTCTCGTTCCGAGATAACATCGGGTTACGAGAATGGGTAAACAAAAACTGTCCTGAAAAGCTGTTTTGATAGGGAAGTGTCGCAGTTAATAAATATATTTTAAAAAAAACAACGTGAAATTCGAACTAAAAGTTATACTCACAACAAAGTAGGCACAAACTTACGATCCATTGTCCCAACATCATGTTAAACACAGTGGCTTAACCAGTGTTTACAATCTAATAAAAATCTGTGCAAAGGGACACAGGCATAAAAAAATTGTAATCCAATCAATGGGTTGGATAGTACTCTAATTCATACAGCTATCAGATTACAATTAGAATATATGTAGGTGTCGTTGGAAACTGACAATTTGCTTCTATTTGTATAGCAATTACAGTATATGTGTTGTTGGAAACTTGCATTTTCAACAAGGGACACGAGGTTTTGACAAAAGTTCAAAATCCCACTTAAAATACATTGTGTGTACATGGGCTCGAATCCAAGACGTCTTTCAATATAGTTTTATGGTAATTTGAATTCTGCTAACTAATCCTCTCCACAGAGGAGGTAAGTTAGGGGTCTTCGCAAGCATTTCACAAATATAGCAGATGTGATCCCCCCATAAAAATGGAATATTCCAATATTTAAAGTGCAAGTTGGTCATCACTTACTTAGTGTTGATTTAAACCGGACAATGAATTGTTTTTATATTAATTTCAACTCAATCGATTTTGATTTCTAGTTTTTGTTCTGGATCAATTAGCCAGAAACAATAATCCTATATATACTATACATATTAATCAATTATATTGTTTTAGTTGCGAACATACCCTGGGGTCATACAAAGGGTAAATCAACATACATGTATCTAAATTTATTTATGTAAATGAGTGACTTATCTAAAGTACTAAGTTTTAAATCAATACATTGAATTTATATAGACCGTTAGTATACAAAGTTGGTCAAGTCAGCGAAAAATGAGAAATCTCTTTCAAAAGTCACAATACTATATTCTATAAATAGAATTTTCAAAAGTCCTTGCACACATTCAAATCAACGTTCAAAATAATCATGGATCCTAAATAAAAATACAAGATCCTTGAAATAATGTAGCCTATAATTTGTAAATCTTCAAATATTTTAATTTTCTAATTAATGATGTTTTCATGTTAATTCAAAGACTGTAATTAAAATATGTATAAGCCAAATTCATTGACAAAACCCCATTTCAAAGACATAGGTTATCTATGTCTCTGTCCATATGATTTTGAACAAATTATTTAAATTCAGGGGAGACAAACGCTACAATCATAAAAATCAATCAGATTACTTCCCTTTAATTCACTAAAGGGAAATCACTCTTGCTGACTAAAATTTGTAAAAAATGAGCACTCCAGACATTTCACACATAAAGTCAACAGATTACGATGTAATATATGAACCGGCTGAGGATTCATTCCTTTTTCTTGATGCACTACTCAAAGAGATAGATTTTATGAGAAAATTGAGGTGTGTATGTCCATAAACCAATGTTTACATATAATTTGATAATTTCGGATAGTGTCAAAATTCGGATACACACAGCTTATGTGCAAATATTGGTAAATTTTATTTAACTGTAAGTGTTGCATAGCAGCATATATTGGCCCAGCTGATTTAAGTACATGGAATTATATTTCTTGTTCTGATTATTTGAATTGGCAGGGATAATGCGCAACTGACAGTTGAACAAAATTTAAAAGGATGTACACAGTAGAGACATTTTTATATAATGCTACTGATAGTTTCTGCTTGTATTTATGGTTAATCCTGGTTTTAAAACATGTTTGTTAATGATCAAAATCAAATCAACTAGCCCAGTTTTTTCAACTTGCATCAAAATTTTGTCACAGGGTATGAAAAATATGCAGCCTGGCAGCCTATCCTACTCCCCATAATATAAACAGGTAAGTACTGTCCTCTAAACTTGGTAATCCGTTTCGAATTTCATGCCATTAAGGAGCATTTAATTTATAACAAGCATTTCTCAACTGACCACGGTCCCACATTGGGCGCCAAATATCACAAGGTAAGAAAAATATACAGCCTGACTGGGACTTGAACTCAGGACCCCTCTCTTACAGCCTTGAGTGCTCTACCGACTGAGCTATCCGGCCACTTTCATATCCCATTCCCTGTAATGTGAGCAGGTAATACTGTGACAATCGTTCCTCTGTAAAAAGTTGGTGGAACGTCTGACCGTTAACATTTTAAAACACACTGGATAGATGGCAAATCTGGTGGATTCAAAGACTGTTTATGTATTCATATTTCTATTTCAGACCTATGATATGTGTTGAGATCGGGTCAGGATCTGGTATAGTATCAACATTTCTAGCAAAGGAACTTGGTTCTCCATTGATGTCTATGTAAGTTAAGTTAATTGTTGATTTGTTGCTGGCTTAAGGTCCTCAGCAAACCCCGTCTTTACTGTTAATGAACATGTTCAATCTCTGTAAACAGATATCCTGTAGAGCCTTGTCGTACAGGATTTCTCCTGTCTCTTTGGAAGGTCACGTCGAGATGAACTTTGTGTCGACCAATCAATGCGTAGCTTTCATCTAGACTAAAACTATTAATCACATTTTGATTTCGTAATTTCTATTTTTAGACCAAGTTTTGCATGCTAATTTAACAGCAGTATTATTCACAGTCTGCGATTGGGCGGCTCATTTCAAATTGCATAACATAGAAGATGTAAACAAGTTACATATCATTACAATTTCGTCATGAATAATATGATGAAAAAAGTCGCCTGAACGTGACCTTCGTTTGAAAAAGGCCAGATCTAAATTAGCAAGTATGCGAGCGGAAAATTTTAGATCGGGTTTTAATCAGATTGGAATATGTTTAATGCCACATAGGATGAAAAACAAAATATTAAGTTTTGGAAGCAATAATTAAGCTATTGCATAGCAAAATTCAACAGTTTATTACTGAACAGTAGGTCCTATGAAGATCAAAAATTTACAGGACCAGACCATGTCTTTCAGTACCGGAAACATTTCACATATTTTGATGAATAGATAACTGTGTGAACGAGATCAAAATCTCTGCCAGACAGACCTTTTACAGGATAAGTCCATTGGTCTGCCATGTTATGCCATGCCTGGCATTGAATAAATTTTCTAAATTAATATATTCAATGTTTAGAAAATTTGCATGAACACTGTCCAGAATTTCTCAGCACATTTGGAAATCTTACTAACTTACTTCGAATTTTCAAGCATAGATCTAGGCACATAATATTCAAGTATTATTAATAGTACACAATACTACACGTCATTGCAAGACTTTAGAGAATAAAAAGGATTCATACAGGTGCTTTAAAAATATCATACATGTATTTGAAGATGTTATTCTTTCAGCTGTACCGATATTAATCCACATGCAACACAAGTCACTAAGAAAACTGGATCACAGAATGGAATCTCACTAGAACCCGTTCTTACGGATTTAGTAAGTACACTTACACTAATGTTGACAAATATCCTCAATGTTAAAGTTGTAGTGAGGTTTCAAGTCAGTTTCTACTTGCATATACAGCTAATATAACAATTTTATATGATAACCCCTAATAATTAAAATCTCATTCAGACAGGTGATCCTTCGCCGTACCCATTTACACCTGGGTGGAGTGGAACAATTGTAAGTAAATTTTTTGCTTAAGGAAAGTGCCTAGTGGGGTTCAAACCTGGGACCTCTCGATACCTAAGCATGTGTCCAACCACTGCGCCAAAAATCCTTTCCACCCACAATCGTAGAGCAGTGCCAAATGTATTCACATAACTAAATCAACTCAGAGACTGGTTCAGCTAAAACCTGATCTAAAAGTATTTTCTCACTTACTCCCTTATTTTGGATCAGCTACTTTATAAAAAGGGTCACCGAGCTGAACTTATACCATCATATTCAACACATATTTAGGTCATATATACGACAACCAGCTCTTCCTACTATAGGTTTCCTGGACACTTTTCTATCACTAGTACCAACTTACCCTACCTTGAGGCCAACAATTCATGTATAGAGTATGACCTACCTTGACCGGGCTCGAACCCCCAATCTGGATTCCAAGTCGGACATGCTAACCACTACACCACAGCAGCGGCACAATTTTCAAGACACAATCTTATGCCCCTGCCTTGGGTGCTAGGGTTCTATCCCGGGTCCCCTGCCACATCTGACCAAAGACAATTGAAAATGTTGATTATATGCTATGTAATGTTATAAATATAACAATCTGTTTTTTTCTGTTCTAAGCTTTCTTTATCTTTACTGACAGTTGAACAAAATTTAACAATACACAACTATTTTCAGGTAAATGGTTTAGGTGACAGATTGAAGTCTAATGTTGATGTTATGTTATTTAATCCACCTTATGTTGTGACGCCTAGTGAAGAGGTAAATAGACCTGATACAGACCACAAGTGGGTGGGTTTTCCAAGATGGAAAACTTGTTTGTTTGTTTGAGTTTTACAGTGCACCAACACTGAAAGGTTATTTCGCGCCGAAAGCAAATGATGATACTATTAATGTAACCAAATTGTGATGGTTTTAAATCCTATATTTTATGATAAATATCTATTTCCTTCAGATATTTTAGTGTTGCATATGACGATACCGACTGAGAAAACTTGTTTGTACCGGAAGTACACAGAACAAAAGGATTTAATGAGAGAAGCACACTTTTCAGCAATAATATGTCAATAATTTAGTTCAGCACAGATGCATATGGTACAAACAAACCTTATTCGCCTGAAAAAACAACATTAATTTGAGTTTCAAAAAATAACTATTAAAAACAGTATTTTCACTTTTTGGGGAAACAAAGCAATGCCCTTTTTGAGGGGAAAATAGCAACAAAAATGAAATTGGGGATACAATTTAACTAATGAAAATTCCATATTCATAGGCTTCTTGAAATTTTCCCTTCTATTACAAAACATATGATGATCAGGCTAGAAATTAAGAAAATTAAGGCTGGCTGGTTGGTTTTAAAGCAATTTATGTAGTTTGCTGTTATTACTACTTCTACTACTTCAAGTATTTACAATTATATACAAACAGGGGAAAATACAAAAATACACATATAATAATAACACAGGGTGACACTACCGGTCAAATATATAACAATTGCACGTATGACTTGTGCTATATAAAGAAATAATTCTTAATGTGGGGGCAAAAGTAACAGGTGATGGGTAGTATTAATACTATGCAGTCTCAGATTGTTGGCATCTTGCAAAAAGAGACAAATGCCGTAAAACCGAAGCTATCTTGAAAAGGCTCTCATAATTATTCTAAATTTAAGGCTATGGCTGGTTTTAATGCAATTCGTATAGTTTGCCGTTATTGTTATTCCTTAAGGTTGGTAGTCATGGTATTGAAGCGTCCTGGGCTGGAGGTAGAAATGGTCGTGAAGTAATAGACAGAGTTCTCCCCCTTGTTCCTCATTTGTTATCCAACACTGGAGTATTTTATATGGTTGTGATCAAAGAAAACAAACCAGGTAATGTATAGATACTATTTTGTTAGTGACTTGTGCCTAATAACATTTTGTCTGGTTCCCAGTCATACTTCGATGGGTAAAAGTATGTCAGGCAAAGCAGAATAATTGCTGCCCCCAATGTAATGTACAAGATATCGGATAATCATGTTTTCAAGTGAAAATTTCTCACTATGAAGGCTTCAATCAAATGAACTTAGAACAAGGAACTACAGTGGATACTCCTACCAAGTTTTGTATTATGAATGATCTTGGCTTTCTTACAAATCAAAGCATTTAACACACTTGCAGTGTTTTACAGAGGACACATATTTGTGTCATTCACTAACAAAATGGCATACATGTGAAATTATGTAATTTTACTCTGTGACATGTATTTACTTACTTTAAATTGTTATTTTCAGATGAGATTTGTTCGATGCTAAAGAAATCAGGATTCACCATGACCACAGTGTTGTCTAGAAGATCTGGACCTGAATTTTTATCCATCCTGAAATTCACCAGGGGTTGACAATCCAGCCGTAACGGGTCCCAAGCCTGGCTGTGATAAAGAGAGTACAACACTTTCTGCAACCTAACTAAGACTAGCAGAGAAAGAATGTTTTTACCATGGAAATGTCTCCCTGGAGCTTTTTACTTTCTCATTTGAAACAAAGTTTATCCCAGGGTTCTGCAGATAATGTGTTTTGAGGAGCGGATGAACGCAAGTTAAGAAATACATGATAAACTAACCAATAGGGCCGTCACGATACACCAGGAGCGTATCTTGGTATATTGCGATGTGCTAGAACTAAACCACAATACGTACCACGATATATTACTTCGCAAACCAAAGACACGGCTGCATAATACTTCTGTCTTAAAGAACTTATGCAACTGTTCAGTATTGAAGTATGTTATAGGACTTTGTAGGGATAGTGCTTGTAGCAGACAGGACTGAAAAATCTGGGACTCTTAGAGTAATGTGAACATTTCAAATGGCCCAAATTCTTTGAACTTTAGCTTTCATCGAATGACCATGGAAAATTGACGTTTTGCATTTTCATTAGGCATATTCAAAATACAGCCTCATTTCTGCTATGTATATTTTCATTAAAAAGAAAAACAACTTGCAAATAACATTGTGTTTATTTTGAATATGAAAAAGTTATATATTAAAATTATCAATGTTTTTTTAAAAATTATCATATTATACTTACAAAATTATCAAAATATCTACACATTCATAAAATCGTTTTACAATTTCCAACATATTACAATTTTCAACATAATTATTACACATTTATAAAAACATTTTACAATTTTTCCATAACTTACATACATTTTACAAATTTTTAATTATTACAATTTTTTTTTTAAATAGACGACTTCTTACATTTCTAAAAATCAAATAGAATTCTACAAATTTTACTTACATTCATTTTTTTACGAATGTTCATTTTTTACAAAAAATTTTACAACTTGTTTGCGAACTCAAAATTTTAACATAATTTAAAAAATAAATACATGTATTTACTATCATATTTTTAATCATAAAGCAATAGTCTAAACTTTGATGCACATTTCTCTAGTAATCCTATTTTTGTCTGAAAGAATGGACTATTCTTATTTTTTGACACTGTAAAAGATACAGTTTTAACAATTTCTCCACAACTCATAGTAGTCAAAGACCATTAGACAAAAAATCAAGGGGCTCCAGACCCCTCTGTCCTTTAGGCCGCAACAAATTGATCATATGTTCTATGAATTCGCTCGCACCTTAATTTTGACGGTTTTTACAAAAAAATGTATTTTAATTTCCTTGCTCGCTCATAAATATTTGGTCAAACCGCTATATAAAGCAACTGAATTAAGATTATTTTTTTCTTCGCTCGCTCGCCCCATTTTTTTCTCAAAAAATCCGTAGAACATATCATCAACCTGTTGGGACCTTAACGCCATTTGGTACCCCTCAACCATTCATTGAATGAAGAATCTCGGACACATTCAATAGGGGTATATAAAGAATATTGGTTTTTATTGCTGCATATGCTAGGCGATGCACACAAACAATTATGCAAAAAAGTTCTTGTCGTTAACATTTGAGGCTTTATAAAAACATATATTATGTATACGTAAATATTATACATATGTGAATAAATTTGTAAAGCTATATCATTGAATCTAGTATTTCACATTTATGGACTAAAATGAGACATTAATCTATCAGCTAAACAATCATGGATTTGTTAAATTCAACATAAGTTGAAGTATTTTGTTTGGCATGTGACACAAAGGTAGTTCCAAAAAATTACTTCTAGATATGTCTGAAGTTATTCATGGCCGAGGAGTTCGAAGCACTTTTACATCCATCAGTCCTTTCAAGTAATTAAGTCCCAATAGATACGTGAGTAATCATATGAGCCCTCATGTTACCTTTACGATTGAATCGTTTACCACAATAAGAACATTCAAAGTTTTTCTCTCCCGTATGTATGACGACATGCTGAGCCAGACGAGACGATGTTGGAAAACTATGCGGACAATATGGACATTGGTGCCCCGACTTCTTCTCTTGTGTCGGTCTTCCGTTCCAATCTGAAAATAGAGAAACATGGTATTAATAGTTGAGCTATCATTGATTGGGCTCGAAGTGTATCGACAATACAGCAATATTGTTGGAATTGATGACAGCTCTAGTTAATAGTACATGAACTTAAGCCTGCAATTAGACGGTACCACACAGGAAGTTAACAAACGGGAACCAGTTACTAGGTGCATACTTCTGTCAGTGACTGACAACTATCCTACATGATTTAGAATCATTGGTAGGAGAGAGAATAGCCAAAAAAATTATTTCATGACCAAACCCCACTAAAGTATGCTTCACATAGGAATGGAAGACATGAACCCTCAAGCAACAAACTTAAGTTCTACCAACTGAGCTAGCTGAGCAGGCTCTAGACAGTAGGTCCTGTCATTTTACTGAAACAAGAAACAGTGAGTTAATTTTCAAAAGCAGTGAATGAAAGATGGTTACTCTACATAATTTAGATATGTAAACTAAACTTCCTTCCCCCTAACACCTGTGCTATCAAACAAGCCCCCATAATCTATACATACTATTTCAGAAATAACTTACAGTTGTCCATGTTTTATCCACTTCCCTGATTACCATTGTCAAACATCCATTTTGACACCCTCACCCCACCCCCCTCCTTTCAAATTTCTCAACTGATTTACATGAATTGGAAAAATGGCCTTGGCGGCCGTCGAAAATTCAGAATTCCGTAAAAATACGGAAAACTTTCACCAACGTTTATCACCAATGTTTATCGTATTACAAAATATAGACATGAGCTTTGACAAAAATAGGAATTAAATCATAAGTACCTATGGTATATTTCATGGTATGGTATAATAACATAGCCAACTGCAAGTTATCACAAAATACATGTATATAACTAGATAAAATAAATTTTGTATAACTGTTTTTTACACAGTTCTATAAAGAGATTATAAACTATAGAACTTTTTGTTGGGCAATATCTGGACAAAATTATAAATCCTGTTTCTCATAGCCTATCACAATGCTGACAACATACTAGCAAAGATTCTATTTCAAAGATAATAAACGAAGGAACTTGATTGGTTAATATCAAGGCAAAATTCTAATTCTGTTTTATGAGCCAATCAACCAGGGATTAACATATCAACCATCTCATAGCCAATCAACAATAGATGATAAATAAAGGAATTTGATTGGCTGATATCTAGACAAAAATATTAAAACCTGTTTTTCATAGCCAATCAAAAAGCAGATAACATACATAGTCTAGATATTATTTCATATGAACAATCATATGAGTTCTCATATTTCCCTTTCTGTTGAATCGTTTTCCGCAAACGTTACATTCGTAAGGTTTCTCTCCCGTATGTGTTAAAATATGTCTTCTTAAATCGGAGGACGAAAAGAATCGTCTGTTGCACAGCTCGCAAACATGGGTCCAGCCTTTTCTGTCGGATTTCATCGCAAGTTCATAACCTGAAATAGAAACAATACAATAGTTAATATAGTAATTAGTTTCTGGTAAAAATGACCACAAATGACAACAGCTAGCAATTGGAGCATTTGGTGAAAGTCTGAAAACATCAGTAACAGTAAAAACAAGAAATGTATTGTGGAAACCACATCAAACCTGGATTTAAAAACTTTAACGCAAAACTTACCAAGGGAAATAATCCATAATGAAGGCAGGTCGAGTTGTGGTCAATTCTGTTCATCACATGGTATGTTATCATTGTATGAATTTTCATAAAGATCTAACAATAAATGGCAGAAATATATAGAAAAGAAAAACTTTAACGCAATTGTTAACAACACTGGACATTGAAAAATTCGGCTAAAAATACACGCCTCCAGAGTTAACAAGCGAAGAGGGAGATGTTTTAGATTTTGTTATAAAACAGGACGCCAAAATCTATGGCGACCATATGACGGCACACCTTTAATCTATCCAAACTCTCCTTGAATCAATACTGACACATTCATATCAAGCAGCCATATCAAGCAGCCAATAGAACTTTAAACTAAGGTATTATTAAATTTTATTTAACTGAGAGTGATGCATACATTAACCCTGCTGATTTAAATACATTGCATAAAAATCTAAATCCATATTGATGTTTATCAAAAGATATAGATTATTTAAATCAGTGGGGATAATGTATGTACCACTGACAGTTGAATAGAATTTAAATTATCTTTATAGAAAAAACATTAAAAAAACACGATTATTTTATGAATAACATTTATTTTACAAAAAAATAGGAAATGTAACAGTTGGTTTACAGTTGTAAAAAAGTGAAAATCATTTTCATTGAACAACAGCCATAATGTTCTTTATTCAGGAAATTCATTTTCATTGAACTACAGTCTACAGTCATAATGTTCTTTATTCAGGAAAATCATTTTCATTGAACTACAGTCATAATGTTCTTTATTCAGGAAAATCATTTTCATTGAACTACAGTCTACAGTCATAATGTTCTTTATTCAGGAAAATCATTTTCATTGAACTACAGTCATAATGTTCTTTATTAAGGAAAATCATTTTCATTGAACTACAGTCATAATGTTCTTTATTCAGCAAAATATTTTTTAATGAACAACAGCTATAATGTTCTTTATTCAGGAAAATCATTTTCATTGAACAACAGCCTTAATGTTCTTTATTCAGGAAAATCATTTTCAATGAACAACAGCCAAAATGTTCTTTTTTCAGGAAAATCATTTTTTAATGAACATCAGCTATAATGTTCTTTATTAAAGAAAATCTCCTCTTAATGAACAACAAAAACAATGTTCATTAGTAAGGAAAATCACTCTTATGTAAAGCCGTCATATGTTTTTGCATATTTCCTTTCCTATTGAAGCATTTTCCGCAGATGGAACATTTAAATGGTTTCTCTCCAGTGTGGGTCAGGATATGACGAGCTAGAGCCGACGATGAGGGTAAAGGTCGGTTACAGTACTGGCAAATATGCTTCAACATCGCTGGACCAAAGTCATCCAAATGTACTCTTGACATGACATTGTGGTTACCCGCTTGGCTTACATCCACTGAAAAATGTAAAACAAGAAATGTAATGTGGAAACCACATTAAAGCCGGATTTAAAAACTTTTGATGCAAAAATTACAAAGGGAAATAATCATCAGTGAAAAGATGTTATTTTGTGATCACTATGTTTAAACATTTTCACATCAATAGTTTAGAACAGAACAGATCATACTTTAAATTTTATTTGTTTTTATCAAAATGGGTTTGAAAGGATTGTAACCTTTTGTCTTTATAATGTATTATAGTTTGTATAGGGTAACTCGAGACAAACGACTCAGTTTGTTTACATATTTGGGACTCCGGTATTACATAAAATAGGGAGGTCAACTGACGTGTGTTCTCGTACTAAATTTAATACATCTAAAACACACTGATAATAGTTGATAATTAAGTGTACTTAACTTAAATCCACCTGTGTATAAAAATGGTATCGTTGTATTTTGTCTCAAGTTATCCTAATCGAGCTATAGCTAGAGTAATAACAAAATCAAACAATTAAAATTTCATCATACAAGTGTTTCGAAGTTCATAAGCTGATAATTATACCAGCTATTGTCTACAATTAGGTGTCTATGAAACAAACCTTTTCAAACAGGAAAATTGACAAAAACAAAGAATCACAAAAACATGTCCAAAATTTCGCCAAGTCTATAATTATGTAGTACATGTAGTATTTATTCAATGTCTGCTTTCTACTTGTGGCAGGGCCAGACACATACATGTGTTAACGAAAGTTCTTTTTATAAGAATAAAGTGTTAAAAAGACATTGATATACAATCTTTGAAGAAACTTATTTGTGTATTGTCTCACATTTTTTGACACAAATTTGTAGAATAAAACATGAAAATTAACATATACAAAGCCAGGGGTTGTATTGAACATGGATCCATGTTTTTTAGTTTACATGTATATAAGGTCCATATTTTGAAGAAAAAAATCACTGTTTCTTCTATTAACAATCCAATCAAGTAGCTTTGGTGTGAACTATCAACATATGGGTCCTCATATTACATTTCCGACTGAAACGTTTGCCGCAGACGACACATTCAAATGGCTTTGGTGTAAACTATCAACATATGGGTCCTCATATTACATTTCCGATTAAAACGTTTGCCGCAGATGACACATTCAAATGGCTTTGGTGTGAACTATCAACATATGGGTCCTCATATTACATTTCCGATTGAAACGTTTGCCGCAGACGACACATTCAAAAGGCTTCTCTCCCGTGTGCGTTAGAATATGACGACTCAAGGCCGTCTTTGATGACATCACTCTGTTACAATACTGGCAGCCATATTTGGATCTTATATCACTGTCTTCTTTTGTAAAGGCATCAACTGAAAAGATAAAAATTTAATAATAAGAATTAGGGTTGGGTATCATTCAGACATTTTTAACACAATTAGCAGTCTTCATGACTAACTGAAATCACCCCTTGACATTCAGTCTGGCAAAATGGAATATTTTACTGGACCTAATAAAAGTTTACAAAACCAAAACCAACCCTTGTGATGTGTTACAATATGCTGTTCATATTAATGATTAAGCTACAAACCCATAAACAAAAAAACAGCCGTGAGGGCACCACACGGGCGCCGTGTGATCAAGCTCCGCAAGGACACGTACAAACTCTTGCCTACATGTACGAACTGTTACGTTTTTACAAGGGTCTGTGAGATGAGCCATGGATACATGTATCAGTTTAAAAGTCAGATCGTGAACATAATTATGGTGGAGTATGGATTAAACTTGCATATCTTCCAGCTACGGCTCGGTACGGGTGTGTTGTACTGTGCCATGTGCGTACCGTCACCTTAATTAAATACGCTTTCCACGGCCTCCACAGCCTACGGCTGTCTGCATGTAGGGGTCTGCAACAAGCCACGATTTTATGGGACTGAGGCATAAGTATAATATAATATCCATCAATTAATATTTTAGCAAATAAAACAAAAAACAGGATTTTCATTGAAAAAGGAAAATGGTGGCTGTTAAGTTGGTGAATGGTCAGAAGACTTAGACCACTCCCATTCTAAGTCACAGGAGTCACACAACCTGTGGAGATTTTGGCGGACTGGGTCCAATGGTTAATTTTCTATTACTGATTAAATCTTTTAATGGGTTTCACCGAAAAGATATTAAGAAAGAAGTGAAGTTTGGAACATATTGTGTAACATGCAATGTGAGACTATAATAAATAAATAAATAAATTAACAAGTAAATCTGTGAGCTAATGCTCACTAGTGATACCCCCGCAGTGAGAAATATGACTATCATAATGTAACTTTCATTTAACGAAATCTACAAATATGCGACAAACAGGAAGTAGATGAGCAAGGAGCATGAAATCGCTTTAAACCACATGGGACTATGGGATGAAGCAATATGAAAAGTATTAGGCTGCTGCATGTTATAGTTGCTGAGAAAACTGCGACGGAAATTTTGTAACGGACGGACACACCCACGAACGCACACACAGACAAGGGTAATACAGTATACCCCCCTCTTCTTCGAAGCGGGGGTATAAAAACAATATAGTCAACACAAGTAACATTTTGAAACACTACAACTATAAATGTACTTGAAAACATAACAAATTTTTCATACATACAAGTCTCAATTTTTATTATCTTAAAAATGAAATAAATAAATAAGTAGTTCTGTTTTTAACAAAAATATGTTACAAAAGACAAAAAATAGATAGACCTTATCTGGAACTCAAAAATCTGAGTTGTCCATCCATATTGTGGGAAGGGGCATTTAACAGAGAGTTTATGGTAAATCTAAAATTCTACATTAATTATTACAAGTAACATTTGACCCCATCTGACCTTTCATTTTTGCATCTTATACTTATTTACACATATCTCAACGAAAATCAGCACCACGCCTATTCTACACTTTTAGACTTTGAAAAAATGTGTATACATACTCCAATATCGGCATTGAGCATTAATACTACATTCGTATTCAATGTAATGAATATTCTAGAAAAAAGGTCAGATTGGGGTCAAACTTTACGCACTACATGTATACATTTTACGAGAGTGCTACCATGTAAATAGTGATCATTTTAACAAAACATCGAAGCTCAAGATTAAACTAGAACTTTAAACAATTTAAACTGAAATTGTTCTTTCTTTAAATTTTAATACAATCAGTCACAGTCTGTTACTGTATTATGAAAGTAAATTCTTAATAAGGTACGACAAATTCTAAGATAATGCCATTTTAACATTTTTTTAGATTTTACATTTTCATAAAATGAAACATTCTCTTGTTTGTTTGTTTTTGTTTGGTTTAACGCCGTAGCAACACATTGTATAGGTTATATCACAACAATCAATCAACCTACTCACTGTTCCTGGAAAGGCTAAATCTCTGGATTTAGCTGTTAACCAACTACTAAGCGCATACTTTCATCAGTGACTGACAACTGTCCTACATAATTAAGAACCATTAGTGGGAGGGAGGAATGGCCATAGAAATAATTTCATGACCAAGCTCCACATAAGTATGCCCATCCGGGAATTAAACCCATGACCTCTCGATCAGCAGATTTGTGAGCTACCAACTAAGCTAGCCAGGCGGCATGAATTCATCATTTTAAGTCGGCCATCACTTCAAAATTTCACAATTTTACATAGGAAATAAACACTTGAAAGTCACAAAAACGAAAACAGTCTCAAGCTGTTTCTACGAGCCATCAATTACTCTGTAATGTGTAGCCATGTGACATTTCATGTGGTCCTTTCTATTGAATCTTTTTCCACATATTTTACAGGCGTGGGGCTTTTCTCCTGTATGTATCATAACATGTCGACGTAGGTCAAATTTCGATCCAAAAAGACGATCACAGAAAGGACATCTGTGTATGTATGATCTGCTCGACAACTTTTCCTCCATCTCAGCTGTAAATAAAAAAACAAGAAATATTATGTGGAAACCATAATTAAAGCCAGATTTTCATCAAGATCTGACCATAAGTGACAGAGATATCCAACATATTCGTTGAAAAATGTGGCTAAAAATTAATTTAAGTAATTCATTTTTTCTTAACTGTCAAAACATGAATAATTTTACAGGGACTTCATGCTCTTTGTCCTACACTCCTGATATTGAGTTATTGATTACTGTGAAATTATTCAACTTTTGACAAGATTGTCTGGTTGCCCAAAACAACCAAATTATAGATTGGGCAACCAACAATTTCTTTTGAGCAACCAAAATTCTGCAAATGAGATATAGTGCTTGCTCTTAAAATGATCTGTTTGGTTTGTTAGTTAGTTTGTTTGGGTTTTATGGCACATCAACGCAGATAGGTTATATCGCCCATGATCTGATTGGACAACCACTTTCATATATCCCAATTTCTTAGACTTTAATGATTCACATTTACCGTTGAAAAAAAAATAACAAAGAGTCATCTGAGTAACTAAAACTACATTTATTTCTTTAAAGATTGTGGTAATACATAAATACAGATACGTTCTTAAACATGCGAGTCACTCTTCTTTTTTTATTTGGTTTTAGGCCATGTCAACACAATTTAGGTCATTTTACAGCGTTCTGGGCACCTAACCTAGCTTTCCTGGACCCTTGTCTATAACCTGGCTGGAAACTTCTGCATATATCTTATTAATAGAAAAAAATTGACATTACTGTCAAATTTTCATGGAAGGGTATAACCTCCCCGGGTGGGATTCAAACATTCTTCTAGACACAAGATTCAAATCTCTGCGCAGTACCAACCCGTGCCGCGGACTCGGTGCTTTTTACATTTTTAATAATGTCATTTTTTAATGAATGATTACGAATATGGTACAAATGTTCATGGCTATAAACAATCAAGACAACTTCATTAAAAAGAATATAAAAACATACAAAATTCAAAAAAAAGAGTACCAAGTAAAAGAAATATGAAAACACATAAAAAAGTACATAACACTCAATTCTGAAAAATTTAAGGAGTAAAATAAATGACGAAATATTCTCACAGAATTCTATGAAGTTAAATTACATATGAACTGGTACAGCGTTGGATTTTTAGGCATCTTTTTGGCATTTACCACAATAATTTTCACACAAATGGTAATCTGAAAAAAACATATTTTCTCACCGGATTCTTAAAATTTCAATTTTCATATCCATGTGCACTGACACACTGAGCTACTTAAAGGCACTTCTCCGACTAAATCCTTTATCAAAATATTTTGCACACAACACGGTACATGTACATTTGTAATTCTGAAAACAGAGCTATACATAATCTTTTAAAGTATATTGCCCATTTGACAACAAGCTAAACATTTCACTTGCCTTAAACCAAAATCTTTAACAGCAGTAACAAATTGCCTAAACCCGAATCAATGTTTGCCCGCATCACTGAAGTAATTCCCTCTTTTACACTAAGCATTTACAACAATTGGGCAACTCGCTGAAATATAGGTCGTCAGGGGCAATTGGACACCCCTTTAATGTCGACCCCTGGAAAATCTTTTTTATCACCCTATTCTTAATATTTCAATTTCACATCCATATGCATAGCAACAATGTGGGACTTTAAGGCACCTTTCTGGGTGAATCCTTTATCACAATGTTTGCAGACAAAAGGCCTCTCGCCAGTATGGGTCCTCATATGCTGTTGAAGAGCAAACTTTGACTGAAAAACCTTGTTACACACTCCACAAACATGTCTTCCTGAACTGGCTGGTTCCCTTCTTAACATCTTTTGCTGGTTCCCATCATCTGAAATAACAATTTTAATAATGAAACATCAATTTGGAAATATTTTTTTCTTTTTTCCAGAATAGAACAGAACAGATTTAAGTTTTGTTTAAACTAAAATACAAGGGTTTCATCAATATAAATGTATTGAGTGTATAATACATGTACATTTAAAATAAATCTTTCACAAATAGTATACTAGCTTGAAACAGAAGTTGTCTATAGCTTGTAGGGTTGAGACGATATGTCAATATATTGATACAATATTGATACATCGTGCCACGATACATTATGTGGCCCAACATGATATATCGAGATACGACCCTGACATTCGTAATCAGGGAAACCACTGAATTTTCAGTATTCAACAGGTTTGCAGTATTCATTCAGATTGTGGACAACTGGACCCATGGTTTTCTAAACCCAAAGTTTGGACAACTAAATCAGCAGGCAACGACAGCTTAACCCTTGAACAACCCATGATCATAAATAAACTAATATGAATGCTTGTAATTTTATAAAAACTACCTGTATTGTATTGTATCATAAATAATCATATCATCTGTTTTCATATCAATAAGTATTGTATTGTGAGATGATCATATTGTCTCATTCCTAATAAACTGGCTGAATTACAAACTAAAGATTTGTATAAACCAATCAAGTGATAATGTAACACACTAACTTGTTATTATTTTTTATTACAACTGAACATTGGAAAACTTACAATAGAAAATAAACAAACGAAATTTACATCCTAACACATATTGAATACTACACTACAGGTTAAATAACTGGGTTCAAGTCACAATTTTTAAAATCCTTTTTTAAACTACTTGAGAAATTAAAAGCATATCTTTAGATACCAGGGCTTGACATAAATTTTGAAAGTAAGTTGTGCGGTAGTACAACCAGCTATGTATATGTATATATTTTAACATGTCCAAACCAAATGTCTACTTGCAGTAACCAATTGCCCAAACCCAAATATTGGTTGTCAGGGAAATCAGACAATCTTTAATGTCGAAATCCAGGATACATGCACTTGTGTAACATTTACAATTGTGTAAAGTATCATTATTCCCCAACTCATGTTTCATAGCACTTGGACAAAAGTCATTGGCCAAAGCACAAAGTACCAGCAGTTATAAATCCAGTTTCATATAAACAACACTATGTATCTATTCGCCTTCCATAAGTTTCATTGCACTTGGACGGAAAATTTCTTGGCCAAAGCACAAGTAGTTAAAAATCCAGTTTCATTTTAACAACACTATGTATCTATTCGCCTTCCAAACGTTTCTTTGCACTTGGACGGAAAATTTCTTGACCAAAGTGCAAGTAGTTAAAAATCAAGTTTCATATAAACAACACTATGTATCTATTCCCCTTCCAAACGTTTCTTTGCACTTGGACGGAAAATTTCTTGACCAAAGTGCAAGTAGTTAAAAATCCAGTTTCATATAAACAACGCTATGTTTCTTTTCGCCTTCCATATGTTTCAGTGCACTTAGATGGAAAATTTCTTGGCCAAAGTGCAAGTAGTTAAAAATCCAGTTTCATATGTACAACGCTATGTTTCTGCAGAGCACTTTTTTCACGGAACCTTTTCCTGCAAATATTGCATTCGAAAGGCTTCTCTCCTGTATGAACTCTAACATGTCTTTGTAGAGCCCAGTTTGACGGGAAACTTTTACCACAGGTGTCACAAAATTTTGAATTTCTGTTAGACTTCGATTGTTGGAGCCTTGGATGCTTCTCTGACATGGCATATTCACCTGAAAGAAATTTGAAAAAAAGTTTAAGTGTGGTTTAAATTCTGCTTCCATATACATGTTCAGCCAACTTTACATTACAGTTCGAAGGTCCACATGGAAGATTGTATTTATCCAAATGTGTAGCCTTGTGAATTCTTATACTGTCCATTTTTTCTCAACTGTCAAAGCTTGAATAATTTCACGGTGACTGAATGCATTGTTTTTGTACTGGGGGCTTATTGTTATTAAAAATATCTTGACTTAAACATATCATACATCATAAGCAGCTTTACTCAATCATAATACACATTTTCGGAAACTCATGGATGTGAAATTATTCATGTTTTGACAGTAGAGAAAAAACGAACAATATCTATCGTTATAACAATTTTGTACTACAACGCCTGATCAATGAAATTACCTTCTAGTATGTCAACCCTCACAGTACTCACTTTACACCTGGGTGGAGTGGAACAAGGGTAGGTAAATTTCTTGCTCATGTGGGGTTTGAACCAGGGACCTCTTTATCCCTTCACCTGCATCCATCAATGGCACACTGCTTCTTTTGGGGTTTGAGCCTGGGACCTTTGGATCCCAAAGCCCACTTTATACCACCGGACCATTGCTTCTAGCAAATCACTGCCCCTAAAGTGGTCTGCTAGGAGCAGTGGTCCAGTAAAATGTAGAAATATTATCATCAAAAACAATCTACAAGCATACCTAGGGTTGCCCACTAGACTGTAGTAAGTGCATTGCATTAACAAGTGCGTTACTACAGTCTTACGGACAACCCTTGATATTACCCAGGATTTTATCTATTATCATTTTCAACAGAGTTTTGAACTTATGAGTATATTTTTTTTATCTCAGAAAAACCTATGCCTAAACATAGAATACTTTATGAGCTTTCACAAACAAGTAGGTTTTCAAGTTTACAAAAACTTAGAAAACATAGGTGTACATGTATCGTTATGACAATTTAACCACACTTAGTAATACTTTATTTTTCAATACATCACACAGTCGTAATAAAAGACATTTTTAGATAAAATCAAATCGCAGGTTTAGCGGAAAACAGTCATAACTCAACATAAAAAAGAGTGAGTTATGACCAATTTGTGCAAAACCCATGAAATGTGAAACTCATGAAAGAAATTTACCACTTTAAAATTCTGACATCAATCATAAAATAACTTCAATAGTTAATTTTCATGTGAGTAATGGTGTGCCGTTTCAGGGCCCCTTTTTCACGGAAACTTTTCCCACAAATCTGACACTGGAACGGCTTCTCTCCCGTATGTACTCGTAGATGCTGTCGTAATTTCCAGTTAGATGGAAACTGCTTGCCACATATCTCGCAATCTTTACCGAAGCTCCGGACTTCCGACGGTGAATCACTCGGCCCACATGTTGAGTCTACATGAACTGAAACAAATAAAAAAACCAAGGATAAGTCATTTGAAACAAATTACTCGGCCACATCTGTACACTTATACACAATCTGATTAAAACCCGATCTAAAATTTCCGCTCGAATACTCGCTACTTTAGATCTGACCTTTTCCAAACAAAGGTCACGTTCAGGTGACCTTTTCTCATCATAATATTCATGACGAAATTGTTATGATACGTAACTTGTTTACATTGCCTACGTCACGCAATTTGAAATAACCTGCCAAATCGCTGTCAATAATACCGCTGTATAATTAGCATGCAAACCTTGGTCTAGAAATAGAAATTACGAAATCAAAATGTGATTAATAGTGTTTTCGTCTAGATGAAAGCTACGCATTGATTGGTCGACAAAAAGTTCATCTCGACGTGACCTTCCACGGAGAAAGTAGAGATCCTGTACGACAATGCTCTACAGGATATCTGTTTACAGAGATTGACTTATACAGCACTTTAATTCAAGCAAGTTAATTCAACTCGCAAAAGTGAAGAATTTGCTGGCATTTTTCTCTGAATTTTAATGGCATACATGGTTACTATTCATATATGCAATATAAAAACAACATATATTTAACTATAGGTAGAACAAGGGCATTATTGTATAAGAATTTCGAACATGTTTGTAATGTGAATCTTCAATTGATACTATCAATCTATCTGACTGTTTCAATGCTAAATTGAGCCTCAATAATTTGGACAGAGATATTTCTGAAGCGATTTCAACTCGCAAAAATTTGCGAGTTAAAACAAAAGTTACTCGCAACTTTCAAAATCCACTTCAATTTTCGAGTATGTGAGCTTAAATTTGAGCCCTGACTTAAAAATACTCTGGGGGGGCAACACATTATAACAATTTTTCAAAATGTAATAACAATTTAGTTAATTTAAACAAGTCTTTATTGACATATCATTATGTACAATTTACAATGTAAAAAATGCAAGATAAAACCAGTTTAAATGTTTATTTGTAAGTTTGTACACCAAGTTATGGTTATCTAAAACACATTTCAAACCGAAAAAAATGAATGTCAAAACACAAGCAGGCACTAAACACCATTTCAAAAGGCCCTATATACGTTTAAATAGGGTCCATTATCATTTGAAATATTTCTACATTTTTAGCGATATATGCGTTAAGCAATGCCTCTTCAATTCTCCCTTTTGACGGAACCTTCGTCCACAAAATTTACAAGGAAAGGGTTTCTCCCCAGTGTGTATTCGGATATGTTGCTGTAACTTCCAATTTGAAGGGAACCACTTCCCACAGATGTTGCAACCTTTACCAGGCACCTTGTCTACAGAAGGCTGGTCACTTGATTTACTTGTATTTGCCGATGTTTCTTGAACTGAAAATAATACAAAGTAATATAAGAAAAGATTAATGCAAAGCATTAAATACTGCTGGATAGTGGTAATATTATGTGTACATAAATCAAAAGAGAAAACAAAGATATATGCGGCAAAAAGAGTACAAAATTCTGTATTCTGAGGTATAATACAGAACATGCAAAGTGTTCCATGATAAATGACACAGTTTATAAATCTATATATTTACTACATTATTTAATTAATACATTATTCCTTTTTACAAACTTAAAAAAATACGACTTATACGGTCAATAATTACAGTATGTTTACTAAATATACTCGCATGTCTACGTGTTTTAGTCTAAACCAGGGTTTAGAAGAGAAGATAATTACAATGTAGCAACTTCTTGGAGAAACTCCTTTTAAACATGATATAAATGTTTTAAATAATAAATGAAAATAATATTACTACAATGGATAATTGTGTTCAATCTCTGCAGAGCAACAACCTCTGAACAGTAACACAATTTAGTCCCTCCCACCAGGTGCTACTCAAAATATGTTGTACTGTATTATTTAATTCACATTTTAGTTTCAGGTTTTAAAGCTATAGCTCGTTTAGGATAATTTGAGACAAACGACTCGGTTTGTTTACATATTTGGGACTCGGGCATTATATAAAACAGGGAGGTCAGCTGAATTTGTGTAATGAAAGTCTTGAACATGTCATAATGCGTGGAACGTGTGTTCGCATACTAAATTTAATACATCAAAAATACACTGATAATAGTCGATAATTATGCGTACTAAACTTAAATCCACCTGTGTATAAAAATAGTATCGTTGTATTTTGTCTCAAGTTATCCTAAACGAGCTATATAAACTATAATACTCAATGTTATGGAGTTGTTTGAAAAAGATCTTAGGAAGGTTACAAAATAAAGAAAACCAGAATTCAATTTAGAAAAATATGTTTTATTGTTAAAAGCAAAAAGGTAAAAACTGTTGACATTTTTTATAATATACGAATGTACATGCATACTGTATACTGCAGTAGGTTTTAATCATGTAAATTAAGAAGTATTTCTTTTTAAGGGATTGCAATCTTTTCTGATCAATTTCATCCCTAAACACAATTACATGAAAACAGAATAATGTCTATAAAAGTAATGTACACAATGCGATCATGTAGTGGTAAAGTGCGTACATATTGACCCCGACCTGACCTTTCACATTTACATCTAATAATTATCTACACATATCCCAACCGAAGTCAGTACCACGCCTATTCTACACTTCGGCAGCGATCATAAAATCATAGAAGTGTGTTTGTGTGTTAAGTTTTAACTCATAATCCTCACGGTCAATGTGTAATCGCGATCGTAAAATCATAGAAGTGTGTTTGTGCGTTAAGTTTTAACTCATAATCCTCACGGTCAATGTGTAATCGAGCATTAATACTACATTCGTATTCAATGTAATCAATATTCTTGCATAAAGATCAGGTCGGGGTCAATATTTACGCACAATATTCAAATAATGTTATCAATACAACAAAAAATAAAGCGAACATGATTGGATAGCGTTAATATTAAAACATTGTTTTAACATTTTATAACTAAAATATATACTATTATGCACATGCTCATTAAAAAGACAGGAAAACAAGTAATTTTCACTAGTCCAAATCAATTTTCAATCCTCGTGTTTTTGGCAAGTGAGTAATCATGATGACTGTCATTGGTAGGGCTGTCATGATATGCCAGAAGCATATCGCGATATATTGCAATACGCTAGCATTGTATCGCAACACGTACCATCATATATTGCTTTGGTAACCTGAGACACAACTGCATTAAGGGTAGAATTCTAATAATACACCTGTCATGGATTAAGCTTATTGCTACTATTTTATCATCAGAATTAGGGTCCAGACTCATTGGCAAAAAGGAGTGAATAAATTGGATTTATAAATTTCCAGTACGAAACGCGCTCCCATCAATTAAATTCTTTGAACATCAGTTTTAATCGTATGAACAAAAGGAAATCTGACGTTTCTCTACTTTCAAATGGAAGAATTTTTCAATGAAATAAAAATATCACAAAAACCAGTACGTTAATTCATATTGCGATACATATTGTCGCAGCCGCGTATTGCAATATACCAGTATATCATGACAGCATCATGGATTAAATTTCTCAGTGGTTCAAATACCAATCATTCTTTCTATCTCAAGTGTAAAATTTTAAACAGCTTTGGCCTAATGGGACACTGGGAGTTGGCCGTCCATGAATTACAGAACAATATGTATCATTTTATGTTTCTTCAAGCTCCCTTTTTCCCTAAACCATTTGTTACATATATCACATTGAAAGGGTTTCTCCCCGGTATGGGTTCGTATATGGTTCTGTAACTTCCAGTTGTCCGGGAACACTTTCTCACAAAAATCACACGTAAACTTCTTTACACGAAATTTACCAATGAAGTTAGCCATACCTGAAATTTTAAAGTAGTTTTCAATAATAATTTGGTATGAGGATTTCATATAATATGGTTTACATACAACATATTTGGAAAAAAAACTATTTTCTATATGGCCCACAATAATCATGTACAAATAATTTTGCTTAAGGGACTAAGTATATTTCGGACACTTTCTGAAAAAATTCACACGTATACTTCTTAATACGAAATTTACCAATGAAGCTTTGCATACCTGAAATATTTAAAGTAGAGTTTTCAATAATCACCATTTACATTAAGCATTAAGCGACCACTATGTAGTCCCCCTACCCCCCTCCCCCCCTATCGATTTTACTATATAAATTTTTGAACTAAGGCTACAACAAGTTGATCATATGTTCTATGGATTCGCTCGCATTTTTATTTAGACAGTTTTTACAAAAACAATTTTTATTTTCTCATAAAAATTTGGTCAAACCGCTATAAAAAGCAACTGAATTTAGATTTTTTTTTAATTTCTTTGCTCGCTCGCCCCATTTTTTTCCAGAAAAATCTGTAGAACACATGATCAACTTGTTGTGGTCTAAGCAACCTTTGTAACGCTATCAGCTACCACAAATTTTGTTTGTGGGGAAATTTTCTAATCTTTTATAATTATGTCAACATAAAATGTATTATAACATACAAAGAATAGAAAGCAACAAATAATCATGAACAAACCCGTTTCATTTTAAGTACAATCTATTTAAGTTTACACACATATAAAAATGTAACAAAAAAGACGTAAATTCAAATTAGCAAAATGTTTATATACAAATTAATATGGTCCGTCTACGGTCTATAATATATACATATATATATATATATATATATATATCAAGGGTTGCCTACAAGACGTAGTAAGTGTATTGCATTAAACAAGATACTACAGTCTTGCGGGCAGCCCTCGATATGTATAACAGAACTATACTTATAACAAAACAGTATTCTGTATTATTAAGACTGAACCCTGTGCAATCTAAGCAAGACTTAGTAAACGGGACAAAGTTCAAAATTTTCAAATCCTGAAGTTTTACTGCCACATTACCGAATGGAAAAGAACCAGTCCTCTGTTCCCAGAAATCTTGAACTTTAAGATCAGGCCTGAAAACTTTGACCCATGCAAGTACATGTATATACAATAATCAATATTTTTTTTTTAATTAAAGTTCTAATATTTTCAACAAGTCTTTGAATCAAAACACTTAGCACAGCTTTTCCTTCATTTAACCCTTTACTGCTATAAATCTCAGTCATCCCTTTAAATTTCCTTGAGCAATTTATAATGAAACAAAGTAGAGGTTAAAATTATCAACCAGTCCTACTTTACGAAATAAGTAAATTTTCACTTGCTTGAACCATTTTTCACTAGAGGATGGTCATCAATAAGTTACAGAACTTGTGGTTCTACCCTATTGCTGTATGTACACACATATACATATATATATTCATTAACAACTTTTTCAATACATTAATTTGTATTACTAATGTTAATATCTTATATGATGTATTATTATGTATGTAAATATTTGTGTTAACATATAGGCAATTTTTATTAGTCCTAGGCTCCTGGCGAGTACATTGTACCGTATATGATGAGGACTACAATCCCACAATTTTAACACAAACTATTGTCCCTGCTCAATTCCTTATTTTAAAATGTCAATTTTAATTTACTCATATTTCAAAACTAGTTTAACTACATGGTAATAAAGAAGGATGTAGACTAGCTTTGAACTGACCCTTGGACTATTCGATACAAATTAACAAACTCCTCACAGTGCTTACGTCACGCTTTGCTACTTAAACTACTGCCACCACGTTAATCACGTGACACTAGTAACACCATCTATTTATAGAATCCTGCATTTTTTAAATAAACAATTGTCCCGAATCAATCCCTTACTTTAAATGTCAATTTTAATTTACTCATATTTCAAAACTAGTTTAACTACATGGTAATAAAGAAGGATGTAGACTAGCTTTGCACGGACCCATGGACTATTCGATACAAATCAATTTTCACGGGTCCTGGATTTCAGGTAAGTACAAGTAAGTTAAGGCTACAACTGCAACATCACTTTTTCACTGGGAGTCTTAGACTTAGCTGTCCTTGCAGAAATCTCCTATTTTTACAAGTCTGAATTAATTCAATCAAAGTTAATAGTTGTATGGGTAATCATATGCCGTTTCCTTGCCGCCTTCTCACGGAACCCTCGTCCACATATCTGACATTTGAAAGGTCGTTCACCAGTATGAACACGGACATGATTGGACAAT
The DNA here is from genome assembly GCA_025267735.1 of Mactra quadrangularis. Classification (NCBI taxonomy): domain Eukaryota; kingdom Metazoa; phylum Mollusca; class Bivalvia; order Venerida; family Mactridae; genus Mactra; species Mactra quadrangularis. The sequence continues at coordinate 2,260,067 of CM046310.1, forward strand.
CTCCAGGTATCTCGAAATATACGTCCGCAAAACTGACACTGGTGAGGGTTCGTTACAGCAGATGTGCTGGCCATAGAAGTTGAATCCTCCGTTAGAACTGAAAAACACATAAGGTATAACGTTAGATTACTAATTTCTATGTGTGAGGAACTATTCATGTCTTATATATGGGTGAAAGTTGAAACATGATTTTCCGTTGTAACGGATACAAATAATGTACAAAATGTTGTGTTCCCATAAAGTATGTTTGTATTTATATAACCAGAATGCCGTTGTAACGGGTGTCATTGTATCGAGATCTGACTGTATGGGCGGAAGTTGAAAGTTTTGAAAATACTGAAAACCCTACTGAAAAAATATAGAAATCACAGAGTAATTTATTCTCAAAATACTGAAATCAGTATGAATACTGAAAACTCATCCATGTTCATAGTTATACCATCAGCTGAAATTAAATTACTTTTCAAGGTTAAATTTCCCATTTTCAAGGCACTTTCAACCCAAGTTTATCACCTTTGACAGGACAATAGCAAAATTTTAAAAAAAATTAATGTAAGGTAAAATATTCTTAACCAGTTAACTAAGTTTTTCTACCACCATTTATAAACACGCAATCAGGATTTCTTCACTTTTTTCCATTTAGTACATGTACTATATACAATTACTCAATCAGGTGGTCAATAATTATAAAAAAAATTGTCCGGACTGATCACAAAAAGTAATAAGGTATAACCACAGTGGTTTAAGTTGATTGTATCATAAAAACCGAGACATATCTATTTTCAGAACTTTATTATTTTTATCTATACAGAAAACTATATTAGTGAGCAACAAAAACGTGATACCTGCTTAAACAATAGCATTTACATTAGAGCTGTTATTGATTGGGCTCGTATCGACAATATGGATATAAGGAGGAATAAATATTGATTATATTCCATATATATCGATACATTCACTGCAGTACTATTTACAGGCCATTTATGTTGTCATAAACTTATAAAGTTGTTATAACCGTTTTAGGCTATACCCATCAACAACATTGGAATCGATGACAGCTCTAACTTACATAGTATGTACAGCAAGCATGGGAACAATCAAAATATAACATTTCTAAAATATATACAATGCAAAAAAGAAGTGAATAATGAATACAATAATTTTTTAACGTAATTTAACATATAACTAAGTATTCTACTACAAAGTATATTTATGTTTTTAAGAATATAAAATTCTGGCCAATTTTACCTCATTTGGTAAGGTATTCCATAACTTTGGATCTGAGTTTTAAAAGATATTTTTCGTACATTCCATTTAAGGCTCGAATTTACGCCTGCCTAATCGCAAAATACGAGTGATTCTTTTTATTTTGCAAGTTGAAATAGAATCGACCCTCAAAAATTTGCAAGTTCAATTTTTTTTTTTAATTCAAGCCCTGATTCCGGTACAGGTACAAAAAAACAGTTGGTTATAATAATGCACAACAAAATATACAATTATATTCAATAATAGCAGTAACATACACAAATGCATGGGTGAAAGTTGAAAGTTTTGAAAATACCGAAAAACTACTTTCAAAATATTGAAATAAACAACATTTCAAAAAAATTACATTGAGTACTTCATACTCAAAAAACTGAATTCAGTATTAATACTACAAACTCATGATAATGATGAAATATTTACAAAATAAATCAAGGGGCACTTTGTATATCAGGAAAAAAGGCCTCATTAAATCATGAAGTAATCTAAACACCATTTTTTGAATAATACAACTTTTAAAGGAACATCATGCATAAATAAGCATGGATAAATACAAATGAAACAAGTAAATCTGTGAGCTAATGCTCACTAGTGATACTCCCGCAAAAATCTAAAAATATGCGACAAACAGGAAGTAGATGAGCAAGGTGCATGAAATCACTTTACACCACATGGGACTATGGGATGAAGCAATATGCAAAGTATTAGGCTGCTGCATGTTATAGTTGCTGAGAAAACTGCGACGGAAATTTTGTAACAGACGGACGCACGGACAAGGGTAAAACAGTATACCCCCCTCTTCTTCGAAGCTGGGGTATAATAAGTAAATATGATATATCAATACATATGAATTCAGAATGCTTTAAAAAAGTTGAAGCGCAATTTAAAGTCTGCTTCCAAATGCTTGTTCAGCCGACTTAATGATTTTGGTTAATAAACCCTGATCATTGAAATCAATTTCAGGCAGGTGATCACTAACAGAACCTTTTTACACCTTATTGAAGTGAAACAACTGTAATTAACTATCATGCCTAAAGGATATTAGCAGTGCCCCTGGTGGGGTTATGTAACCAGGGTCCTCTTGACCCCTAAATGCTTGTCCAACCACTGGATCCCCCATCCTACACAAAAAAAACCGCATCAGCTACCTCCAAACAAAGCTACTTCCACTATAATACTATCTATGTACACAGGATTATTTTAATGTCAAACTCAAATTGTCACAAAAAAGAAAGCACTTAACAAGCATGTATTTTTAAAATGACGTCACATGGTAACTTCACAGCTTGATTTCAATATATAATTGACCAAAAAAATGCAATTCAATATATTGCAATGTAGAAATAGGCCTTTAGAAAAAAAGTTTAACCACTCAGGCCTCAAAGAAAATTGACAAGTAACTAAAATTAGTCAGTTTGTCCAACATGTGTCACCATGTGTGATCGTAAATTACTAGACGTTGAACATTTGTGATGACATATGTGACATTCGTAGGGTTTCTCTCCGGTATGGGTTCGGATATGAACTTGTAGACCGAGGTTTGAGGTCATTATTTTACTGCAGACCGGACACTGATACTCTTTCCTCTTTCTGTTACTTGTGCTCCTTTTCCCTAATTGTTGTCTTTTGGGTTGATTGTAGCACACTGAAAGTATATACAAAGTCAACAGGTTAGACAATGAAACATTTGAAATTAAACACAGAAATAAAAGCAACCACCATTAACAAACTAATTGTAACTTCCTGAAAAAAAAACATAATCAGGGACTTTTGTCACTTATCTTTCCCTGATAAAATCTGAAGCAATCCAATTGGTAAGTAGGTCCTTACAGTTGAAATCCTTGGATTTTATCATCGAATTCCTATGTAAAAATAACAAAATAGTTCACCTAGTATCTTTCTTGTTAATTAACATATTAACAGAAGTGATGAAAATTAGATAGTTCTCTACCCTAAAAATACTTAGCATGAATTTCAAACAAATTAAATGATTAACAAAAAAGTTATTCAAGATTAATTTTTGCAAATTGACATTGAATAGTAAGGGTAAAATCCGAGTAATCCAACTAATTGGACCTACATGTACCTATTTGAAGAATAGACAAGGGGAAATAACTGACTAAAGTTCCTTATTAGGGTTAAAACACACAGAAAAAAGAAACATGCAGATCTCTAATAATGCAAATCAAAATATTTGATATAAAAACAAGCATCACAAAAGGTTTTTCTTTCATAACTTTTTGTATTATTTCACAATAATTTTATGGCATAACCTAGAGGACTTGTTCTTTCTAATTAATAACCATTAAGTAGAAGATTCATTAAAAAAATCAGTACTTTTTCAATGAAGTGAAACAGTGTGATTTTTTTACTGTTTCAATACACCATTTAGGCCACAATAAGTTGATCATATTTTCTACGGATTTTTCTGAAAAAAATGGGGCAAGCGAAGAAAAAAATTAAAAAAGTCTTTATTCACTTGCTTTATATAGCAGTTTGACCAAATATTTAAGAGCGAGCGAGGAAATAAAAATATTTTTGTGGTAAAAACCGTCAAAATTAAGGTGCGAGCGAATCCATAGAACATATAATCAATTTGTTGTGGCCTTAACTTTACTATAAATAACTACCTACATCACAAGACAATATTGTTAACTTTTTACAACTGTCAGAGGCACATAAATTTACCCCACTGGTTTAAATACTATTTACAGTGCTTCTGTTTACATGATCTATTAAGCATGTATAAAGACTTTTTGAGAAATATGCAGTATTTCAAATAGGATAAGTTAATAAACATTACTTATATTGTTAAATTCTACTCAACTATCAGCAGTCTTCACGAATGAATTTTCAAAGCGCAAGACATTTGGTCTGGTAAACGCCAAAATTTTACCAGACTGAAAAGACTTTTACCGGACCGACGGCTTACCAATCATATTTTGTTTTTATACGTTATTTTAGACTGTACTGCTTATGTTTCTACCTTATATATGATATTATTATATAATAAACATTGAATAAAGAATTGCTTGACTTACTTGCAACTGCAAGTTTTATGTTCGATTATGCATTTTTAGTAATATTGCTATTGAAACTTCCACCAGACAGTCGGTCTTGTGATCCGTATATTTTAACCGGACCGTCAGTGTTTTAGACGGACTCGGTCTTCGGTCTGGTGGCTAAATTCGAAGACTGCTATCAGTGCTGCATACATTAAATCAACGGATTTAAATATATTTTATCAATCAGAAAGAACTGCAATATGGCAGTGAGTATCTAAATCAGCGGTGTTAATAAATGTGCCACTGACAGTTTAATAAAATCCAACAAAACTGAAAGTATTAGCACCGCTGACAGTTGAATAAAACAGAACAATCATTATAACACATCACACTGGCTAAACGCAAAAGAGTCGTAACTCAAGTTAAACAAAGAGTGAGTTACAACCGTTGTGCACTAAGCCCACAACTAGAGAAATCCTCAGTCACTGACAAAAGTATGCGCTTAGTAGTTGGTCAACGGCTAAATCCAGAGATTTAGCCTTTCCAGGAACAGTGAGTAGGTGGACTGAACGCCGTTATATGACCTATACAATGTGTTGCTACGGCGTTAAAACCCAACAAAACAAACAAGCCAATAAAAACTAACACTATCAAGCTGCCTCAAATATCGCCCATCATCGTCTTGAACCCTCTATGGATTAATATGTCTAAGTATATGTCCATTTAGATGTCCCTTCTGTTTAAAACATCTTCCACAGTATTTACACTCAAAAGGCTTCTCTCCCGTATGTATACGCATGTGTGTCGTCAGATGCCATTTCGTAGGGAAGCTCTTATGACATAGGTAGCATGATTTTGAGTCCCTTTCATAATTCTCTTGAGCCATTCTTTGATCTGAAATTAATAAGAAAAGTTTATGAAGATAAATTCTGAATTTTTATTTTCTATAACTATAGACTATATCCGGAATTCATGAACTAGAGATTTCCCTTCAGTGCTTTTACCATTATAAAACATAAGTACAAAAAATATAAGTACAAAAAATATAAGTACAAAAAATAATAAGATTTTATCATTTTTTCATGCTTTTCAGCAATAATGTGTGAAACACTGTTTGTACTGCCTGTGCGCAAATGGAAAAACACAATTAATGGAGTTCTGAAATAAGGTCCATTGTACTTCAATGGCCAACAGAAATATGTTCAGAGAAAGATAAAAAAAAACAAAAAAAAACAAAAAAAAAGACAGTAAAACAACAAATATGTATACTATATATGAATGTGATACTGTACAACAACAAGAAAGAGTGCAATACATGGTGCAAAATGTGAAATCTGAAAATGCAAAATGAATTGGGGCCACTGGACTGTCAGGGCACTGTATAACAACATGAGTTCAAAAACACAACAACTACATAACACATGTCTTCTTTCAATGTTTATTATAGAGTTATATACATACAAAATAATAGCTAAACATTTATTTCCTGAAACCAAGCCAAAAAGAAAAAAAAAGAAAATTGTAATGACAGCTTATACTTTAGTTTTAGCCAAAATTTCGAAATCGCTAACAATTTGACAGCCTTAATTAGGGAATGCAACCTTAAAAACCATTTTTGAAATTGCCCAAAGTTTGACAGCAATATTAAGTGAAGCCTACTTTAAAAAGCCAACAAATCAAACAAATGATCGGTAATTCTAAAACAAAGTTCAACCAATCAAATTAGTTACAACTCTTCAATACATGAGATGAGAATGTAGTTTAAACATGTGACTCCTCCGATGTGTTTTCTGGGTGAATGTCTTATCACAATAGGGGCACAAGTAGGGTCTCTCTCCCGTGTGTAGTCTCATGTGTCGCTGTAGACCCCAATTATCTTTAAATCCTTTATTACAAATTGTACAAATCCTCTTTCCTGATGGCTCCATTTCTGAAAAGTAAAGAAACAAAATGTTCAATCATATATTAATGCTTCGAACTTTCAAACACCCAGCAGATTTGTCCACAAAGCAAAATTCATGTTAAAGTCATGCAACTATGTTTTCAATCTCACTTCTGAAATATAAAAAAAATCAACTAATGTCCCAACCATACATCATTTTTCAAACTTTTAGCTGATTTATTATGAAGCAAAATTACCCTTAAGCTCTATTCTGATGATCTAAGTTATTGCAAAATCTTGCCCTTATTTCACTGCAATGGTTATCATGCATAAATGACCCAAAGCAGAATATAAACAATAGATGGTCATTTACAAACAATGATATGTATTATGAACCATATCCAGGGGTAGAAATAACAAGAGCAGTCCATGGACAGAGCCCTCGACCTCCAATGGTAACCCTACACCCGAAAACAAGTATGAAGTTTCAAGTGATTCTTTTCAATAGTTGCAAAGATAAAATGTTGCACCAAAGAAACACAACCAAAAAGTACAAAATGGAATGCTTTATTTCAATGAACAAATAAGCACAATACTGGCATGTAACAAACACAAAGAACAATAATTACAAAACACTACATATCACATAGTGATAACATGAGGATCCCAAAAACTAAGTAGGAATCCCTGTGATGCTTACATAAGGGTTCCTTTGGGATCCCTGTTCTTACTTGAATTTGAGTTTGCATGAACTGTTTACCACAATTTGTGACTTTAATCTGTATCATAATTTTTTGTCTACTATTTGAGGAATCCCTAAAGTTAAGAAGGAAACTCTGATAGACTGACTAGGGATTCATTCTGGGGCCCTGGTAAAAACATTAAGTGTCGAAATCTGATTTGACAATAAATATTTTTAATACTGTTATGAAACGTTAGTCACTAAACAAATTAACAGTAACACAAGGCTGTCTTAACTTGGTAATAAAATCTACCACTACATATCAATATCTCTTCTCTTGAGTCTTAACTGGATTTCTATATAATTATGTAATTGTTTTTTATACTGTCATTGACGCATGATATATCGACCCTGCTGATTTAAATACTCTGTATTTGTTCTATAATTTTCAAACATATTCAAAACTTTAGCCCTCGCTATCAATAAAAATAGATATCAGTATTAATGTCCAGAGATTATGGGTAATACCCATCAAGTATTTAAATCAGCAGGGTTAATGTATGAGCCACTGACAGCGACAGCTAAAAAAGATTTTCTTACAATAGATATTACCGATATATAGTAAGGCCACAACAAGTTGATGTGTTCTACGGATTTTTCTGTGAAAAATGAAGGGAGTGAGAGAAGAAAAAAAGAAAAAATCTTAATTCAGTTACTTTATACAGTGATTTGACCAAATTCTTATGAGCAAGCGAGTCAAAATAAAGTGCATGCAAATCCATAGAACACATGATCAACTTGTTGTGGCCTAAAAGGCAAGCTTAACAACTAGCCCCACTGCTGTCATGAAATTTTAACTAGCTCGAATCGATTTTCACAAGTCTTAGGTGTCAGGGCATCATACATGTACCATCAAAAAAATTACAATTTAACAGTACAATATAGAAGGATTTACAATTATAATCAGTCCTAAGAAATCTGATAATACTGGCCCCTGGCAACTGTGCTAGGGCGATGACTTCACCAATCAATCGGCATATTCTTGCATTTTATCGAAATGTTTCAAAATCATATGAGCCTTCAAGTTACCCTTCGTTGATAAGTTCATATTACAATGTTGACATTTGAAAGGTTTTTCACCGGTGTGGGTTCTCCGGTGAACGGCCAGTTTCCAGTTATCCGGGAAGCCTCTATAGCACATATCACACTTGAACTTTTGTCGTGAATTGGAGATTTCTTGCTGAATAATGGCTGAAAAAAATATCAAAAAATAAATGAAAGATATAAAATGTCATAAAGGGCTTATTGAAAAAAAGGGATTTCTATTTTAATCTAAGCTCCATTTAGTATTACAGTATAACCTCTACAGAGCAGCCCTCTACTAAACAAATCCTCTGCACAACAACAGCTCTGATATTTCCCATGGGCATAATTTTAATTGAATTTAACCTCTGCAGAGCAACAACCACTGAGTAGACTATATCCGGAATTCAAAAATTTGGGTTTTCCCCTTTGGTACAAAGAAACTTACATTGTTACAATGAAAACACTTGTACTAAGAACAATAGGATTTAATCCATAGCTCATGCCATTTAGCAATAATGTGTAATAAACCTTTGTTTGTACCGACTGTGCACGGACGGAAAACCCCACAAATTTGAATTCCAGATTAGGTCTACAGCAAGCCACTTTAGTGAACATACATGTATATGATAACTCACAGTTGATTTTTAAGGCCAAGGGGTCCAAAAGCAAATTATCTTTAAGGGCCAAAGGGTCCTTGAGCAAAATTTCTAAAAGGGTCCGATGGCACATTTATCAGTAAATGTGTGCCTATTAGTTGAACTGCCTATTATGTGAAAGGGTCCGATGACAATTTATTTTTGAGGGAAAAAAGGTTCAACACGCATATCATCTAAAAAATTCATGCCAAGTAGTTCATACGTTTGCTACCATACACTACATGACAGTCACACTTAAAAGGAAAGAATGTCCAGTGGTTTTATTTATTTGGCTAAATAATACAATTTGAACAAATCAATAATAAAATTGCAAAAACTAACAACTTATAAAAACATTTTACATTTTGAAAACAATCTGTAACTACACCAGAGACATGTCAAAGGTCTCATTTTCCAGAACTTAAAAATATCCTTTATAAGACTCAAAATGTCAAATATAAGCCTAAAAAACCTTTCTTAAGGGCAACCTGACTATAGCGAATACATAGCAACTCTCGTTGACCTAATAGAGTTATCGTTAGTGAAAATCCCAATTGGCTCTGTTAAAACTTATTTAGACTGATGCTCTAAACAGTTCGATTTTTCTTAAGGCCACAACAAGTTGATCATATGTTCTACAGATTTTTCTGGAAAAAATGGGGCGAGCGAGCGAAGAAAAAGTCTTTATTCACTTGCTTTATATAGCGGTTTGACCAAATTTTTATGGGCGAGCGAGGAAATAAAAATATTTTTTTGTAAAAACCGTCAAAATTAAGGTGCGAGCGAATCCATAGAACATATGATCAATTTGTTGTGGCCTAAGTCTTATACATTTATTTGAATGATTCTGCAAGCGTAAGTTCTTCAGTCATTTCACTATTTTGTATAAAAAAGTATATTTCCTTTTTCTTTTTTCGGACATAGTTTAACTATATATACATTAAATGAGTCTTCAAAATCGCTAGCATAAGCATACTCATGTCCGCAACAAATCATAACATTTGTATCTGTATCGACTCTTTGTGTTTGATCATAACATGAGTTTTCATGGTATCTTTCTGCGAGAAGGCTCGTCCACAAACAGGGCAATTGAATGGTTTTTCGCCAGTATGCATTCTACGATGCCGCTGTAATTTCCAATTGTCAGGAAACTCTTTCAAACAAAATTCACAGGTTTTCTTTCCAGGCGACTGCATAATGTCTGAAAATATTAAAGATTTTTTATAAAATCTGGCAAGTATTGAAAAATTTTGAGTCAGTCTTGCCTTCAACACCTAGGAGCTAAAACATAATGGGTTTGCTCATAAAACATGTGCGTTTCATGGATCTATTATTCATGGGTGAAAGTTTCGAAAATGTGTAAAATTCTGAAATAAAAAGTTTGTGTTTGCGAATAAAACAGAATGTTCATAGATTTATGAGTTTAAGGGTTAAGGGTTTAAGGGTTAAGTTAATACAATAAGAAAGTTTAAAATTCCTGACATTTACTTTTTATATGACTTCAGCAGCTTTTACATAGGGCAATATTCCTTTCTAGGCTTCTAAAAATCCAGGACTAGTTCCCAATACTTTCATTCGTTCGGACCGAAGAATATTTCGCATGCTATTCAATCAAAAGTTCCACACAATAAAAACAAAAATAATAATAAAACACCAACTTAACAAACTTATATAAATATTTAATGAAAATATACAAAAGAAAACACAATTTAAACAATAAACAAGAAAAGTAATGTGGAAACTACATTAAAGCCAGATTTAAAAACTTTTAACGCAAAAAATACAAAGGAATATAATCCATTATAAAGGCAGGTAGAGTTGTGGTTACTTTCTAAGTTTCTAATTCTGTTCATCACATGGTATGTTATCATTGTATGAATGATCTGACAATAAATGGCAGAAATATATGGAAAAGAAAAACTTTAACACAATTGTTAACGACAACGGACTACCTCCCGCCTAACTGCCCGCCAGCCCAATGGTCCGCCCGTGTTTCACAAAACTATTAACTAAATGTTTTGTTGAAAAATCTGGATAAAAATTCATCATACTTTAATTAAACTATTCCACCACTTTATTTGAAATGTCTTGAGAGATGACATTTTAAGTTCCCTTTTGTTCTGGAGGCGTGTCCACAAAATTGACATTTAAATGGTCTTTCATCAGTATGTATTCTTCTATGTCGCTGTAATTTCCAATTATCTGGAAACCATTTTCCACAAAATTCACAAGTGTTTTTGCCAGGCGATTGATCTTTGCCTGAAATAAACAAGAATGTTATTAGTTAATTAGAACAATATTTATTCATCAACAAACAAGTACATATATCAAGGGTTGTACGCAAAACGGTTGAAACTCACTCTTTTCTTTTATTGAGTTACGACCATTTTCCGCTAAACCTACAACATATTAGCATGATTCAAACTCAAATTAAAGTCATCAGTGGCAATATGGCAACCTTTTATCCCGAGCCTAGTTTTGGAGAAGATGGTGACATTACACAAAGAAAAACCATCAACAAGAAATGTAATGTGGAAACCACATTAAAGCCAGATTTAAAAACTTCAATGCAAAAATTACAAAGGAAAATAATCCATAATAAAACCAGGTAGAGTTGCGGTTACTTTCTAATTCTGTTCATGACATGGTATGTTATCATTGTATGAAGTTTCATAAAGATCTGACAATAAATGGCAGAAATATATGCAAAAGAAAAACTTTAACGCAATTGTTAACAATAACAGATGACCTCCCGCCTAACTGCCTGCCAGCCCAATCATCCGCCTGTGTTTCACCAAACTATTAGCCAAATTTTTTGTTGAAAAATCTGGATAAAAATTACATCATATTTTAATCAAACTATTCTGCCACTTTATTTGAAATGTCTTGAGAGATGACATTTTAAGTTCCCTTTTGTTCTGGAAGCATGTCCACAAAATTGACATTTAAATGGTCTTTCATCAGTATGTATTCTTCTATGTCGCTGTAATTTCCAATTATTTGGAAACCATTTTCCACAAAATTCACAAGTGTTCTTGTCAGGCAATTGATCTTTATCTGAAATAAACAAGTATGGTTAGTTAGTTTAATTTAAACAATATTTATCTATTAAGTTAATTAACAGACAAGTATACATGTATATACTTAGCGGGTTTTGCGCGAAACGGTCGTAACTCACTCTTTTCTTATATTGAGTTATGACCGTTTTCCACTAAACCCGCAACATATTAGCATGATTCAAACTCAAATTCTTTTTTGTCAAGCAATAGAGATTGAGGCGTTAGAAAAAGAAAAACCATCAATAAAATATAGATAAAAAGAATAATTATGATAAACATAAATTCTATTTAACATCACAACTAAAATGACCATAAACAAGAACCCTCAACTAGCATTTACAAGCAAAAAGTTGTCTAAAAAAGAAACAAATCCATAATCAAGAGCAAGTGTGAAAGTTCAAAATGTTTAAAATTCTGAAAAATTTAGAAAATCACTAGTACAACACATACCAAAACAATGAGGTATAACAATCCAACTTGACAGACTCAGGAATATTCGACAAAGACTATTTAATAAATTAAAACCAATAACAGTCATAATTATTCTACAGTTTTATGAGCGTGAAAATGCCAATGATTTTTAGTCACGCAATTGCTCTTTAACTCCAGAAAGAGAAATTGTATTTGAGAGTGTTTCTTGGCGAACAGTAGATCTTTCTAAGGTCCTAAATTCCTAGAACTTAGAAACAAGTCATAAAAACTTTCACCCATGTACTTTTAATTTAGGTGTTTGACCAAAGTTACAGTCAAACAAATTTTAAATACTGAAAACTTGACTTACATTATCACTGCTTAACATAATCACAATTGTAATTTGAAATGTTAAAATGTTTGGCAGCCTTCAATTATATAAATCAGCGGGTTACAATGTATTGACCACTGACAGTTGGTTAGATTTACCAATACTTTTGCTGTAAGTTTTTCACTTTTTCATCTTAAGGCAGTTTTTAGGCCTTGGCCAAGATCAACAGTTATCTCATAAATGTTAAACTATGTTTTATATTGTATATTTGATGATGAAAACATTTGCTATTTTTCTTAATTTTAATTAAATTGTCTTTCTTTAAATCAATGTGATAATTTATCATATATTTTTCATTTGTTTTATATATGTAATGTATGGATTGTAATTTTAATGTCATGTTTTTCCATTTTTAGTTTGTTTGTTTGATTTTTATTGGATATTCTTGTTTTTGTCGGACAATAGCTTTAAGCTAGTGTTATATGTGTTTGATTACAACCGACTTTAAATAAAGATTATCTTATCTTATCTTATCACTAAAGTTACAACAGAACATATGTTTCCAATTCTAAAGACTTGCTTATCATAATAACATTATCACTCCCAACATATAACACCATCACAATTTTATTTTGGAATGTTAAAATGTTTGGCAGCAATGTGTGCCCTCAAATTCCCTTTGGTAGCAGACGTATGTCCACAATATGAACACTTGTAGGGTCTTTCCCCCGTATGTATTCTCCTATGTTGCTGTAACTTCCAATTGTCAGGAAATGCCTTTGAACAGAATTCACAAGAGTTCTTTTCAACTAATGGCCGAATGTCTGAAAAGAAAAAAATATTCACAACATTTAGTTTTAGTGCAAGATATAATTAAAAAAGAGTTCTTTTTAACTAATGGCGGAATGTCTAATAAGAGAAAGTTCTCATTACTTTTACACCTATATTTTAAATTTCTGAAGTCTTAGAATACAAAATTACAATCTAAACAGTCAGTATACACATGTGAAACTTAATACATTTTTTGTATCTAGCTATAGTTGTTCAGATGTAACAACCCTTTTGGGAAAAAAAACTTTGTTTGTTTGGGTTTAACGGCACAATTAAAATATTACAATATACATGCTAGTGTCTTATAACATAGTCTCCGTAAACAGATATCCTGTAGAGCATCGACGTACAAGATCTCTACTGTCTCCGTGGAAGGTCATGGCGAGATGAACTTTGTGTCGACCAATCTATGCATAGCTTTCATCTACAGAAAAACACTATTAATCACATTTTGATTTCGTAATTTCTTTTTTTAGACCAAGGTTTGCATGCTAATTTAAAAGCGGTATTATTCACAGTCTGCGATTGGGCGGCTCATTTCAAATTGCACGACGTAGACGATGTAAACAAGTTACAAATCTTAACAATTTCGTCATGAATATTATGATGAGAAAAGGTCACCTGAACGTGACCTTCGTTTGAAAAAGGCCAGATCTAAAATAGCGAGTAGGCGAGCAGAAAATTTTAGATCGGGTTTTAATCAGATTACTTATATCATTGCAGTCTTCACAACAATCTTTCATTAGCACTGAATATAAGGTACAACAAAATGAGTTTTTTACTGGATCGAATGAAAGTTTACTGAACCAAAAAAAATCACTGGACAAACAGTGATTTAATGGACTCGGTCCATCGTCCACAGGCAAAAATTCAAAGACTGTCATTAAAAGGAGTTCAGTTCACCACGAAACACAAACACAACTTATAGTAATCCATCCTGAATCAGAATATCTTTGTGTTTCAAATTTATATGGGTTTTCATGGAATCTTTCTGCGAGAAGGCACGATCACAGATTGGACATTTAAACGGTCTTTCTCCGGTGTGAATTCTTCTGTGTCGCTGTAATTTTGAATTATTTGGAAACATCTTTTGGCAGAATTCGCAGACAAACTTCCAACGCAATTGTTGATTGTCTGAAATAAGATGGAAATACATAAAAATATACATTGTAGTACAATTTTTTCCTGACCATCTGAGTATGTCTAGTATACTTTCATGGAGTTTGGTCATGAAATAATTTCTACGGCCATTCTCCATGATTCTAAATCATGTAGGGCAGTTGTCAGTCACTGACGGAAGTTTGTGTTGAGTAATTGGACGGGTAAATCTAGAGATTCCCTCCTACCACTGATTTTTAATCATGTAGGGCAGTTGTCAGTCACTGACGGAAGTTTGTCAAGTAATTGGACGGCTAAATCTAAAGATTCCCTCCTACCACTGATTTTTAATCATGTAGGGCAGTTGTCAGTCACTGACAGAAGTATGTGCCTAGTAACCGGATAACAGCTACATCCGGATATTTTGCCTTTCCAGGAACAGTGAGTAAGTTGACTGACCCTGTGATATGACCTAAACAAAGGCCTGTTAGGGTGTTAAATCCAACCAAAAAAAAATATTGTTTTAATTAATAATGCAGGATACAGGATAGTCATAAAATGAATAACTAACAAATGAAAATCAACAAATAATCCAAAAATTAAACAAAATTAGTCTTTGCTGACATAAAAAAGAAAGATCAGAAAACAAGTTTTTTAGTTTTATTAACAATTAGTCATATTGAACTCTTATTTTTAAAAAAGAACATTATATATTATACGAGATATCTTCCGAATTATTTAAGAAATAACTTACAGTTGTCTATATTTTATTGTCTAATAAAACATAGTCACGAGTTGTGATGCGCGTATGATTAAATCACGAGTGCTTTAGCACGAGTGATTTAATTAGCGCATCAAACGAGTGCCTATGTTTTATTAGACAATAAAATATAGACAACTGTAAGTTATTTCGATTCTAACATCGCAAAATACATCCTTAGAAAAGATATTTTTATAGAACTATTTTTTACTGTCAGAAACGCCATGCTGTTGAAATCCGCCCCCCAGTGCAAAGGCCGAAAATAGCCTTTATTTACACAGATCTCATTGATAATTAATTCTTATTTCAAACAAATAATATTCAAATCTTAATTTTAAAAAAATGAACCCAAAACTAAATACGAATTGTCATAGTTTTATTTGTGTGTAAAACATCATTCTTTAAAATAAGCGCCGTGAAATAAACATTCGACCTTGCCCTTTAGAGAGTGTCATTTTATATACACACGATGATGAAGCATTTAAGTTTGGTGTTTACGACGGAATATTGCAAATACTGCTTAAATAATTGGATGTTTACTGGATAGTAATGTGTTATCAGACATTTCGATGGAGAATTTTTTAAAAGGTTGGATATAAATTGGATTTATGAACGCGTGTCAAGCAAGGACAGATTTTCGGAAAATGATTCGAAATCAGCGCTGCTCTTGTCAGCTTGGATGATTATGAACTTGAAAGAATCCACGTAGCCGTTCCATTATATTATGCTATGCACAGTTTGGCTTTGATTAAATAGTCAATCTTTGTATTTTCGTATAATGGCTGGCATGATCGTCGGATGAAGGGCAGGATGAAATGAGACAGCGGAACCGGGAAATGCTGGGACTTAGAAAACGTCTTGAACTTGAAGTAGGTCATGTTTATGCTAGAATCGTTTTAAACTCAGTTTATACCATTTTTGGTCAAGTAATAAGGTTAGTTCATGTTTTAAATTTACTGACATGTTCCAAGGTTCTGTTAAAGTCAACCCTTTAAACTCGGGCGCTATTTTCGGCTTTGCTCATTTAACGTGGGGAGTAAAATTTCAACAGCCGTCACCAGCTATATTTTATTGAATAATAAAGCATAGATGACGTCACATTGAATGAAGAGTGAAAGCGCACGTGCCTATGTTAGAATTTTTAATAAAAGAAAACAGAAAAGCACAAATAACTCATAAAAAAAATATTTGCTGAGCTTTTAGATCATTCTAAAAAGGATATATATACAAGAATATATAATATTATTACTATAACTTCTATAGTTAAAGGCAAAATTCACAACTAGCCTGCCTCCATTAAATAAGTTATTTTACGAGCCCAAATCAATAAATATTCACTTAAGTCCTGTAAATAAGTATTTTTTACTAGCCCAAATCAATAATCACTTAAGTCCTGTAAATAAGTATTTTTTACTAGCCCAAATCAATATTCACTTATTGTGACATAATAGTAATTAGTCACTCAATTAGTGGTCTAGACTTCACAAGCCTGAGGGGTCTAAACTGTTATATATACCATAACTAACCATTAAACTGGGTTGAAACTTATACATAGTGTTGTTATATGTCACACTGGTGCGTGACCAGGACGAACTAGGAAAATGGGGTAAGTCTGATTTTTATTTTTTATTTTGATGGCAATTTTTTATATTTTATTTTAGTGTTCACTACAATACAAGATAGAGTTAAGATAAAATTGAACTATCAGGAAAGGAAAACAAAATGAATTTAATTTTAATTTAAAGCAAACTGTTATCTACATTTTATAATAAATTTCATAGACGTAAAATAACGAATGCGTAAAATGTACTAAATTTTGAATTAAATTGTTTCTTTAACATTTGATAAACATTTTAAACTGACATAAAATACTGAATGCAAACAAAGTACTTTAACATAAATTACACAGTTTTACAACTTGATATACGTTAACATAAAATCAGAAATTATGACTGACAGAGTAGATAGATTAGGGGAAGATTTGACAAACTTGTCATCTATCGTAAGCAGTCAGGGGGCGGGACAAATGGTTCCGACGTTTACTGGGGTCCCATCACAATTTAAGGAATGGATAAAATGTTTAGAGAAATTTTGCCAAATCACACAAATAAGGGATGACAAAAGGAAAATATTAATAGCTTATCAAATGACAGCAGGCAGCGTGTCTGATTTCATTGGCAGATATTTAGACGACCCAAATAATACACATACGACTTTTAGTAATTTCAAAAAAACTTTAGAAGAGAAATTTGGGGAAGTTTACGACGCTGGGGTAGCTTTTGCTAAACTAAGGCAGACTAAACAATATGATTGGGAAACTGTACAAGTTTATGGGGAACGACTGTTTTCATTGGCACAGGAAGCCTATAAGGAGCAACTTTCACCGGCTAATATAGGATTAATAGAACAACAAATTGTTCACATATTCATAGAAGGTCTAACTGATAGGTCAATTAAGATAGCGTGTCTGAGGGCAGGAACGCAAAATTTAGAGGACACGATTAAGAAAGCCGTTGCGGAGCAAAATATTAAGGTCAGATTCGATTTAAGGTCTGAATGCCAAAGTCAATTTTTTGAGCCGATGGAATGTGACATGACTAGCACTAGACAAGTCAATCAACAATTAGATAAACCTCGCGGTATGGGATTTCGTACTCGCTCGTTCCATCAAGATAACGCTCGTCACCTTCCCAAACAAAGAGAATTTAGTCAATATCATAACCGTGGTTATTTCTCGAGTGGTCAAGGTCAAGGTAACAAATTCTTAAATAGAGGTCGTGGTCGCTCGGACAGCAGTCAAGCCCAATATCGCTCGAACGCTGGGTACAATTATAATCGTAGTAGGGATAATAGTTCAATACAAGGATCACAGGTCGAGAATTATCGATCTAATAATCGTGGCGGCCAACGTGGATATAATCATACTCATTATGGCAATAATAACAGACAAAATGATTTCAGATATCAAAACAATAAATTTAATGATAGACCTGCAAAAGGCTATTCGTCTGCTCCACGCAATCATCATTTAAACTAACACGCTCTCGCGATTTTAGAGCCGAACGCGAGAGAAAACATTTGCCTGTAGTAAATTACCAAATAAATTTGACTGGTAACCCAAGTTCATGTATTCTAAAAATTGACAAAACTAGATGGCGTAGTTTGCTTGATTCAGGGAGTGATGTTTGTTTAATAAACAAGAAGGCATACCTTGCATTACCTTCAAAACCAAATTTGCTCCCAAAATCAGTATCACTAAAATCTGTCAATGGGGGAAATCTCACAGTAGAAGGCTCAATAAAGCTTAGGTTTAGACTCGGGAATACCGAGATTGAGCAATTATTTTTTGTAGTCGATGGAATTTCTAGAAATTTTATTTTAGGGAGAGATTTTTTGGTTCAAAATAAAGTCCGGGTTTACTACGATTTAGAGTTAATGAGAATTCAAGACGAATACATAAAATTAGAAAATGATATTAAAATTTCATCTCTTGTAAGAATGTCACATGATACTGTCTTGAAACCACACTCAGTTACATTATGCACGGGGAAAGTCAAAAGTCATTTACTTTCAAAGCACATCAAACAATACGAAATAAACAATATTGATTTTGGTTTCATTACGTCTGACCCTGGGATAACCAACACGCCTGCAGCAATAACATTGCCCATTAGTAAATGTCCCATTGTCATTTGTAATAACACAGGTAGATCTGTCAAAGTAAAAAGGGGTTGCGTAATAGCGTCTGTCTCGCCAATACACGAAGGTTCAAATTTAACGGTCAATAATGTTATACAAGTGCCTCAGGATACAGACACACATGGCCAGACTAATGTAAATTTGTTGTATAATCAGAACAACAAGCAGGAGCCACAGGCAAAGAAGAATGTCATATCTAACGATCAAATCAATGTAGACACACAATTATTACCCCAAATTTCACAATTAGTTCATGAATATTCAGACGTGTTTACAATGTCTAATGCAGAGCTTGGTTGCGCGAAGGGTGAAAAGATGATAATAGATGTTGGTGACACGCCTCCAATAAGTCTTAAACCATATCGCTGTCCACTAAATCATAGGAAAATTATAGAGGACACAATTCAGGAAATGTTAAAGGCAGGAATTATTAGGGAATCAAACAGTCAATATGCATTTCCTGCTATATTGGCGAAGAAAGCTGATAACACCTTCCGGTTTATTGTTGATCTCAGAAAACTTAATGCCGTGACAAAACCAATTAACTTCCCAATGCCGAATGCAGATGACATGTTGTCTATATTAGGTGGCGCAAAGTACTTTACAAAAATTGATTGTCGCCAGGCATATTGGCAAATAGAACTTGAAGAATCAAGTAAACCAAGGACAGCCTTTATCACTCACTCTGGTCTTTACGAATTCAATAGATGCTGTTATGGCCTTTCACAGGCACCATCATTTTTCCAAAAAGTGATTAGTAAGGTCTTAAATGGTTGCTCAGCTTTTGCAATGGCATATTTAGATGACGTCATTGTCTTTAGCTCTACTTTAAATGAACACATTCAACATGTTAGGTCAGTTTTAGATAGGTTTAGGCAAAACAATGTCACGCTGAAGTTAAGCAAGTCAGTTTTCGCAAAACAAGAGGTAGATTATCTAGGCTTTACAATTAGCCCAAGAGGTGTAAAACCAGATGCCAATAAGGTGAAAGATATTAGAGCAATAGCTTGTCCAAAATCAGTCAGAGAAGTAAGAGCATTTATTGGAACAACTTCATTCTTTCGTAGGTTTTACAGAAATTATACAAGCTTAGCGGAACCCCTTATCAAATTAACAAGGAAAAATGCAAAGTTTATTTGGACAGATGATTGTACGAAAGCTTTTGAAGCCCTTAAGGCAGAATTAACACGGTTACCTTACCTAGGATTCCCAGACTTGAATAAACCATATATTTTGTATACAGATGCATCAAAATCTGTCATATCGGGATGTTTGGTACAGAAGACGGACCAACCCGACGCGACACCTGAATATCCGGATGAGAAACCAATCTATTTTATTAGTCACAAACTGTCTGACGCACAACAACGCTGGAGTACAATTGAACGCGAAGCCTTTGCAATACATTATGCGGTTTCGAAACTATCAAATTATTTGCAAAATGCATCCTTTACTATAAGAACAGATCATAGACCATTAGAACATCTGTTTACAAGTAAAATTAACAATTCAAAGATACAAATGTGGGCAATTAATCTTTCAAGCTATCAGTGTAAAATTGAATATTATCCTGGGAGATTTAATTTCGCGGCAGACTGGCTTTCTAGAATTACGCAATCAAATGTAACTAAGGATACACATGACTTATCTGATATCAATGACAAGGCGTATATTGCACCAACGGCTGGTAAAACTCCTATTCTAATTAAAGACAAATTTGAAGGGACAGGGGAACAAAAGTGTCAGCAAAACGATGATAGGTTAGCTTTTAATCATCAAAAGGTAGACAAAGCTATTCAAGCGAACATTCTGATAGACAATACACAAGGCCAAGTCTGTGTCATTAATACAAACAGTTTAGAGCCAGAGGACATTTCAGGGAATAAATTTCCAATTCAATATGATTTGTTAAAAGATAACAATATTACATCATCAGGTGATACATCAGGTGATATATTAGCCCAATTTGATATGATTTTAGAACAAAATAAAGATCAAAATATAATTGATCTCAAGCAGAAAATAAATGGAAATAAACTTTCAAAGGCAGATCAAGACAAATATGTTATCGTAGACAATATGATTTACCATATCTCGGAAATAAATGAGAATCCTACCTTAAGGTTATATATACCTGAACAACTTCAGTATAACATTATAAAAGCATACCATGATGGCAATTCTCACCCAGCAACTCAAAGGTTGTACATAACGCTACGCGAAAAGTTCTACTTTCCTAGAATGTATCAAGTCATTTATGAGTACGTTAATCAATGCATCCCATGTGCAAGTCAAAACTTGAAGGCCACTAATACACCAGTACAAGAAAGTCACATAAGCCCTTACCCCTGGCATTCAGTTAGCATTGACTGTTGTGGGCCTTATGAAGCGACGTCAAAAGGGAATAAGTATCTGGTTTGTTTTATGGACATGTACAGTAGATGGCCAGAGGTTTTCGCTACCCCAGATATAACAGCTGATACAATAATTCATTATTTTTTAGAACACATATATAGTCGATACGGCTGCCCTAGAATTGTTGTTACAGATAATGGTAGTTGTTTTATCGCAAAAAGTTTCACTGAGGTCATGGAAGGGCTGAATATTAAACATATTAAAACTAGTTTCTATAGGCCCCAAAGTAATGGGATCAACGAAAGGATGCACAGTACACTTGCACAAATATTAACAAAACAAGGCACAAAATCTGACTGGGATGTGGGTCTAAATTATTGTCTAGCAGGTCTAAGATTTAATACATGCCTTACTACAGGTTATAGCCCGTTTTACCTCAACTTTGCAAGACATGTTACCCTACCAATTGACAATTTAATTGCACCCAGAGAACTATACAGAGGCGAGAGCTATCATAAATACGCACTGGAACTTCAGCACAAAATGTTTGTACAAGTATATAAGCGGACGAGAAAGGAACAAAAAAGACGGAATAAATACGCTAACAAAAAAAACTGTAGTTGAAGATTTAACAGTGGGTACACC
Source organism: Mactra quadrangularis (assembly GCA_025267735.1). Classification (NCBI taxonomy): domain Eukaryota; kingdom Metazoa; phylum Mollusca; class Bivalvia; order Venerida; family Mactridae; genus Mactra; species Mactra quadrangularis. The sequence goes on from CM046310.1 coordinate 2,281,809, forward strand.
AGTTTATTGTAAGAACTTTAGGAAAACAAGCAAATTTGATGTAAAATTTTGTCCATACTATGTAATAGTGAAACAATTGTCACCCTTCACATTTATAATAAAAAATCAAATTGATAACACGACAATCAAGGTTCATCAATCATATCTAAGGAAAGCAAGGGTAGATACATGGAAACTTCCAAACAAACAAGAAATTAGAAACACAAGGAAAGCTAGGTATGTTGAATCTCCAATCCACAGTGATAGCACTTCCATAACTGATTCATACGGGGCAGGAAATGAGTCGGATTGTTCTGTCATTTCACACCATAGTCCTATTGCAAACAAATCCAAAACTATCAAACGTCGAAATCTGAGAAGCAGGTCAAGTCTTCATTATTCAAGCTCTTCTGACTGTGAGTTTTCTCATTCTGACAGTGAGGATGTTCCCTTGGCAGCTTTAAAGAATAGGCTCCACGCGCAAAGTAAATCTATTATGCAGAAAGACACAGTAATGAGTCACTCTAGTGGGGGTCAAAGCACCAACACAATCCATATCAAAAATTCACAGGTGGTCTCGGATACTACGAACGAGGAAGTTAAAGATTCTTGTAAAACTGAAATGAAGCAAGAATCATTTGATATGGAATGCATGGGTGAATCAGAAGGACAAAATGATAAAACTAGTAAAGTTAAAAATCTGTTGCAGGCGTTAGCCAACCTTATGTAAAAAAAAAGAGCAAAATCGCAATACAAGAATTTAATTTACTAAAATAATAACCTCTTATTGTAAATATTAATTCATACACACATAGTTAATTTGTACATGTCAACATATTTTGCTACAGGCAAGTGAAAAGGCTCATTAATTAAATATATATATTATTGTACATATTAGTGTGTCATTATTTCCTTTTATATATTCAATATACATTTTTGAGATTACATAATTTATATAGTCGCTTCGCTGCGGGCTGCTGCCTTGTATATTGCTAAATAATGTATTTATATTTATTGTAATTATATAATTAATACTTGTCGGATAGTAATAGAACACTATTAAATTGTTATATCGTGTATAAACGAACAAATATTTTATTTACCGTCAGTTCGGTACAGTTGCGTTCATGATTTTTTTTGTGAAAATATTGTTATTTTACCATACCATAGCGAATAGCGCGTTCAGACCATAAATTTGAAGATGTTACACTTCTTTGTACATAAAATGCAATTACAGTGAATTACATTATATCGGGAATTAATATACTTATACATGTTCACATGATAGTGTTCAACTTATGGATTAATTATGTCTGCTATGTTTTGTTTATCTATCTTCAGGCTGCTAAGATTGACTTATCTTTGGTGTCTGATATCTATTCATTTCTCTAGGTCACAATTAATTAGTTGGGAATCAAAATCTATTGGTCTTCACCATTCAGAGAGTGTTATATTTAGGAAAATTAAGGAAATTTCTATTACAAAAAGTTCATGGCGCCTAGCTATTGTATATGACATGACTCATTTAGATAACCTACTTGCAAAATTACAAATTGATACTCAAGCACTCGCGAATGTTACATCTGATGCAATAAGTATGCTATCCCCGTTGGATTCAGATGATATATTACACAAAGAACTGGTCAATTCAGTGAGTACATTACAAACAGAAGTCAATTACCTAGAGTCGAGTCGTTCGGTGTTGTTCGAAGAATATATGGATTACTCCTCATTACAACAACATCGTCCCCATAAACGAGCATTGTTCGGGTTCGTAGGTTCTGCCTTGAAATTTCTATTTGGGGTAGAGACAGAAGGTGATTACAGTGGTCTAAAACACAGTGTTGTTAAACTGCAAAGAACACAAAAAACGTTAATACATGTAATGGAAAATAGTATATCGGTCTTAAATATGACTAGACGCGAAGTGTCGACCAACCGTCTCGCCATAAATAAACTTATAACGTTACAAAACCAACTAGAGTCAAATTTAGAAAGATTTAGTGATTACTTTAAAAAGCAACTTCAGGCCATTCGTAATTATGCCATTCTCTACAACAGAATCATGTTGGTAGTTAACCAAATAAAAGACGTTATTTCAGTTACCCAACGTCAATTGGATATATTTAAGACTAGGCTGAGCATGCTTAGTGTTGGTCATCTTTCCCCAGAGATTATATCTCCAATACATTTTAAATCGGTATTAAAAGAATTAAGGGCGATTATGCCTAAACATTTCGAATTTCCAGCAGATATTGACACAGAGCTGTGGTCATTCTATCGCATGCTATCTTGTAAAACTTTGCTGCTAAATAATTCATTAACAATCATTGCAGATATTCCTATACTGTCAGTATCTGACAAAATGAACTTATATACAGTACATAATTTAGATATTCCATATGTTACGAATTCATCAATAGGTCTAAACACTCCGTTGAATGCTAAATACAACATATATTATCCTGCAATTCTAGTAAATGATGCCAAAACGAAATTTTCCCCACTGTCAATCATAGAGACTCAACAATGCCAAAGAGTCAAACATTCAAGAAGCTGTACCCCTTAAAGCCATAACAGATAACGATGAACCTACAGCACCTAGGATACCCTCATTATTTTACCAACTAAAATAGATAACCTTAGCAACCTATGGAAGGGCCCACCTTTATGATGGGAGGTACCATGGGTAAGGTTAAGAGGGTTGAATTCAACTATAATGCAACAAGGACAACAACAACATGAAGTACGATTATGATCCTAACAACTCGGTTAAGGGCTCCAATTAGGAGAGGATACCCGAGTAGGATATTTTTTTTTTTTAATATATACAACAGCAAGAGATGCACATGTGATCCTAGCAACTCGGTTAAGGGCTCCAATTAGGAGAGGATACCCGAGTAGGATTTATCAAACAACAACAATATTATTTACGAAAATGATGACAACCTATACAGGTATCAAACAACATCTACTGTGTGATACCTGGAGGTAATGTACGGAGGCAGAATTTATTTAACAACGTGATTTAATCATCTTCGTCCAAACCAATAATACTTCAACAAACTGGATCAATAGACGGTCAAGAAACAACGAAATATCATGAGCCAAAACAACAGTAACCTTGGAATATTCAATTCAAACAGAGATCAACATGCCGTTAGTCAGATCACAAATTCAGTGACAGTCACCTCAACATATTATAAACATTATTATGGAGTATATAATATTGTAGTTTAGTGTTCGTCAATTATTGAATGCTCAAAAGTTACTTAATGCAGTGAATATAACATAGTACTATTTTAATTTGTGACAATTTTAATTCAAATGTTAAGTAATGTAAAGTAAGTTCTTACCTGAAATATATTGTCACTTGTTGTTCCTACGTGTGATACTTCATGGTGACAACAGGAGTTATAAACCCAAACCATAGTAGTTAAATAGATGTCAATGTCATGTCAGATAATCAATACTAGTAATTACTAGTAATTAACACTATATTTTACAAAAGATAAGCAACTTATTATAATTGCTTAATTATATTTTAATGACACAAGGAAATATACCAATTTTTCATTTCAATTACGTTCAATCACATCTAATTAAGACTACTTATCAATACATTATTTGTTTGTTGATTTTTTTGTTTGTTTGTCCTTTTTTATGTTGGATTATGTTTATATCTAAGTTGTTTCAGTGTTTATAACCAATGACTTATATTTTGTTCTATATATATATGGATATGAGTTCATATAGTGAATAGCTTATCATATGTTTACATTTTAAGGATTTTTTTTGTTTATGTATTGTTCAATGTAATTTAATTTCCAAATAATATTATACTTAGATCTCTCAGGCTTAAGTCGTACTTCCCTAATAAATAAATATATATATGGAAGGGACGGATGTGACATAATAGTAATTAGTCACTCAATTAGTGGTCTAGACTTCACAAGCCTGAGGGGTCTAAACTGTTATATATACCATAACTAACCATTAAACTGGGTTGAAACTTATACATAGTGTTGTTATATGTCACATTATGGGCTAGGTTTCAGGCTAGTGGGATATGGCAATGACAACAATTCATAGTCCATTTCTTAGCAGGTTATCTTTGTGTTTTAGAGCCATGTGCGTTTTCATCGACTCCTTCTGTGAGAAACTGCGTCCACAAAGTTGACATTTAAATGGTCGTTCACCAGTGTGGATTCTCCTGTGACGCTGTAACTGTGAATTATTGGGAAAAAACTTATGACAGAACTCGCAGATTTTCACCGAAGCTAATTGATCCATGTCTGAAACAAAAATTAGCAAGAAGAATTAGTTTCCATGACAATATGACGGCTGAAATTTAAACAGCAATACACACTGAAAATGAATTGTCTCGGTGTACTTGCAATTTTTGTCAGCAGTTATATTGCAAATTTTCTTACTTGTTTGCATAAATGCTTAATTTGTATAAGTAAACTACACAAATATCCACCATGTCTACATAAATCTCAGAATTTATTCAAGAAATTAACCGCAACTAATCAAATCAAAGTCCATATATTAGTGGTGTACCGATAATCGGGAATAATCGATTAATCACTTGTTGGAAGCTTCCGATTCTGATAATCGATTAAACATTATCAGAATCGATCATCAGCACTTGTATTGAACACTGATAAATTTTGTTTAAGTGTCAAAGGTACAGCTACTACCCTAGTCAAGAGAACTGGTCAATTGATTGTTTATTTTTGGAGGTATCTTTGATTCTTTTGTTTTGACACATTCGACTTAAAGAAAAAAACATTTCCTAGTCCATAGTACAAACATTTTATATGGTATCACAGTGAACCATGCGTGCAAAAGCAAACTTATCAGAAACCAATTTTAATCGAAAGAATCGCATCGACAACAGAAACCGATTCCAACTGATAATCGATTACGATTTTTAGCCGATGTCCCACCACTACCATATATGTATATATAGCCGAAAAAATTACTAAGTCTATATATTTGACTAAATCTCTGTAAACAGATATCCTGTGGAGAATTGAATCACATAAAATTTAAATTGCTTCACATAAAATCCAGTTAGAAGAAAAAATTAACATAAAATTACAGTTAAATTTTTTTTATCTTTACTATCAACAAAAAAACAACTAAAAATGTGTATGGAAATAGACTTTGAATTATTCAAAGCACTTAAAGACTAGAACATAAGTCAATTTTTTGCTCGATTTTTAAGAACCAGACATTTTCACTAAGTATTTTTGAAATGGGTGATCAGGTGCACTCTCAAGTTGCTGTTGGTATTGGACATATAATCACAATGTGGACACTTAAACGGTTTCTCTCCTGTATGAATTCTTCTATGACGCTGTAATTTCCAACTATCTCGAAACTCTTTGAGACAAAATTCACAGGTTTTTGTTCCATACGTTTTCACATCTGAAAAATACAGAGTCACATTAGTTGCAAAAACGTTTCAACTTTGAGATACAAACTTTTTTAAAACGTCTAGTGCAGTCTACATGACAAACTTTCAACAGCACTAGGCAGTCAGTCAAGCGAAATGGAATTTATACTGGACATAATAAAAGTTTAAAACATTGATATACTGGTACGTGTTTTGTAATATCTACTAATGTATTCGTGTATTGGTTGGCCACAAATATTGTCAATGGCTATAAGCACAATCATGTAATGCTGTTTTTGCTAAATAAAGATAATGATGATAATAATGGTGATGATGATGATAATGATGATGATGTTGATAATGATATTAATGATGATGGTGATGATGATGATGATGATAAGGGTGATAATGGTGATAATGATGATGGTGATGATGATGATAATGGTGATGATGATGATGTTGATAATAATAATGATGATGTTGATAATACTGCTGCTGCTGACCATGATGATTATGATGTAAAACCCCTATCAAAGATAACATAAAATTATGTACAGTAAAAAAAAAATAAAAACATTTGAAGACTGTCAACTATCTTTATAGGTTGAAACAAAGATGAAATCAAAACACAAAATAAATGTACATATACATATAAACTTACAAACAGTATACTAACTAACAAACAAATAAAAACCTAACTTTCAGAAGCTGGAATCAATTTCGTAGAGCCCTATACTTTAATCTAGTAGATTAAGTTATGACTATTTCAGGTCAAAATTCACGAACTATAATGTTAATTTTAACCAATTATCAGTGGAACACAAATTAACCCCGCTGATTAAAATCTTCACTACAGAACTAATGAACTAATGATCAATACAAATACATAAATTATCTGTATGTGTGTACAAGGAATTATCTAACAAATAATAAGTATTAAAATCATTGGGGTTAAAGAATGCGAACTGACAGTAGAATAAAATTTTACCAAATATGCAAATGATATTTATTGTGCGAATAGTATTTTTGTTTAATGTCAATTTTCACAACTTAAACTAGAGTTGACCATAATCCCGGCCATATTTCCTATTGTCAAATAAATTTTCACAAGTTAAACTTGAGTTGACCGTAATCCCAGCCATATTTCCTATTTTCAATTCCCTTTTCACTAGTTTAACAGTTTTCACAAGTTAAACTAGAACTGCCACCAGTGGCGAAAATACCCCCGCAACAGCAACATTTCAAGATAAAAGCAAGTCAACATTGTGGAAGTCCAAAAGGGTAAATGTTGTAAAAAGCATAAAAACCATAAAAAGAATAGGATGCAAATATCAAATTGGAAATAAACAGCAAATTACAGTGTAATTCACTATAGATTTATAAAAAAGCAAAATGAACAGAGTTGTCATATTTCAAATGATCTTTTACATGAAAATGAACACCATTTGGTCATTATGAATGTAAAGTGGAACAACAGACAAAGAGTGATCACATTAAAACTCATCATGAGTATGTTGTAACCAGATGAGCAAAATGTAGAATGTGTTTGTAATTTTTTGATAAATAAGTATAAAATAAGGCAATTGTAAAAATGGTAGTCAGCAATGTACACAACATAAATCAAACAATTAGTATTTACAATATCTTGTATCAAGAATTTCACAAATACCCCATAAGAAAGCTTAAATTACCGATCATTATTTTCACAGTAGAAAAGTTAAAATAATATCTAAAATCTCATGTAGCTATAACGAAATAAGATGTTTTCTTCTCAACATAACAGAAAAAATCAAGATGGCTATTAGTTGGTCCATTGAAATACATAAAAAAATAATACATATAAAAATTTCATAAACAAGAATTAGTCAGCACAATTTTATCAAAATGAGGTGAGAAAAAAAGATGTTTGCTGAACAAGATATTAGAAAATTCAACATGGCTGCCAGTCAGCCATTTTGAATTCCACTTAAGAAAATGCCAAGCACATCAACTTAAACAATTGCTAACTTTCTCAAATTCTGTACAAAAATTATCAAATCATTTGCTTTTTAAAAAGAAAAACTCAGAATGGCTGCCAATCAGCCATTATGAATTTGATAAAATATCAATACATCAAAAAAAAGTTCAAAAATAAGAATTTGATAAAAATAGCAGTTCATAATAGACTTCAGCAATTCAAAATGGCAAACAATGTGGAATAATGCTATATTCAATAAGTTACATGACATAAAGTCATAAACCCTTGATTCATCTTCGTCAATAATATTTGCTAATCAATGAGATAAATAGTTACTATGAGATGTAGAATTGGCCATACTATATTAACACATTCATACCTTCTCAAAAGAAAGAAAACACCTTGACTGCCAGGATCTTAAATACATCCGTGACAAACATTTTAAAGTTTTTGCATTAATAAGCCGTAAAATCCAATTAATCAATCAATAAATCAATCAGACTTCAGCAAGAAGAAATTGGTAATGAAATAAGCTTACTATACAGTTATTTAAACAAAGTCAAAATGGCTGCCAGTCTGCCATAATGAATTTGTATCCAGAGTAAATCCATGTACGAGTCAACTACATCAATAAAGACTTTGGAGCGAAATTTGGCTAAAATTGAGTAAAAAAACACATACACGTACTATACAGTAATTTAAATAAAAATTCAAAATGGCTGCCAGTCAGCCATATTGAATATAAATTGATGAAGAATAGTCATACTGATCAACTGTATCAGTGAGACCTTGTATGCAATTTCTTTTCAAAATATGATGGTAATAAGTCAATAAAAGACTGTATTAATTTTGAAAAAAGGATGACAGCCAGTCCGCCATTTTGAATTGGAATTGAGTTAAAGTGTATGTACACATCAACTGTGAACGCCTGTGCAAAATTCTATCTAAATTAGTTAAGAAAAAATCTGTTGAGAAATAAGCATACAGTAATTAACATAAATCAAAAAGAATTCAAGATGGCCGCAAGTCGGCCATTTTGAATTGGAATTGATATAACATGCATATAAACATCAACTGTAAATGCCTGTGCAAATTCTATAAAATAAGATAAGAAAAAAATCTATTGAGAAAAAAAGCAAACTATACAGTTATCTAATTAGATTTAAAATATATAACACAATTAAATATTTTAAACAAGTGAGATATGTTTCCATAGTTACATGAGTTTTGTATACACCATTAAATCATGGTATATAACAGCTTCTAATCTAATACATTAAGAAATAAACATACTACAAATGTATTAATTTTTTGGGACAGACCACATATCCAACCAACCAACCAACCAACCAACCAACCAACCAACAAACCAACCAACCAACCAACCAACCACCAGGGTGATTCCAGTATACCCCCGAAAACTTCGTTTGCGGGGGTATAACTAATGTTTTACATCATCTCCGCCATATTTCCCACTACACCTCGCTAATCTGTGTCAACATTTAAATGCTTAGCCAGGTGAGCTCTCAGATTTCCCTTAGTACTTGAAGTATGGTTGCAGTATTGACATTTAAAGGGTCTTTCACCAGTGTGGGTTCTTCTATGCTGCTGTAGGGTCCAATTATCACGCAATACTTTACTACAGAATTCACAAGTGTACTTATATCCTGTTGCTTGGCTAGATGCTGTTTTGTCTGAAAATACATAGGGTAGGGTAAGTTAGTACTGGAAAACTGTTATTTGATTTTTTGAAGTTTTCACATAATAAAACAACACATTTTTTAATCTGCAATCTAAATACAGCTACAATATATCTAAGAAATGATTTTTCCAGTAAATCTCATTTAACATATTCTTAATTCATAATTATCATTTTTTAACAACATGATAAACTTACTTTCAAAAATCAATTCATTACTTAACTCTAATACCTATTTATATATGAGTGAAATTGTTCGCAAGTTGAATTGTCCATAGGTTGAGTTGTCTCTATTGAAAAATCGAGTTGTCCCGATCGGTTGAGTTGTACCCCAGTAAACAATAAAAAACTAAGGTGGGTAAACTTACACACTTGTTCTTGTCAACCAATAACTAATGAAAACTAGACCTGTCACTGAATGTTATAAGATATCACCACAGGAGTTAGTCAAGAAATTGGGTGCAGAGAATACGGGGGGGGGGGGGGGGGGGAAGAAGATTTCAACCAAAGGGCCATAACTCAGCGAAAAATCTATGGACCATAACCAAAATGGGATATGAACGTCTGCCTGATATCTGGAATATGTGTGAAGTTTTAATCAAATCCGTACAAAAGGTGCTGAGAAATTGAGCAAATAAGAAATGCTACAGACTGACAAGCTGACTCCTATACATCCCAATTTTTTTTTGGAGGGGGGGGGGTATATCTGTGTACAAATATATATATTCCAAAGAACATTTACACGTTGGAATAGAATAAAAAGTACTCACTTATTTTTAAATTTCTACTAAAAGCTTTGTTTATTAATGAAATGAAATAAAACAAGTATACTTGAAATGTTTATACAGAGTTCATTTCAAAAAGGGCAGAGAAATGCGAAAAGCATGGACATATAACAGAAAATCTACTTAAATATCACAACACTGTTAATAAATGTATATCTTTGTATAGGGCCTTTAGGTTTAAACATAATAATGTCGGGTGAGATGGGATTGCAAGTTTCCTTGGGTAGTAGAAGTGTGACCACTTATCTGTTGTAAATAATACATATCTTCTTATAGGGCCTTTAAAATTCAACATAGTAATATCTTCATATAGGGCCTTTAAGTTTTAACATTGTAGTGTCTTGTAAGATGGGATCTTAAGTTTCCTTTGATTGTAGATGAGTGACCACATTTCTGTTGTAAAATTTATCTTCATATAGGGCCTTTAAGTTTTAGCATTGTAGTGTCGGGTGAGATGGGATCACAAGATAGGCTATAGAAGAGGATCACAAATCTGTAGTAAAAAATATAAATCTTTATATAGGGCCTTTAAGTTTTATCTTCATATAGGGCCTTTAAGTTTTAACATTATAATGTCTAGTAAGATGGGATCGCAAGTTTCCTTTAGTTGTAGATGAGTGACCACATATTTGACACTTAAAGGGTCGTTCTCCTGTATGTATTCTTCTATGTGTGTTCAGCTTCCATAGAGACGGAAACTCCTTGTCACAGAACTCACATTTCTTCACTTGGCCCCTTGTGGTCCCTAAAATATATAAATATCATAAAATAAAATATATAAATGTTAATAGTTAACACTTTTTGTTTGAGAAACTGAATATTAGCCATCTTAATGGTGTAGTCTGGCATAGTTATTGGGGTTTTATTGAACTGTCAGTGGCACATACATTAACCCCGCTGATTTAAATACTCCATACAAAACTTCAGTACTCAAAACTGATGAAAATGGACATCTGTATTTTTGTATGGGGATTATGGAACATAAATCAAATATTTATATCAGCAGTGTTCAGTAATCCAAATAAGTGCTATTAATGTATGAACCACAAACAGTTCAAAAATTAAACAATGACGTTTCATAAAATTTTAGTCATATATTTTCAACAATCCTCTCACACAGATATGGATAACAATTATTAATATCTTGAATACAGAAGTGCTGTAGTGAGTATTGAAATCAGCAGGGTAAATGTACTGGGGCCACTAACAGTTAAATAAATTTTAAAAATACTAAAAAATACTATGTGATTCAACAACCAGGAGAATCGAATCATATCAAAAAACACATCAAATGATCAATACTTGTGCTTACGTTTTATTCTACAACAGAAAACTACATACATGTACTAACAAAGATCAAACAATAAGAACATTACAATTTTACAACAGGAACAAACTTTAGTGCAAACCTTTACCTAATAATCAACTTTTTTTTCACTAATTTGGTCCAAATGTGTATGTTTTTCTCAACTGTCAAAAACATAAATAATTTAACAGTCACTTAGTGTGTTAAAATGTTCATTGGTCTTACAATGAAATTCCAATAGCCTGTTTTTGAGATATTTGTCATCTAACACTATTTCCGATAGTAGCTTAAGATGAGGTAGAACAGCCATTTAATTCCTGCTAGCCGAGTCAACATTGCTTAATGTATTTATATGAGAGAATGAATTCAGTCACTTTGAAATTATTCAAATTTTAACAGATGAGAAAAAAGATTATAATCAGCCAAAGTGCTTACAAACTGTTCTTGCACATAGAATCAAACCCCCATGTCACAAAGATATCTGAAATTATTCACACTTTGACACTAGAGAAAAAGAAACTAACTAAACTTAAAGTCATAGGACCTGTTGCCTAAGCCAATCGCTATGTATGGCTTTACCCCCTGGTACCCTAGATTTTATATCACAACCTTATTCCTTTTGGTGTAAGACGGGTACCAATACCAAGAGTCACAGAATTATTAGTTTAGCAACAAAACATAGTGATCCAACAATAGAGCTGTCATTGATTGTGCTTGTAGGGTGTCAACGATGTAGATATATCGAGATTTTCAAATAATTTCAAAGATACACTGATATATATTGATGCATTCACTGCAGTACTCAACAGACCATTTGTGTTGTCATAAACTCATAATATATGTATATTTGTAATGAATTTTAAACATTCTGTGGAATAGAGCTATTTCCTCAATGGCAGTACCGTCAATGTTTTAGACCTATCAGCTCACCTGTTTCCACTTACGATAGAAGATTTGCCTCACAAATTTGTCATTAAATAATGAATTTTAAATATTTACCAATATAGGGCTAAGGCTTTATCATTGATGTTTCAAAATGCATATTGATTATTGATCTGAAGATAAATATCAACGAAACAGCGATATGGTTGGAATCGATGACAGCTCTATCTAACAAGTCAAATATTTTCATATTTTCAAATTTAAATGGGACGTTTTATGAGACACAAGCCCACTCTTAGTTTTGAATGCTTTCCCACAGATTTTGCAGATAAATGGTTTATCCCCCGTGTGAATGCGTAGATGTTGCTGTAAGTTCCAATTATCGGTGAACGCCTTTAAACACAGATGACAGACGAATCTACGAGCCCTTTGACGAGTCCCTTGTCCTGAAGATGATGTCATAAAGGGTCCTGTGGGTCTGTATGAGTAATTCCTTGATGGGGCTGAAATAAACATTGATATAAATTGTAAGAATATATTAAAATAAATTGTTGAATTGAAAATTTCAACAGAAGCCTATTACTTTTTGCAAACTTTTTCTTTCATTCTGCAGATAATTTTTTGCTGTCCTAGCAAACAAATGTTTTTTTTTTGGTAATAAATCTGTACATATATTTTTTGGAGCTAAACAGAAGCTCATGGAAATATCAGCAACAAGTTTCCTGCCAAAAATGTACATAGAGAATTCTTTTTTTCAGTTGCGTTCAATGCCAAAGCAACACATTGTAAGGCCACATCACAATGTCAGCCTTGGATTTAAAAAATGTGAGTGTTTTACTAGTTATAAGAATGACAACAAGAAAATTTGAACAAAACGTTTTAATGCACAAACATTACACTACAGAGTATAATACATAAATATTATGTAATACAGTCTGAAAGGTCTACAGCAATTCTTATATATTAACACTATCACATGGGTGGAAGATGAAAGTTTTGAAAATATTTAAGACCTCAATCTATAATACAGTATAACTCAGATGTAAAATACTCGGTTATAACATACACTCGGCTACAAAATACCATTTTTTCTGGCCCGTTTTTCATCCTGATATATAATATACTTAGTATGCTATATGGATATAACATACCTCGGTAATAACATACCTTTTTTCTATGGCCCAGCGAGTATGTTATATCCGAGTTTTACTGTACTGATATTGACAGGCTTCATATAAATAACATAAGAGTAATTAGTTCTCAAAATACTGAAATTAGTCTTAATACTAAAAACGTTCACCCATGCACAGTGCATTAAGCAGTCTATCAAAAACTAAAGATATGTTTAAAGCAGGTAAATTTTTATAAAAACTAGTTTCCAGTCAACACCTTAACCGACTAGCCTGAGGCGGAGGGAGGCCTGCAACAAGTGAATAAGATTCAGTCTAGTGAAATTAATGATTTCAAATAGTCAGGCTAGTTAATAATTGTGTCAAGTACTATAACAACATTACAAATTGGGCTAGTGCATTCAATGGGTAAAAAATAACAAAAATATCTATGACGAAGTTCTAACTTTACAAGAATCCCTAGTATGTCAAACACTGTTGCAAAAGTACTTTTCATACGACCAATCAAGTCCATATCTGTATTTCTGTGTGGGGAATATATATTACATAAATCAAGTATTTAAATCAGCAGGGTTCAAGTAATTATGTATGATCCCAAACCAGTTGAGTGAAATATACTAACATTTATTGAATATATTTATGATTTAAATGCGTCAGTTTATGAGTACTTAAATTGCACTTTTTACAGAACCCCTTTCCGCACACATCACAAACGTAGGGTCTCTCGCCAGTGTGGGTCCGGAAATGCTGCTGAAGATTCCAGTTATCCGTGAAAGTCTTGGAGCACACATTGCAAGCAAAGTTCCGAGCTCGCTTCCTTTGATTTCCTCTCCGTTGTGGACCGCTTGATGCTATAAAACCGCCCGTCTCTATGTACACTGACGATGAGTTAACTTCACCTGAAATGTATAAATATATATTAATGAAACAAACATTAAAATTTTAACTATATAGTTTGGTATCATATGCATATACTCAATCCGTTAAAAATAATGTAACATTTTAACAATTAATTAGTTTGTTAGTTTTATCATACCGTATTGTTCCTATTAAATGCTCCCACTCTAATAATCACCCCTCTCTTTTTAAAAAAGTCTGTTATGCAAAATATCACACTCGATGACATCAACGAGATAGTCACAAATGCACTACAGTTTATACTCAATTAAGTAATCTTAAAGTACAGTACTTATAACCATCGTAATTTGTTTACACATGTATGCATGAAATTGTTTTGCACTCAACTAAATCTGCCACTATTAAGCAAAAACTGACTGGAGTTAATTAAAATATGATTTAAACTGTACATACACATTATTTGTAATAACATTATTTGTATATAATAGATTTTTTTATTGGTCTGCATAAATCAGAAAAATGATGTACAGTTCAACCTCTCGAAAACAACACCTAATTGGGCCTAATGTGTGTTGCTGTTTAGAGGTTGTTGCTCATCAGAGGTTTACTTTAATTAAGATCATGCCTCAGGGAAATATCAAAAGCTGTTGTTGTGCAGAGTATTTGCTCCGAAGAGGGCCCCTCTGCAGAGGTTATATTGTACATGCATCAGCTTATTTGTCTAGTGTCACTCATAACCAAGTCCATTGTTTAAAGTACATAAATAGGCATGACCAATTCTCTGACCTGTATAATGATAATATCACAGTCAAAAATAACAAAAACACATTTTATCTAAGTGAACAAAGTTGTTTATTTTAAAAAAGCAATTCATGTAATACAATGAGACATGGTTATAAACAAGTAAATCTGTGAGCTAATGCTCACTAGTGATACCCCCGCAAAAATCTAAAAATATGCGACAAACAAGAAGTAGATGAGCAAGGAGCATGAAATCGCTTTACACCACATGGGACTATGGGATGAAGCAATATGCAAAGTATTAGGCTGCTGCATGTTATAGTTGCTGAGAAAACTGCGACGGAAATTTTGTAACGGACGCACGCACGCACACACGCACGGACAAGGGTAAAACAGTATACCCCCTCTTCTTCGAAGCAGGGGTATAAAAATAATAAATAAATTAAAAATTGTTCAATATGAACAATAGAATAAATATTATTTAATTTTATTCAACGGTCAGCAACACATGATTTCATTAAACCTGCTTATTTGAATACTCACCACAGTAATTCTGTACTAAATATTGATAAATCAACAGGTTTGATATATCATATGAACCACTGACAGTTGAATAAAATTGAACAATTGACTAAAATATCTAGTTAAAGTTAAATAATAAATAAAATGCAAGTTAAAAGTAAGTTTTTTTTAAACAGCATGTCAGAAATAAGGACATATATCAAATGGATCCTATGTTCAGGACTCGACACTAACAGTGTTCAGGATTTCTGAAGATCCTAAAAACTTGATAGGAATCCCTGTGATTTTAGCCTGGGATTTCTTCAGAATCCCTAAAAAATTGTCCAATGCTTACATGCATTTTAATTCTCCTAGTACATGATATGTACAAAAACACTTCTGTTTCAAAAGAGATTTGTAGAAAACTAAGGTCCAATCCATATGGTATAAGTTTTTCACATTGCACGACACATATTGTGGATTTTGTAGATTTTGACTCTAAGCAGGATGAAAGTTCAGCAAATGAACATTAAAACCATTGTATCACATTCACAAAAAAATGTCAAAAATAAAATTCTCCTAAAATTTATTTTAGATGCACCAGCATATGTTTCGTAAGAATATCCCTTCTGAAGAAACCCTTAGAACAAATATGGCACACATGGGGTCTGGCTCCCTCGTGACCCTTCATATGTCTCGTAAGGGATCCGCGGCTACTGTAACATCGGTAACATATATTACACTCGTAAGCGTTCTTGAAGGAGCCATCCATCACTGAAAAAGAGAATAAAAACAATGAATATCCTAATACTTTATACTTTTTTACAAAGGCAAAACTCATGCTCAAGACAAATTTTTCAGCAAAAAAGGACTTACACAAAGAATGCATTGATGCGAGTTAAGTTTTGAAAATACTGAAATAGACAGATTTTACATAAATTACTTAAGAGAATCTACACTTATAATACTGAAATCAGTATTAATACTGAAAAGATTCACCCGTGAGAATGACTGACTGCCTTAATATGACTAAAATTTGCATTGATGTAGCATTAAACCCAATAAAATTCAACACAAAAAAACAATTTTTGGGGATACAAAGTATTTATTTACAAAATTCACAATACTGATTGGTTTTAACAACAGGGATATGTCATGTAATTGTCCTATGATTTTCAAACATACTGTCTATATACATATCAAACTCATTTGAGTTGTTATTTTTGCCCTTATATAGTTATTTTTGCATTCAATAAGCAGGCCTATACATATTTCGTGTTTCTTTTTTATGTACATTTTTTTCATGTTTTTGCAAATTGCTTTTGTGGTTAAATTCCCTTTCACATATTGAACATTTGTATGGCTTGAGACCCTTATGTATATTCTCGTGCATTTCGAGGGATCTAGCCGCCTGGAAGAATTTTCCGCAGTATTTACAACGGTACTTCATATACGGCAACATGTCCGCTGGTATCGAGTCCATGACCTCATCTGAAATGAACCAATCAAATTGTCCAATTAAAAAACAATTAGCGCGAGGAACAGAATCAACATACCAAACCTATTAATCATGCAGTAGACTAAAGTTAAGCATTCCTTTCATGTTTTGTCGCACAAGCATAGAGTGTTTTAATCAGCAGGTTTATGCCACAGGGGTTCCAAGCAATCGCCAACCATTTATACCTATAATATATACAAAGGGTCCAACATCAAAATGATGAAAATTAACCCTTACATCACAGAAACAAACAAAACTCTGTTCTTTTTACAAATATTCTCATCAGGTCTTCAAGTTTCGATACAGAAGACATTTATCTATCCAAAAAAGCACAAGTTTTTAAACAACAAATTAACAACTTTTTACCATATTTAAGCTAGTTTCTCATAAAACCCACGAAAAACAATTAGTATGACAAGGGTCCGTCCCCTCGTCTTACCCCTGTATAAATGGTTGGTGATCGCTTGGAATCCCAGTGGTTTATGATTGCTATACTGATGCCAACTTTCACCCAAAACAACATGAGAGTCTAACTAACTGCAGAATTATTTGCCACTAGTATATTAATCCCGTAACATCATAATTTCAACAATATAAAAATACTAAATATAAAATTTGTTAAAAGTTTATTGGAAACAGCTTAAACATAGGGCAACATGTTCTAAAATTGAAATATTTATGGTTTTTAAATAAAATGTACAAAAAAACAAAACAAATATAAAACAATCAAGTACAAAAAACAGTGTATGAAACAACCTATAAAATCTATATCTGAAATTTCCTTTCACAAAAAAGTTAAATGTTAAAAAATGTATTTAAGTTTATGATAAAAATAACTTTAAAAAGCCGAAATCAAGACTAACACAATTTATTGTTTCCTTGACAGGGCAAGGCATCAATTTTAAAGTAGTAGTAGGACAACCAGCTATATACATTTTATATCTCACTTGCCCGAAACAAATGTTTGCTAGCAGTAAGCTACCTGAATCAAAATTTAGGTGAACAGGGGGAATAGGATAACCTTAATTGTCTATCCCTGCTAGTCTACAAGGATTTTTTACATAACAAACATTAAAAACATGTCTCATATTGTATATTGCCTCTTTCAAAGTCTTTGATAAGTTTCACATAAATTTTTTTCAATAGCAAAAAAAGTAGAATATATTTTGGATTTGCAGTCACAATTCGTGAGAAACCATTCACTCAAATTCACTTAAATCAGGAAACCAAAGCTTAAACTCACAGGGACTCACAGAATCAACGAAACATTGTAAGTCTCGAACTCGGACACTATTTGCTGTCTTTGTACAAGTCCTTCATATGAATCAACAAGTGTGATTTTAAATTTGACTTCGTAGAAAACTTCTTATGACATATGTCACAAGTATGAGGTCTATATCCAGCGTGTATGATCCTCGTATGTCGATTCAGACCGTACTTGTCTGACAGTACCTTACCACATAAAGGGCATTGATAACTACTCATTGATCCCTTTACTTGAAAGATATCTGAAAACACACAAACAAAGACTGTGAGACAAATAGTTTAAAGTGCCATTTAAAGTCTGCTTGACCTTCCATACAAATATAAAATAATTGCGTACAAACTGTATCCACAGTTGGAAAAATTAAAAATCTTCAAAAACCTTCTTTTCAAAATAGACAAGATTGCATATAAATTACATAGAGCAATTTATTCACAAAATACTGAATTTAGAATTTATACTGAAACTTTCTCCCATGTACATACAAGTTTGTTTACACTACACTGTGACATGTATTGTAATTGAGCATGTATCGATAAATCCTAATTTATTTCATGGCATTTTTACAGTAAAATACAAAGAAAAATTACATAATAACAAGACACTTTTATTCTGTAAAAAGTACAAAAAACATGTTTATTTTACATGCAATAACTCATGACAATGTAGTTACAATCAAAACAATTTTTAAGTATTTTATAATTTACAGTGTTTTCCTGCAGGGAGGTCATTACCTTAACAATAGAAATTCCTTATTCACTTATAATTGTTCAGAGCTTGATTTTGTCAAAAACATTAAGTTTCACACTTAATCACTTTTATTCACATTGCAATCATTCATTGCCTTAAAATTTCCTAAACACTAACCCAATTTTGTATTCTTTTTAGTCAAGGGCAAAATGTCAACACAATTCCATACAAAAAAAGTAATTTTCATTAGCCCCAAATCAGTTTTCAAAAGTCCCTGACTTTTGCTAACTATTGGGATTAGGCGATTTTGGAGGTCTGTCCTTTGGACTTAGCAATGCCCCCAATTATGCAACTTGTTTTGTTTCACACACCTTTAACGGTACCCCTTTTGGACGTAATAAGTTTTCTACAAGTATGGATACATCTTTGTTTACTCTCTAGTTACACACAAACCAGCATATGTCTTTGTAGATATGGTAAGCCCTTTTGACTTGGCTAAGTCCCCATTTTTTTCACTAGTATAGATTCACACATCTTTGTTTACTCTCCTATATTCATGTGGACCAACATATGCCTTTGTAGATTAAACTTGGTAGAGAATTTTTTTTTGCAAACTTGGCATGAGAAAGGTTTGTCCCCAGAATGTGTGTTCCTCATATGGCGTTGCATGTTATATTTGTCTGAGAGTGTCTTACCACAAACTGGACATTGAAAACTGTTCAAGGATTGTGAAGAAGGCCACCTTTCATTGTTGTCTGAAAACACAAATAAAGACATTTAATTGAATACAGACCATAAATGCACCTAATAGACCTAATTCAGAACTCTAAATTTTAGGGGTTTTCTATCCGTGCAAGTAGTACAATGTTTGTTGCACCAAACACTTATCAAATCCTATTTTTCTAGATGCAAATAACTTTCATGATAATAGTGAAAGTTTTTTTGTACTGCAGGGAAACCCCCCCCCAAAGTATTTGAATTCTGGATAGATGTATTGACCATTGATGAAACCTATAACACTTAATTAGTTTACACCTGCATAATAAAACAGAACCAACTGTACTGTTTTTTAACTATCTAATTAGCTTTGAATGAATAAAAATTCCTATTTCGGGCCTAGACACTTAACATCAGTGTGACTGTAAAACTGACTTTCGCTCATATTTCTAAGCTCACACACACACAAAACACTTATTCAACCAACCCAAATATAGGTGGTCAGGGGCAATCGAACGACCTTTAAAGTCAAGTTCTGGAGTCTTTTTTTCATCATAGAATTACAGCTTACACATGAATCCTTCTAAAATCTTTACTGCCCTTACATATGAACCATCATGTGTCTTCTCAGGTTTGACTTTGTGGAGAACCTATTCTCACAAATATGGCAGGAAAATGGCCTCTCTTTCTCGTGAATGATTTTTTGATGCCGTAGCATACTGCATTTGTGATAAAATTCTTTACCACATATGGGGCAAGGGTAGCTGATTAACTGTGATGCATTCCATTCACTGTTGCCTGAAAACACAAATGTAACTGCTTAAGTAAATTAAAATCAAATATCATCAGAGATAGTAACAGTTGTGCTGCACTGAAAAGGTCTTGCAAACAACTGTTGTTTCTGGAGTTAATTTTCTTCAACTCATCTCTGTTTTAGGTGACATCACGTCACCTTCTTCAGAAAATTAACAGACAGCATGGCAGACAAAGTGCAACATGGTGCATAGGTGCAAGGAAGATCTCATCAAGGTAAATAAATATTTGCTCCGAGTTGAAGAAAATTAACTCCATGAACAATCCAGAGCAGAGAAACCTCTTTGGACTTAACTGTTGTTTCGTTTCTTTTTTTTTAATGGCATACTATCACATGTTTCAGTTTGACTAACAGTGACCCAAGAATTGAAATACCCATGTTACAGTTGGGACCAGAAACATCTCATACAGCGCAGAACTAACAAGTGAAAGCTTGCCGAGACCATTTGTCCCAAGAGGTACAAAGAGGATTAAACATTAAGAACAGCAGCGGTATTTTTTCATCATGCCATATTCAAATAAATGTTTTCATACGACCAATCTAAACTGAAGTAAGTCTTTTTGCAAATGAGCAGCAGTGATAGATAATAAAATGAACACAAAATTTACAAAAAGCATATCAGTTAAACAATATTTATTTGGCTCTTATAACACTATCTAGCATAACAGTTTGTAAATTACAGTAATGATACAAAAAGAAAGTACCAACACACAATGGAAGAAGTTCTTACAATCTTGTAGAACGGTTTGCCTCTAGTAAACAATTTTAAATTCTGGAACTTCTGAAAAAAACTTTTCCTCAAAAATGAAAATTTAAAACAGCAGGGCCAGAGCTGTTTAAGTTGCCTCAATATTTCACACTTCAAATGTTGCTTTTTCACACACGAAAATAATCCTTTTTAAGAGTCCTGAGGGTGACAATCTATCCTTGGGGGGAATGATTTCATAACCATACAAATTTGAATACTACATTATTAACTTAATAATTAAGTCATTGCAAGCAAATATGCTTAACACATCATTTCACTTATAGGTATTAAAGGAACATAGGTACATGCACTATAAAAATACATTTGTTTGTAATAGAAAATGCCTTCACCATGGCCAAACATCAACACATGCAATAATAGTCATTTCCGAAGGACAAATACAGCATAAAATCCTCACTTTTCACAGTCACAACTAAAATTCCTGGCCAGCCAATTTCAAAGGAGCTACCATATGTTATAAGGCATAAAATCCCCACCTTTTACTGTCACAACTAAAACTCTTGGCCAACCAATTTCAAAGGAACTACCATAAGTTATATGGCATAAAATCCCCACATTTTACTGTCACAACTAAAACTCCTGGCCAGCTAATTTCAAAGGAACTACCATAAGTTATATGGCACATTATCCCCTATTTTCACTGTCACAACTAAAACTCCTGGCCAGCTAATTTCAAAGGAACTACCATAAGTTATATGGCACATTATCCCCTATTTTCACTGTCACATATCAAACTCCTGGCCAGCTAATTTCAAATGAACCACCATGTGTGATTTCAGATTGGACTTGGTAGAAAATTTCTTGTTGCAAACTTCACAGGAATGAGGTTTGTAGCCAGCATGTATAATCCTTGTATGACGTAGCATACTGCTTCTTGCAAAAAAGGTTTTACCGCAAGTAGGGCAAGAGAAACTGGTGGCTTCTTGAGATGCATTTAAACCAAGGTGACCTGAAAAAACACAAATTGAAAAAATAAGTATATTCATCACATGGTATGTTATCATTGTATGAAGTTTCATTAAGAACTGACAATAAATGGCAGAAATATATCCTAAATAGAAAACTTTAACGCAATTGTTAATGACACTGGACGCCCGCCCGCCCGTGTTTCGCCCAACTATGAGCCGAATTTTTTTGTTGAAAAATCCGGCTAATAAAAAGTGGAAACATAGAAGTCCAGAACAACACCATCATCTAACACTTGTCAGTGATATTTTTGTTAAAATGTGCCTTTTCCTACGATTTTTTCCACAATTTTTAAGAATAAAGAACCAAAAATCATATTAAAGGCAGATGTTTTTGTAAAAAAATCACTGCAGTTGTTTGTTCATAGTAAGCTGCAATATAAATTCTGATTATAGAAAACCAGGTCTTTCAGCTAGTCTCATACCCAAGTTTTTTACTTGTAAATGTAACTTAATTGTCTCTGTCAGATTTAATCCAGCCTTGTAGAAAGACAGTTATGTATTCCTTCATGTAAATTAATATATTTTAAATAGAAGAACATACATAAATAAAACAGGGAAAAACAACAATTAAATGGGACCAAAAAACTTTTATCATAAAAATAAAAACAACATAAAACCACAACATTAATCTATACAGAACATACAATGATAGAAACAATAACATTTGATTAATGAACTTTTTACATATTGAGATTTAGTTACAAGAACAGAAATGAACTTTTTACAATAAGGGACATTTTAAAGAAAATCAACAGACAGCATAGCAGACAATGTGCAACATGGTGCATAGGTGCAAGGAAGATCTCATCAGGAGTATTTCTGCATGTCAATGAGATTTTCAGACATGTCATTAAATTTTCTTGAGCACTAGTATGATTTGTAATGTTATATTACCATGGGCAAAATTAAGAACTAGCTGACCATATAAATCAAGTATTTTTTCAAGCCGGAATCAATTTCCACTAGTCCCAGGCTTCAAGCTAGTGATGACTGAATTTCTATAAGAACCAAGAAGTTGAAAAAATAGGCAGGAAGGAGCACACTCCCCTCCATTCTGTGAAAAAGTATCCACTGATTTTAGTGACAGTCATTATTTTTTCAAAAGATTGTAAGATTTTTGATAGCCTGCTGCCCTAAGCTCTAAGTCATTAAAATTAAAATCCACTGAAATTTCACACTTTACACTAGCAAGGTAATTTCATGTGTTTTGTAAATCAGCTTACATTCAGAATTCCCAACTTTACAATAGCATATCTATATCAATATGAGTAATTTCCAGAATTTTAACTAAGCTTTCCTTTTAAAATTCCAAATTTTACAATAGCAAATCTTTATCAATATGGGTAATTTCGTGAGTTTTTAGATTGGCTTTCGTTGAGAATTTCTTAGCACATTGGTTACACTGAAAAGGTCTCTCTTTCTCATGAACGATTCTCCGATGTCTCATCATATTGTTCTTGGCACTAAATCCCTTATAGCAGACAGGACAGACGTACGGTAATGAAGACGTTGACATCTGACCTGAAATAAACACAAGTAGGAAAAATATTTAACATTTTTTACAAAAGTCTAGAGACTCAACAATATGGCGCTAAAAGCCTGGAAGTAGCAGAGATATGAAAAAGACAACATTTAACTATTTCAAAATGTATTTTAGTCCATTTTTTCTAAACTGTCAAAGTTTGAATAATTTCACGGTGAATGATTACACACTATCTTAATATCACGAGTGTTAAACAAAGAGCATGAAGTCACCGTGAAATTATTCATGTTCTGACAGTTGAGGAAAAACGAACTATACTAGAGAAAATATATTAGTGTTTTTCTAGAGTTTAGAAAAGGGCAGGGAGGCAGTTTAAAGGGGCAGGGTGCATCAGAGTGTTGATGTTTCAAATTAACTATTTCTGCATATAGAGCAGCAGAAAAAGAACAGGGGGGCGAGGAGAGAAAAGGGACTGAGTGCAGCACCCTGCTATTCCAATTTAGAAAAATCACTCATATATTTTGTATAACTATTTCAACAACGTTATGCGACAATGTACCACCATGCTGTTGAAACTGACTTCCTCATGCATAAGTAGAAAATAGACATAAACAATTAGCGTGAAAAAATAAACAAACTCATTTGACCTTAGACGTGTAGGGTTTCGTAGACATAATTTCAAAGCTGATCAAACCAGTTTACATAGGGTCTTAAGTCTTGAAAAGTCACTCCCTTCATTAATTTTCACACTATTTTCAGCCTAGTTCAATAAACACGGGGGCAAATTATAACAGTGCCATATTTTATCGTGAAATTATGTATAGCTGGCTCTCCTGGGCTTATACGGTGACAACGTATGTGACTATGTTAGAATTCAAAGTTACATAAAGTGAACACAAATTAAATCAACAAAAGCAATACACTCAGATAAAATAACTAATGAAATTATGTAATTATTTCAAAAACTTTATTAATTAAAAAAATTATCAAACAAATGTTTTAAAAAAACTGTCAAAACAAAGATAGGAAAATAAATTAAAGTTAACAAAGTCTGTTATTTTACAAACAAAAAAATGAGTATGTTTTATATAACTGATAATTAATCAAGTAACAATTCTTTGTTTTTGTAACAAAACAATTATGAATAACAAAATGGCGGGTTAAGCGCTAAACAGTCGTAACTGAATATAAGAAAATAGTGAGTTATGATCATTTTGTGCTACACCTGCGAAATGTAAACTTTGCAACAGCAATAATCTATATACAATGTATACTTATATCAAATGATTGTCTATTCATTTTAATTCAAATAAAATATATTCTAACAAAATGTATCAAAAACATACAAATTACAAAAACTTTGTCCTGGTAAGGATAAAGAACATAAACGGGAGATAGATTAACTAAGAAACGTAAAATCATCTTGTGAACCCAAAAAAGTGGAGGTATTTTTAAACTTCAATATTTGTAAATGCCTTAAAAGTTAAATCATCTTAAGCACCACCATGGGTGACACGAAATGTGACGCTTAACAACTTTTAATCACGATAAATTTAGCACTACCAAACTATGATATAAAATATTTCATAATATCCAAGTAGCACACAAATATATTTAATAATGCATGGCTGCAGACACCAAATGAGGTGTTGATAACTTTTGATAATCACAACAATTTAGGTCAACTTTTACTTTTGCTTCTTTGAATCTAAAAACTTGCCACTTGACCTTACCAACACATATATCACACTTTAAAGTCCTTGCTTATAAAAATTGTCCTATTTATAAATCAGTCCACCTCATCACAGACAAAATCTATTCCGTCTTTATCTTTTTCTCAAGATGTTGCCAAATTAATAACGTTATATAGTAAAGGGTATAACTATCCACTAGCCAGATGATATAAAATGTGTAATTTTCACAAGCCTGATTTTCATTAGTCCTAGGCTTTGGGCTAGTTGGTTAAGGTCATTAAAGTCTACTTGCAGGTGATCATATGTGGCTAAATTTAACAGAAAACAGTTGATCCCAGATGCCAAGAAGGTTGGTGTCCACTTAACATGGTGGTAGAATCCCCTATAGATTGGCAGCCCCTTATCACTGTGGTATAACATGTCCCTTCAAAACATGATTAAGTGTGTGAACTTTCATATTTCCTTTCGTCGAAAAAGTCTTGTGGCAGATGTCACAGGAATACGGCTTGTCCCCTTCATGGACGATCCTTTCATGACGATTAAGGCACCATTGGTTCTTGAAACTTTTGTTGCAGACGTAACAGAATGCTTTGCCTGTAGATTTCTTTGTAGAATAATTAACAGGAAAGTCTGAAATTCAAAATGTTATAGATTTTAAGAAAAATGGTTACCATAGCTACAAGCCTAAAAACAAATTATTTAAGAAACATGGTCACCATAGCAAAAAGCCTAAACATGAAATACATTATTTAAGGAACATGGTTTCCATAGCAACTATCAAAAAAGGAATCACATTTCTTAAAATCTCATTTATCTCAATCACACCTATGTACACTACTGCAATATCAAGGAGGGCAGGTAAACAAGAGCTGTCAGAGGAGACAGCATGCTCGACTTAGTAAGTGTTTGTCACAGGAGATGTGGTTGATGATAAGGAACATACATATTTTAAAATTTGAAAATATAACCTTAACAAATTCAAAGAAAAAAAAGAAATAAATAGAAAACTATCAGTTAAAGGGGGATAACTCTGAAAAAATGTATAAGGAGTTATGAATCTTGTCACATGAAATGTGGTTGATAATAAGGAACATATATCTAAAGTTTGAAGTCAATACCTGAAGAAATAAAACAGTTGCAGTAAAAACAAACATTTTTAAAAGAAAACTCTAATTTCAAGGGGAGATAATTCTGAAAAAAATATATTTGGAGTTATGAACCTTGCCACATGAGATGTGGTTGATAATAAGGAACATATATTTAAAGTCAATACCTAAAGAAATAAAACAGTTGCAGTAAAAACAAATATTTATTAAAGAAAACTATAAGTTCAAGGGGGATAACTTTGAAAATAATGTATAAGGAGTTATGAACCTTGTCACATGAGATGTGGTTGATAATAAGGAACATATATTCAAAGTTTGAAATCAATACCTAAAGAAATAAAACAGTTGCAGTAAAAACAAACATTTTTTAAAGAAAACTCTAATTTCAAGGGGAGATAATTCTGAAAAAAATATATTTGGAGTTATGAACCTTGCCTTACAAAAACTTTAATCAGAAGTGTGGACGCGGACGCCGACGCCGACGCCGGGGCGAGTAGGAGAGCTCTACATTACTTCGTAAAGTCGAGCTAAAAAAGGTCAAAAATGAAAAAAGGGCAGGTTGCACATCTTGCTTTGCTACGAAATACACAAACACTAAAAAAAAAAACTATGAGCATAAAATCTTTATTTAAAAATAACAGTGCTTATTTTAACACAGTAAAACATAACATTATGATAAAAGGTATTAAGATTTAACATCAAAAGCAGTCTTTCATAACATTTCAGTTATAACAAAACTATACCCAATAATCACAAAAATTCCAAAATAATCATTTAACAGCATCCAAACCCAGTAAAAATCACAAGTTCACAACCTGTTAGCATCTGAAGGTCATCCTAGTCATTTTGATATCACAGGAGGCCAAAATCACTACCTTACACTTTTAATTTCCAATAAGTCAATGATTTCTTATCATTAAATCCAGAACACCATTCCAAAAGTTCAAAAGGTCAAAAGGTTATTAAGAAACATTAAAAAGGTCAAGGTCATTTAGAATAATATTTAACAGGACATATGAAACTAAGTCAACAAGACACAATGTCAACACTTCAAGGTTGCTAGAGAACAAGGGTCAACACTTCAGTCACTCTGAAACTAGGTCAACACTTCAAGGTCACTAAGGAACAAAGTCAACACTTCAAGGTCATTTGGGAACAAGGGTCAACACTCTAAGGTCATTATGGAACAGAGTCAACACTTCAAGGTCATTATTAAACAAGGTCAACACTTCCTCAAGGTCATTGTGGGGCATACTGTGAGTTATGCATTCTTCTGATATGTTTGTACATGTTACTCTTATTAATGAAAGTTTTTGGACAATAGTCACACATGAATGGTCGCTCTCCAGTATGAATCCTCATGTGAATCCTCAGCGCCGTTGGCGATGACGATAACTTTCCACAGATTTCGCAGAAGTTTTTCATAGAAGAAAGATTAAATTCTATGTCCTGGATGGTAACTCTAGTCTTTGAAGTACCGGCAAGTGGTCTGTTGTTACCTTAAAACAATAGAAGATAATGCTTTAGTCATAACAAAGACTGAAAAAAGTCACATGGATGACACTTCTAAAAAAAATTTGAAATCCTGAAAAAACCCTTATTTCATAATTCCAGCTACTATTTCAATGGAAAAAAACACTCTTTCCAATATAAAAAAAACTGCACTTCAGGATCACACCAGAAAAGATTCATTCATGTAGACATACACAACAGGATATAGCCAAACTGCAACAAAAAATCAATAAATAAACAAAACCAACAGTTTTCTAACTTACATTTCATTTCAGGTCACTTGAAGATCAATCATCAAGGTCATGCCAAGGTCAAAGTTCAAGGTCACATTAAGGTCACCCCTTAGGGTCACACAGACACACACAAATTCACTGAGCAACTTCTTGGTTCTTCAAACTTTCACATAAACATACTCATTAAATGTAATCATAACAATAATATACACATCCCTGGGTTTAGCACAAAATGGTTATAACTCACTTTTCTTAAATTGAGTTACTTCTGTTTTGCGCTAAACCTATGACATATAAATAAAAAACATAAAAATCATTAAATTTTATTCTCTTGAATTAACCTGAAAAAAGAAGTGAATACAACGAAGAACATTTTCTAATATTTACATCCAATCGAATTGCAATTTGGTTACATGTCTAGCACAAAAAAGTCATAAACACATATTTCAAAAGTCAAACAAATATTCAGACATCATAAATGGCTAAGGCAAAAAAACCTTACTTAAAGTTCAAAAGTCCATAACTCAAAATCCTTCATAGCCACAACATACAGTCTAAGACTACATCCCTAAAATCCATTCCTTCCAACATATATAATACATTTCAAACATTAATCTTAAACTTTACCTTGACCTTTTCACAGGTGCATATAATGAACCAACTTTTCATGCTTTTTCTTTTTCTTCATAGTATGATAGGCGAGGGGACAAAATGAGCAGATAAATGGTTTTTCGTCAGTATGCTTACGCATGTGCACTATAAATTTTCCTTGAGTCTTGAACACTTGACTACAAACACCGCAACGAAACTTATATGTAGGTACGTCCTCATTTATACTGGCAAAATCGTCAGAGACACTAGGCAGTGAAGACTCAACATTTACACCAGTTCTATTAGCATCAA
This sequence comes from Mactra quadrangularis, assembly GCA_025267735.1. Lineage (NCBI taxonomy): Eukaryota > Metazoa > Mollusca > Bivalvia > Venerida > Mactridae > Mactra > Mactra quadrangularis. The sequence goes on from CM046310.1 coordinate 2,310,702, forward strand.
TAGGATTGTCTAAACCATCACTTCTGGTCAAACTTTCATTTCTGGTCACTCTTTTATTTCTGCTAGGAACAACGCTTGGGCAATCATTAAGAACTTCAACATGTCCTTTGTTTGAATTAGAACCTGTTGTCATTCCCTGAAAAATGGGTCCAAGCATTTCTTCAGCAGAAATGGAACAATCCATTGGTGGGGGTGATACACTTTCCTGTTTAACAGTCATTGTTGAAGATTTCCATGGAGACGAAACTGGGATTGGATTTACCGATTCAGTGGTCGAAATGGAACATTCCATAGGCAAGGGAGATAATCTATCTTTTCTAACCATGACAGTAGAACATGCCATAGGAGTTGTAACAGGAGAGGGTCTCACCCGTGTCACAGTAACAGTGGAATATCCCATTGAAGATACATGGGGGTCAACTTCCTTCCTAACTGTCAGTGTTGAAACTCCTTTAGAAATAGTAGAAAATTTCACCCTTTTTACTGTTATATTGGAACATTCCGACTGGGGTAAGGTTGAAGAAGGTCCTTTTCCTATTGCAGCGTGTTGACCTACAAAAACAATGCATAATTAAAATTTGTTCACTTAGAAATATACAATTTTTTTAATCTGCAAGCAGAAAAATGCATTAATGTATAACATACACAAATTACAAGTTGTTAACTAGGTCACTGTACAGATGTTTTGCAGACTGAGTTCCTGATGGATGAAAATTTCAAGTTGTTAAAGCTCCTGAAATTTCAATTTCAAAGAACCATTTCTTAGAAGTCAAATTCTTCATGTTAAGGACCAGTCCTGAAAACTTTGATCCAATGATCTACAAATATCCATTCAAAAACCTGACCTGCAATCAACATTAAATCACAAACAAATCCTTTCTTGCCCTGAAAATGTTCTTTGTATCTTTTAAGTTCTAAACAAAAAAGACAATCGAAGTACTTAAAAGCCTGAAATAAGACTGAAGCACGAAATGTTAGGCCCAATCAGGTAATAATAAAGACCAAGGCCAGAAAAATGTAAAACCTGGCCATGTTACAATTTCTTTCCATACTTCAACCCAAAACCACAGTACCATACATTGTACAACAGTTTTTTTCATTCATACAATTCTTGCAACTCCAAAAAGCAACCATAAAGATGAAGAAAATGATAATTCCAAACACACATAATACCAAAACAACACATATGTTACCATAAAAAAAAACATGTGTGCAATGTTGTTTACTACAATACAATATCAACAATATTTTTTATTTCAACTTAACAAGTAATAAGAAAATCATAAATAATACTACAACATAATATTTTATAAATATACTCTGGGAAGTTCATAAAATTCAATTGAAACAACTTTTTCATAAATTCAGGCAAGCATGTCAGAATCTAGGTCAAAGGTCAAATGTACACACACTTTCAAGGTCACATATAAAATATATAGGTCAAAGTTCACATGAACAGAAAAATCACATTATTTACAATATTTTTTCAATATAAGTAAGATAGTTGGTTCAAAAGGAGCTAAGGAGTTTTGTTGAAGGGTCCAAAGGGACTTGTGTATGATATAATACATATTTTTTCATCATATAATAATGTGAGTCTTTTATACCCTATTGAAGTACACTACTAAGATGTTTACATACAATTTGTCAACAAATAAAAACATAGAATGATAAAACATATATTTTTTCTTTAAGTTTTCAAGAATACTATGAAAACCATTATTTTACTAAATCACATGTAAACCCATTATTCGGCATTTGGCCTGCACAAGTTAAGTTTCACAGGTTTATTAGATTTGAATCTTACATTCCAACTAATACCGACTTGAATATATATAAGTATATTACGATCACATATTTAAACACAAGTACCAAATATTTTGCTGCAAAATGGTGAATTTTGACTTAGACATGGAATTTATAACAGTTTTATTTATAACTTGTATGCGGCAAAATATTGTACATATATATATTACCTTTTCTTGGCGTCCAATACTATAGGCATCCAAGACAAAAAACAATACCTAGCGCATACTCTCATTTTGATGGAAAGGGAGGTAATCCCGTAACTATGGTTACAAGTGGAACTAATAAGTTCATTGGTTATGTCATAATGGCAATAAATACATAATTTTAACCCAAATCAACATAATATTATATAACAATGACTAAAATTGATATATCTATATCATAATGATATACTAAATCATAAATATATGGAAATTTCATAACTTTCAAAATAACTATCAAAAGGTCAGACTGACCCAATTCAATATTTGTTAATGTCTGCAAGTGAAAGCATTAACCAATGAAAACATTTGATACCCTTATAAAATAAGTTATATACATATCTATTGATAAAATGACAATAAATAGATAATTAAAATGTTCTCAAGTCCTGAAACATAGAAGGAGCTCTATTTCTTTGACTTAGTTGAACTAAGTAGCCAAAGCATGGGGGACCAATAGTAATGACAAGCATTACTGCTCAATGCCTTATATTTTTTGGACAGACATTTTTTTTAGATATTTTGTAACTGGTTTCCATGGCAACAAAAGCATCCTTAATCAGCTAAGAAGTCAGGTCCCTAAGTTACAGATACAGTATCAAATGTTTACATGGAACATGTGAAACAACAAATAAATAAAAAAAAACACTGAAAGAACTGATTCAGCAGAAATACTTCAATCATGTTTGTCTTTCTATTTTCTTATGAGGATCATTTAACTTTAGAGACTTATACCACAGCCTCTCGCAAGAGTTGCGTATGTAAGATAAACCAATAGATATGGGATTTTTCATTTTTGAGTCGGCTAAAAATACCTACTTCATGTTATGGTTAGATCCAACAATTAGGCAAGTAAATTAAAAGCAAAATTATCAGCTAGCTTGATAATATGAAGTTTAGAAATCTTCTTGAACTTGTATCCTTTTTGCATAAGTCCTGGACTTACGGTTAGTTGGATTACGCAATGACTTATTCTTAAGTAAAAGTTAACCTTGGGCTAGATTGCAGTTTACCGGTACGAGTTTGTTTACCACTTCTGCGCATGCCTAACCAGTCAGAGCAGATGCACTTCCGTTGCTTTTTTCTCGTTTAAAACATAAAAAACGGGGGTTCGGGGGCAGTAGCCCCTGATATAACATGAAATGCTGTATTTTCATTGATTGTTAGCTTTAATGATATGCCAGGCTTAGTTACTAATAAACACTACAATTTCGCGGATTTTTTACGTACCGGTAAACTGCAATTGTCCCTAACCTTGAATTATGAACAGCAATAGACAATTTGAAGTCTCTACAATATACAAAATTTGACGATTTATATGTTCCGCGGTAAACTATGTATTTCTGCTGAATCAAAGAAAAAAACTGAAACTGATCTCATCATGTCGGAGGTTTACACGACTGGAAGGCATGAAACGAGTCATCATAATGTAGCAATTTGTACGAGGAAAAAATAACAATATTTAGCATAGCCTAAATGTGTATAGATGACTCTAATGTTTCATGCTAACCCCCAATCGTGTGTGTGATATACACTTTTTTCTGTTATACATGTAATGATAGTAAAAGGCCAATGACCAAATGATAAAAGAATGGTTCATGAACAATGACCACTTTAAGAATGTTATTTTTTTACTACAGAAACTTACCTTTAAAGTTATATCATATATCGGTTTAAAGTCTGCTTCCATATACATGTTCAGCTAACTTTATAATCTAGTACGATAACCCCTAATCACTGAAATCACCTGCAGACAGGCAATCCCTCACCGTAACAATTTACATCAGTGTGAAGTGGAACAACTGTAGGTTAATTTCTTGCTTAAGGAAAGTAGCAGCGCCCTTAGAGGGGATCAAGTACTCATGTACCCATTGATTTTTTAGTCCATCAGTTCTAAAAGGTTGCAAGTTCCACTTACTTGGGGAAGGAGAGGGGTAAAATTCAACAGAAAAAAGTGAGTTCACACCAACAATAGACAAAGATCAATTCCAGTGGACCATTTTCCAACATATTGCACAGTGTTTAGGGGCTTAAATGTTACAGGACAGTAATGTTGAACTACTACAGACCCTTTTCCTTAAAACAGGGGCTGTTAACAGGCACCTATCCCTCATGAAATTTCTTTAAAATCATTCAGTTTTCTTAAAATTTTGAGTTTAACTTGGATTTTTTGTTCCCCTATCTATGAAATTGCAATAAAATTTCCCTGAAATGTTCTATATAAAAAAGACCCAAGCCCCTTCCCTAAATACTGAAAAAAGCCCCGTACTACATTAAAAATGGAACGGTTAGACTGTGTCCATAGTGTTGTTTTCTTTAACTTCAAAATCAATGTTACAGTCTTAATAATCATGAAAATAACACTATCTACAATGAAAGACAATTTTAATAACAAATAGCAAATTCCGATTCCTAAAGAACTATTAACAGACTGAATTGATTGCTAAATTAGATGCTTTTCTACTCAACATATGCGGCTAACTTGTACTTTTGTTGCAAACTGCAAACGAATTCCAAACTAAATGTTACACGTAAGAGTTAAAAGTCACCAGGGGTCATTGATGATTCCGTACCAAATTACCAATTCAGTGAATTGAATTCACCCAGTGAAACTAAATTTTCCAGTTCAAGTTCTAGATTGTGCTTAAATTTTAACCATATCAAATTTGATCTAATCAATGAAATTAATAAATTAATGAAGGTATTCCTGGGGATAATAGAGAAATGATATATCTTATCATTATGCCACTATGCAAGTATTTGTTGGAAAATGATCATTTGTAAAATGAAAGTGAAAGTAGAATTAATCACTTACTGTAGCCTTGTTGTGACATATCAGCAGCTGATCCAGTAGCACCTTGCATCATATCTTGAACATTAGCCATCCAATCCTGCGAGCCCGAGGGCTCTTGCATGGGTCTTTGCCCAAGTTCAACACCCGTTATTTCTAAGTCCATTTCAGAATCAGCCAGACTTTCTAGTTTCACTTTCACATTTGGATCTAAACTATGGGAAGCCTGAGTTGCATTACCTGAATCAACGCCAGACTGATTGTTAGTCTCTTCCTGTGAAGCTGCGATAATGTTCGATAAGTCCGAGTCTAAACTGAGCCCAGTGGGCGGGTTATTGTCACTAAGTTTGAGATCTCCGGCTTCATTAGGAATGGTTGAACTAGAGGATTCTGACCTGGCATCGTCATTGTCTGAGGCACCAGGTCCATGAGAGGGTGTGGATGGCTTAATGGCGGGTGAGGATGGCTGACTAGTTTCCGTGGCAACGGGCGCACTTTGACCTTGAACATTGTCATTATCACCTTGGTTTGATGTATCATCTTCTGGTTCAATTTTAATCACTTGTCCATCAAATTTATTACTCCCTGGCATAGGCATTCTCATAGGTGCACCGGGCTGAGTTGGCGACCTGCCCGGCTGATCAAAGTTCAAGCGAGGTCTCGATGGCCTATTCATGGGATACGGCTGATGTCTCATACCTGGTGACCTCATTCTACCAGGGGATACACGAGACAAAGCCACAGGGAGAGGACCATGATGCCCTGGGGATGAGAACCGTGGGGATCTCTGCCTCATAGAATGATCATACATTGGCTGCATGCTTCGAGCTAGAGCCTCTTCTCGCTCTTGGGCTTCTTTTTTCTCTTTCTCTTGTTTCTGTTTATGGTGATCTGAAACATCAAATCAAAATGCATCATAACTAGAGGTGATTTTTTTTCTGAAAACATCTAATTATAATATTTTATTACTGTATGGCTGCTCAGCTGGTTCAAGATTCAAAATAGAACAAATTTACCAGATTTTTGCCGACTTGCTCAAATCTTGCTTAAAAAACAAGAATTTGAACAGCTTATATGGCTGACAGACAGCTGCATTCTAATATCTATTCTATTTCTTATTTAAGCCTCTGAAAAAATTGTGTAAAAAAAAACTCAATTTAGTAACTTATTTAAGCAGTTGAGTAAATTGACAATGGGACATTATTTCTGTCCTGTTCCGATCTATTTCAGAATACAGGGCTCAACAAAAATTTTAAAACAAGATTGCCTAAAACAGACAGCCCTGTAGATAAAAAACAGGCTGTGAACAAGCACTTTAAAACTTTGCAAACTGTGAAATTTTGGATTTTTTATGAATATTCAAAATATTCATCTATTGTGAAAAGGCAAAATTTCAGTAACTTGAGTAAGAAGGCATGTTAAGAAAAATAACTTCACTTACGCTTTAAACAGAAACCAAGAAACTGTGATTTAATGTCCTCATGATCTTCCAAGAAAACTTTACCAGAGCTTGACCCTAGGTGACACAGGGTACCATCAGCTACACTGGCTGTGAGAATCACCGACTCTTCTTCTGTTGACGAAGCTAACTGCTCAACCTGTAAAATGCAATCAGATAAGAGTATTAAGACATAGGACAGGGGCTTTCCTTAAATAATAGGGGCTGTCAACCCGACCTTTTTTTCTTATATAACAGGGGCCGTTTATAGACGCCTTCTTCTCTTAAAATTTCTTTAAAATCATGCAGTTTTCCCCTAATTTGCAGTTCACCTGAATATTTTGTTCCCTTATCTATGACATTGCGATAGAATTTTCCCAAGTGTTTTATATAAAAAAGGCCCCAGGCCCCTTCCCCTATGACTGAAAAAAGCTCTGCCTCAACAGGCCCCTTCCCATTCTACATTTTCATCGAAATAACACTATTTTCTTCAAAATGGTTTTAGTTTTCATTTTTTCTGTCCCCTACGACTATTAATTATTGATAAAACTTCCCAAAATGTTCTATAAAAAGTAAGGCCCCTGGCTCCTTCCCAGAAACTGAGAACAAAATTTTAATGTAAAAGTTAATCTGCTAAACAAACGAAGCGTCAATATTAATTAACTGGCCTTGGTACAATTTTGATATCTTAATATCAAATAGTATACGCATAAAAGACAAATACACATAAAAGACTATCAAGTAAACTTGAAAACAAATTCTAAAACCAAGATGGTAGACCAGTCAGAAAACCTAAATGATAAAAAAATGCAGACCAGCCCAAAGCTATTACAGTCTTAAAATGACATTTTTGTGACAAATAAAAAGATAAACTTACAAGTTGTTGAATTTGACTTTTCAGTACTGCTTTAAGAATGACCTTGTAGCCAGGTATGTCTTTGATAACTTCCATATCTGGAGCAGCCATGGTTACTGGTGTTTCTTCTTGTTAACTAATTACAACACAAAAACTTCTAATATTATGTTTTATCTGAAATATATAGAAATGCATGATAAAACGCTTGTTTATTTGTTTTTTACTAGATTTAACGCTGTGTCAACACAATTTAGGTAATTTTACGGGGTCCAGCGCACCTAACCTAGCTTTCCTGGACCATTGTCTATAACCAGTACTCACCTACCCTTCCACAAGGCTGGAAACTTCTCCATATTATCTAATCAATGTAGGAAAATCGACATTATTGTCAAAATTTCATGGAAGGGTATAACCTCCCCGGGTGGGATTCGAACCCGTGCCCACTTGGGCACGAGATTCCAAATCCCGGCGCGCTACCAACTGCGCTATCGACCCAGGTTTGTGAAAAAATGAAATCAACACTGTTTGAATTACTTTAACAAACAATTATGTACATGGTCACTGACCTCAATTTTCTGGGGCACTAGCGCACTTTTTTATGTAATATGGAAAACACAAATATCTTTTCTACTTAAGGTTTTGCTTTAGTTTTGGTAGAATAATTTCTGTAAACTGTTCAAACTGAATTGAGTATTGATGTTCGTCTTCTAGTTACCTCCCTTTCCTATAAATCAACTCAAAGGGAGATAACACACCTCATTTATTCGAACTTAATTTGAACATTTGGTGCTTCTGGTTCTGGTGCTCACCACTTGTTGCAGCAGATGTCATAGGCAATATTTACTGGTCCCAGACTTCATATGTTTAAGAGTGGGCGTGGCCAAGTGGTTACGACATTGGAGTGGTAATCATTGGATTGCCAGCTCCGTGTTAGTTGGAATCTCATTCAAAACCAGTGCTCCAGCTAGCCCTTTTCAGCAGGGCGCCGCGCCCTGCCCTTAAAATCTGACGCCCTGCCCTTTTTCAAAACGCCCTGCCGTATTTTTGACCTAAGAAAATCGAAAATCGTAAAATTCAATGATCATTATCATACACGAATAAATTCGTCTGTTGTTTCCGTCATGGTTTATGACAATAGATTTTGTTAATCTGTTAAACGAGGGGATTAGTGTCATCCTGTATAACAATCATCTGATAACATTGGAGGTGTTTGTAATTAGTCTTCAGGCCTTTTTTTCATGTGTTGGGGAAGTAGCCTGTAGCCTTTTACAAGGGGAAAAATGGCGCGTGAGAATTGGAAAATGGGGAAAAATAAAACTAGACTATTTAGATCTATATTTAATTCTTGTAATCATATTTCATTTAAACTGTTATTGTTTATGTTTGTTGGGTGGAGATTGAAATCATTACTTGGCTTTTCAAACTAAATGAGTTGTGTTTTCAACTGACTAATCCCTGACTAGGACTCATCTTGATGTTTTGAAGTTTTTAAGATAACAAATTCAGGGTACAAGTATTTCTTATGTCATTTTTTCGTATTTTTTGTATAATTGCGCCAATTCTGTAAGTAACCCAACGATTGCAACATGCTCGAAAAGACATACCACGTGCGTCGGGAAAAAACAAACAAAAAAATTTAATTTGCTGCCGGTTTGGGTGCGAATAATGTAGGGGCGAATGTGATTGAGGACGAATTATTAGCAAGAAATTACCGAACTGGTAATTTGAAGGACTCGCAGACTAGATTACTTATATTTTTTGATAAACTTATTTAACGAAACGACCATGTTCCGTTCGTGTAATAGAATACAAATGTATTGGTAAATAACCGTTTCGATAATTAAACCCTGCGAGATTTCCGGTTTCTCTTTTGCCGTATTTACGATGTTTATACATAGTTTTAAGATATTTTGAAGGGGAAAATGGTTGTTGAGGGGAAAAATTGTCTTGTTTTGGGGAAAAAAAGATACTTATTTTGCTTGGGGAAGACGCCGTTTAACGGCGTCACGTAAAGAAGGAAAAAAAGGCCTGGTCTTTCACACATTTATTGTCACTTATCAGCAGCTTATCAGTGAAACATTATTTAAATAAAGGTTTACAATCAACTCTCTTAATTCGTCGGAGGATATGTTAAAGTCCAATTCCGGACGTTTCCGTACATAACTATATTGTGTAAAATATATTAACTTTTACAATTAATTTTGGAATCATGAAGTCATTATACCAAGAAATTAAATTACTGTTCATTTGATGATTATTTTTTTCATTATTTAGTTGATAAGACTGTTTATTAGAAGTTTTTTAAATGTCAACAGTATTGCATTCGTCCTCAATAATTTTAGTACGTGACTGACGATTTTTGTTCCAAATTTTCCTGGATCACATTTGAATCATATACGCCTTACTAATGTGTGAATGAAACAATTTGATTATTTGAATGTTATAATAGCCCTCTACAATCATTTATTCATTTATTTTGATCATCTGTATTTTATAAAAGCAGACACCTTTTCGGATATGCATAATTTCGGATACATTAGTTTATAGGTAGAATACAACCAATTTGATTGACATAACTTCAAGACTTCAAACTTTAACTTATTATGAGCTGAGAAAACAGTGAATTCTTCCAAACATGTAGAGCCCTGATATGCACATTAAAATGTTAATTGGGTTGACCAAAATGCCAAAGAAACGCATTTTTTGACATAAGCAAAATGGGTTATGTAATTAGATTAAGTAACAGTGGTACAAGTAGAAGAGCTATTGCTTTTTGTGAACTTAAAACAATTGTTTATACTTCGGAGTTTGTACTGGCAAATGCCCAGGAAGCACTTGCCACAGTAAACATTTTATGACACAGGACCAATCGTATGTGTTCATAGAGAACACCTATCCACAAAGGACAAATATGAATTTTTCTGTGACTTTCTACATGCATGTTCACAGACTAGAACTTAAATTCAGACTCTGTTTCATCTAATATACATAAAGACTGTCAAAGATAATGTATGAATTATCATAAAAGCAGCATGTTCAGTGAGTTTTTTTAGAGTGGGTATTGTACCCACCAATGTTGAAAAATGTGGGTATGAGGAAATAAAAGTGGGTACACCAGTTTAAATAGTTTTATTTTGACATAAGTGCAAGACGATTTCTACCCTATTCTGCCCCTAGTCATATCCGTCTTAAGACAATTGACCTTACGCCAGAATACCTATGCTCCGCCCACCGATACACGTGGTACATTGTCCGACATTATCAGGGATTAATCTATGTCCCTAACCATTATCTATGTTTTGAAAGTAACAGGTTTAAATGCATGCTATTTACTTAATTGTCATCCGATTTCGAAAAACTTATTATTTTTGAAAAGGGCATTGTCTAATCTATCAAATGATACATTATTTATGAATATCCATTCATATTTTTATAATTAAATGTGAGTCCATTTGATCCAACAAAAAAATATACGCACAAAGAATGAGCAAGTTGAAAGAATACACTTAAATTTGCACGCTGGTAATAGTCGTTTGGATGTACGGATTTTAAACAGTAAAACAGCAAAAAATATTACATTACGTTAGCTATCAAATGATGTAGAGTTAATTAAAATATGTCGAGAAATAAAAAAAGTTAAGGGGTGAGTATTAGGGGCTATCTAGACGGAGTTGTGTTCAAATACATGCATTTCATTTACGAGATATCATATTTTCTAAAGATTAATTTGTCTGAAAATGGCATTGTCATAACATATTGTCAAATGATTCCCTTTTTTTATAATATCCATTGATATATATTAAATATAAAAGTAGGTTCATTTGCTCCAACAAAAAACATTATATGCGCAAAAATTATCAAAGAACGCATCTCAAATTTAACGTTAGTAGAAATCCTTTATAAATCACAAAACTGTTGGATACACACGAAAACAACTTTATATACATGTAATCCTTAAAATGGTGTATAGGTGATATAATATGATGAGAAATAAAAAGTTAAGGGGTGGGTCCATAGATCTTTGTGGAACATTTTGGGGTAAACATGCATGAAAAATGTAATTTTCAACCTGATTTATTACACACTTGTATTTAATAAATATAATATGTCGTCAGATTATAATGTAGTTTATACTTTTATCACAGTATTTTTATAGACCCCATGTGTACATATTTTGACCATTCTAATTTGTTTTATTGAGTTTATTTTGTAACTTTCACTGAGAACCCTTTATAACTGTACATAGGGTCCATGCTAACACATTAGAAATTCGATGTCCGTCAACACCAGATGTCGGACAAAATGGCGGCCGATAAGCCGCTTATCTTAGATAAGCATCAGGGTATCAAATGCCGGACGCTGATTGGCTAATAGGAGCTGTCAATCAAATTCTGGCGTAAGGTCAATTCGTCCTAAAACGAACTTAGTTTCGTCAAATCCAGGTCATCTTTAACTTTACCCCACATTAGTTTATGATAAACAGTCAAAATGAACACAACTTCATCGAATGGCGAGTGAAAATCGTGTAATCTAGCCGCCTTTATTTTTTTTTTGTAAATGAATCTGGTGCTCGATCGCATTCGTGTGAAATACTTGTCGACAACAAATTACTAAGTTTCAGTGTTTCTTCATCGTTAGTACGCAAATCTGATCATATCATTAATTAAGTTTGAATTAACGCCTTTTTAATACAGCAATACAATCCGTTAAAGTCCTTTGTTTTGACATAATTATTGGTACAAATCATCGCGTCGTCTACGCGTAATAGCAGTAGACTATCGACGCCATGATTCTTTATTAATAGCGACGAAAACAAAAACAATCCACTCAGCGTTGCTGACGTCATTTGGGTAAAGGCTAAATGCCAGTATACACGTAATAATCTTAACAGAGTTACCGTTCGTTGCATTGTGATAAATTTTGGTCCGCGTATTCGTACCCGGTAGAGTCTGAATATTCGCGTGAATTTTACTTTTTTGGCGTGAAATACGCGGATTTTCGCGTGATTGAACATGCTGATAAAAGGGAATTAATAACACACTAACAAGCACTTTGTTTTATTTTTTCTTAATGCAGAAATTAACTGTACTCCGACCACGCGTTAAAAAGTGCCCTGATTTCCCAAAAACGCCCTGCCCTCCCCAAAGTCTAGCTGGAGCACTGAAAACCTTCCCTGTTGTTTCCTTGAGCAAGAATCTTTATCCTACTAGCTCAGTACTGGGTGACCATGTAGGGGACTTGATAGTGATTTATATAAGTTGATTTATGTAAATTGTTTCACTATCGAGCTATTATAAAATAGTACAGTTTAGATGTTTAAGTAAATGACTCTATGTTGACCAATAAATTGGTCCAAAGTTCCACAGACTTTGCTAATAAAAATATTTTTTGTAAGTCTATAATGTTATTGTTTAACAAGTGGTTTATCAGATTACAAAATTATTAATAAAATCAAATTACGAAACGGCCTGGGTACGATACGATTAATTTCCTCATATTTAAGTTGAAGGGACAAAATCATTGATTAATTGAAACATGAAACCCTTTTAATATTTTCTGTAAATACACAGAATAAAAAATTTGTAAAACCAGTAAAGAAAAGAAGGGTTTAAGTAAATTTATCAACTAGCCAATTAACGCTTAACAGAATGCTGTACGAGTTAACTCCCTTGTCGTTTTTGGAAATGATAATGAGATTATTTCACATGATCAAACGACGTGATTGAGGCATGCTACGAAATATTCTTTACGTATAAAGATAAACTATATTATTTACCTCAGTTCAGCTTTGTATCAATACTTCACGACCGACGCAAGTATGTAGTTTAAAGTTTTAATTGTCTTTGTCTTCCATCCGCGGCCGGCGCCATCATTTAACAAGGGACGTAATGCGCGTGCGCGTTCAAAAGACACGCTTGAATATTAATCACGCAGGACATGACTAAAACGCGAACCATTTTCTTTGAACGGTTACCTCCCCTGACCTTTAACTGTAAATAATGATTAAGTCTTTCGCAATTTCTTTATCTACATATAAAGGGCTATATATGTCTTTTACAAAATGCGCAATTGAGTGGGTTAATGGCATAAACATAGATATGTTAAAGGGATTAGTGGGCAAAGTTTTCCGTTCAAATTTTCCTGGTTATATTCCTAATTATATTTTTATGATTGTGATTGAAACAGACAAACTGATATATTACTTGGCAAAATATGTCTATATTTTCTCTTTGTGTTTGGGGTGTTTCCTAACTAGACCCACGTGGGTCAGGTTAGCTAAAAATAGATTAGTGTTAAAATATGCGCATTTACTGATGAAAAGATACAATAGGTTGTTATTGTGCAACATTAGTATAATTCTATAAAAATATATATCCTAACCGCCTAAGAAGGTTGAAAAGACAAGAAGCAACCAATGAAAATGTTTAATTTCAGCAAGTACGACATATAACAAATCTATAAATAGCTTGGTGATTCCCTCAGTATCCTATTTTTGTTTTCAACAATGTGTATGTCGTGCACATGTTTTAATTTGTTCAGTTGAATGTTATAAGTGACAAATGTTATTAGTAAGTGATTTCTTTCGTTCTTAATACTGTTTTTTATGACTAAACTTGGTGCTATACTTTTGGCACAGTCATTTGCCTGTATATCCCTTAAAGTATGTCTATGGCATTTCGTATCTAGAGTTTAGTATGTTCTAACCTCTAAAGATTGAGAATCTTTCAAGATAACCTCGAGATACGAGAATGAGTCTATGGTTTATGGACAAAGAAATTAGAATACAAACGTTTCCCTCTCATCTAACAATAACTTAAAGTCTTATTTAACATTCAAGATTAAAGCCCCACCATTAAAAGTGACACTGTTTATGCACTGCTCATTCTCGTAACCAAAGGCAACCAAGATTCTCGATCTAGAATCTTGATAACCTCTGGATAAGAGAATATAACCTCTGGATAAGAGAATATGGACTGCTAAGAAAATGAGCTTTTAAATCTTTTTGAAACGCCTCCAATGAAAAGAACTGATTAATAAATGCAATTATGTATACATGTATCAATTAATATATTTATGTAACTTTTTGCATTTCAAAGCAAAAGAAATCGAAACCGAAAATAAAATTTGAGTTTCAATACTGAAGATTATAGTTATGGTCATTGTAAATATATATGTACAGACTTTAACATCACATTTGTAGGAACATTTTCATGTTTTCATACACTGGCTTTAAAGTAAGAACTGAAACCAGGGTCAAAACAATGGGGCATACAATATAGGTTAATTAGTATTTAATCTTGATTTCTCTTAATGAGTGTATCTTCATACAGCTGTGACTTTAAAGGGATATACAGGCAAATGACTGTGCCAAAAGTATAGAACCAAGTTTAGTCTTCAAAACAGTATTAAGAATGTAAGAAATCACTTACTAATAACATTTGTCACTTATAACATTCAACTGAACGAATTAAAACATGTGGCATACACATTGTTGAAAACGGAAGTAGAATACTGAGGGAATCACCAAGCTATTTATAGATTTGTTATATGTCGTACTTGCTGAAATTAAACATTTTCATTGTTCGCTTCTTGTCTTTTCAACATATTTTAATACTAATCTATTTTTAGCTAACCTGACCCACGTGGGTCTATTTAAGAAACACCTAAAATATTACGAGAAAATAAAGAACTATTTTGCCAAGTAATATAACAGTGTGCCTGTTGCATTCACAGTTATAAAACTAACATTCAAAATCAGGAAATACAAAGTTGAACTTTTGCCTTGCAATTCCTTTAAAGTAATAATAGAAAACAGTGTCAAATCAATGAGGCGTATGCCGTCAATATAGGTCAGTATTTAATCTTAAAGAGTAACCTAATTTCAACATGTACTTAAAGTAACGTACGTGTCATTGTAGATGAATTTGAAAACATGAATTTAGCAATACCATTGGCATTTTTAACAATCGCTGCGTTCACCGGAAATGGTAATGTATTAATTTTAATCATTTTCTTCTTCCTTTTAATTAGACAGAATTTAGCTTTCGGAACAAGCTCTGAGATATTATACGCAGCAATACATTGCAATGCGGTTTTACCATATTGTTACAACCCTAAGTAGGGCAGACAAGTAGTTTAACATATCAAAGACAGCACAAAAAGGAAATGTGAATTTTCTAGTTTCATTGTTTCAGTAAAGACATTAACAGAAGTGATCAAACTTAGATAGTTCTTTACCCTAAAAATATTTAGATTGAAATTCAAACAAATTAGATGATTTACAAAAAAAGTTGTTTAAGATTAATTTGGCAAATTTACATTGAAAAGTAAGGGTAAAATCCGAGCAATCTAACTAATAGGACCAACCCATTTGAAGAGTATACAAGGGGAAATAACTGACTAAAGTCCGTTATTGGCAAGGCATGTAACAGTCGTGCAGTTCTTGAGATATATACGTGTTGGTGTTAGGGACTCCAAATGGAACAGATGTGTCAGTTTTCGCTGGAAATTCTTTATATTTTCACTGACATTTTCATGAAACATGTGTGAAATATGTATGTTCTATGTTTTAAATCTGCCATTGTACATAATATATTTTATATATATACTTAACGAAACTTCTAAGTACCCCGATTTCAATATTGTAAGTGATTGTAATTTTTTAACATTTATGTCCGATCGAGAACAGAAATCTTTATAGGACCATACTCACGTCTGCTTGCGTGGTTTTATGCTACTTTATCAATACAAAACCGGGTTTGTCGTGCATGCGTTGATATGGGAAGATTTCCAACTGCTTTGATTAAACAGAAAATCAGCAATTAGAAATCTTATCCTGCATCGCTTTGCAAAAGACAAATGGCAAGTACTCTTACTTGTAGCGACATTCGAGCCATTTCTTGATTTTTCGTTGTGCATATCAACACACAAATGATTTTTACCAAAACTGACCACATAGAATTTTTGCTCGAAAAGCACATGTACGCAGAACTTGAGTCTAGATTTGCGATGACCCATATAGCTGTAAATTATTTTTTGTATTTAACACAGGGTTCGCTCAGGATGGCATATGTCCAGATGTGTCAGTTGTTTACCACAATTCCTGCTATTTCTTTGGATATCAACAGCCAATGACATTTGCTAAGGCTGATGTAAGTTTTTCTATACAATCGTTATTTATCAACCGACAAAATTCAGAAGGTTTCAGAGATAAACCCGCCAAACATTGGGACTGGGCGAAATGGATGGATTGCGACGTGAAGCGTAAGCGTTGCGACGTTTTACGTCAGGGCAATTGCTACGATAAGGAAAATTTGTGTCTGGCACCTTTGGATGAGTGATAGTTGCGACATTTTTGCGACATTTTGACTGGGGAAATGGTCGGATAGCGACGTTTAGCGTTAGCGTTGCGACGTTTAACGTCAGGACAATAGTTACGATAAGCGCACATGTGTCATACACAAATTTTCTCATTATAGTATATACTATCATAAGGAAAATTTGTGTCTGGCACCTTTGGATAAGCGTTTATTGCGCCTTTTGCGCTGATTGCGACATTTGGCATTAGTTTTGCGATGTTTATCGTACGTGTTGTGACTTTTAGTGTCAATGGCGACATTTAGCGACACTTGCGACGTTAAGCGGTGCTACAAATCTTTTTCAAGAGAAATTTGTGCATATTGTTATCTAAATATTGAAAACAATGGAGGAATGAATAAAACCAGGAAATTTATCCGGGGTTTTAAGTTGAATAAACTCCGGATTTGTAAGGTTCGAAGTCTTTACATTTCACTATGTATGATAGCCGAGTTCTCGTGCATTTTAAAAAGATAAAACACAAAATGTTTTGAATATACAACTTATTACTTTGCAATGCTCTAACTAACAAAAAAAGAACTCAAGTTTTAAATTATTGCGACTTGATTTTATTTAAACTCGCAAAATGAAAATAAAAAAACACTCGCATTTACTCGCAAAATTTCAAATTTCAGCATATTGTTTTGATGCGGGGTCTGGTTAGGATTCTAGTTATTGGTTCTTCTTGAGTTAGTCCACATAAAGAGCTTGTAATAAATTAGTTCATGTTTATTCGGTACCATTCTCGTACCCCGAGGTTATCATGATTCTCGATCTAACTAGTATTGAGAACCATAGTATAGACTCTGGGTACGAGAATGATACCGGCGCCTTTATATTCATTATCTAATGCAATGTACTAATTTTACTATATATAATGCATATTTTTGCGGCGATTTCAACTCGCGAAAATTTGCGTGTTTAAATAATAGTTACTCGCATTTTGCGAGTACGGTACCTTAAATTCGAGTCATGAACATTGGTAATGAGCTGTAAATCTTTCTTGTTACAGGAATTCTGTAGAACCCAACATCATGGTCGCCTCGTAGAAATTGAAACACCAGAAGAAAACGCTTTTGTTAAGAATTATTTGAGTCGTTTATCCCGTAAGTTCTATTTTAAAGTTTCTTTTAAATTTAAAATGTGGTTTAAAGTCTGTTTCATTTACATATACAATTTTTGACGATTTTGTACGATTACCTTTGATCCATATCTCTCTTTGAAAAATGAAAAATGTTCAGATAATTACTGAAATGTAAATAATATGTTTATACATATATAATATTTTATACATGATTACTTCCCTTTGTTGTATATTTTAAAAACAAATTGAAACACCCACGATGGCAATTCACACATTTTTTTGTTTTCTTTGTACACGTACTAGGTTTAACGCCATGTAAATACAAATTAGGTTAATTTACGGCGACCAGCACACCAAACCTAGCTTTTATAGACCCTTGTCTATAGCCAGTACTCCCCTGCCATTCACCAAAGCCTTATTAATGGAGGAAATTGACATTATTGTCAAGAAAGGGTTTGTTTGTTTGTTTTCTTTGGGTTCAACGCCGTAGCAACACATATAAGGTCATATAACGGCGGTCAGTCAACCTACTCTCTGCTCCTGGAAAGGCTAAATCTCTGGATTTAGCTGTTAACCAACTACTAAGGGCATACTTTCGTCATTGACTGACAACTGCCCTACATAATTAAAAATAATTGGCAGGAGGGAGAATGGTCGTAGATATAATTTCATGACCAAGCACTACGAAAGTATACTCCGCCCGGGAATCGAACCCATGACCCCTCGATCAGTAGACTTGCGTGCAATCAACTGAGCTAGCTGGGCGGCTTTTCATGAAAGGGTATAACCAACCCGGATACATGTATCTGTATTAATTTGGGACATTATTTTTAACTCAGATACTGAAAACTTTTGGCTTGGCATGACTGACGAAGCTACTGAACATGATTGGCGGTGGTATAGCACCGATCAAAGAGTGGAATTCTTTGATTGGGCCCCTGGTGACCCGGATAATACCAATACGAATGAGGACTGTGTTGTGCTATGGTTCCAGAGGGGTTTCCAGTGGGCTGATGTCCCTTGTGCTTTCATGGCCGAACCAGTTTGTGAGAAAAGGTAGGTTTCAATTAGAGGTGAAACGATTAATCGCGGTTCACAAAGAATCGCGATTTTTAACGCTCGATTCGGTTCGGTTCGATTCGATTCGGAAGAGGCAGTTTCGATTCGATTCTTTTTTTAAAATACTGTCTTTTTCAGTAGTTTTGTGAGTTGAATGAAACGCCCCTTTTAGGTTAAAATAAGCATTTTTTATAGTAAACTAAAATAGTGTACCCTTATTGACCGACGATTGTTAGTCCAGATAAGAGTTGTAAAAAGTGAGACTGCCCACTGCAATTATACATGTTAATTACGCGTACATGTCAATTAGACCTTATTGTCGGTCACACGCTGGGAGATTAACTCGCTGACAGAAAATCGATAATGGAGTCGTCGAGTTAGTTAACACGCTTGACATCATTCATATATACCTAAGACTGGTACCTAGAGAGAATATAGTGATGAAGGGGCCACCAAGATATAACCAGTCGATTTAGTTTTACACGATCGGCAATATTGGGGGATTTTTCTTAAGAAAAACAAATTAAACTTTTCACATCGTCGTTTCCTGAAGCATCATTTGTTAAATCAAGATGAAAACATTGAAAACAAGAAGCTTTTTAATCACAAAAGATGTTTCATATGAAATTGCTATCTAGCGTGGGTCGCGAAAATGAATGACATAACGCCGAAATGGTTGAAGCGATTTCGTTCCCTATGATACAAAATTAAATCAAGCATGATAAAGTAATTTAGAGATAAATTTGTTTTTCTTAACTATTAAAATCGGGCAAAACGTGGTTGGTTAGATTTTATTTACTATAAATTCTGTGAAATGTCCGAAGATAATTGTATATTTATATATATATATATATATATACACTGGAACCTCGCTTAAAGACCACCCCGATTCTAGGACCACCCCGCTGAAAAGACCAGTTTTGAAAAGAACGGAATTTTTTGCTCTTTATTTAATGGTCTTTAACCCCGAAATTAGGACCACCCCGCTACTCCGTAATACGACCACTTCTTGCTGACAAAACTCTTTAAATGCGTGCATTTTGACCCCGCTAAAAAGACCACTTAAAATTCGCGAAATATTCGTCGAGCGACCGGCAGTCTGACTATGGTATATGTTTTTCACACCTGTGTAGATAATACGCTGCACCCATTGTTTGAAAACAAAGGATGTCAATCTGTTAGATATCTAATAATTAAGGGGTATAAACACGCCTGTTTAACTAACAATGTGACACTTGCATAATTTAGGGGTCATTTTCCTATCCAATACAGACCATTTAAATTGAATCTATTGAAAATAAAAGATAAAACAACAAAATCTTTCGAAAACGAAAGTAGACGCGTCACGTGATACAAATACATTTTTAATGTTAAATTGTTAATGTGGTACAAGTTTTAGTGTTCTGAGAATAGCAAATCCGAAATGGAAGCTCATTAGAGTAAATTCGACGGAAAGATCAAATATTTGTTGCTGGTCTAATATAAATTCCATTGTTTTTTTTCGGTCTACGGAAATAGCCGAGTGATTACGATTAGAGAGCGTCAGTACCGAATAAAGTCCGTTATACGGTCCGGTAGGCGATATAGTTCATTTTGACCGTTCCCGTACGTGATCGCCGATGCACGCGTTATATACTATTGAATAATAACAATCAATTATTTTTTATAAATAGTATTATTCATAATAAAATTTGAAAATCTAATGCAATGTGAAAACTGTTCTCTTGATAATGACTAATTAGTAAAAGCTTATTACACCCACTAAGCTTATTACACCCAATATGCTTTCAAATGATTCTTTAAGCAAGGACTCTTTAAAACATGTTATAAAGGGTCCTTGTTTTAAGTTAACAAAGTATATGTCAGACAATCTTTGTACTATGAATTATGCTAGACCAATTTATCCGCTAATAAGACCACCCCGCTAATAAGACCACTTTTTAAAAGAACGGTCAGTGGTCTTAATAGAGGGGTTCCAGTGTATATATATATATATATATATTTTCACTTATACGTTCATTTAAGCCCAAAAATTTTATTTTGAAATAAACATTAGTGTAAGAAAGTTATAAATATAGATCTAGAGTTGATAAAAATTAATTTAACGTTTATGATGTGATGATAATTATTTTAAATCATGCCAGAGCCAAAAGAAAATATTTTGAAACAAACTAAATTAAGCTGGTCATAGTGATCTACATTTGCTGAAAGCTTGCAATTTTTTATTGTCTAAGCGTAACCTTAACTAGTCATTAATTATGGCATTGATGCACTGATGAATAATTTTATTTTGATAATGACTTGAGTCATATACTGTTTGTACGTACATGTAGGTAAGGAGAAATAAACAATTTGTCCATGGGCATTACTTTTCATTAAAAAGTTGGAAATAATACGATTTGTCATTTATATATGCTAAAATGCAGTAAAATATTTTTAACTATTCAAGCACTAATACCTGTAAAATGGGTATTATTAAAGAATTAGAATTAGAATTTTTCGTCTTCCGGGAGGGAGGTCCCTCAGATAAAAATGCAGTGTTCTTAAATATATATATATATTTATGTTCTGTTGTCTTTGGGTTGTATCTCTTTCTTAATTCTTTTTATAATTTATTTTTGTTATGTCCTATATAATTCCAGTAGAAAATCGAATCGAATCGAAAAATTGAATCGTTTGATGAAAAATCGAAATCGAATCGAATCGAAAATTTTTGAATCGTTTCACCTCTAGTTTCAATAGTTGACCTTTGTCAGTTATACTCTTCAAATAGGTTGGTCCAATTGGTTGGCTTACTCGGACTTTACCCTTATTTTTCAATGTCAATTTGCCAAATTAAATTTGTTTGAAAATCAAGCTAAGTATTGTTAGAGTAAAGAACTATATACATTTCACCACTTCTGTTAATTTCTTCATTAACAAGAAATATATTAGATGAAATATTTTGTTATCATTACATAGGAGTTCAATGATAAAATCCTAGGATTCCAACTGTAAGGAACTACTTACCAATTAGCTTGCTTCAGATTTTATCAAGGAAAGTTAACTGAATAAAGTCCCTAATTCAAATCATTAAATATATCTATTGTTAAGCCATAATGCACTATGGAATACTGATCATTGGAACTTTTCTAAAAAAATCTTACGATAGAAATGATCGTAAGTCAATTTATTAATTTTGCTGTTCGTCAGAAGGATAATAAAAATAACTAAGATGTGACATTCAAAATGTATTCAATGTTCTACATAATTCAATAAAACATGTATTTGGAATGGATTGGCCAAAAAAAAAGACGGTATTATTAATGTTTCTTGCGTTTGACTTACGATGATTTTTATCGTAAGATTTTTTGTGTGAAAAGCTCCACTAGTTACTATAATCTCTATTGGAGTCTGATAATGCACTTATGTGTGCAGTCGACATTTTGACAGTACGTACGAAATTATATTACCCTGCAGTACCCATTTATTCCCACCTTAGCAAACTCCCCGCAGCGGTTATTTCCCTTTATTAAATCAGTAGTGGCACAGCGTGACGTAAGCACTGTGAGGAGTTTGCCACCTTGGATGGAATGAAACCATCGCAGGTAAATTTCTTGCCCAAGGATATAAGCAATGCTTTCGAATTGGATAAAACCATTGAACTCCATTCGGAACTCCTCGGTATAATAACATTATTCATTCAGTGAATGGTCGAGGTAATCCGAATGCTTGGAACCCTTGATCCCATTCGAAACAACCTCGCCAATCATCTACGCAGATATACCTCGGTAATCAGACTAATACAATACAAATATATTTATTTCAGCAATTAAGCACATACGTGCTTTTCTGCCGTCAGTTGGCGGCAACAACATACATACATACATGTAAATTAATATTTATGACGATACATCATAAGGAATATATATGAACAAACATGTATAAGAATAAAGTAATCTTTGAATAATGATACATCATTGAGAAGAGTATGAGTACAGAATGTGAATCTTAAAGCAGTACTTTTACTTGAAAAAAGAACCAAAGAATCGTTAGAAAGTTAGACAAGAAGGTAGACAAAAAAACAAGCAAAACAAGATATAACACAATTAAATTGTAAACTTATTATGTGTTCACTTGATTTAGTAAAGAAGATCGTTTTTTATTAGCAAGATATATATATTTTGCTAATTTACAAATTAGACTGGTACTTGTTGAGGACATTAAATTTCGTAATTTTTGGATAGTTGGCCAATGGTTATAATAATTGGATAGGCATTCTTTGCGAATATTACGGTACATAGGACAGATTAAAATAAAATGGTATTCATCTTCAATTACGTTCATATCACAAAAAATGCATTTTCTATCGGCTCTGTCAATATTTCTATAACGCCCTTCTTCTATGGCAAGTTTATGAGCAGAGCAACGAATACGAGTTAAAGCAATTCTATGATTATCATTTTTGATACAAGATAAATATTTTTCAGATTCAAAATTATTTTTAAATAGTTTGTAGGTATTCAATTTAGGCATGTTGTCTAAAAAAGAGAAAAATAGTTGATAATATTGACTATATAAACATTGTATAATATTGTTCAACTGGGAACGTGAAAAATCCATAGTGTCCCATATGTATGAGTATCCTAGATCGTTCAACAAGTTCTTAACATCGCCTGCCCAAGAATTTGTAACATTATTTGCTTTATCATACATAAATGTTTTATACATTAGAGAATTCTTGGCATTTACTATTTTAAAAAAATACTTTAAAATACGTTCTTTCCTTACAACATCTAAGGGTACTTTACCAAGTTCGCCATATACAGTAACATTAGTTGTCTGGTATCTCACATTTAATACATATTTTAAAAATTTGATATACACTTTTTCAATGTCAGGACTTTTATGAAACCCCCAAATTTCACAACCGTAGTTAAGAATTGGTAATACCATACTATCAAAAAGTTTAATTTTTTCAAGTACACCAAGGGAGACAACCTGAAAAATTGATTTAATACAAAATATAGAACGCAATGCTTGTTCAGATAATGATTTCTGTGTATTGTAAAATTTACCATTTGATGATAGTACAACACCTAAGTAACAAAATTTATCAACAATATTTAATTTGATATTTCCATAATAGATATCAAAGTTTGTGCGTTTATTGCCCAATTTGCAACACATCACAACAGTTTTTGATGTATTAACAATAATATTCCACTTAGAACAATACGTGTGCAAATTATTCAACAGTAACTGTAAGCCCGTGAGAGAATATGAAAAAAGGACGGTATCATCAGCAAAAAGCAGTATAAATATCTGTAATTGGTCTAAACTGACTAAATCAGCCTCATTATCGAAAAGACAAGACTCCATGTCATTTATAAAAAGTAAAAAAAGAAGAGGTGACAATGTCTCACCCTGTTTAACCCCCATATAACTATCAAAGTATTCAGTTAAGTTATTGTTAAGTTTAACGCATATTTTTACAGATTGATACATACTACGTAACATAGTTAAAAACTTAGTGGACATGTTATAATTCATTAATTTAAACCATATACCATTTCTGTATACCATGTCAAATGCTTTTTTAAAATCGACAAAAGCGCAATAGAGGCTTTTTCTTTCATGATGTACTATACGATTAATAATGGATTGTAAAACAAAAATACAGTCTACAGTACTGCGGTTATGGCGGAATCCAAACTGATAGTCAGTTAAAATATTATTGTTTTCAACAAATAAACGGGCTCTTACGTCCAACAGTATAGAAAATAGTTTTGAAAATATACTAGTAAGCATTATCCCTCTGAAATTATCCACATTGTTAGGGTCTCCCTTTTTAGGGACTGGGACCAGCACACCTTTAGTCCATTCTTCGGGATAGATTCCAGTATTATATACATGGTTAAACAATTTACATAATATGGGTGCAAGAAGAAATTTAGCATCAATAAAAATTTCAGCTAATATAAGATCCACCCCAGGGCTTTTATCACGCTTAAGCTGATCAATTGCTTTTAAAACATCATTAACAGTAAAATCATTATCTAAAAATTCGACATGGTTGGGTGCACTGGTTTCGTCAATTACATTTTCGACGTCATGATCAGAAAAGACATTTGGATCAGAAAACATAGTTTTAAAGTGATTATGAAAATCGTCTAATGACAAATTACTGTTAGTTTTACATTTTTTCTTAAACCTTTTAATAAAGTTCCAAAACTGTTTTGGTTGTTTCTTCGCAGCATTATGTAACTCTTGCTTTTGTTTTATACTGTAATCAAATTTTGCCTTACGTTTAACTTTTCTATAAAATCGCCGTTTACTAATAACAACACGATGATTATCATTCGTATTACATTTACGATAGGTTTTGTTAGCACGGTTTAATTCCCGTTTGGCATTTAGACACGTAGGCGTGAACCACGGACTTGTACTTTTAATATCATTCATTGAACGTATTGTTTTGTTTACACCGAATACACAATCAGCTGTGTCATACAGTTTGTTGCCAAAAGTTATAATACCCTCATTTAAAGGTATAGCAGACGATACAATATCTGAGACAATATTTTCTAAATGAGCACATTCATTAGTAATAAGCTCCTTGTATAGGTTAACTTTATTTATATCCCATACAAGTTTATGAACAAAAACGTTTTCGTTCGGCACTTGTCGTTTCATGTTATTAATACGAAAACTTAATTGTATTGGTACATGCGACGAATTAGAAAAAGAATCATGTACTATGAAATCTTTAATATAAGAAAATAAACGGGTAGATGCTATTGCATAGTCAATGACGCTACATCCGGTATGAGATAGAAATGTGTATCGACCAATACCTTCATCATCGCCTATACGACCATTGATAATTCTTAAATTAGAACTTTTACACAGGTCAATAAGTTTTAAACCAGACGAATTACATATTTTGTCTTCGCTAGTGCGATCGCAAATAGAATTATGAATACTATTGACAGAATCATCGATATCATCATCGTTAAACATTGTATAGATGAAATTATGAAATGAAGATGAAGGTTCGGCAGTATCTTCGCGAGTGGCAGTTCTGGCATTAAGGTCACCCATAATACACACCTCACCCAGGTCACAATATTGTCTAACCCCGTACTCTAATTGTTCAAAAAATCCTACTTCATGAGATTTAAAATAAAAAGAATCATTTGGAGGTATATAGACAAAACAAATATATATATCATATTCTAAGTTAAAGAAAACCTTATCAATTTTGGCCCAAATAAAACCATTAACATCTCTCTCTAAAATACATATACCATCATATACAGTGTCTTTAATAAATAAACATACACCTCCATGACCTCTGACGCTTTTTCTATTTAGACTAAGTGGGGATACAACCAGGTTATAAGGTCCGGCGACTGTCATTTTCATGTCAACATTTAATAATTACATTGTTACGCTCTTTATCACATCATTTCATCAGTAGAATGTCTTACACGTCGTATTTCTGTGTAGTTCAAACTATATTCCCTCAGAAACCGAATTCCTAGATCTACTTTTTCACCTTATGATATTGTTCGTTTTTTCTCAACTGTCAAAACATGAATAATTTCACGGTGAATGCTTTTGTTAAAATTATTGTCGTAATACACCCATGAGTTTCCGAAAGTGTGTATTATGATTGAGTAAAGCTTCTTATGCCGTATGATAAGCTTAAGTCAAGATATTTTTAATAAAAAGTAGGCTGCCAGTACAAAAACAATGCATTCAGTCACCGAGAAATTATTCAAGCTTTGACAGTTGAGAAAAAAACGGACAATATCCGAGGTTTATCTGCGTAGAAGATCGCCGAGATAGTTCCGAATGCCCTTAGTACGCGTCTTGTCACGTGATTATCACTATGATTAATATGACGTCATGTTTGTTTTCAGTATGTCGGATAATTCAGAGATCATCGGTTAACATTGGTAAAAAAGTAATACATTATGTGTTTTCAGTGAATTCTAATGTTATTCAATGAAAATAAACAATAAAAATATAAAATCTTTGTTGTAGAGAAAACCTGACGTCAAAATGACGTCATCTTTGTGTAAAAAATGACATCATGTCAATTTGATTAAAACCCGATCAAATTTTTTTCCGCTCGTCAACTCGCTTATTTAGATCTGGCCGTTTTCTTACGAGGGTCACGTTCAGGTGACCTTTTCTCATTATGATATTCATGACGAAATCGTTATGTCTAGTAGCTTAATTGTTTACATTGTCTACGTCACGCAATTTGAAATGAGCCGTCCAATCGCATACTGTGAATAATACCGCTGTCAACTTAGCTCGCAAAACTTGGTCTAAAAATAGAAATTACGAAATCAGAATGCTATTAATAGTGTTTCGTTTAGATGAAAGCTACGCGTTGATTGGTCGACATAAACGTCATCTCAACGTGACCCTCCATAGGAACCTTAGAAATCTTGTACGACAACGCTCTACAGGATATCTGTTTTATGAGAATGACATCATGCCAGGTTCGTTTGAAAATAGCATGAAAGGTAACCATAGGGCCTATATTTATCAGCATTGAAATAAGATCATTTTATTTCAACTGGCGAGCTCAGAAAATGGAATGTTCACTCGTGGTTACGTCACTCTTCAAACACGTTTCAAAAATCACTGTGAAATAAAAATAGATCTTACACCAAAATTGACGAATTTCCAATTATCTATGGTCGGGCATTATTTATTCGCCATGCATGACATACTTTTGAATTTCATTCCTAAAAAAGATTTTTAGAGCACAATAATTATTTTTTACAAAATTTACGTGGTTTCAACGTGCTATATTATATAAACTAAAATGCGACATTAATTGTACATGTGTATGGATTAAAGAGTACATTCACATCACTAGAAATGTAACTGTCCCATAAACATAAAAATAACCGTGTGGGCGCCGTGCGATCAAGCTCCGCAAGGACTCGTACGAACTCTTGCGTACCCGTGCGGACTGTTACGATTTTACCAGCGTCCGTGAGTTGAGCCATGGATACACGTATCAGTTTCAAAGTCAAAGCGTAAACACAATCGTGGCAGAGTATGGATTAAACTTGCATCTTGCAGCTACTGCTCCTTGTGGGTGTGTTGTGCCATGTGCTTACCGTCACCGTAATACGCAAGGCTTCCCACGACCTACGACGTACGGGTCCGCAACAAGCCACGGTTTTTTAGGAATCTGGATTTCGAAAATAAGTAAAATATGAGACTACATAAGGCCTATAATGATCCTTTTCCCTAAGTTTAACGCCGTGTCAACACAATTTAGGTCATTTTACAGTGGCCAGCGCACATAACCTAACTTCTCTGCATGGACCCTTGTCTATAAACCAGTACTCACCTATCCTTTCATAATATATCTTATTGTTGTCAAATTTTCATGGAGGGATATAATTGCCCTGTGTGGGATTCGAACCCGTTTCTCCATTTAGCGCCAGATTTGAAACACCGGCGCGCTACGGACTCGGGGTACATATACACGAGTATTTGTATCGATGTTTGTAAATATGGTTATTTGGTTGTTGTTGTAGATCACGTGACTATAGACCCCTAAATACCCATGATTAAGGTGTGTGAGAAAAAATATACTTGGCGTCAATGAAAACTTACCACCCTACCAACCCTTGCTTTATGATATTAGAATTGAAGTGCAGTAAAAACTTTACATAGACACATGTTTGGCATACACATGTAGTCATTGCTGTCAAAAGAATTTAAAATCGAATTACGATGTTCGAGTCCCGGACTTCACGTGCAAAATAAGATTTTTTTTGTAAGGACGACATGTTACCAGTAGTTTGTGTAAATCATTTGTCTCTAGCGAGAGTAAGTCGACAGGTTAAGAAAAAAACATCATATTTTCAACTATTGCTATTCAAATGCCACGTTTAGGAGACACTCAAACGTCACCATGTTCTCAGCTTTGCTGACGCCGGGCTTTCATTTTGTGAGATTGCTCGTCGCATGGACTGCTTCCATCAGACAATCAGGAATCTGGTAAGGAGACATGAACAGACAGGCTCAGTGAGAGGTAGGTCACGCCTAGGTCGTAAAAAGGTGACGTCAGGACGTACCGATCGTCAAATTCTCCTGCTGCACGCTGGGGTGGTGATAGTATAATGGTGTAGGAAGGCATTTTTTGGAGTCACAAGACCCCACTTATTGTATTGCCTGGAACACTTACTGCTCATCGTTACATTGATAATGTGCTGAGGCAAGTAGTTGTTTCTTATATTCAGACTGACGCTGACGTCAAAATTCTACAGCAAGACAGTGCACGGCCCAACTCGACTCGCGTTACACAAGATTTCCTGCAGGA
The DNA here is from genome assembly GCA_025267735.1 of Mactra quadrangularis. Lineage (NCBI taxonomy): Eukaryota > Metazoa > Mollusca > Bivalvia > Venerida > Mactridae > Mactra > Mactra quadrangularis. Next base: position 2,339,638 of record CM046310.1, read on the forward strand.
AAATAATGTCCACACATCGCCTTGACCAGCATTCAATCCCGACTAAACCAAAAAGAGCATCTTTGGGACCAACTTGACCGAAGGGTTTATGACGGCAGACGTCACGTCAATAATTTGCAGCGACGTATACAAGCTCTGACTGAGGAGTGGGATGCAATACCAAAGTACAGAATCCTGCGTCTGGTATGGAGTATGAGACGTAGATGTCAAGCTGAGCTTGATGCAGAGGGAGGACATAACCGCTACTGAGGTCCGTAACTTTCATTTTCGAGGTGGTCGTCTTGGTTTGCGGAGTTGATCCGTTTATGCTTAGATCCCGTACTTGCAAAGAAAAATCCTATTTTCTAATGTGATATTTAAAATCATCTAAAAATTTCATATTTGTAAGTGTTTTCATTTTTTTAAAAGTCAGGTTCATGTAAGTGGTAAGTTTTCATTGACGCCTAGTATATGTCGATTATACGCTGTAACCAAGCGTACAATTGATCATGTCTTAAATGTATCCAAGAAAAGAAATAAAATCGTTTGAAATAAATATAAGGCGATCGTTTTTAGTATTAAAATAACTTGTTCATAATTATATACATATATTGTTGGTGAAGTCATAAGCTTAACTTTTTATTCGGTTTATTGAACCGCAACTATCTGCTTCAGTTAACAGTGAAAATGTCAAACTTTATGAATCTAGCTGGCATGGCTATGGTGTAGCAAAAGGGCCATTCTACGTTCATTCACTCCGAGAAACTAACGAGCGTTGACAGTGGAATAGTCTCATTGTATAGTCATGTGATCTAATCACGTGATCATGTGATCTAATCACGTGATCATGTGATCTAATCACGTGATCCACAGAATGTAAACAAACATTCGTTTCTGGTCAATTTCTTACAGCAGACAAGAACCCAATACAAACATGCGTATATAAAGGCCTTTTATGTATTTTTATTCTAAATGTAATTAAAAAATGTAATGTATTTTTTTTTCTCGTTCCCAGAGTCTAGTAGGATTCTCGTTTGATCGAGAATCTTGATAAACTTGGGATACAAGAATGATCTTTGTTATATAGTGTCCATACAGCAGGCAAACACATAGAAAAGATTCAAATGCATTATTAAATAAACATCGTATCTCTTTTTTCGAAAATGACAGCATTAGCCTATGAGTTGGAATTGTTTATCCGAAACCTCTGCACAAATTATTTTTGCACATATTTTAGAATACCGTTTTTGTTGATTAGTTGTTGTTGTACATCACGTGACTATAGACCCAGTTATTGCACCGTCTCATTGAGATTTCACTTAAAGACGTCTAAACAAAGGCACGATGTCGCTTATGGTACTCCGTATATGTACATAGTGGTTGGGTTTACGAAACATAATTATCTTGAATTAATGAACCGCTAAAAACCGAATGAAACCGTGGAAAATGATATAATGTAATATGTTCAAGTTGTGTTTATTCCAACTAGCATAAATCCGCACTAAAATAATTTGGGTTACTCCCTTGCCTTCAAGCTAGCTTTAATGCGACGTGTTAGAGTGTCCGCTTACGACTTGAGAGGTCGTGGGTTCGAATCTCAGTTCGGACCATGGATTTCTATCGGGTTACAGTACACATAAGTCTTCTGATAGAAGGGTCGTGGGTTCGATTCCCGGACGAGGCTTACTTTCGTGGAGCTTGGTTATGAAATAATTTCTACGACCATTCTCTTCCTACCACTGATTCTAAATTATGTAAGGCAGTTGTCAGTCATGGACTGAACGCCACTCGTAGTCAAAATAATTTTGTAAAAACAAAATATGACAAACGCTTACGAAGCATGATATTTTTTCATTCATTACAAACTGTTGATCATTTTGCAGGGATTGGATTTATTACATAACTTGCAATATTAATTCAGAAAAGCTACACCAAACCATGTTCACATTCGACATTGACTTGAATCTTTCAACAAGTTGATATATAAGTTTTAACACAAAAATCGAGTATTTAAGTAACTGCTCTCTCTGACAGTCCTGAGAGTTCGACAATTTAATATTCTATATTTAAAATGCACATGGGTATTCAGCGAAATAAATACTGACGATGTCAAACGGACTACCTACTGCTTCAAATCCTTTAAAAAACGATGGCCAAAGTCTGTTGACTTTTAGCTTGACGGGTTTCTATGCGGAAAAATCTTTTTTCTAGAGTATTAGGCTGTAAGTAGTCGGTCCGAAGCCACCCGAAGCTACCAGTTGGTAGCACGCAAGTCTACTGGTCGAGGGGTCGTGGGTTCGATCCCCGGGCGGGGCATACTTTCGTGGAGCTTGGTCATGAAATTATTTCTACGGCCATTCTCCCTCTTATCAATGATTTTTAATTCTGTAGGGCAGTTGTCAGTCACTGAAGAAAGTATGCGCTTGGTAGTTGGTTAACAGCTAAATCCAGACATTTAGCCTTTCCAAGAGGAATGAGTAGGTTGACTGACCGCCGTTATATGGCCTTATATGATGTGTTGCTACGGCGTTAAACCCAACAAACAAAACAAACAAACAGTCCGTCCAACCATTTTGGTAAAAGTATTATTTTGCCAAATGGTTATGTAGTTCAAAATTATGCAATATTAAATAGTCAAAACACTTCCGACTGTAGTTGGCCGCTTGATTCGTGACGGTGTAACTCTTTTGGGAGTAAAATTGCGATGGTATGTGCTAAGCACTGATTAATTATTTTGGTCTATAAGACTATTTTTAATTAGGTTTAACGTCGCATTTAACACATATTAAGGTCATATATACGACGGCCAGCTCTACCTACCATAGGTTTCATGGACACTTTTCTATCACCAGTACTAGCTTACCCTACCACGAGGCCGACAACTCATGTATAGGGTATGACTTACTGCAACCGGTCTCGAACCCGCGATTTTCCGGATTCGAAGTCAGACATGCTAACCACTACGCCACGGCCGCGGCTATCTAAAAGTCTTAACATATGTACAGGGATAGAAATTAAAAAATTAATAGCAAGGGTTTTTGAAGGCTACTATTAGTATCACTGTTCAGTCGACTCCTGTCATTAACTTCCCCGATCATTGAGTCACACACCAACTGTTAACATACGGCGCAGATTGCGGCCACTGCAAGCAGTGCATGACCCTAACAGGTACCCATGTACACCTTGATGGAGTGAAGCAATCGCAGGTAAATTACTCGCTCAAGGAAAATAGCTGTGCCCCAAGTGGGATTCGAAACCAGGACCCCTAGATCCCTTAACGCGCGTACCACCACTGGACTTCTGCTTCCGTAGATAGGACAATTGTCACATTATTGCTGAAAATTGTTAAAAATTGAACACCTTTCAATTTTATGGTCAAAACAAAGTCAAGTTTTAAGACGGGCGTTTACTTTGTTATTTAAAATAAAAAAGTCAGTACATAATTCGCAAAGTCAGTCAAGCATTTCAATTGTGATCCACCCAAAGTTTAGGTAGCGTATCGAAACCTTTGCACACTTCGTTGAACATCATTACTTCGTTAAATACGTAAGAAATTTCTTTTGCACGCTCAATTGGACAAACTGGTGCGTAGTTTGGTGCATTTTAGGGCTGCGGCGAGTATCCGAGTACTCGGATATTCGCGATCCCGACCACGAAATAGAGTACGATTACTCGTCACGTTTGAAATCGTCGGATCGCGATCTATTTTTTTTAAGAAAAAATGAAAGAACATTTTCAACTGAAAACGAGTTGCACTTCTTATGAAAACTTAAATTTATGTAGGGACCGAATAATCTTGTGTTAAAATTTCGTTTGATACACATTTAAACAAAACTGTTATCACTTAAATGCCCATAAAACGTCTGGTAATAGAAATGTTTGAAGTACATGGTTTTCCATACAATAAAAACTTCTGTAATTCTTCGCTTACTCTTTTTATTACATGAATTCTGCATGCTTCTCCATTAACATGTGATTCGTAGTTCGATTCGTGAATCGCTTCACATGAATCGTGGTTCGAATCGGATCGCCACTTGCTCAACGATCCACAACCCTAGTGCATTTCTCATTTCCATGTTTTCTTCGTTTTTAAAACCAGTAACATACGTGTATTTATAATGATATGAATAAGAACCAAGTCGCATACTTAGGCTTCATAGGCACTTTTTTTTTACTATCCATCCTTTTTACAAAACTATCAAAACACCAGAGGTGCGTTCAACAATGCGAGCGCTCGGGCCACAACGAGCGCTCGCGATTCAGCTCGAGAGGTGTTTCGCTTAGATATCAAAGATTCTCAAAGAATTACAAGTATCCCTGAAAAATTGGACGCAAACAAACGCGTGTGTTACTTGTTCCACATAACATATCCACGCAATGCATATAATATGATTTATTTGGTACAGTAAATTGTATTATAATGATTCATATATGATACAAAATGTGGAAGATCTCATGTATCAGCAGAAATAATGGTTCCCCCACCCGCTATTTTCAATAATGTGCTGCTTGGCGCCATCTTGGATTTAACAGCGAGCACCTGCAATCGTTCAATAAGCAGGCGTTTGCGTGAACGCTCGTATTGTTAAACTCACCTCGGGGTTTAAAGTTCCGTGATTTGCAACAAGAACAGTTAAGGTAAGCACAAATTACTTTTTCGCCTATTTCTCTTTTCAATGAAAACAAAATGAGTGATATGGAAAAGACGAATGTCATTTCCACATTATGGTATGGCAGGGATTCTATATAACAGGGATTTGTAACGAAGTGTTTTTTTTTTTAATTTTCTCGGTCGTCACTGTCTATAACTGGCTGAAGCAGGCTGTACAAACTATTCAGGAGTTTAAAAACTTGATTTATGTTTTGCACATGTCTTCCATGCAATTTGCGAATGTTTCTGAAGTATTTGACAAAAAATGTTGCAATTATGACCGAAAATATGACTTTAAGTATTTAAAGTGGGGCTAAAAATGGCAGATCGGCGGGAAAATGCATTTTTTGTGAAAAAGTCTGTAAGCGTAATTTACCTCTAAAAATCATCTAGAAACACATTTTTTCTAACATTTATGTCAATTTGAATGGTACTGGTACAAAATTGCATGTGAATATCTTTATTCAAACTGGTTACACTTGTTTTCCGTATGGGCCGAAATAAAAGCGACGACAGTGAAATTTGATGAAAATCTAATCATTTACTTATCGTTACAAATCCCTGTTATATAAAATCCCTGGTTATTGCAAGAGTTTTGGCGGATTAGTTTCTGTGTACTGTCCAAAACTGAAAATTGTGTCAATCACTTCCGATTTTAAGTTACCTCCCTTAGGTCCTTCTAAAAATCATATTAAAGGGAGATAACATACCCACATTTTTTCGAAATGAATTTGCACGCTCGGAACGCTTCTGGTTCCTGTGCTTCTAATTGTTGCATTGTGGGATGGTATGACTGTATGACTTAAACACAAAATGAAGCGAACTTCAGCAGAAATCCTCAAAATGGGGAACTAATATTTTATTAGATATATGGCCCTTACGACCAACTAACTACTTCACTAAATTGCATGCCGTTTCCATCGATAGGTCGTTCTTATAATTATATTAAATTCGAGAGATAAAACTTCAAAAAATGTTGCTTAACTGCAAGGCTGCCCAATTTCTCCGCTCTTGAAAGTTAATCACATTTTTGTTACGCATGATGAAAAATATAAGTATTACATATATATATTAAAATATACGGTTTCGTCTGAATGGTTAATACGTCTGAATCAGTCATCCGTGACCCTAGCGGTTTGATTCAGCAATTCCCCTGGGCGACACGAGTGAAATCGGACTTAAATGAATACACAAAAGACTTTAATCGTAAGTTTTGATATATATTTTTTGTTGTTCTTGTTTTATTAATACTTGTATATTTTTTTCTGAAACGTGGCATCGTGTTATCAAATATCTTACGATAATATTGCGATACAAGATAGAAGGATTTACGACTAAAATAGATCGTAAGACCGTCGATTGATGCTTTTCACAAAAAATCTTACGATAAAAATGGTCGTAAGTCATAAGAAAATAGCATTCATAATACGGTCAATTTTCGGCCAATTAATTCCTAATATGATTGAATAATGTAGAATATTGTATACCTTTTGAATATTATATCATAGCTATGTTTATCATTCTTCTGACTCTGAACTGCACAATTTATGAAATCGGTTTTCGATAACATTTTTTGTGAGAATTTTCAGGGATTCTATATAACAGGGATTTGTAACAAAGTGCTTTTTTGAATTTTCTTTGTCGTCACTGTTTATTACTGGCTGAAGCAGGCTGTACAAACTTTTCCAGAGTTTAAAAACTTGATTTATGTTTTTGTACATGAAACATCGCAAAATGTTCGTTATACAACGCGTAACACGACGTCATTTCGAATATCTCATATAACTCTACGCTGAAAACGTTGGTATTGTTTAACATGCAAACAAAAGTTTGTCAAATAATTGTTGCAATTATGACCGAAAATATGACTTTTGGTGATGTAAAAATGTGGCTAAAAATGGCAGATCGGTGGGAAAATGCATTATCTTGTGAAATAGCCCGTAAGCGTAATTTACATTAAAACCATATAGAAACACATTTTTCCTAACATTTATGTCAATTTGAATGGTACTGGTACAAAATTGCATGTGAATATCTTTATTCAAACTTGTTATACTTGTTTTCCGTATGGGCCGAAATAATAGCGACGACAGTGAAATTTGATGAAAATCTATTACATTTACTTATCGTTATAAAACCCTGTTGTATAAAATCCCTGGATTTTTTTTGTGTGAAAATGTGCACTGGCTTCCATATCTTTTGTAACCATCGACAGCATATTATCAAAAATCTAACGATAGTTTAGCGAATTAGCATGGTGTGGTGTACGACCGTAGCATGTTCAGTTACAGCAAACGTTACAGAACGTTACATAACGATACATTCGGAAATTAACGGCCATTGGCTGCGAATAATCTTATCTATTAAACAAATATGCGATCGTTAAGGCAATGAGTGATGTTTCAAAATTAACGGACTAAAAACGAAACATCACTCAATGCCTACACGATCATATATTTGTTTACTTCAACACCGGTAGTTTCAAAATAGCGTCTAACTATGTCCGAGATTATTCACAGCGAATGGCTGAGGAGTTCCGAATGTATCGCTATGTAACGTTCTGTAACGTTCGCGGTAACTGAACACGCTACTGGTGGATTGAAATGGGGATTTGCTTCACGTATCAGACACGGGGGGGGGGGCACAATTTAATAACATACAGTACCCACCAAAAGTTTGGAGACATTTTCACTTTGTATGCCGACATAATAGTTTTAATCTAAAATTTGGTTATTGTTTATTTTAAAATGCTTTTTAGTTTTGCTTTTTTGTTTAGTTATCATTATAATTATAACTTAGACTACAAGAATAGCATAAACAAATATTTTATAGCAAATAATTACTATAAGCATGATTTTAGGCATTAGGATGTCAGATGCTGAATGTTACAAATGTGTTGTTGAACCCGGGTCGATAGTGCAGTTGGTAGCGCGCCGGGATTTGGAATCTCGTGCGCGAGGGGGTGCGGGTTCGAATCCCACCCGGGGAGGTTATACCCTTCCATGGAAATTTGACAATAACGTCGATTTTCCTCCATTGATTAGATAATATGGAGAAGTTTCCGGCATTGTGGAAGGGTAGGTGAGTACTGGTTATAGACAAGGGTCCAGGAAAGTTAGGTTACGTGCGCTGGACGCCGTAAAATGACCTAAAATTGTGTTGACACGGCGTTAAATCCAATAAATAAAATAAATATTACAAATGTGTTGTATTCATGAAATGTTGTCTTTATTTTATCACAAACCATTCTTGAATATTTTAAAATAATGAGTCCACAACTTAACCATAAAAAATAGAGATTTGTTGAAAGTTTCTTTTGTCTCCAGACTTTTGGTGGGTACTGTATTCATTGTTATTTTTTCAGATGCATTGGAAACCAGTTCTTTTGCTTGTTCTGGCATTGATCAATACTTGTTTAGCTGGGGGAGGTCCTTATTTTGATGGTGGCTTCACTGGTGACAATGGGAACGATTTTATAGAAGGCACTCCAGATGTAAGATACATTCTTATATCCTTTTTGGTGGAATATCGCAGTCTACGAAATTAGTGTGTGTCCGGTTGCTCGGGACAACCACTTTTTTATTCGGGCAACCAAAATTTTCTTTTGGGCATTATTTGCAGCTTAATGAAATGTTCGGGCAACCACTTTAACTTAGTATCCATCCTATTTTCGTAGACTGATATCGTGCATAGGCGGATCCAGTGGGGGGGGGGTCCGGACCCCCCCCCCCTAGAATTTGGAAAATTTACCGGTCAATAAGTGTATTTCTTGCCTGTAGGTCATTTTTAAGTAGCATGAAGCAATTTTTTAGGTTCTTAACATTGATTTAATAGTTATGTAGTTTTTATTATCAATATGTTGCATTTTTTCTGCAAAATGTGTATAATGTGTTAGTGGTTCTAGGTTCGGACCCCCCCCCCCCCCTAGAAAAGTTCAAACCCTCCATAGAAAGCTCGGACTCCCCTTTGAAAAAAAATCTGGACCCGCCCCTGCTGTAGGGCTGTGGATCGTTGAGCAAGTGGCGATCTGATTCGAACCGCGATTCATGTGTAGCGATTCACGAAAACCATGTACTCCGAATATTACTATTACCAGACGTTTTATGGGCACTTAAGTGATAACATTTTTGTTTAAATGTGTATCAAACGAAATTTTAACACAAGATTATTCGGTCCCCACATAAATTTAAGTTTGCATAAGTAGTGCAACTCGTTTTCAGTGGTAATTTAGCTGAAAACGTTCTTTCATCTTTTTTAAAAAAAAATAGATCGCGATCCGACGATTTTAAAGGTGACGAATATTCGTATTCTGTTTTCTGGTCGGGATCGCGAATATCCGAGTACTCGGGTACTCGCAGCAGCCCTAGTATTTCAATAGTGTTTCGTCTGTATGAAAACTACGCATTGATTAGTCGACATAAAGGTCATCTCGACGTGAACCTCCATTGAGATAGTAGAGATCCTGCACGACAATGCTCTACAGGATATCCGTTTACGGAGATTGGAATTGGAGCATTTTATACACATACTTTTAAGCGTATTCTTTCTTTTTTTCAGACGGACAAAGCGATATGTAAGTATATTTTCTTTGACTAATTAAGCATAGTTAAATTGAAGAAATGGTCTGAAGCAAGTCAGTCTTAGTCCGTCCAAACCCCGTTAAGAATTGGAGCGAGCAACACCGGTGGAAATAAAACAGCAGAGACAGGAGGTTGTTTCGACGGAATGTCACTTTTGAGCTGAAACTTTCAGGCTGGAAGTTAAGTTCTAAATGGGTCTTTACTTAATGTATAAAAGGAGCGGATGCGCCCCGGTTATGAACATTCGTTACGTTCTATCAGTGGGCAATTGGACTGGCAATATCATTTTCATGAATATGCACGAGGCAGGGGAAGCCAATTTTCTTCCAATGAAATCGCATGTTACAAATTAAAAAATACATTAAATAACAATGACTTCATACTGGGATTTTCTTCACCCATTTTATTTTTCACTACATTGAAAACTTATATACAATTATTTTTATCACGTAATTTTATCGATTAGCGCGTCGTTTCATCGCTTTAAAACATGAAAGAAAAACAGTATGGATTACCTGCCCCTGCCACTATTGTTATCATGTAAGACAAAGCACATTAATGGCTGCCCCTTTCGTCATGAATCGGGTAACAAAATTTTCGTCCATGTTTTTTTAATATTGCATGATTATTTATAGACTATATCCGGAATTCAAATATTTGGGTTTTCCCTGTAGGTACAAACAAACTTTTACTCTCACAATGAAAACATGTGTACAAAGAACAATAGGATTTTATCCGTATTTCGTGTTTTTCATCAATAATGTGTAAAAATCTTAGTTCGTACCTACAGCGCACGGACGGAAAAAAACCACAAATTTGAGTTCCGAATTAAGTCTATTTCCTGATGATAGTAACTTAAGTACGAGTTCGGTACTATATAGGTCATTCAAATCGATTTTTTTCTTATTGCATGTATATTCAGCGAAAAATTTAACCAAAAACGACGTCTCGAAGTGTATACAATTCGGACGTACAAAAGTCTCGTTAGAATTTTGGATACCTTATTTAGCATATATTACCGAACAACTAAAAAAGGTATCCACGGTAATTCTTGTACAACGATCCTTTGGTTTAAGCCTGTGTAACGGAAGATGTAAATTTGAAAACCTTAATATCCAAAGCATGATTCCTTACATTGGCCGCGGCCATTATCATGCTTTGCCTGACGTACTTTTACATGTCAAAGTACGACTAAAAACCACAGGCGAGCGGCACGGTCCCGAATCAAACGCACTATATATGTATGTATGTACATGAATAGTGTTTTTGATTAGGGACCGTGCCGGCCACCTGTGCAGGGAACCAGACCAGAAATTAAAAATCATTCTGTTTTGCAGTGGGTGCTACGTGTTTTAGAGATGACGACAGTATGACAGATGGTGTTGTCGAATTTCTTATTTATCACAACGATATGAGTTGGGCTTACGAAGCATCGGCAAGTGTGAATGCAAGCAAAAAAATATTGTAAGTAAATAGAAAACCATATTATTTGTTTATCGCACAGACGGATCCAGCGGGGTCGGGGGTCAAGGGGGCATCGTCAAGTGTTAATCAAAACGATCCCATATTGTGAGTAAATAGAGACATCATATTATTTGTTTATCGCACAGACGGATCCAGCGGGGAGGGAGTCCGGAGGGTCCGTCGTTCCCCCCTAAAATTGGGAAAATGTACTTGTCTATTTGTATGTTTCTTGCCTTTAAGTCATTTTTAAGTACAACCTGCAGTATGAAGCAGATTTACTCGATGCTTAACATAGATTTAATGGATAAGTAGTTATTATTATAGCCTGGAACCCCATTGTATCGATCTACTTAATTGTAAACATCAAATTTCATTAAATATGTTGCATTTTTTCTGCAAAATGTGTATAATGTGGTTGTGGTTCGAGGTTTGGACCCCCGCCCTAGAAAGTTCGGACCCCCCCATGAAAAGTTCGGACCCCCCCCCCCCGAGAAAAAAATCATGGATCCGCCCCTGTATCGTATTGGTGTTCACCATTTCCCATTGTTTGTATGTACATGTGGGGATTCCCATTCTCGAAGGTCAAAATTGCCGCTGTGCACTAAAGTCTATATCTTCCTCCGCAAGAAGTAGTTCTAAGAAGAAAACAGAGTGTCAGCCTCCCACATGCAGTCAAACCAATTTCTCAGAACTTCTTTTGTTGTGTACAACGACCCGTAAGCATTTTCTCACAAGCTTCCGGGCAGACATGATTTAGTCTTAATAACGAGTCTTCCTTGATGGTGAAACATGAGCTGAAACGGGCTTATAAGCATGTGCTTTGTTAAATTGGCTATTTCATTTTTCATTGTTTAATCAAAGCGCTGGAAGCACCAAATGACCGCTTACTGTATTTATTATGGGAACCCTGCGGATCCAGCAGGGGGGGGGGGCAGGGGGATCCGAAACCCCCCCCCCCCCTAGACTTTGGAATATGTACCTGCCCATTAGTGTATTTCCTGCCTGTAAGTCATTTTTAAGTAGCATGAAGCAATTTTTCTCGGTGCTTAATATAGATTTAATGGTTATGTAGTTTTTATTATCAATATGTTGCATTTTTTTTCTGCAAAATGTGTATAATGGGGTTCGAGGTTCGGACCCCCCTAGGAAAGTTCGGAACCCCCCCAAAAAAAGTTCGGACTTCCCTAGAAAAAAATCCTGGATCGCACCTGGTGAATACATTGATATCATGTAGTGCGTTCAGTAACGACTGTTAGCGAACGTTATGGATACGGGACAACTCAATCCGTCGACAACTCCGTAAACTCATGGAGTACTCAACCCAAAGTTGTCACAACTCAAACCGTTATTGAGGTATTGCGTTTTCTCGGGTTGAGTTGTCTTTGGGTTGAGCTGTCCCGAACCTAAAGTTACGGAATGTTCAGGGTAACTGAACTCGCTGCTGGCTTCACTCTTTAAAATATACAACACCCGTGTATCATTATTAATTTTCTTTTTCTTTCTAAAAACAGCTTCGATATATGTGAATTCATTGATGCAAAGAAGTGGGATGAAGATATCGAATCACATTCATTACTAAACTGTGCTCCGTTTACAGTTCTTGATGCCGATGGTGCTTCAAACACGTATGGGGGACGAACATTTGGCGCCGCCGTGAATATAGACTTTACTGCTAGTGTCGGTGATGCTGGAAATTGTGGTGGATACCTCTTTGTAATTAGATTTTTATTATATTTAACACGATGGTAATACCACATGATTATTACGTCACACTTGCTACGTGTGTAAAGAAGAAAATAGTAAAGAATATCACGTGATTATTACGTCACACTTGCTACGGGTGTCAATAAGAAAATAGTAAAGAATACCACGTGATTATTACGTCACACATGCTACGTGTGTAAAGAAGAAAATAGTTATAGATATCACGTGACCATTACGTCACACATGCTACGGGTGTCAATAAGAAAATAGTAAAGAATACCACGTGATTATTACGTCACACTTGCTACATATGTAAAGAAGAAAATAGTTATAGATATCACGTAATCATTACGTCACACATGCTATGGGTGTCAATAAGAAAATAGTAAAGAATACCACGTGATTATTACGTCACACTTGCTACGGTTGTCAATAAGAAAATAGTAAAGAATACCACGTGATTATTACGTCACACTTGCTACGGTTGTCAATAAGAAAATAGTAAAGAATACCACGTGATTATTACGTCACACTTGCTACGGTGTCAATAAGAAAATAGTAAAGAATACCACGTGATTATTACGTCACACTTGCTACGGTTGTCAATAAGAAAATAGTAAAGAATACCACGTGATTATTACGTCACACTTGCTACGGTTGTCAATAAGAAAATAGTAAAGAATACCACGTGATTATTACGTCACACTTGCTACGGTGTCAATAAGAAAATAGTAATGAATATGCCTCGTCTCAGACAGTGAGGTATCCATGATATCAACGCGAGGATAAGCAAAAAATTGTGTACAACTTGATGCGCATCACAACTCCAATGCCAATTTTTATACTTTTCCAAACACCATGGAAAAACCTACGCACTACAGTTGCAGGTCGTCGTAATTTTCATCGAATAGTTGGCGTTTGGAAAATATTCATAGGTTGTGTAGGGTTTCAGAGAAAAGTATGACTTTGGCGCTGGAATTGTGATGCACAGTGTATAGCAAGCATTTATCAGCTAAGCCTCGAATTGGTATCAAAGATGACTGATTGCAATTTAAAGACTTAGGCCACAACACATTGATCATGTGTTTTACGGACTTTTCTGGAAAATAAAGGGGCGAGCGAGCTATATTCAGTTGCTTTATATAGCCGTTTGCAAGAACTTTTTATATTAGCGAGCGAGGAAATGATAATATTTATTTTTGTAAAAAAAAAACGTGAAAATTAAGGTGCGTGCGAATCCATTGAACGCATTATCAATTTTTTGTGTCCTTACAGCTCTTTTTAGGTCTGAATTGAGGCTGATTGATAATATTTTCTCTCTTGCAACAGTATCACTATTTACTCCACAATCACATGGTATTGCCACCGTATTTGACATAAAATATCGTATGACACAGGATCTTTTTTTGAATATTGATCAATTCTATTTAACAGCCATTGGCACATTCATTTACCCCACTGATTTAAATACTCACTACAGTATTTCAGTAATCGCCACTTATAATTAGCGGGGTTTCAGTATGTTTCATTGACAGCTGTATTATGTTGACCAATGACAATTAAAGCCTGTTTCACATCAGCCGTGCGATTTTTTTGTCGTACGATTTTTTACTGCGAACGAAATCGCAGACGAATCGCAGCCGCCGCAGATAAAATTAATCTTTCCGTGCAATCGTCGTGCGGCGGTCGTGCGACGCTCTCGCGAGCCGTAGGTTGTTCGTCGCGCGTGTTTACGCATGACTGCCGTGCGATAATCGTACAAACACTAACGACTGTCGTAAGACTGTCATGAGATTTCGAAAAGTTTCGTACGCCACCCGTACGTCAATCGCACGAAAAACGCAAACTTGTACGAGAGTCGCACGATATTCATGCGGACGCCTAATTCTTTAACTGACGTGCGACTGTCTCAAGAATGACGTACGGTTGTCTTACGGCAGTCGCACGACTGTCTTGCGGGCTCCAAAAATCGCAACGAGATCGCAAGAAGAATAAACATGGTGAAAATTTGACTTGCGACATCTACGACGATGCGATCACCTGAAAAAAAACGCACGACTGTCTTGCGGCGATCGTACGAAGTTCTGCGATTTTTCAGAAAATGTTGTCGTACGGCTGCCGCAAGCGTGATGTGAAAAAGGCTTAAGAAGAAGTTCCTATGCGAACAAATTACGCAGTAAAGTTTAGACTAGATGTATTGTGTATGTATATTTGATTTTCAAACACGTACTGGTAGCGCATTTGATAGCGCACCGAGATTTGGTACCTCGCGTCCCGAAGAGGGTACGGGTTCCAATTCAACCCGGGGAGGTTATACCCTTCCGCACAATGAATACAAAAATGAATTTTTAGCCTTCGATAATTATGTTTTGTCTTTTGTAGAACACAGATAAGTTTCGTTATGCAGTTCACTGTAGAAGAAAGCCTTATATGGACAGCGATTGGGACATTATTTTCAAAGTTGAAGTAAGTGACGAAGCGGACGATTGCTTGGTATCAAATATCACATCCAGCCATGTTGTCGTTAAGTAAGTAATATGGTTGTAACGTAGTGCTTGGTATCGCCAGCTAGTTAAGTAACTTTGATGTAACGTAGAGCTTGGTATTGCCAGCTAGTTAAGTAACTTTGATGTAACGTAGTGCTTAATATCGCAAGCTAGTTAAGTAACTTTGATGTAACGTAGTGCTTGGTGTCGCCATCTAGTCAGGTAACTTTGATGTAACGTAGTGCATGGTGTCGCCAGCTAGTTAACATACTTTGATGTAACGTAGTGCTTGGTGTCGCCATCTAGTCAGGTAACTTTGATGTAACGTAGTGCTTGGTGTCGCCATCTAGTCAGGTAACTTTGATGTAACGTAGTGCATGGTGTCGCCAGCTAGTTAACATACTTTGATGTAACGTAGTGCTTGGTATCGCAAGCTAGTTAAGTAACTTTGATGTAACGTAGTGCTTGGTATTGCCAGCTAGTTAAGTAATTTTGATGTAACGTAGTGCTTGGTATTGCCAGCTAGTTAACATACTTCGATGTAACGTAGTGCTTGGTATCGCAAGCTAGTTAAGTAACTTTGATGTAACGTAGTGCTTGGTGTCGCCATCTAGTTAAGTAACTTTAATGTAAGTAGTGCTTGGTATCGACATCTAGTAAAGTAACTTTGATGTAACGTAGTGCTTGGTGTCGCCGTCTAGTTAAGTAACTTTGATGTAACTTAGTGCTTGATGTCGCCGTCTAATTCAGTAACTTTGATATAACGTAGTGCTTGGTATTGCCAGCTAGTTAAGTAACTTTGATGTAACGTAGTGCTTGGTGTCGCAATCTAGTTAAGTAACTTTAATGTAAGTAGTGCTTGGTATCGCCAGCTATTTTATTAACTTTGATGTATCGCAAAGCTTGATATCGCCAGCAAGTCAAGTAACTTTGATGTAACGTAGTGCTTGGTATCGCCATCTAGTTAAGTAACTTTAATGTAACGTAGTGCTTGGTATCGACATCTAGTTAAGTAACTTTAATGTAACGTAGCGCTGGGTATCGCCAGCTTGTTGGGTTAACATTTACGCATAGCTTATGCCTTGTTTTTTTAATGACACCTGAATCATTGGCATACCCTGATTATTACGTTCGTAGGCCGATTTAAAACATAACGACCAAAACAAAGTTGGTTTAGTCAATACAAAAGTTCCAAATTTATTTACTTCGTACTTTGGCCCAAATCCGAGCCTCACTACCCGAATTATAACCCTACATACAATAGTGTGGTTGTTTTATTAGGAATCCTGATAAAGAGGAAATCAAAAGAAATTTCAAAGTCACCTCCAAGCTTTACAAGTATAACGAGGATAATTTTGCAAATGGTGGAATCGAAGTTACCGGAAGTGAACCGCTTGGAACGAATCTTTATTGGGATATTTGTTTAGAAATAGAGGGTAGTGCTTCACCAGAGGACCTTTATTTCGCAAGTAAGTTACAGTACCCACCAAAAGTTAGGAGACAAAGGAAATTGATTAAATTTCAAATTCCAATATTTGATTTTTGCAATATTATTATTTCTAATACATTAAGTATGGTCGGTGTTAAAATAAAGGCACATTGAATGAATTCATCTCAATTTATAGGTGCATCTGAAATCCTAAAGTCTCCAAAATTATGATCATTCAATATAATTTATTTCTAAAACATAATCTTTGTGCTATGGGTTTAATTATAGAAGGTAGTGCTTAAGAAGCTACAAATAGTGCAAAACTAAATTGCATTTCTAAATAAACAGTCACAACATTTTTGATAAAAGTATTCGAGTAGGCCTACAAAGTGAAAATGTCTCCAAACTTTTGGTGGTTTTTTTTTTTTTTTTTTTTTTTTTATCGTCGCATTCAACACATATATAGGTCATATACACGACGGCCAGCTCTTCCTACTATAGGTTTCCTGGACACTTTTTCTATCAACAGTACTAACTTACCCTACCACGAGGCCGACAACTCATGTTTGGGTATGACCTGCCGCGACCGGGATTCGAACCCGGATCTCCGGATTCGAAGTCAGACATGCTAACCACTACGCCACGGCCGCGGCTCTTTTGGTGGGTACTGTTTATATTCCAGTAAGGTAACTTCATAATATAGATTTCATTTTCTATTATTATATTGTTCATTTTTTCTTAACTGTCAAAACATGAATAATTTTACGGTGAATGCCAATCTGATTAAAACCCGATCTAAAAGTTTACACTCGCATACTCGCTAATTTAGATCTGGCCTTTTCCAAACGAAGGTCACGTTCAGGTGACCTTTTCTCAGTATAATATTCATGACGAAATTGTTATGATACGTAACTTGTTTACATCGTCTACGTCACACAACTTGAAATGAGCCGCCCAATCGCAGACTGTGAATAATACAGCTGTTAAATAAGTATGCAAACCTTGGTCTAAAAATAGAAATTACGAAATCAAAATGTGTTTAATAGTGTTTTCGTTTAGATGAAAGCTACGCATTGATTGGTCGACACAAAGTTCATCTCGACGTGACCTTCCACGGAGAAAGAAGAGAGCCTGTACGACAACGCTCTACAGGATATCTGTTTACGGAGAGTGGGTGAATGCGTTCATTAAAATTATTGTCGTAATACACCCATGAGTTTCCGAAAGTGTGTTTTATAATTGAGTAAAGCTTCTTTTGTCGTATGATATGTTTTAGTCAAGATAGATCTATTTTCAATAACAATTAGGTTGCCAAAATAAAAACAATGCATTCAATCACCGTGAAATTATTCAAGCTTTGACAGTTGAGAAAAAAACGGACAATATCTCTTATACAAAATGAAAAAAAGTTTGAAAAGTTTAAGTTTTAACTCACCGTGATTAGATTACTATGTAGCCTAATGTGACGTCACCCATTCTGTACACAAATGGTCTGACTGACTTTTGTACGGAGACGCCGAGCATCATGGGTAAAACTGTTTATTTACCTGAACACACGTGGCAATGTTTACATTCTAATAATTTCCCCCCCTTTAAAGTATACTGAACAAATAGAGTATGTATTTTGTGTCGACTCAATAAAATTTAATTATCCAACCAACTATCATCATTAAATTAAACTTTTTGACCAGTAGTTAAATCTCCACCATAACGTGTTTACATCTGTCATTCTTTACACAGACATTTGAAATCGAAAGTAGAATACACGGTTTAACTATGCATCTATAGCTTTAGAGGTTTAAAAGTATCTTACATTTATCTTACATTTGAACAATGATTTTGACAAAAAACGAAAAATCCAACGATTTTGTCTTCATGCGCCGCACTATATTCTGTTGCGTACCAAAACGCCGAATTCTGGGAAGCGTTGTGCGTCTTAGTATAGAGGTGATATCTTCACATTCTATTTATAGAATGGACGTCACCGGGTGACAATCTGTAATGGCACCCTGTACACATCGCCTATCGGCCCGCTTGACACCGGGACCCGAGTTTTAAGCATTCAAGTTGAATTACCTTCGCTTGCACAGACGTTTGCTTTTTACCTAACGACAAACTTAAACGTTGAGAAATGTCTTTAATTTCAGAAGCAAATAAGACATATAATATTTATATTGATATTAATTAGGTAGATATTTACCTTATTTAAATTCATTTGGGAATAAAAATAAGTCGAGATTATCAGATGTAGTTCCCTTTTATCAATCTGTCACAACTTAAATAACGACACGGTCACTGAATCTGTTATTTTAAACTCCTTTCGAAATTGTTTTTCTCCGATATTCAAAATCGCGACATGGATCGGTGGCTCAGTGGTTAAAAAGAAGTTAAAACATAACAGATCCAGCGACCCTGTAATTATTCAAGTTGTGACAGGTTAATAAAGCAGTAGCGTGTTCAATTACACAAACCGTTACAGAACGTTACATAACGATACATTCGGAACTCCTCGGCCATTCGCTGCGAATTATCTAATCTAATACACAAATATGCGATAGTTAAGGCAATGAGTGACGTATCAAAATTAACGGACTAAAAACGAAACATCGCTAAATGCCTAAACGACCATATATTTGTTTACTTCAACACCGGTTGTTTCAAAATAGCGTCTAAATATGTCAGAGATTAATCGTAGTGAATGGCCGAGGAGTTCCGAATGTATCGTTACGGAACGTTCTGTTACGTTTTGTGTAATTGAACAGGCTACTGATTTTGCGATGGAACGTTGTAATCAGAATCGGCAATACGTTGATTACAAAATTTACAATAAAAACATGCATTCATTAATAACATGCATTTCCACCGATTTCAATTTCTTATTTGCAATTACAATTTACTGAGTCAATTTTTTGAAAGATGAATTCTTACACTTTCATGTGTTTTTGTAGAAATCGAAATGGCAAGACGCTTGTTTCCCGTGCCTAAATCAAGCGCTTATGAGTTATAAGATAAGCTTTTTGACAAAATCGCCCGTACCATTTCGGTCTGTACAGTAAACACAAGAGTTGTGGTTCTTCCTTACACTTAGACACGTTTCTCAATTCAATTTTATAATGCAACGTAACGTCTGTATTACGTGTGTATCGATATACATTTATCTTTGTGTTTTTCTTTCTTTTTGTTTCTTCTGTATGTATGTTATGTATGTTATGTAAGTAATTGTACTTTGGATACCTATGTATGTTTTGTTACACTGTAATGCCATCATTATAATATATGTTTGTAATTTTGTGTTTGACAAATTGCTTTTTAGCAAAGGTCAAACTGTGTTGTTCTATGTGTGAAATTTGTAATAAAATCTAATCTAATCTAATCTATGTTATAGTCCTTAAAAGGACTAAAATATTTGCGATTTCGAAGTCTGTTTTGAATTTAAACTATCAAGTTTTACTTTTCAGATAATGGTATCTTCCCCAACGGTATATTTGTGCACTCTTGTACGGCAAGACCTGACGGAGTAGGTCAAGCCAATGCCAATGAGAACCAAATTAAGACGATTGTGGACGAAAATGGGTAAGTACATGAGCTGTTACGGTTAACTGACATACCGGTTAATATTGCAATACGAATTCTGATGGTTTTTTACCGGTATGTTTTTCCTTGTTCCGGTTTATGTGCCGGTGTACTGGCTGTTACCGTCAACTGACATACCGGTTAATACTGTCATACGAATTCTGATGGTTTTTTACCGGTATGTTTTTCCTTGTTCCAGTTGATGTGCCGGTGTACTGGCTGTTACCGTCAACTGACATACCGGTTAATACGGCCATACGAATTCTGATGGTTTTTTACCGGTATGTTTTTCCTTGTTCCAATTTATGTGCCGGTGTACTGGATGTTACCGTCAACTGACATACCGGTTAATATGCCATACGAATTCTGATGGTTTTTTACCGGTATGTTTTTCCTTGTTCCAATTTATGTGCCGGTGTACTGGATGTTACAGTCAACTGACATACCGGTTAATACTGCCATACGAATTCTGATGGTTTTTTACCGGTATGTTTTTCCTTGTTCCGGTTTATGTGCCGGTGTACTGGCTGTTACCGTCAACTGACATACCGGTTAATACGGCCATACGAATTCTGATGGTTTTTTACCGGTATGTTTTTCCTTGTTCCAATTTATGTGCCGGTGTACTGGATGTTACCGTTAACTGACATACCGGTTAATATGCCATACGAATTCTGATGGTTTTTTACCGGTATGTTTTTCCTTGTTCCAATTTATGTGCCGGTGTACTGGATGTTACCGTCAACTGACATACCGGTTAATACTGCCATACGAATTCTGATGGTTTTTTACCGGTATGTTTTTCCTTGTTCCAATTTATGTGCCGGTGTACTGGATGTTACCGTCAACTGACATACCGGTTAATACGGCCATACGAATTCTGATGGTTTTTTACCGGTATGTTTTTCCTTGTTCCAATTTATGTGCCGGTGTACTGGATGTTACCGTCAACTGACATACCGGTTAATACGGACATACGAATTCTGATGTTTTTTTACCGGTATGTTTTTCCTTGTTCCAATTTATGTGCCGGTGTACTGGATGTTACCGTCAACTGACATACCGGTTAATACGGCCATACGAATTCTGATGTTTTTTTACCGGTATGTTTTTCCTTGTTCCAATTTATGTGCCGGTGTACTGGATGTTACCGTCAACTGACATACCGGTTAATACTGCCATACAAATTCTGATGGTTTTTTACCGGTATGTTTTTCCTTGTTCCGGTTTACGTGCCGCTGTACTGACTGTGTTATTTGACATAGGTTGAATTTGAGGGCTTTCGAGGGGGAAATATGGGACCATTTCACGAATTGTTGATCGAATTTCGTCTAATTAAATGTATTCTTATGCTTCAAACCTGATACGTATTGCAATACGATTTTTATTTGTTCGGGACTTCACAGTCCTGAACAAATATTTTTACCGTATTTCAGACCCTTGCCGATTGTAAAAATTTAACGAATCCAGAACTATAGTCCCTCAGTATATAAGTATAGAGCTATTCAAAATGGTCGTCTGCTATGACAGGCGCAATAATTCCTGAAATTATACTTAATTATAGTTGTTAACCGGTCTATATTGAAGTGTATGTATAAAAGCTAATAAGTTATGCGTCTCAGTAGAGATCTTTACGTCGTCTTATGTAATAGAATGGTATCAACGATTCAGTCACGATCCGTCGTTTGTGCCAGTTGACAGCAGAGATGTTAAATCGTCTTATGTAATAGAATGGTTCTATAGGAAAAGTTTAAAGATCGTAGTTGATGACTTTGAATGATGTCTGAAAAGTGGACTTTATTTTTTTACATACATATGAAGTAGAATAAACGGGCATGAATGATAACTTTTAAGCGGCAGTTATTGAATTGTTCTAAGAATGACCCCTTTGACTTGTGGTTATTGTACGAAAATATCAATCATGTGTTCGCCTGTCCGGTTTACCTGCAGCATTAATAGGTCGACTGTGTGAAGTGTTTTGATCCGGAACAGTGCTGTTCTACCTATCAAACTAATATAATCAAACTGTGCTTTGTGTGCAAACGTTGTTGAAGCCGGAAATCGAATTTCACTTTTCAAACCCGAACAAATTCAGTGCCTTCAGCGCTTTGATTAGACTTTCAGGCGATGTTATAACCACAAATTGAAAACTATTGACGAAATGAGCTTGACCTGCAGCGTGTTCAGTGACCTGTAGACAACTCAACCCATGGATAACCCAACACAAATTTGGGACAACTCAAACCGTTAGTGAGGTATTGAGTTTTCTCGGGTTGAGTTGTCTTCCGGTTGAGTTATCCCGACCCTAACGTTACGGAACGTTCGGGGTAATTGGACACACTGCAGTTCAACCGGCGGAACTACTTGTTTTCTATTCAATTGAAACAGAATTCAATAAGATGTTGTTCGTTCTTTTCAAATTTGACAGAACGTTCCTCAATAGTATATTTCCCCAAAATTTATAAGAACGACCATTTACCAAAATTCACGAATATCATTGATTTATTTCAGTTGCGGAAAGGAGGAAACACCAGCTGAACAGTTTGCCAATGACACTCATATCTTCCAGTATGTAGTTGATTCATCAAACCCCGCAGTTGTACCCGATGATCTCCCTTGGACACGATCTCCTAACTGCTTTCGGTAAGTTTGTTTTCATTATAGGTTACATACCACTAAATAAAATCCTTCTTTGTTGTATATAAAAAGTCTCATTTTCAATGACAAATTACACTATGACCCAAGGGTGTGAGATATCCCAAACCATATATAGGCTGAAAGATCTACCTATTCCCCACAAAATGATCAGTATTAGAAAAAAAGTTACGTTACTTATAAGAAAATAAATTTCGATTGAAAGTTCCTACCCTGAAAATGTCCTGGTTTTTAACTCTTCACTAGCCGTACTGAGTCATCTCCCCTTTTAACCAGTTTTCGCGACTAAACAAACCAGATCCATTGACTTTTTGCATACTTTCATAGGAAAAGCATTGTCATAGACATACATACTGTTCAATATTAAAAAGCACCACAAATGAGGTATCCATGCACTCTCAAAAAATAAATAAGAACCAAGTCACACTTTCTATTTCCGGTAAATGCCTACTTCCGGTTTCCATTTAGTGGTATGTAACCTTATACCCCAAACACTGTCTTAATTGAATATGGAATTTATCATTTAATATGGAATTCAATATGTTTACATTCGATTGACTGCTTTCCGAGTTGTATATAGAGCGTGGAAAGGTAACTACGTAACTCGTGAACCAGTCTATATGACAGGTATTTGTGACGTCATTTTGATAGTCACGTTGCGGCACTCTTTGAATTTTTACAGCAGCATTTCTTAATGAAACAAGTAAGTTTATCATATTTTGTACATAAATTAAAAAAATTACCAGCAATTACTTGTATAATGAACTAGAAAAAAATACAATACGAATAGGCTACATACAGTCAATTTTGTTGAACAAAATGAACTGTACAGTGAGTATAGTGAATTCCATATTAAATGATACATTCCATATTCAAATAAGACAGTGTTCTCACGTGATCTGTTTACTTTTAAGCTTCTATGGTGTCCCCGGGAGACATTCTGTAATGTCACTCTCTAGATCACTTTTTGGCTCGGTTGACATCCCCTTTCGGCCCGCTTAAAGCGATAGGAGACTACTGCGTTGGAGTTTAAGCATAATACCTGGACCCCAGTTTTTAACCATTCAATTTGAGTGAACTCCCTTGTGCAGACGCTTGCTTTTCACGAAATTTAACGGTGTAAAATGTCTTCAAATTCAGTAGCTGGTAAAACAAATAAAACCAAATGGTCTCTGCCAATTGAATAGTTTACGATTTCTGATTTTTGTTGTTCGGTATAATTAAATCAATATCATATCCTAGAGAGGGTGATAGAACCGAATGCTCTATCTTGAGTTATGTTTTTGTACATGTCTTCCATGCAACTCGTAAATGTTACGAAAGTTTTTGACAAAAAATTGTTGCAATTATGACCGAAAATATGACTTTAGGTGATGTAAAATGGGGTTAAAAATGGCAGATCGGCGGGGAAAATGCATTATTTTGTGAAACAGTCTGTGAGCGTAATTTACCTCAAAATCATATAGAAGCACAATTTTCCTAACATTTATGTCAATTTGAATGGAACTGGTACAAAATATCATGTAAATATCTTTATTTAAACTTGGTATACTTGTTTTCCGTATCGGCCGAAATAATAGCGACGACAGTGAAATTTGATGAAAATCTATTAATTACATTTACTTTTCGTTACAAATCCATGTTATATATTAAAATAACTGTATGGTGTCAAAGAAAAAAATCTTGATATATCTTTTCAGCTCTCGGGGATTTGAGGCACAACGCTTCAGAGAGTTAAGACCCTTTGACGATGGAAAAGTGATTTTTTCGTGTGCCCTTACTTACTGTAAGAGCTTCGGCGATTCGAGTTGTTTTGTAAGTATTTATTTTAGCGACCGACTTGCTCAGTTGATAGCACGCAATTCTACTGATCGAGGTGTCGTGGGTTCGATTCCCGGGCGGGGCATACTTTCGTGGAGCTTGGTTATGAAATTATTTCTACGGTCATTCCCCCCTTACCAATGATCCTTAATTATGTAGGACAGTTGTCTGTCATTGACGGAAGTATGCGCTTAGGAGTTGGTTAACAGCTAAAGTCAGATATTTAGCCTTTCCGGGAGGAGTGAGTAGGTTGACTGACCGCCGTTATATGACCTACACATGTTCCTTAGGCGTTAACCCTCCCCCCCCCTAAAATACAAGCAGTTACTAATTTTTGTATTTAACTTATTCAGTGACGTAAAACACGGAGTCATTATTATAAATGAGTGGGATTTCTAAACAGTAATTTTGAACTCTTAAAATCGTTCAAAAACACAATAGTCCAGCTGCAGCGAGCTGCGTGTTCAATAACGACTGTTAGCTAACGTTACGGATACGAAAGAACTCAACCCGAAGACAACTCAACCCGTGTTAAACTCAACTCAAAGTTGGGACAACTCAATCCGTTAGTAGGCGATTGAGTTGCCTCGGGTTGAGTTGTCTTTGGGTTGAGTTGTTCCGACACTTCCGTTACAGAACGTTTAAGGTAACTGAACCCACTGCAGATTCTCCTGTTTTTATTTAAGAATAAGGCCACAACAAGTTGATCATGTGTTCTACGGATTTTTCTGGGGAAAAAATGGGGCGAGCGAGCGAGGGAAAAAATCTTAAGGGTGTATCTGTTGTTGAAATTGAAAAAAAAATCCATCAAGTGGGTGGGGTAACTATATATACTAAAATATCGATAAATCCGAGATTGTTGTGATATATTTTGTAAGAGATGCAATGTACATACATAACAGTGGAAATATAAAACACTGAACAAAATAGACATATACCCCACTCATTGATATATTTTTTCAATTTCAACAAGTGATACACCCTTTATTCATTTGCTTTATATAGCGGTTTGATCAAATTTTTATGAGCGAGCGAGGAAAAAAAATTTTTTGTACCAACCGTCAAAATTAAGGTGCGAGCGAATCCATAGAAGTTGTAAGGGTTTTTCATGTTCTTAGTCGATCTCTGAGCAGACGACATCAATGTCCTTTTCGTACATCCATTAATGTTGAAAAATAAAGATTTCCGACAATAAAGAAATCGGGGTACTTTGAAGTTTCGTAAAGTATAAATACCTTGATTATTTCATGCAGGGTGACGACGCCAATGCCCCAGGCGATTCTTATGATACCCTGTGTACTGGCAATAAGAGGAAGAGGCGTCAGGCTGACGATGGTAATACATTAAACCTACCAGAACGAGTAGAAGTGACGCTGCAAATATCCGCACCCGAAGGTAAGGCAATCGAGACAATGTCACTAGCCCTATGGCACTTTACACAAAAAACTTACGATAAATATCATCGTAAGTCAAAAAAAAAGAAATACATTGTATTGTTAATGATTTGTGCATCTTGAATTCGGCATTAGACTAGCTAACGGTCTTGATCGTAATATACTTCCAAATGTGGAAGCCAAAAATTCTTACGATAATAATGATCGTAAGTCAAAAGAAGAAATATTAATAACACGGTTAATTTTCCCCCATCAATTCCAAATATTATTGAATTATGTATAATATATTGTATACCTTTTGAACATCATATAAATCACTCAAGTAACTATAGAGTATTTACTGAGCTGTGAAGGGAGCGTTTCATATAAAGGCAGCGATGTAAAGTATCGGTAGAGTATTCACTGATCTGTGAAGGGACCGTATCAATAAAGCAGTAATGTGAAGTAACGATAGAGTATTCACTGATCTGTGAAGGGACCGTATCAATAAAACGGCAATGTAAAGTATCGGTAGAGTATTCACTGATCTGTGAAGGGACCGTATCAATAAAACAGCGATGTGAAGTATCGAAAGAGTATTCACTGATCTGTGAAGGGACCGTATCAATAAAACAGCGATGTGAAGTATCGAAAGAGTATTCACTGATCTGTGAAGGGACCGTATCAATAAAACAGCGATGTGAAGTAACGATAGAGTATTCACTGATCTGTGAAGGGACCGTATCAATAAAACAGTAATGTGAAGTATCGAAAGAGTATTCACTGATCTGTGAAGGGACCGTATCAATAAAACAGTAATGTGAAGTAACGATAGAGTATTCACTGATCTGTGAAGGGACCGTATCAATAAAACAGTAATGTGAAGTAACGGTAGAGTATTCACTGATCTGTGAAGGGACCGTATCAATAAAACAGCGATGTGAAGTATCGAAAGAGTATTCACTGATCTGTGAAGGGACCGTATCAATAAAACAGCGATGTGAAGTAACGATAGAGTATTCGCTGAGCTGTGAGGGGGACTATAGTAGTTAGACATGACCTAGTTCGAAACTTCAGACTTGAAATAAGTGTTTTATCAATTTTTTTACATATTTTTGTTTACTACAGGCAATGGAACTACACCTAATGCAAAACAAGTCAGTTGCTTCGAGAAAAATACTTTCATCGGACTATCATCGGTAAGTGTTCGGGTAGCTCTATTTTTTTTTGGGGGGGGGGGTTGGGTTTATCCATATGACGGTGACCAGTCAAACTAATCACTGTTTCTAGAAAGGTTAATTCTAGCTTGATTTAGCTTTAGCCAAAAACAAGGCACATACTTCCTTCAGTGACTGACAACGATCCTACATGATTTAGAATCAGAGGTATGAGGGAGAATGGCCACAAATATTAATTTATGACTTAGCTCCACGAGAGTATGCCCCGCCCGGGATTCGAACGTACGGTTCATCGATCAGTTGACTTGTGTGCTACATACTGAGCTAGGCGGATGTCAGGTATGTTTCAATTTGTCCAATCTTGGCAATATGGCCGCCATTATTCCAGCATTTGGTCACGTGACAAAATCAAGGCAATATGGCCGCTATTATTCCAGCATTTGGACACGTGACAAAATCAGGGCAACATGGTCGCCATTATTCCAGCGTTTGGTCACGTGATAATATCAGGGCAACATGGCCACCATTATTTCAGCGTTTGGTCACGTGACAAAATCAGGGCAACATGGCCGCCATTATTTCAGCGTTTGGTCAACTGACAAAATCAGGGCAACATGGCCGCCATTATTCCAGCGTTTGGTCACGTGATAATATCAGGGCAACATGGCCGCCATTATTCCAGCATTAGGTCACGTGACAAAATCATAGCAATATGGCCGCCATTATTCCAGCATTTGGACACGTGACAAAATCAGCGCAACATGGCCGCCATTATTCCAGCGTTTGGTCACGTGATAATGCAAAACGTTTTACAGCTTCATTTTTCCTTCTATAAATGAAGCGAATCATTAAAAACCTGTGCAACGGACAAAACATGCTTCCACAATATGTTTGCAGTGTTTGAAAAGTTTCTGACGCTGTGCTCGTAAAGTATAGATTAGTTTATTCTAATTTATTTAAGTTCGATTGCTAAACAAGTTCTTACAAGTTTGATTAATTACTTTCGAGACTGCTTTTTTGTCCCCGAGAACTGAGCTAGTAGGATGAAGTTTCTTGCTCAAGGAAACAACGGGGTAGGTTTCGGATGTGATTTGAATCAACTAGGAGCTGGTTATCCAATGATTGCAAGTCCCATTACGTAACCACAAAGCCACGCCCACTCCTTATTTATGTTTGTGACATAACAAACACTGTTTGTTTTCTTTCAGGGTCTCGGAGTATTGTTACTCACTGTTTTAGTTGTCGCTGTTTACTTGGCCATACGTTTATGGAGGGATGACGATGATGAAAAATCCACGGACTCCATGACAGGCATAAAGAACAAAGCTTATTATTAAATCACGTGACGTCATACGTGACGTCATCACATTTTTGTGCATCTTTTGTTCTTTAATGATCTTGTTATTTAAAAGTTCTTCGAAGAGACCTTGACTATGTTTTTGTAGCACTTAATATTGAAAAACAGATAACACTGTTGAAATGTTATACACTTTAGTAGATCTGGGCTAAACTTTTGATAAAAGCCATCAGGGGTGTTAACACATACACTCTTGTCTTAAATTGTACAAGATTTAAAATCGATTATTCTAAGTGAGATTTTTTAAACGAATAAAATAACATGACGCACGTGACATTTTTAAAGAATTTATTATATTATATTTGTATTTATGTATCCATGTTTATAACTCTTTTTCCATATCATCGTAATATTAAGTAATTCTACCTAGTTGAGTCTATTACATTTATTCATCTT
Source organism: Mactra quadrangularis (assembly GCA_025267735.1). Classification (NCBI taxonomy): domain Eukaryota; kingdom Metazoa; phylum Mollusca; class Bivalvia; order Venerida; family Mactridae; genus Mactra; species Mactra quadrangularis. Next base: position 2,368,284 of record CM046310.1, read on the forward strand.
AAAGATGAATAAATGCAATAGACTTAACAAGGTTTATTTCATGCTAGGGCTACGATGAAATGTTATTCGATGAAAATATTCGATGAAAACAAAAAAATATTATATGCTTTCCAGTTGAATACCATGATTTATCGGTATAAATTGATATTCGAAATAAAAATCGATATTCCACTGTTTTGAAACACCGAAAATAAATTAGTTAATTTATTACTGTTTGGTTTGGTTGCGCCGTTCTGATGACATATCATACTGAAACTTTAAAAAAAGCCAGTTTGAAGCATATAATATACAGAAAATTTGTTTATTCCGGTATAAGATCTGTTTATTTCACTCGTGAGCTAATGATATTGCATTTTCACTCGTGGATACGCCACTCGTGAAAATATTGCACCCTTAGCTCACTCGTGAAATAAAAATCGATCTTACACTGAAATAAACAAATGTCCTCTATATCTTAAAAATCGGATGAGGTCATTTTAAAAGAAAAAATAGGTCTAGTTTTATTTTGAATTGGTCAAATGAAAATAATATCTGCCAATGGGTTTTATTGTCAGATTACGTCGGATTGACATAAAATTATTGGATTGAAACCGGCTGACAACGTTTTATAATTTCGTCGGATTTAGATATACATGTATGTGAAATGAATATTTTTACATTTTATCTCTTCATTCTCTTTATGGAAATATATATATCTAAAACTACTTTTGTTATGTTATTTTATGACACCAATTTATTTCACGGACCTGATTCAAACTTAGCACATATACAAGATATCAGGCAGATATATGCATAATCCATTTTGGTCATAGTCCATTGATTTTTTGCCGAGTTATGGCCCTTTGATGAAAAATCTTGTCCGTTCATTTCCCAGCCCCCACTTCCTTGGCAAACACCAGTGTGAGTGTGTTACATCACATATGGTGATGGGTAAAAAAATAATTAGGGACTTTTCTCAGTTATCTTTCCCTGATAAAATCTGAAGTAATCTAAATGGTTAGTAGGTCCATACAGTTGGAATCCTCGGATTTTATCATTGAATTCCTATGTAAGGATAACAAAATATTTCATCTGATATCTTTCTTGTTTATAAAGATATTAACAGAAGTGATGAAATTAAGATAGTTCTTTACCCTAAAAATTCTTAGCTTGAATTTCAAACAAATTAAATGATTTACTTAAAGTCATTTAAGTTTAATTTGGGCAAATTGACATTGACAAGTAATGGTTAATTCCGAGTAATCCAACTAATTGGACCTACCTATTTAAAGAGTATACAAGGGAAAATAACTTACTAAAGTCCTTTATTGGGTTAAACACCGTGTCAACACAACTTATGGTCTTTTTACAATGACCAGCTCGCCTAACCTAGCTTCCTGGACCTTTGTAAGGAAACCAGTACTCGTCTACTCCAGACAACTTTGCCTATACTTTATAAATGAAGAGGAGTCGACAATATTGTCGAGTTTTCACAGAAGAGTATAACCAGCCTGTGTAAGACTTGAACCAGCAACCCTTTTGGGCCACTAGATTGAAAACCATGCACTTAGCCCATTACACCACAGACCAAGGTTGGTGTTGTTAGTACTAAATATGCACACGAACGTGTTTTAACTTGTTTCGGAAACATACAATACATGACTTATACAAAAATGAAAGTATCTTATTATTTTAACAAAGAGCAGGGGTGCTTTTCACAAAAGTTCTTACGAAAAACATCTTCGTAAGTCAAAAGCAAGAAACATTAATAATGCACTCACTTTTTGGCTTATCAATTCTAAATATTATACAAATTGTGTAGAATTGTGTATACCTTTTAAATAATGTATCATAATTATGCTTATTATCGGTCTGACTTGAAAGTGCTAATTATATGAAACTGACTTAAGAAGATTTTTTTCGTAAGATTTTTGTGAAAGGTGCACAGGTTTATTACATAACCACTTTTAATAACACAGGTGTTGAATTACAGTTGCCAGGACATCCAACTTCACGATTCAGAATTCTGAAATTCAACCCTAAATTTGTTCATGTGGCACACGACTAAAATTAACTTAAGTGTATAACCATTAACTGATATGAGGCACAATTGAATTTTGTCTATCCGCCGCATAAACAAAATTGAACAATCTGAAAACTCACATGTGATTAAATTATCGATGTGATATTATGCTGGTTGAATTTCAAAGATTTTGATTTCGTTGTTAGAAGTTATGACAGCTGTGATTTTATACCTGTATAATGGCCAGTAATGATAAATGGATGTTCAATTTCAAAATTTAGTACAAGAGATCATTCGGAACTACCTCGGCGATCTTCTGCGCAGATAAACCTCGGATATCATAAGGTAAAAAAGTAGATCTAGGAATTTGGTTTCTGTAGTAATGTAGTCTGAACTACACAGAAATACGACATGTGAGACATTGTACTGATGAAATGATGTGATAAAACGTGTAATAATGTTATTATTAATTGTTGACATGAAAATGACAGTCGCCGGACCTTATAACCTGGTTTTATTCCTACTACGTCTTATTTCCGATGTATATCTTCGTAGATGATCGCCGAGGTTGTTCCGAATGAAAAGAGATAAAACTAATGAGCTATCGAGATTGTACAGTGAGAAGTGGATTCCATGTTTTATTATTCACATTTCAAATTCTAAACAAACCGCTAAAAACGCTGCCCGGACATGAGTCCAATTGGGGCAAAACATTTATACTCTCTGATATTGTTAACAGTGAGACTACTTTTTCACGCGTAGGTGTTAACCTAATTTCATATCGCTGCGCCTAATCTGACTGCGCATGACCGAATGTAATTGTCCGCGATATTTTTTGTGATACGTATTAAAACGTGTGGTTTCTCAGGCCTGTGTTGCCGGGTAAATATGTCAATGATATAGTGTTAACTGTCTAAGTTGCTAGAATATGAACTGAACGTTTTGATAAGCGTGTGAGAGAACTAACAACTTGACAAGAGATAGTTTGATTTTTCTTTGATGAAACAAACAGCGATAGTGATTTTAGTACTTTCATCACTGGACACTGGAGTGGGCGTGACCGAGTAGTTTGACATTAAGCTAGTAATCATTGAATAACCAACTCCACATTGGGTTTGAATCAAACCCAAAACATTCGCTTTGTTTACTTGAGCAAGAGACTTTATCCTAATATCTCAGTACTGAGGGACTAGGAATCGAGCTTAAAAGTGATTATTCTAAGTTGTAAGAACTTGTTTCACAATCGATCTAACATAAGTTAGAATCAACTTAAGAACAATTCATCGGTGAAATGAAATAGTACTTTGAACAAAATTTCCATACAAAGAGTTTGATCATTTTTAACGCGTAAAAACAACATTCAAAAGAGTAAGACAATTATATTGGGTATTATAAGCGTAGAAATGGGACCTTTTACTAAAATGGTCTGACGAACAACTTAAGTTTCAAACTGTTGGGAAATTTAGCTTGACGTGTCACCACTCTGTCGACCTAGAGATGAAAACAACACAATGCAGAAGATTCTGAATCACTTTCGACTATGCCTTCAGATGATGTTGATGTTCCTCTACATATTGAGATTTTGTAGACTTCTACAGAAATGTAAGTTACCAGTAAATAAAACAGGTATTCTAGGTGATCTTCTTTTTCTACGGTCATTCTTCTTCCTACCAATGATTTTTAATAATGTAGGGCAGTTGTCAGTCACTGACGAAAGTATGCGCTTAGTAGTTGGTTAACAGCTAAATTCAGAGATTTAGCCTTTCCATGAGGAGTGAGTAGGTTGTCTGACCGCCGTTATATGACCTATACAATGTGTTGCTACGGCGTAAACCCAACAAAAACAAAAAACAAAACCAAGTATTCATTTTTAAGAGTCATGAAATCGTTAAAATTTTATCAAAATATGAGTCTTAAAACATAGGGCCTATCAGTGGCAGCAACAGTTAAAACAAACACTTTCAACTCAGCAAAAAAGCAAACCCGGAGATGGTTCTAGATTTTTTAAAACTTTTGATAAAAAAGGATGCCCCAAACAAACAAATAACGAAAATAAAGATCTAAGAGGTTTTCGTATAAAAACGGACAGCGGTAAAGTAGTTTCTGCTTGGGGCTTATTTATTTATTTTATTTATCTATTTGATTTAACGCCGTATCAACACAATTTAGGTCATTTCACGGCGTCCAGCGCACATAACCTAGCTTTCTTGGACCATTGTCTATAACCAGTACTCTCCTACCCTTCCACAAGACCGGACACTTCTCCATATTATCTTATTAATGGAGGAAAATCGACATCATTGTCAAATTTTCATGGAAGGGTATAACCTCCCCGGTGGGATTCGAACCCGCACCCCCTCGGGCACGAGTATCCAAATCCCGGCGCGCTACCAACTGCGCTATCGACCCGGCTTGGGGTTTATACCAGGTTCTATGATTGTTCGACGATCATTGTTACAGGTGTTAGCAAAATATATATGTCACACTGGCGTTGAGGATGTGATGCGCAGAAAATAGTATAAACTTTTCTGCTACGCAAGTCGTAGATATCATGGAAATCTGACAAGAATTTAAAGACTTACAGCTCATTAAAACTTTGACTCCAGTCTGATTTTCAGTTTCTTTTTTGAAACCGAAGTATTTGTGATATCATTGTCACGTGGTTATGCCACCGTGAAAAGGTAACACGCATTTTACATTCTGTGTCCGAGCAGTGGGTGTACTCTTGTTTTAAGCGAACTTTAAATCAACAGTCAAGGAACAGAACAGAACAGAAATTTATTTAGAAAAGTACAAAGTACATATTTATAAATATTCGTTCCACCCTCCCAACAAAGGCCACCTGTACACAAAGGCCACTTTTCTCTTTTCCCTCGGCTGGCCGTTGTTCACAGGTTGGACTATACAATAATTCAAGCATAATTACACGTAATCAATATAGTAACGTATACATGCAAATTTTGACAAGAAGATGAACATATTTTAAGTCTATTTAAATAAGGGAAACATTACTTTAAAGTAGCATCTGATTAAAACCCATTCTAAACTTCTACGCTCGCCAATTCGCTAATTGAAAATCTAGCTGTTTCATTATGAGGGTCACGTTTTTGGGGTCTATTTCATTATAATATTCATGACGCAATAATTTTGTTCAGTAACTTGTTTACATCGTTTACGTCATGCAATATGAAAAGGGCCGTCCAATTACTGTCAAATTAGCTCGCAAACTTCGGTCTAAAGATAGAACTTACGAAATCAAGATGTTTTTGATATTGTTTCGTTTAGATGCAAGATATGTATTGTTCATTTTTTTTCTCAACTGTCAAAATATGAATAATTTCACGGTGACTTCGTGCTCTTTGTCTAACACTCGTGATATTGGGATAGCGTGTAATCATCCACCAAGAAATTATTCAAACTATGACAGTTGAGAAAAAATGGACAATATAGATTTGTCTACACAATGATCATCTCGACGCGCCCCTCCGTGCGTCCCTTAGAGATCCTATACGACAGTGATTTATACGATATCTGTTTACAGATATTCGAAATCATTTTGAAGTTAATAAATGAAACGATTATGTTCAGTGAAGCGGAGAAATTTTCGTTTCGCTACCTTATTTTGGGTGGGTCGTTATTGATTCACTTGACTGCATTGATTTACTGGTCTACATGTTTATTTCAACTACGCCCGACTAAATTGTCAAATATTTTAGTGCTAAAATGCTTTTATCTAAACACTTTACAGCTATTGTAAACTGTTTTCTATGTATGTAATAAAATAAATGATATTTTAGTCATTTTCAAATTATTTATAAATTGAGCGCTTTTCTAAAAGCAGGCATGGCCGTTTGGTAACGAGGTTGGACTGGTGCTTATTGAATAGCCAGATCCATATTGGTTCAAAGCCCATCCAAACCCCACTTCTTTGTTTACTTGTGTGATGTGCGAAAACATTTTATCCTACTATCTCAGTACTGGGGGGGGCACTAGGCTATTGGCTCAGTTTTTGGGGGTGGGGGCCAGAAAGCGGACTCGAGTGCGATAAATCAAAATACTGTTAGAACCAGTAACTTCGTCATCGAACATTTCATTCAGAACGATTCGACCATTCATTAAATAAATTATCTCGGAAGGGATGTCCACCAAGAACATTGGGTATTTTTGCTACGTACGCGAGGCGTAGTCCAAGCGAAACACGTAACTGTTTATGCAAAGTATTTCTAGTTTCAAACACGCAAGGCTTCGTAAACGCAAGTTCATATGTTGTACGCTTATATAACAGTAGGCTAAATACAATCTGATTAGAACCCGATCTAAAATTTTCCGCTCGCCTACTAGCTAATTTAGATCTGACCGTTTTCTTACGAGGGTCACGTTCAGGTGATCTTTTCTCATTATAATATTCATGACGAAATCGTTATGTTTAGTAACTTGTTTACATAGTTTACGTCACGCAATTTGAAATGAGCCATCCAGTCGCAGACTGTGAATAATACCGCTGTTAAATTAGCTCGTAAACCTTGGTCTAAAAATAGAAATTACGATATCAAAATGTTATTAATAGTGCTTTGCTGAGATGAAAGCTATGCGTTGATTGGTGGACATAAAAGTCATCTCGTTGTGACCCTCCATGGGAACCTTAGAGATCCTGTACGACAACGCTCTACAGGATATCTGTTTACGAAGATTGGGTTACTTGTTGCTCCACAGTATCAATGAATCGTATACATGTAATTCTAATTTATGAACTAAAAACGAGACTTTTGTAATCGCCTAAACGTTCATGGAATTTGTTTACTTCAACACCGGTCAAAGCATTTTGTATGGTAATGGCCAATGTGACGTAAAAGCAGTTCCAACATAGCGTCTAAAATGCCAGAGATTATTTGTGGTGAAGTTCCGAGGAGTTCCGATTATAAGCGACGGATATTAACGATCATGTTACGATTTCATACGAAAATTAATTTATTTGCCAGTTCAATGCTTATTAACGATACACATAATTTTAACAGAAAGTTTACTATTTTTCCACTTGAATTATCACGTGCATGTATAATGTTCGAAACGGATGAATGAATTCAGTATAATAAAAAGTAAATGCAAAGGGACATGCCTGTTTTTTGGAATAGATTTTATTCAACTGTCAGTGGCGCATACATTAACTGATTTAAATACTTACTACATTATTTCTGTATTTACTATCGATAAAACGAGTATTTAAATCAATGGAACTATTTGTATTTGATTAACTAGAACGGAAGATCAAACTACATTTATTTTATCAAACTCTCATTTGCATTGCTTGAAAATTTCACTCGTTCATTTTTTCAGTATTGGGAATAACGTGACCTATATGGTTCCTAACACGGCAATAATGGCGACCAGATCAACAAATTTAGATAAAAAAGACAAGGTAAATGACTTTTATTTGTAATCGAGTTTTATCAGACCCAGTGCAGTCTAAGCAGCACAAAATTCTCTTTTTAGCGGTAGTTCTGCCAACCCCACGAAGGTTCTAAATTTCTAGATTAACACGAGGTTTTGAACGAGTCGAGATGTAGGATTGGCAGAACTTCCGCTAAAATAAGAATTATTATTGTCATTATTGCACTTTGCCTGACCCAATAACGATAGTGGTTAGGGGCAGGTAATCCAGACTACCACGGTCACATCTTTACAATGAATTACTTTTTTCAATCTGGGACAGAACCTTTAGTGTTATGCATGAGCTGTATTATACGAAATTGGTTACGTTTCAACGAACATTAATATTCAGTCGGCTGTGACAAAAAGTTGACTCCTAAATGGTAGCTTGGACGATGTAACGATATTAGGAATTCGCCATCTACAACAAATGTAAGTTTTTTACCATATTTATAAGGTATTTTTCTCTTTAAACTCCCTAATATCTCGTTTTCGTTGTTTGTTTCTGGCGTCGCTTTATCTAAAATGCATCTGAAAAGCGGCCCGGCTAGCTCAGTTGGAAGCACACAAGGCTACTGATCGAGGGGTCATGGGTTCGATTCCTGGGCGGCGCATACTTTCGTGGAGCTTGGTCATGAAATTATTTCTAAGGCCATTCTCCCTCCTACCAATGATTTTTTAATAATGTAGGGCAGTTGTCAGTCACTGACGAAAGTATGCGCTTAGAAGTCGGTTAACAGCTAAATCCAGAGATTTAGCCTTTCCGGGAGGAGTGAGTTGGTTGACTTACCGCCGTTATATGACCTTATATGTGTTGCTACAGGTCGTCCACGTAAACATTGCGAATGTAAACGCAGCCAGTTTCATTACACATTAATATTTAGGGGTGAACTTTTACAATTGTATAGTTACTTAGTTTTCTCTTATTTTATGAACATATACATGTATAAAATTTACAATATGCATGTACACTATCTAAAATAAATATTAACTATCAAAATGGTATGTTCAAATCAGTAAAATGCTGTTCATGCATCAGCTTATTCACCTATTCAGTGGGCAAGTCCATTGTTTAAAGTACAAAAACAAGCATGACCTAGAATACGACCTGTACAGCGTCAAACCCAACAAAAACAAACAATAAAACACACCTCCCTCTTTGCTTTTTAACGGTGTGGTAGGTTTGTGTTTAACAGTTTTTGACATTTTTATTTATGGGACAATGCAATTTGATTAAAACCCGATCTAAACTTTTCCGCTCGCCTACTCGCTAATTTAGATCTGGTCTTTTTTAAACGAGGGTCACATTCAGGTGACCTTTTTTCATTAAAAATTAAAGAATTGTTGAAAGTTTCTTTTGTCTCCAGACTTTTGGTGGGTACTGTATTCATTGTTATTTTTCAGATGCATTGGAAACCTACTCTTTTGCTTGCTCTGGCATTGATCAATACTAGTTTAGCTGGAGGCCCTGATTTGGATGGTGGTGCCAATGGCGACAATGGAAACGAGTTTGTAGACGGCACAGCAAGTGTAAGATACATTCTTATTTCCTTTACGGTAGAATATCGCAGTCTACGAAATTAGTGTGTGTCCGGTTGCCCGGGACAACTACTTTTAATTTTGGGCAACCAAGAATTTGTTTTGGTCATCCAAAAATTTGCAAATGAGGTATATTGTATAGTGCTTGCTCTTAAATAATCTGTTCGGACAACCACTTTCACATTCTCATTTCGTAGACTGCAAATACAAGTTTAGTACGAACTCATGAACAGACCTAAGTGGGGTTTTTGTCTCTAAAACTACAGTCCCATAAAAATAAAAATAGCAATGAGGGCCCCGTACGGGCGCCGTGCGATCAAGCTCCGCAAGGACCCGTGCGAACTCTTGCGTACCTGTACAGACTGTCACGTTTTACCAGAGTCCGTGAGATGAGCCCAGGATACATGTAACAGTTTCAGAGTCAAATTGTGAACAAAAGCGTGCCTGAGGAAGGATTAAACATGCATATCTTCCAGCTACGGCTCCGTATGGGTGTGTTGTTTTGTTCCATGTGCGTAATGTCACCTTGATACGCAAGGCTTTCCACGGCCTACGACTGTCTGAACGTACGGGTCCGCAACAAGCCACGATTTTATGGGACTGAGGCAGGTCAATAAAGTGTATTTGGCTGTTATTAGATAATCATTAAAATGGAAATACATAAAATGTATCAACATAAAATAACATGGGTTTATTTAAAAAACTTAAAGCCACAAAATCAGATTTCATTCGAGACTTATCTCAACAGTTCATTTACTGACTCAAATCACTTAAATTAAACCTTATCTAAACTTTTTTGTCAGCTCCATTTTGTATAATTTTGCTTTTAAATAACATTTGGAGTTACTTATGATACTATATCTGTATTGTTACATTGATTGATTCAACCGGTGGCCCGTGGACCCGAGCACTAAAATCGCCCTCGGTCCGCTGACTTGTTATGGCCATTCGGAACACCTCGACCTTTCATGAATGAATAGTCTCGGAAGGATTCGTGGAGAGATCTTCACTGGATTTTTGTGATTTTACTACCTACGCGAGGCGAAGCACGTAACGGTTACACAAAATAGTTCTTGTAGTATACACACAAATCTTTGTCTAAACATATTTATTTGTTTTAAATTGAACCAAATATTGTTCATCGGTATCATTGAAATGTGTAATTTCAAATTTACGAACTTAAAACGAAACTTCAGTCATCGCCTTAACGATCGTATATTTTTTTACTTCAGCACCGGTTTTTCCAAAATGGCGTCTAAATATGTCCGAAGTTATTCGAAGGAATGGCCGAGGAGTTCCGAATGTTGTTATGGCTTCTATAAGGGACATTAGTCAGTTATATTCCCATAAATACTCTTCAAATAGGTAGGTCGATATGCCGACTGTGTAAGTTTCATTAACTAGTTAATTATGCGGTTAACAAGCTGTTATTTGATGGCAAGAGAGCCCCTTCATTGCTGTCATTGGCATCCATCCGTCTATGAAAACGATTGGTGGCGCTGATGTGACTTGGTAGCATTCTAATAATGTACACGTTTATTTTTTTTTATCATTTCAGACGGATAAGCTTATCAGTAAGTACGAATAGTTCCTGTAGTATGAACGCATTTAGAATAGAAATCACGCTCTCGAGGCAATTCATATATACAGTATGACCTCTGCTGAGCGGCCCTCTACAGAACAAATCCTCTGCACAACAACAGCTCTGATATTTCTCATTGGGCATTATTTTAGCTGGATCAAATCTCTGCAGAGCAACAACCTCTGAACAGCAATATACTTTAGTCCCTTCCAGTGGATGCTGTTCAAGAAAGGCTGTAGGAGCAGTAGTCCAGTGGTTGAACGCGCGCTTAGGGGGCGAGAGGTCCTGGGTTCGAATACGACTACATATATGAAATTTGCAGTGCCCCTAGTGGGATTATATTTAATTATTATATATATTTAAACACCAAAATTTGTTAAAATATATATAATTAATCAAATTTCGGTGATTAAATCAAAGTTATCTTGAATTATTTAAATAAATGTTGAAAAATAGTTTTTATATTTGTTGGTGCTTAAACATCCTAAAATTAAAGGCTTTGCAGGGGCGGATCCAGGATTTTTTTCTAGGGGGGTCCGAACTTTTTCTAGGGGCGGGGGTCCAAACTTTGGAACCACAACCACATTATACACATTTTGCAGAATAATGCAACATATTGATAATAAAAACTACATTACCATTAAATCTATGTAAAGCACCGAGAAAAATTGCTTCATTCTACTTAAAAATGACTTACAGTAAAGAAACACACTAATGGACAGGTACATATTGGAAATTCTAGGGGGAGACCGGACCCCCCTGACCCCCCTGCTGGATCCGCCTATGCTTTGGCAAAAGATCTTATGTATATAGGGGAATTATTCTTCAATGAAATAATCTGCCCCGTCAAATCAGGGATTTTAAAGATGTTCATAATTTTAGATCAAGGCTGAAAAAGGGTAAAGTTTCGTTTGACATTACTTGTCTTGGGTGAACTTTCCGTGATGAGCGGACCCCGCGGGGGGAGGGGGGTCCCCCCCCTAAAATTTCCAAAATGTACCCGTCCATGAGTGTGTTGTTAATTGTAAGTCATTTTGAGTCGCAAGAAGCAATTTTCTTGTATAACAGTGTATAATGTGGGTGTGGTTCGAAAGTTATGACCCCTCCAGAAAAAGTTTTGACCCCCCCCCCTTGAAAAAAATCCTGAATTCGTCCCTGTTCCGTTATATCTATATAATGGTTTTTGTTTCAGTCGGAGCAACTTGTTTAAGGGACGATGTTTCTTCAACCATGGGAACGGTTCATTTCAGAGTTTACCATCTAGATGCGGGATTTGACTTCAGTGACGACTCTCACTACATGACTAACGATAGGATAGAGTAAGTGTGTCTGTTCAATCATTCTGAACATCCTCGGCCATTCGCTACGAATAACCTCGGACATATTTAAGTGCTATTGATTCAAGGACATGAGAATTTTTTATTTTGGAAACTAAAAAACATCTTATATCTTGTGCAATACATCGGGAGCCGCCATTATTCTGCTTTGTCTGACGTACTTCCTGAAAATTTGACAATAATGTCGATTTTCCTCCATTGATTAGATAATATGGAGAAGTTTCCGGCCTTGTGGAAGGGTAGGTGAGTACTGGTTATAGACAATGGTCCAGGAAAGCTAGGTTAGGTGCGCTGGACGCCGTGAAATGACCTGAAATTGTGTTGACACGGCGTTAACTACAATAAATAAATAAAATAAATAAATAAGACGTACTTCCATCTGTCAAAGTACGACTGGGAACCAGACTAAGGCTGCTAATATTAAGTCTCGTGACTAACGGCACATTCCTGTAAAAACCGCACACTTTGATTAAGTTTTTTTTTACAATTCTAGTAGCATCATATGCGGATCTAGCCCGGGGGTCAGAGGGTCTTGACCCCCGGGCGTGGTATTTCCAAAATGAACCCGTCCATGAACATGGGTCCATTACATTGTATTTTAAAGTGAGTCATTTTTAAGTAGCATGAAGATTTCTCTCGGGCTTGCTACTCTCGCCATTGTGCTGAGCATAGATAGGTTACATACCACTAAATGGTAACCGGAAGTAGGCATTTACCGGAAGTAGAAAGTGTGACATGGTCCTTATTTATTTTTTGAGAGTGCATGGATACCTCATTTGTGGTGCTTTTTAATATTGAAGAGTATGTATGTCTTTGACAATGCTTTTCCTATGAAAGTATGCAAAAATTCAATAGATCTGGTTAGTTTAGTCGCGAAAACTGGTTAAAAGGGGAGATGACTCTGTACGGCTGGTGAAGAGTTAAAAACCAGGACATTTTCAGGGTAGGAACTTTCAATCGAAATTTATTTTCTTATAAGTAACGTAACTTTTTTTCTAATACTGATCATTTTGAGGGGAATAGATAGATCTTTCAGCCTATATATGGTTTGGGGTATCTCACACCCCTGGGTCATAGTGTAATTTGTCATTGAAAATGAGACTTTTTATATACAACAAAGAAGGATTTTATTTAGTGGTATGTAACCTAGATAGTATGGTTATGTAGTTTATAAAAAGTGTATAATGTTGTTGTTGTTCAAAAGATTAAACCCTCCCCCTAAGAAAAGTTTGGACTCCCTCTAAAAATCATTGAGCCACCCCTGAGAAACATAAGTACTATCAGTTCTTTGATTTTTTTAATCAGGTACGAAACATGTTTCTTTATTGACGATGGCGATGCTCAAACTGGGGATGTAGAAGATACCACTTGCAGTGACTTCGTCAAAGAGCAACCAACTTCCGACTTAAGTTCCAATTCATACGAATCAGGACTCTTGAAAAACACAGCTTCAGTCAATTTCGGTACTAAATCAGATGTCTATTGTGGAGCAACTTACGATGACGCTGTGAGTTTAATTGTATTGTTTAATATTTAAAAGGTGTACAAATGTACTATAGTTCTGTTATATTAACCTGTCACAACTTGAATAATTACACGGTCACTGAATACGTTATTATTCAACTTCTTTTTATTGTTCGTTTTTTCTCAACTGTCAAAGCATGAATAATTACACGGTGAATGCGTTTGTTAAAATTATAGTCGTAATACATCCATGAGTTTCCGAAAGTGTGTATTATGATCAAGAAAAGCTGTTTATGCCGTATGATATGTTTTAGTCAACATATTTTTAATAACAATTAGGCCGCCAGTACAAAAACAATGCATTCAGTCACCGTGAAATTATTCAAGCTTTGACAGTTGAGAAAAAAACGAACAATAAAAAGAAGCCTTCGATCCATATTAATTATTGATGGTCTAACTATATATGCAGCGATTTTGAGTATCAGGCAAATAACAAATTTGAAAGGAGTTAAAAATAACACATTCAGTGATAGTACAGTGCGTAAAAATTGACCGCGGTCTGACCTTTAACATTTGCATCTGATTATTATCTACAAATATCCCGACGAATATCAGTACCACGCCTTTGCCCAGGACCTCTCGATCCCTAAGCGCGCGTTCTACCACTGGACTACTGCTCCTATAAAAATATGCTTTTTGAGCTCACTCGATAAGGCTGTCACGATACGCCGCAAGATATATTGTTATTAGCTGTCATCGTATCGCGATACGTACCACGATATAATTATGTGGACTTTCAGATTGCTGTGCCTTCGCTGAATTTATCAGAAGCATTGCAAATCTTACATGCTGCTACTGATCGAATCTAGTCTCTTTAAGTATATACAGTCATTTAAAACTGTGACGCGCCCAAATCGGTTAAACTCTTTTAACTTACGGTTAGATGGAATGAACAATTGAAAAGCTGACGTTTCCCTACTTTTATTTCGGGAAGGGAAGACTTTTCCAATGAAATAAAAGATATCGTCAAATACTGATATGTTTAAATTGAACCGCGGTATGTGATGCCACAGCTGCGTATTGCAATATACTGGTATACCAGTATATCGTGACAGCTATATCACTCGATGCTATAAAAATCGATCTTTTCACCAAAGTTAATAAATATCCTTTATATCTTTTATTCAGAATGACGCCTTCTATTATTCAGTCTACTGTAAAAGAGAAGCAGGACATGACTATGATTTTGATGTTATATTCAGGGCCGCAGTGTCGGAGTTTGAGGAGGACTGCTTGGTGACAGAAATAACTTCTTCAAATATTATTGCCAAGTAAGTCCTTATTATAAACAATTATCAAGATTTGAGCATTTTGTAGTCGACACCGGTTGCCTTATGCCAATCAAAACGATATATCTGAGGTCATATGATAAGAAAATAACCATGAAAAAGTAAAATAAGGGGTGTGTGAATGGACTCGTCTCCGCCATGAACAAGTTGTTGACTAAAATCAAGCTGGCGCATAGTCAATAGCGGGCATCAGCAGATGTTTAGGAAGGCTACACACCACTAAATATTTTAGCGGACTTAAACATTTTCACGCAAGTATCTTTGACCGGAAAAGTAAAATGTACCAAGATAACTAATCAATTGTAAATAGACTTGTTCAACGAAATCAATAATATTATATTTTATATTCATAACATCCGCCTCATTAGTAGGGGTGTAACGGTTAACCGATATACCGGTTAATATTGTAATACGACTTCTGACGGTTTTTAACCGGTTCGTTTTTTCTCTGAACCGGTTTTTCTAGTTTTGTTCCATACTGATTGTTTTTATCAGAGTCTGAAATTTTAATGTTTGAATAAATGTTAAAATGTGTTCGGAAACTTGAAATATTTTTCGTTAAGTGAGAAAATAATTATCTTTCAAAGTCCATTCAAAACCTTTTTTATAACTTATTCAAACATTTTAACATAACACGTGTAGATCATTTGAAAATACACATATCTATGTACAATGTTGATCAAATTAAGACGATGCACGTGCATTAATTCATGCTATGCATGTATGAGCAAAGAACAATATGTGTTGCAATATATTGCAATACGTTTTTTACAGTATTTTTACTAGGGCTGTCACGATACGCCAGAAGCGTACCGCGATATATTGCAATACGCTGTCATCGTATCGCGAAACGTACCACGACATATTGCGGGCTTTTAAATTCGTTGTTCCTCCGCTGTATTTAACAGAAAAAATGCCAATCTTATATACAGCTACTAATAGAATCTAGCCTCTTTAAGTATTTACGGTCATTTAGGACTGTCCCAATCGCTTAAATTCTTGCAACTTCAGATGAGATGGAATGAACAATGGAAAAACTGACGTTTCGCTACTTTTATTTCGCGAGGGGAAGAATTTTCCAATGAAATAAAAAATATCGCCAAATACCGGTACATTAAAATCGTACCACGGTACGTATTGCTGCAGCTGCGTATTGCAATATACCGGTATACCGGTATATCGTGTCAGCCCTAATTGTTACACCCCTATAAATTAAGTTTTATATTTTTTGCCAACAGCCTTGAAAACCTACCAACGTCTTTCCTATTCAAACAGGATTACGACTTGTCACTGTAGCAATCTGAAAAGGAATAGTTTTCCAGCCTAGCATAGGTATCATTGAAAATCTGACAAGAATTAGATGACTTACAGCTCTTTAACACTTTTAGTCGTGGCTGATTTTTCATTGCTTTTTTTGGAACCGTGGCGTTTGTGATGTCATGGTCACGTGGTATTGGCCAAAGTGACATACATGTACATGTATTTTATAAAAACATTGTCATATTTTAGGACTCCCCCCAAAGTAGGAATAGAACGGAAGTACGAAGTCACATCAACATTATATGATTATGGGGACGATGACTTCCCTACTATTGGTGGACCAACTGCCCCACCAGGGACCATTGTTACAGATACGGTGGTAAACTTGGGCACCAATTTGATATGGGAGATATGTTTGACTATACCAAGTTCTAACGGTCCAAATGACTTATACTTCCGAAGTAAGTAAATAATTATGATGTTTCTCATCGTCGTCATCATTATCGTTATCGTCATCATCGTCGTCGTCGTTGTCGTTGTCGTCGTCGTCATCATCATCGTTATCGTCATCATCGTCGTCATCATCGTCGTCGTTGACGTTGTCGTCATCATCATCGTCATCGTCGTCGTTGTCGTCGTCATCATCATCATCGTTATCGTCATCATCTTCGTCGTCGTCGTCGTCATCATCATCGTTATCGTAATCATCATCGTCGTCGTCATCGTCGACGTCGTCAATTTCATCATCATCGGCGTCATCATTATCATCATCATCATCATCATCGTCACCATCACCATCATAATCATCATAATCAATCATCGTCATCATCAATCATCATCATCGTCATCGTTACGATCATCATCATTGTCGTCGTGGTCGTCATCGTCGTCGTCACCACCATTAGCATCCGCATCATCATCATTATTGCTGTTTTCTTTTTGTTGTTTTTCTTGTTATTGTTAATTATTGTCATTATTATTTTTATCATTATTCTTATCATCATTATTATCATAGTTATCATCATGAAAATTATCACCACCACCACCACCATCATCATCATCGACATTATCATTATCACTACCTTTTTCATTATTATATTCATCATTATCATTATTTTCATTATTATTATTTTCATCAGTATTATCATTTTTCTAATGCCTCAGTCCCATTAAATCATGGCTTGTTGTGGACTCGTACGTGCAGACAGTCGTAGGCCGTGGAAAGCCTTGCGTATTAAGGTGACGGTACGCACATGGCACAAAACAACACACCCGTACCGAGCCGTAGCTGGAAGATATGAAAGTTTAATCCATACTCGGCCACGATTGTGTTCACGTTTACACTTTAAAACTGATACGGGTATCCATGGCTCATCTCACGGACCCTGGTAAAAACGTAACAGTCCGTACAGGTACCCAAGAGGTCGTACGAGTCCTTGCGGAGCTTGATCGCACGGCACCCGCACGGTGCCCTCTCGGCTCTTTTATGTTATTGGGACTGTAGCATTAATTACAGGTCGTCCACGTAAACATTGCGTATATAAACATAGCCAGTTTCATTACACACCAATATTTAGGGGTGAATTAATTTGACAATTTTTCGGTTTAACTAGTTTACACATATTTTATAAACATATCCTGCTATAAAATTTACAATGTGCATAGACACTATTTAAAATAAATGTAACGCATAAAATGGCGTGTTTAAATCAGTTTTAATGCTGTTCATGCATTTGCTTATTCACCTATTCAGTGGGCAAGTCCATTGTTTAAAGTACAAAAACACGCATGACCTAGAATACGACCTGCACATGTATTACTTAACGATATCAATATCTTTTTCAGACGATAGCATAACACCTATTGGTCTCTACGTGTACGATTGTGTTGCTACTCCAGACACTACTGGAGGAAATTTCAACAATGAAGGGGCTGAAGCCGAAGTCGTGGACTCTGATGGGTAAATTCTGTCTTTTTTGAGCCGCCCGGCTAGGTCAGTTGGTAGCACGCAAGTCTACTGATCGAGGGGTCGTGGGTTCGATTTCCGGGCGGGGAATACTTTCGTGGAGCTTGGTCATGAAATTATTTCTACGGTCATTCTACCTCCTACCAATAATTTTTCATTATGTAAGACAGTTGTCAGTTACTGACGAAAGTATGCGCCGAGTAGTTGGTTAACAGCTATATCCAGAGATTTAGCCTTTCCAGGAGGAGTGAGTATGTTGACTGGCCGCCGTTATAAGATCTATACGATGTGTTGATACGGCGTTTAACCCAGCAAAAACAAACAAACTAACAAAGCTGTCGTATTTCTCAGTTTGTTTTCATTTTTAGGCAATATACAGTTAGTTAAGGTTTGCAGACTAAAGGTAAATCAGTTTGGTGCTTTTAAATTGGAGCAAGGGCCGGGGTGACGGGTTCCATTCCTGGGTACGTCATTTTTTCTACGATGATACACACGCTTTTTTTCACAGTTTCTCTTTGTAGAATTTAATGGCATTAGATTACCCAAACATTGTCTTATATTCTCTCTTCGGTCTGCCTGTAATATTTCATCGTTAACAGGTTACATACCACTAAATAAAATCCTTCTTTGTTGTATATAAAAAGTCTCATTTTCAATGACAAATTACACTATGACCAGGGGTGTTAGATACCCCAAACCATACATAGGCTAAAAGATCTATCTATTCCCCTCAAAATGATCAGTATTAGAAAAAAAGTTACGTTACTTATAAGAAAATAAATTTCGATTGAAAGTTCCTACCCGAAAAATGTCCTGGTTTTTAACTCTTCACCAGCCGTACAGAGTCATCTCCACTTTTAACCAGTTTTCGCGACTAAACAAACCAGATCCATTGATTTTTTGCATACTTTCATCGGAAAAGCATTGTCAAAGACATACATACTCTTCAATATTAAAAAGCACCACGAATGAGGTATCCATGCACTCTCAAAAAATAAATAAGCACCTTCTATTTCCGGTAAATGCTCACTTCCGGTTACCATTTAGTGGTATGTAACCTAACACTAAATCCTCTGCACAAACAGCGGTAAACTAAGCCAAATACTGGATCTAAAGTTATTTAGTGTTTGTTTCCCTTTGGAATATCACGTGATTATATTGCCCTTTTATAGTGCGTACAAAAAACCCAAAAAACACTGTTTACAATAACAATAGATTGAACTGATCTACAGGTCGTCCACGTAAACATTGCGTATATAAACAAAGCCAGTTCCATTACATACCAATATTTAGGGGTGTATTGTTTTTACAGTTTTATAGTTTAGTTATATAACACTTATTTTATGAACACACCACTATTTAAAATTTACAATGTGCATATACAGTATTCAAAATAAATGTTAAATATTAAAGTTGTATGTTTAATTCCGTAAAATGCTACTCATGGATTTGCTTATTCACCTTTTCAATGGGCAAGTCCAATGTTTAAAGTACAAAAACACGCATGTGCTAGAATACGACCTGTATAGTGCGTACAAAAAAACAAAACACTGTTTATAATACAAATACAATACAAATATATTTATTTCAGCAATTAAGCACGTACGTGCTTTTCTGCCGTCAGTTGGCGGCAACACCATACATACATATATGTAAATTAATATTTATGACAATACATCATAAGGAATATATATGAACAAACATGTATAAGAATAAAGTAATATTTGAATAATGATACATCACTGAGAAGAGTATGAGTACAGAATGTGAATCTTAAAGCAGTACTTTTAATTGAAAAAACAAAGAATCGTTAGACAAAAAGGTAGACAAAAAAAACTCCAAGCAAAACAAGATATCAACAAAATTAAATTGTAAACTTATTATGTATTCACTTGGTTTATTAAAGAAGATCGTTTTTTATTAGCAAGATATATATATTTTGCTAATTTACAAATTAGACTGGTACTTGTTGAGGACATTAAATTTCGTAATTTTTGAATAGTTGGCCAATGGTTATAATAATTGGGTAGGCATTCTTTGCGAATATTACGGTACATAGGACAGATTAAAATAAAATGATATTCATCTTCAATTACGTTCATATCACAAAAAATGCATTTTCTATCGGCTCTGTCAATATTTCTATAACGCCCTTCTTCTACGGCAAGTTTATGAGCAGAGCAACGAATACGAGTTAAAGCAATTCTATGATTATCATTTTTGATACAAGATAAATATTTTTCCGATTCAAAATTATTTTTAAATAGTTTGTAGGTATTCAATTTAGGCATGTTGTCTAAAAAGGAGAAAAATAGTTGATAATATTGACTGTATAAACATTGTATAATATTGTTCAACTGGGAACGTGAAAAATCCATAGTATCCCATATGTATGAGTATCCTAGATCGTTCAACAAGTTCTTAACATCGCCTGCCCAAGAATTTGTAACATTATTTGCTTTATCATACATAAATGTTTTATACATAAGTGAGTTCTTGGCATTTACTATTTTAAAAAAATACTTTAAAATACGTTCTTTCCTTACAATATCTAAGGGTACTTTACCAAGTTCGCCAAATACAGTAACATTAGTTGTCTGGTATCTCACATTTAATACATATTTTAAAAATTTGATATATACTTTTTCAATGTCAGGACTTTTATGAAACCCCCAGATTTCACAACCGTAGTTAAGAATTGGTAATACCATACTATCAAATAGTTTAATTTTTTCAAGTACACCAAGGGAGACAACCTGAAAAATTGATTTAATACAAAATATAGAACGCAATGCTTGTTCAGATAATGATTTCTGTGTATTGTAAAATTTACCATTTGATGATAGTACAACACCTAAGTAACAAAATTTATCAACAATATTCAATTTGATATTTCCATAATAGATATCGAAGTTTTTGCGTTTATTGCCCAATTTGCAACACATCACAACAGTTTTTGATGTATTAACAATAATATTCCACTTAGAACAATAAGTGTGCAAATTATTCAACAGTAACTGTAAGCCCGTGAGAGAATATGAAAAGAGGACGGTATCATCAGCAAAAAGCAGTATAAATATTTGTAATTGGTCTAAACTGACTAAGTCTGCTTCATTATCGAAAAGACAAGACTCCATGTCATTTATAAAAAGTAAAAAAAGAAGAGGTGACAATGTCTCACCCTGTTTAACCCCCATATAACTATCAAAGTATTCAGTTAAGTTATTGTTAAGTTTAACGCATATTTTTACAGATTGATACATACTACGTAACATAGTTAAAAACTTAGTGGACATGTTATAATTCATTAGTTTAAACCATATACCATTTCTGTATACCATGTCAAATGCTTTTTTAAAGTCGACGAAAGCGCAATAGAGGCTTTTTCTTTCATGATGTACTATACGATTAATAATAGATTGTAAAACAAAAATACAGTCTACAGTACTGCGGTTATGGCGGAATCCAAACTGATAGTCAGTTAAAATATTATTGTTTTCAACAAATAAACGGGCTCTTACGTCCAACAGTATAGAAAATAGTTTTGAAAATATACTAGTAAGCATTATCCCTCTGAAATTATCCACATTATTAGGGTCTCCCTTTTTAGGGACGGGGACCAGCACACCCTTAGTCCATTCTTCGGGATAGATTCCAGTATTATATACATGGTTAAACAATTTACATAATATGGGGGCAAGAAGAAATTTAGCATCAATAAAAATTTCAGCTAATATAAGATCTACCCCAGGGCTTTTATCACGCTTAAGCTGATCTATTGCTTTTAAAACATCATTAACAGTAAAATCATTATCTAAAATTTCGACATGGTTGGGTGCAATGGTTTCGTCAATTACATTTTCGACGTCATGATCAGAAAAGACATTTGGATCAGAAAACATAGTTTTAAAGTGATTATGAAAATCGTCTAATGTCAAATTACTGTTCGTTTTACATTTTTTCTTAAACTTTTTAATAAAATTCCAAAACTGTTTTGGTTGTTTCTTCGCAGCATTATGTAACTCATGCTTTTGTTTTACACTGTAATCAAATTTTGCTTTACGTTTAACTTTTCTATAAAATCGCCGTTTACTAATAACAATACAATGAACTAACCCACGACGAGGGATGCCCAGGATGTCTTTAAAATAAACAATTGTGATATGTTTTACTTGTGTCTTAGTTGTTGGTGTAATGGAACGCGTTCTACTATAACAAACGTGATTTACCAAGTGGTGGTGGTTTATCAACCATGCTTATTTTGTTAAATAAATTACACAGATTTTATTTTCATTACTGCCTACCCCTGAAATGAATTGTCTCATTTCTAATGTTTACCAAAACGCGTTTTGTTTTTTGTACGCACTATACGTCAGGGGATGCAAAGGATGACAATAACATAATACAATTTTAATATATTTTGCGAGTGTCGCGTTGGTGTAATGGTTAGGCGCTCCACCGTTACAAGCATGATTGACCAGGGGGGGGGGGTGTATCCGCCACACTAATTTTGTTAAAATGAATTATACAACTTTTATTTTCAATTTGCTTACCTCTGAAATGGATTGTTTCAATTTTAATGTTTGCCCAAACACTTGTTTGTACACACTATAACTATATAGAGGATATTTGTTTTATTTCGGTGTAAGATCGATTTTTATTTCACGAGTGAGCTAAGGATGCAATATTTTGACGAGTGGCGTAGCCACGAGTGAAAATATAATATCATTAGCTCAAGAGTAAAATAAGTAGATCTTACACTGAAATAAACCAATTTTCTGTTTATTATATGCTTCAAACTGGCTTTTTTTAAGTTTAAGTATGATAAGTCATCAAAACTGCGCATCCAGACAGTGAAAAATAACTATTTTTTTATTGTTTCAAAACAGCGGAATGTCGATTTTAATTTTACCGATAAATCGCGGTATTCCACTGGAAAGCATATAATAAATTTGTTTATTTTTAGATGCGGTACCGAAACTCTTCCCCTGGACCAGTTTTCAAAGAACGAGTATATTTTCCAATTTGTAGCAGACCCAACGACCGAGGTAGACGAATGGATGCGCACACCTAACTGTTTTAGGTTTGTATATAAGATAACATCTAATACAAGTTTTCGCGCAATGTCACGCAACGGTCCGTAACCCGGGTCGATAGCGCAGTTGGTAGCGCGCCGGTATTGCGAATCTCGTGTCTCGAGGGGGTACGGATTCGAATCCCACCCGGGAAGGTTATATCCTTCCTTGAAAATTTGACAATAATGTAAATTTTCCTCTATTAATAAGTGGAGAGGTTTCCGGCGATGAGAACTGGTTATAGACAAGAGTCCAGGAAAGCTAGGTTAGGTGCACTGGACGCCGTAAAATAACCTAAAAGTGCATTGACATGGCGTTAAACCCAGTATAAACTATAGGCTGATTCAAAAGGGAGGCAGGGAAAGTTGTGGATGCCAAATTATTATTCGGTTTTGACGAAAAAGACAAGCAGTCGTTTCAAAATGACAAATTCGATCTTGTGATACAAGAATACCGATTCGATTGAGTGAAAGGATGAGCTATCGATTTTAAAGGAATTAAGTTCAAAATGCTTAATTTGAGAAAAAAGGTATTTTGATTAAAAATGCTCCGCTATTAAGACCATTGATTTTAATGATCCTAAAAGTGGACCTTTACTGTACATGTGTAATAATCATTCGGAACACCTCGACTTTTCATGAATAATTAATCTCGGAAGGATTCGTGGGGGGTCTTCACTGGAATTTTGTGATTTTACTACCAACGCGAAGCGAAGCACGTAACGGTTACACAAAATAGTTCTTGTAGTATACACACAGATCTTTGTCTAAACATATTTATTTGTTTTAAATTGAACCAAATATTGTTCATCGGTATCATTGAAATGTGTAATTTCAAATTTACGGACTAAAAACGAAACTTCAGTAATCGCCTTAACGATCGTGTATTTGTTTACTTCAACACCGGTTTTTCCAAAATGGCGTCTAAATATGTCCGAGGATATTCGTAGCGAATGGCCGAGGAGTTCCGAATGGTGTAATAATATATCTTTTTATACAGGTCCAGGGGCTGGGAAGCGATACGATTCGCTATAAGAGATGTCATGAACACAGCTAATATGCACCTGACGTGTAAGATTGGCTATTGCACCTCAGTCGTCGAAGAAAAATGTTTCGTAAGTACTCTTGTTTTTCATCAACAATGCAGTTTTATTAAAACTCTGATAACGCCCGGCTAGCTCAGTTGGTAGCACGCAAGTCTACTGATCGAGGGATCGTTGATTCGATTCTCGGGTGGGGCGTACTTTCGTGGAGCTTGGTCATGAAATTAGGGAACTCCACTGGCTAGCTCAATTAGTAATACGCAGGTCTTCTGATCGAGGGGATCGTGAGTTTGATTCCCGGGCGGGGCATACTTTCGTGGAATTTGGTCATGAAATTATTTCTACGGCCATTCTCCCTACAACCAACGATTCTAGATTTCGTAGGGCAGTTATCAGGCACTGACGAAAATATGCGCTTAAAAGTTGGTCAACAGCTAAATCCAGAAATTTAGCCTTTTTCTGGAACAGTGAGAAGATCGACTGACCGCCGTTGTTTTCATTGCACCGAAAAATTACCACTTAATAATGAGAATTTCGTGCTTGGACTTAGATTTTTTGCATATAATTTGAATCGATTGATTGATTTATTTTTATTGTTGTCTTGAAAAATCGAGCGAACAAAAAAGATGGTATTACACCAAGATCACGAACATGTATGTGGAAGCAGACTTTAAACTACACACCATAACTTTTAACTTTGTTCTTCTAGGGGGCTACGGGTGCAGACTACAGTGGAATGTGTGTTCCAGACAAAAAGAAGAAAAGAAAGAAGCGACAATTGGCACCAGAATTTAGTTATCTCCCTAATGAAATGTCTATTACCGTGAGAATTGATGAAAAAAGTAAGTCAACCTCAATATGCGATGCAGCTATGGCCGTAGCAGTATACATAGGGAATTACGAAAGACCGGTAGGGCCATTTCAACTTCACGAATTCCCGATTTCATCTTCATGAATTCACATTTTCAACATACGGAATTCACGATTTTAACTTCACGAATTCACTATTTCATCTTCATTAACTCACATTTTCAACATACGGAATTACCGAATTCACGATTTCAACTTCATGAATTCATGATTTCAACTTCATGAAGATGAAATCGTGAATTCATGAAGCTGAAATCGTGAATTCATGAAGCTGAAATCGTGAATTCGTGAATTCCGTATGTTAAAAACGTGAATTCACGAAGTTAAAAATTGTGAATTCTTGAAGATGAAGTCGGGAAATTTTAAGTTGAAATGGCACTTCCGGTCTTTTTAGGGAATACATGGTATTACCGAATGAATGCAAAGTTTGTGTTGAAAAAAGCAAAAATTGCATTTTTTGCCCATTTTGCTCCACCCCAGCATTGCCATGGTAACTGGGATTGGGGATTAACTTGCTTTTTTCTGAAAAACCGTTCTTCAGGGAATAACTTGGCCAAGTTGCACATTTTTCAGTTAATTTTTAGTTATGAAATTAGAGTACTTTGAAATAGCCCTACCATTTTGCTCCACCCCAGCATTGCCATGGTAACTGGGATTGGGGATTAACTTGCTTTTTTCTGAAAAACCGTTCTTCAGGGAATAACTTGGCCAAGTTGCACATTTTTCAGTTAATTTTTAGTTATGAAATTAGAGTACTTTGAAATAGCCCTACCTTGTTAAGAAGATAAAATGGCTACTTTTCATCCATGTCGCGACCAGTAAGGTGTTAAACTAATGTAAGAAACTAACAAATTTATTACATATTTTTACAGATCAAACCAAAGTCCTTAAGGATTTGGGTTGCTTCAAAAAGACTACATACATAGGGATTTCATCGGTGAGTAATTTTGTCGTTTTATATCTTTTTTCAAGAGTCCAATTTTCTCATTTCCAGAACTTGACAGAAAAAAATGTCAAGTCGTCAATAAAAAACTGTATCAGTTGAATGATGATGAAATTGAATCATAATTATATGATATAACATGGAATTCAATGAGCAAATTCACTATACAATCTCTTTTGCTCAATATAATAAGAGACTTCAGACAGTTAGTTCCCTTGTATACTCTAAGTTCGGAGCATGGATTTCTATCGGTTTACACTTAGCGCCCAACGTAAATAACCCACTAGGAATTGTATGATTACATCCCTAGATAGTCCCACAGACATTCATGCTCCAAGAATTCGAGAGCGAATTCTGTTAAGGAGGGAGTGTATGTAACAGAGGTATAATACGGCACTTGTACTTCCTTTGCTTCAAGTTAGCTTTTATGGCGACGTGTTAGAGTGTCCGCTTACGACTCAAGAAGTCGTGGATTCGAATCTCAGACCGGACTATGGATTTTTATCGGGTTACACAAGCATATTTACAGTATCTAAAACTACAGGTCGTCCACGTAAACATTGCGTATGTAAACACAGCCAGTTTCATTACACATTAATATTTAGGGGTGAACTATTTTTGCAATGTTATAGTTACTTAGTTTTCTCTTATTTTATGAACATATTATAATATAAATTTTACAATATGCATATACACTATTTTTAAAAAATTAATGTTAACAATCAAAATGGTATGTTTGAATCAGTAAAATGCTGTTCATGCATCAGCTTATTCACCTATTCAGTGGACAAGTTCGTTGTTTAAAGTACAAAAACAAGCATGACCTAGAATACGACCTGTACCGACGATAATATATTTCTGGTTTTTGTTTCAGGGTCTAGGATTCCTGTCACTCGTTGTTCTACTGATAGTATCAGTCTTAGCTTTTCGTCTATGGAGACTCGACGACGATGTTAAGAGCTCTAGGACAACCCAGTCTACCGTATCAGGCTCTAAGTCTAACTCCATGGCATCAGGGATTAGAAACAAAGCTTATATATAAATATCAAACACTCAATAAATACTTAAAGCAACTTTGTAGATTGCTTTACAAATTATCTTACGATAAAAATTATCGCAAGTCTAAAGTTACGACAAAAATCATCGTAAGTCCCAATTTCTTACGATAAATTCATCATCTGAAAACTAAATTATCACAAGTCCGAAATTAAGACAAAAATCATCGTAAGTCTCAATGTCTTACGATAAAATCATCATCTGAAAACTAAATAGAGAATAACCGATGATTTTGGCGTGGGGTCAATGATTATTTCACTGACTTCGAATATATAACATATTTTTTAAAGAGTGCCTTCAGGTTTTTTAAGATTTACTCATTTTCTTTGAGTTCCTTTATTTACAAAATAGAATAAGACTTTCAACAGAGCTTACGTTTTACTAAACATTGAATTTTCATATTGTTTTATTCTGTATTTCTTTCTGAATATTTTACAATGACTTCTTCACTATGTTAAGCTAACATACATTTGTATATAAATAAATAAATGTACTACATTTTCACTTCCTTTTTGTTTTTTATTTTATCCCATTTCTAAACATTCTACCGATACTGTGCAGTGACTGACTCATTTTTTGGTTGATTTGAACGCCGTAGCAACGCATTGTATGGGTCATATCACGGCGGTCAGTCAAGCTACTCACCGTTCCTGGAATAGCTAAATCTCTGGATTAATTACTAGGTGTATACTTCCATCAGTGACTGGTATCTGTCCTACATGATTTAGAATCAGGGGTAGGACTAGAAATTAAATCATGACCAAACTCCTCGAAAGTATTGCCCGCCCGAAATTCGAACCCACGACGCCATCGATCCGTAGATTTGTGTATTACTGACTGAGCTAGCCAGTGGGGCTACCGGCCCATCTGAGATGACGTCATCGACATCATTCAAAACCCTTTGGAGATCTTCTACTCGGATATGCTTCGGACATCAGAGTTTACTGTACATTTTAGACTTCAGCACAAAACAGTGCTTATGGTCATAGAACATGTTTTTATTTACAGTTACAATTATATATACATATACATGTAGTTCTATTACATTAACCTGTCACAACTTGAATAATTACACGGTCACTGAATGTGTTATTTAACTTCTTTTTTACCATTGAGCCACCGATCTATATCAATTATTAATGATCTAACTAATATATGCAGCGATTTTGAATATCGGGGAAATAACAAGTTCCAAAGAAATTAAAAATAACAAATTCAGTGACCGTATAATTATTCAAGTTGTGACAGGTTAATGTAACAGAACTATACTAACATGTTATGAATTACATCATTAAAGCCACTATATGAAGATATTTTTCATTAACAGTTGACTTGAAAACTGTTTAGTAACCATGAAGTTATTAAATTATAACATACATTAAAGACACAATTAACAGTTTAAACCGTTCTGCTTTCTAAATCTGAGTTTGACAAAATGTCAAATTCTTAAAAAAGTGGGATACTTTTATAAGAGCACACTATATTCATTTATATGCTGATGTTGAATATACCTAATCCAAAATAGTTAAAAAGCATAATTATGCAATTCTGAGTAAGTTTTTTTCTCTAATAAGACTTCATCTTTAAAATACTCTGATCAAAACACATGTTTCAAGTATTGACAACCAAATTCTACTTTCGGTTTCGATCTACTTTCACTTTGAAATAAACAAATGACATGAACATATCTAAGCAATATTTGCATATATTAAATAAATCTTGTTCATAAGAGGTGATTGAAATAGATAAATGTCTATTTTCTTTGCAGTCAAGAAACAAAAGTTACTTTTGATATAGGGGCTTTAAACAAATGGTCCCAACTTTCAACAGCCGCTATTTTCCATATTCAATAAAAAATGTAATTTCTTGTTGTATTGTTTATTTAATGTAGGATTTTTACGCTAAATTATCAAAATGGATTTAAATCCAGTAAACTTTCTTTCGATACAGTAAAAAATCCTTTTTGCTGGACCAGTGTTAAGTTTGCCGTGAAGACGGCTTCATTTTCTCCAAGTCTGGAGAGTGATTGTGTAATATAATTATATATAACTGTGAAACTGCTTTTGGCGTCATTTCCTGTCCATTAAAAACCCTCATGATGTTTCAGGATTGTTAGGAATTTTATATGGCGATCATGAAAGTAATTTAAATATAGAAAATTGAAGGGAATTATATTGGAAAGAACCTATACCATTTTTAATAAAAATTTAAAAAAAAATAGATTTTTTTTTCTAAAAGGATAATTATTTAACATTAAAAAGTACTTAAATTCATTTAACTTTTAATTAAATAAATTCAATATATCCTTTTAAAGTAAAAAGAAAGTATTATGAGGGGAAAGAAATAGACAGGTAATAGCGCCATGATCGTGCGACCACATGCACGACTCATGCAGGTTGGTTCGTCTCCATTCGGAGGCAAACACCAAAACAACAGCGTAAGCCAACTCCTAGCAAAACATTAACAGCTCTGGTAACCATGCCTTATTTCCCTTCTCTATGAAAAGGGAATAGCACAGTGTTTAGGAACGACCAGAGCCAGTCAACTGCTTCGCCAAAAGAAGGCAAACGCTTGGCTATATGTATGACATTTAAGTCACAATAACGACCAACAAATGAAAACTATCACATTTTCTACCATTAATTAAATACTAAAAATTGGTTTGTTAACGTATAACCAGTTAGCCATGTCAATTAAATTCAATTGTTCTGCGATTCCGTCTTACTTAAGGTTGCAGATCCTTTGTGAATTATTTAACCAGAAACATAAATATTATTACAAAAATAGATTGAAGATTTATCAAATAAAACAAAAGCAAAATTAAGACAGTCACGAGTTACATCCCTGTTTATATATATTTCTATAACCTATGTTTAAAATCATTAATATGCCCCCGGGGCATACTATACGATAAATGTGTTTAAAAATATGATACGATTTATATATGCAAGGGAGGTAAATATGATTTAAGCAATACTCATTGTTGCCTCCCTTTGGTCTAAATTGACGAATGTAGTTTTTAATTCACATATAGTAAGACTGTGAAAAGAAATCAATATACATAACTCATTTTATATATCTTGTATGTTCTTTCAGGATAAACACATCGTCATCATTATTTCAAAATAATGCATACTAGCCTTCAGTCAGTTAAAAAGCAGTTTATGAGCTTTTATACAGGGTTTCGTGTTTTGGTGTATAATCGAAAAATCGAATTAAAAGAAAATGAATCCAATCGCAATAATAACACATGTTAAATATCGAGGTGGTCTGTGTAAATCAGTTAAATGACGTACGCGTATTACATAATCCACGTATCAATTAGGGACTTTAGTCAGTTATCTTTCCTTGATATAATCTGAAGCTATCCAATGGGTTAGTAGGCACTTACAGTTGAAATCCTCGGATTTTATCATTGAAGTTCTATGTAAGGGTGACAAAATATTTCATCTAATATCTTTCTTGTTAATTACGATATTCATAGAAATGATAAAATTTGAATTCCTAACAATACTTAGCTTGATTTTCAAACAAACGAAATGATTTACAAATAAGTTATTTAAGATTAATTTTGGCAAATTATCATTAAAAAGTAAGGGTAAAATCCGAGTAATCCAATTTATTGGACCTACTTATTCGAAGAGTATACAAGGGGAAATAACTGACTAAGGTGCCGTATAGAGCAAGTGCATTTTTTGTCTGGTTCCCAGTCGTACTTTGACAGGTAAAAGTACGTCAGACAAAGCATGACTATGGCCGCGCCCGATGTAATGAATTAGGTATTGGATAATAATGTTTTCAAATGAACATTTCTCTCTACACAGGCTTAAATCAAAGGATCATTGTACAAGAATTACAGTGGATACCTTTTTTGAGTTGCCCGGTTAAATTTATGCTACATAAAGTATCCTAAGTTCTAATGAGACTAATCCACGTCCGAATTGTGTTCACTTGAGACATGTTTTTGTTTTAAAAATCGTTCGCTAAATATACGTGTACTTGTAATGAGAAAAATCGAAATCGAATGTCCTATATATAGTACCGAACTCCAACTAAAGTAACTATCGTTAGCAAATGATCATGCAAGATTAAGAAAACGCAATCTGAATAATAACTGATGAGGCCGCCATTATCACGGTTTGCCTGATCCGATAACGATAGTGGTAAGGGGCAGGTAATCCAGACTAGTGCATTATTTGAAGTACATAAATTTAACATGACCTAGTAAATCAAATAAAATGAAAATTCGAAAACCGTTTATTGAGTATCGAAAACATTTGAAATAATTTGGTCGTGAAAATTGTTCATCCATTGAATGATTTCTAATATTAAAGTCCTCCGGGCCATTGAGTCGTGAAAAATATACATAACGTATTGTACACGCTCAAGTTAAAGGGGGACATTAAAGCTTAGCGCCCGAAGATTTTGGATTTTTTGTTGGGTTAAATGCCGTAGCAACACATTGTATAGGTCATACCACGGAGGTCAGTCAACCTTCTCACTCCTCCTGGAAAGGCTAAATCACTGGATTTAGCTGTCTAGTTACTATGTACAAACTTCTGTCAGTGACTGACAACTGTCCTACATGATTTAGAATCAGTGGTAGGAGGGAGAACGGTAGTAGAAATATTTTCATGACCAAACTCCAAGAAAGTATCACCCCCTAGAAACGAACGCCGACCCCTCGATCAGTAGACTTGGTCCCTACCAACTGAGCTAGACAGACGGCCTCTGTCAGAATCTGTTATTGTTAAGTAAATGATTTATAATATAAAAGACAGACTGTGGCGCGTTTCACAAAAAAACTTACGATAAAAATTATCCTAAGTCAAAAGCAGGAAACATTAATAATTCGGTCATTTTTGGCCAGTCAATTCCAAATATTATTGAATTATGTAGAATATCGTATACTTTTGGAATATCATGATTTATCATTGTTATGATTATTATCCTTCTGACTTTGAAATGCAAAATTTATTAAATTGACTTACGATAATTTTTATCGTAAGATTTTTTGAAAATATGCACTGATCGCCACCTTGAATTACTTTACCGTGCAGCGTTAGACTGAGTAGCAAGTTCAGAGGTGGGTATAAAAATTATCAGAAGTGTTCCGATCAGCTAACGACCGTTGACGAAGATAGCCGAGCTTTTACGATTCGCTTTAACGGCTGCTGACGTAATCGGCCGAAGATTTCATAATGGCTAAATCAGCTGTTGACAGAATTAGCCTAAAAACGTCACGCTTCAATGGTTATGATACAATATTAACAATAATAACTACGTATAAAAAACATTACAACACCGAGTCGTTATGCTTCATCCGCATTGCTAGAGTGTAGCCCCTAAGTAGTATAAAATTAAAATCCCCTTAAATTCGTTACGTCACGGAGACGTCATGCATGACGTCACCAGCTTTAATTCTGTATTCTACATATTTTGAAGTTTCGGATTATTGTTGTAAAACAATTCTGTAAACATGGCATGTTCATTGATTTTTCTTCTAATTTTGGACCCGCCCGATTATAACTTATTATACGATTATAAGGGGAACGCGTAAGAATGCTATACAGTTTCAGAGTAGTTATTCTTATGAAAACACGATTCCCTGTAGCGTGTTCAATTACCCCGAACATTCCAAAACGTCCCGTAACGTTAAGGTTGGAACAACTCAACTCAAAGACAACTCAACCCGAGACAACTCGATACCCTACTAACGGATTGAGTTGTCACAACTTTGAGTTGAGTTATGCACGGGTAACTGAACACGTTGCAGCTACGCCCATGTATATATATAATTGCAATATTTACTTATACATCTACGGTATGTGTTTGGACACGGTTGAGTTGTCAAACTTTTTGTTCACGGTGGTTGAATTTTGTGATTTGGATAAACGACTAACTATTTTGTTCGCTGAAGCGAGTCTTTCCTATTTCGACACGCCTAAATATTTGTTGAATTAAAGGAACTTGGATGCTTCGGATTGCTTCGTAAGTTGTTATTTATCTATATTTCTTTATCATATTTTTGTAAAAAAATGACCGGGAAATGAAGCTCTTACATATATTCATAAGAAATTGGCAGCATCCACAATGTACGGTTCTTTACTTAGCATTTATACGCTTTTCAGTAGAGCTGCAACCATTCGATTCGATACATCGAAAATCGATTGCGATTGAGCCGATTCGATTTCGATTTGGAACCCGCCATTTTCGATTCGATGTCAGCCTTTGAACTTGTCTATAAAATTTAAAAGGATTTAAGACTTTGAGTTACAATGATAAACAACTGTTACTAGCAATAAATGAATCAGTATGAAAATTCATTTGCTTTATTGATCTAGTTCTGAAGAAAATATTAATACTTCATGTAACAACTTTTTATCAGTATATGTTATAGTGCGTACAAAAAAAACAAAACGTGTTTTGGTAAACATCAGAAATGAGACAATCCATTTCTGGGGTAGGCAGTAACGAAAATAAAATGTGTGTAATTCACTGTAACAAAATTAGCATGATGGGTACCACCATTTGTTGGTAAATCGTGCTTGTGTTGGTAAAAATCTGTTCCATTACACTAACAACTAAGACAATCGTAAAACATATCACATGTTTATGTTATTGTCATCCTGAGCGTCCCTCGTAGTGGATTAGTTCATTCTATTGTTATTATAAACAGTGTTTTGTTTTTTGTACGCACTATAGTTTTAAGCTCAAATGAATGTATTGCTGTACATTTTGAATACATTATACTATTAAATGTATCCAATCGAAAAAAATCGAATCGAAAGAAAAAAATGGACTGATCGAATCGACTTTCCAGTGAATCGTTGGCAACCCTACTTTTCAGACATACACGCGACTGTCCATCCACTCACCGTTCCTTATAAGGCTAAATCTCTGGATTTAGCTGTTAACCAGTTACTAGACACATAAGTCAATGATTGACAACAGCCCCATATGATTTATAATCAGTGGTAGAAGGGATGAGAATGACAGTAGAAATTATATATCATAACCAAACTTCGCAAAAGTATGACCCGTCCGGGAATTAAATCCACGACCCCTCGACCAGAAGACTTACATGAATTAGATTCAGTGGTAGAAGGGAGAATGACCGTAATATTTATCTCATGAAGAAATTTCACGAAAGTTTGTCCCGCAAGGGAATCCAACCTACAACCACTCGATTAGTGAACTTGGGTGCTACCGACTGACCCTGGAGGGCAATACATATAGTATATTGAGCATAAATAGTTCCAAGCTATATGATACATTCAATATTCAAACAAAATGGTAACCCGGGTCGGTAGCGCAGTTAGTTGCGCGCCGCGGTTTCAAATCTAATGTCCCGAGGGGGTACGGGTTTGAATCCCACCCGGGGAGACTATACCCTTCCATGAAACATTGACGATAATGTCAATTTTCCTCCATTAATAAGATACATGGAGAAGTTTCCGGCCTTGTGGAAAGGTAGGCAAGTACTGGTTATAGACAAAGGTCCAGGAAAGCTAGGTTAGGTGCGCTAGACGCTGTAAAATGACCAAAACGTGTTGACACGGCTTTAAATCCAAATAAAACAAAACAACTAACAAATCAAACAAAATGATGATATAGTTTTTTATCTGTTTACAGATCGTTTATTTCAACGATGATCACGTGTTGGTATACGTTTGTAGTGGTCTTGTTTTCATGCTGGCTGCTGGCACATTGTCAAACAATTTACCCTGTAAACAGAGGCGGAGGTCAAAGCGGTTCAGGCGTCAATGTACATGTTGATGGCACGCCAGACGTAAGTATTATGTACTGTCACATTCAAATTTCTGCGCGCGACACGGTCCTGGCCCCATTTTTACAAACAAACTTTATGTACGAACTCATTCTGATTAAAACCCGATCTTAAATTTTCCGTTCGCCTTTTCGCTGATTTAGATCTGGCTTTTTCATTATGAGGGTCACGTCCTGGTGACCTCCTTTTATCATTATACATGACGCAATCATCATGTTTAGTAACATGTTTACATCGTCTACGTCATGCAATTTGAAATGAACCCTCCAGTCGCAGACTGTGAATAATATCGCTGTCAAATTAGCTAGCAAATCTCGGTCTAAAATTTAAAAAAAAATACAAAATCAATTAATCTTTCGGCGATTTCGCTAAAAGGCTTAAATTATACCACAAAACGAAAACAATCGACGAAAATGCTTAACCACTTTAACCTGCGGAGTGATACTTGTGTCTCTGATTTACTACGCAGTTTATTTCTAGGCGATAAAAGTAGTTCTGTCAATCAACTGACGCGTCTTTGTCTCAGTGTCAGTGACAGGTATCTACTTATATTGATAATTGCGAGAAATGATGGAATCAAATCTCGTTAATACACTGAGCAGTAGTATTTGCCAGTAATGCAGGATAGAATAAACACTTCGCCCGCATTTTGCCCTGCTCGATTCGTACTCGAATATATAAAGGAGTAATGAGTAATTAATAGTACGGATTCGTTAGGTTTCAATGTGCACGATAGTCTTTCTGTATTTCAATACTTTTTCTATTTCAGACACCAAAATTGACACGTAAGTAATATCTTTTATTCATTTTAAGCTAGAGCTGTCATTGATTGAGCTCGTTGCGAATCGACGATATTGATATATCGATAATAGATATCGACGATACATCGATATATATCAAAACATTCACTGCAGTACTGTGCAGACCATTTAAACC
The DNA here is from genome assembly GCA_025267735.1 of Mactra quadrangularis. NCBI lineage: Eukaryota > Metazoa > Mollusca > Bivalvia > Venerida > Mactridae > Mactra > Mactra quadrangularis. The sequence continues at coordinate 2,403,921 of CM046310.1, forward strand.
CCAACAAATGGTCAAATACACAGATCATTTATGTTGTCATAAACTCATAATAGACTCTTTAGTGCGTACAAAAAAACAAAACGTGTTTTGGTAAACATTAAAAATGAGACAATTCATTTCAGGGGTAGGCAGTAATGAAAGTAAAATTTGTGTAATTCATTTTAACAAAATTAGCATGGTTGATAAACCACCACCACTTGGTAAATCATGTTTGTTATGGTAGAACGCTTTTCATTACACCAACAACTAAGACACAAGTAAAACATATCACAATTGTTTATTTAAAAGAAATCCTGGGCATCCCTCGTCGTGGGTTAGTTCATGTACGCACTCTGGAGAGACAACCATTGTTTATGTTTGCCAACTTCCTATCATACATATATTGTTCGTTTTTTTTCTCAACTGTCAAAACATGAATAATTTCACGGAGAATGCGTTTGTTAAAATTAGTGTCGTAATACATCCACGAGTTTCCGAAATTGCGTATTAAGATCGAGTAAAGCAGTTTATGTCGTATGATATGTTTTAGTCAAGATATTTCTTATAACAATTAGGCCGCCAGTACAAAAACAATGCATTCAGTCATCGTGAAACTATTCAAGCTTTGACAGTAGAGAAAAAACGGACAATACAGTATATTAATACTAAACACGGTAATTTACGAAAGACCGGTAGTACCATTTCAACTTCATGAATTCACGATTTCAACTTCACGAAGTCTACTTCAGAAATTCATCTTCACGAATTCACGATTTCAAGCTGAAATCATGAATTCATTAAGCTGAAATTGTGGATTCACGAAGTTGAAATCGTGAATTCACGAAGTTGAAACCGAGAATTCATGAAACTGAAATCTTGAATACATGAAGCTGAAATCGTGAATTCGTGAACTCCGTATTTTGAAAACGTGAATTCACGAAGTCAAAAATGGGAATTCATGAAGATAAATCGGGAAATTATGAAGTTGAAATGGCACTACCGGTTTTTCGTAGTTATTCGCACCCTGCTGCTTCACTGTTGTTTGATCTTGGTCATAAATCTTTTGGCTTTAGGCCAGAATAGGATTCAATCATAAGTAAAAATCTATTGTAAGGATTCTATAACTCCTGATAGTGCGGAGTATAATAAGATAGTTGCGTTGTCTCCCCTGATTTCCACAAATCACTGATGGTCATGATAGTTCCACTTGTGTATAAAATTATGTATTTGGCATGCGTCGTGCGTCATGTGTCAACGCATTCCATTTTATGCTTATGTTGTTTCCGTGGCAACTGATAGAAAAAAAATCATCTATCCTTAAAATCTGCCAGATCTAGAAAAAGAGTAAGTGGGCTAAAACGTTACCTAAAAGTCCTCTATCAAGACCGCTCAGTTATGCGCCTGGGGTAAAAAATTGGCCCCGGCCCACGTGTCACAAGTTTTACGAAGAGTAATATAAGGAAAGGTTTACAAATCGCCTTCTTTAGAGTTTTAATTTTTTGTGTTGCATACCTCATAGTCTACAAATATTGTTCAAACGATGCCAGTTGTGATAAAGAAGCCCATTTCATGAATCACAGAAAGAGGGGACGTAACCGAGTGGTTACGACATTAAACTGGTAATACTTGTATAGTACAACCTCTACAGAGCGGCTCTCTACAGAACAAATTCTCTGCACAACAACAGCTCTGATATTTCCCATTGGGCATTATTTTAGATGGATCAAATCTCTGCAGAGCAACAACCTCTGAACAGCAATATACTTTAGTCCCTTCCCAGCGGATGCTGTTCTAGAGAGGCCGTACTGTAATTCTTGTGTAACGATCCATTGATTTAAGCCAATATAGTTAGATTTTTTTATTTGAAAAAAGAATTATCCGATACAATGTTCAATTAATCTGGTACCGCCATTATTCTGCTTTGCTTGACGTACTTTTACCCGTCCAAGTACTACTTGGCACCAGACAATGTATTTCTTTGTTTCAGTGGATATGCTATGCACGAATGACGGCACTGGCGATTTGTACAACCTTAAATTCTCAGTATTCCAAAATGACGAAAACTTTGAATTCAGCGACCATGGCGATGATGACGGCAAAGAAGTGGAGTAAGTAGGAAATATTAATATTGGTCGCATAGGCGGATCTAGCGGGGGGGGAGTCAGGGGGTGGGTCCGGACCCCCCCCCCCCTGGAATTTCCAAAATGAACATGTCCATACGTGTATTTCTTGACTGTAAGTCATTTTTAAGTTGCATGAAGCAAATGTTCTCGGTGCTAAACATAGATTTAATGGTTATTTAGTTGGTTGTTTCTTTATTATTTTCGCATAAAGGTCAGGTCGGGGTCAAACTTGAAGCACTATACTTATTTGAAGAGTATGCAAGGGGTAATAACTGACTAATGTACCATATTTTCTTTTTCAGGTATGAAGCATGTTTTTTCGTAGACGTTGTGGATTTAGCTACTGATGTGATAGACTCGACTACAGGCTGTAATGAATTCAGCAACAATGGCCCAATTGATGATAGCACGCCGGAGCTCAGTAGATCAACTAGATACTTCAGCTATAACTTATTATTAGATGTGACCGACCCACCTCCATGTGGAGCAAATAACGACGTAATATTACTTGAACAATTATTCTGTCACGTGATACATTCATGTATCACGTGGCACATTCATTTATCACGCGACTCTTTTGTTTGTCACGTGACTATTTCGTTTACAACTAGACACTTTTATTTTCATGGGACACTTTCATTTATCACGAGGCACTTTCTTTTATCACGTGACACTTCCATTTATCACGTGACTCTTTTGTTTATCGTGTGATACATTGATTTGTCACGTGACACATTAACTTTTATATGTCACATGATACAAAATACTCCAAATGATTCTACAAAGCTCTTGAAACCATTTTTAACAATGCCTGCTATATCAACGGTGGCAACACCACGTGATTATGACGTCACAAATGGAATGGTGTAAAGAAGATAATTGGAAATAAAACGCTTTAACGCTTCAGACATTTAATGAGCTTTATATAGGCTATTTTTCTTTCGTCAATTTCCCACGATACTTACGCGATGCTAAGCAGAAAACAGAGGTGTGTTCAACAATGCGAGCGCTCTAGAGCGATAACGAGCGCTCTCGTTCTGTCCGGGCGAGGGCTCGCGATTCACCTCGAGATTTTTGTCAAAGAATTATTCCTTAAAAGCAAACGTGTGTGTTACTTATTCCACATAACATATCCACGCAATGCATGTGACAGAATTTATTTGGTACAATAAATTGTATCATAATGATTCATATATGCTAAAAAATATGAAATATCTCATGTATCAGCAGAAATAATTTTTCTCGCGCCCGCTATTTTCAACAATGTGCTGTTTGACGCCATCTTGGATTTTACAGCAAGCGCTTGCAATCGTTCAATATTCGATTTAACTTAATTCTCATGCCATGGTCAATTAGTCGGTGTAAAAAGTAACGTGACCCTTAAAATGAAAACAAACGCGTGCTCTTCGTCAACTCCTCAAATCCGGTAACGTCACTCATTGATACTTTCATTCTTTGAAGGACAGTACCTGGTGAGTCGTTCAAGCTCAAATCAACACTATTGGTTGTCTGGTTCCCAGTCGTACTTTGACAGGTAAAAGTACGTCAGTCAAAGCATGAAAATGACCGCGCCCTATGGCCCCTAACCCTGCTGATTAAAATACTTCATGTTTATTTATTATTCATACCTTGCTACCATTTTCTTACAGTTCGAATTCGCAATAATGTGTAAAAGACAAAAAGGATATGACAAGCAGTTTGATTATTTGTTCATGGTTGATTGGGATGACACCGATTGCAGTTATCAATACTTGATGTACGAATATCATGTCGGGTAAGTTATTAATTTATATTTATTTTATTTATTGGAGTTAACGCCGTGTCAACACAATTTTAGGTCATTTTACGGCGTCCAGCGAACCTAACCTAGTTTTCCTGGACAATTGTCTATAACCAGTACTTACCTACCCTTTCACAAGGCCGGAGACTTCCCCATATTATCTAATCAATGGAGGAAAATCGACATTATTGTCAAATTTTCATGGAAGGGTATAACCTCCCCAGGTGGGATTCGAACCTGCACCCCTCAGGCACGAGATTCCAAATCCTCCATTGATCAATAATATGGAGAAGTTTCAGGTCTTGTGGAAGGGTAGGTGAGTACTGGTTATAGACAATGGTCCAGAAAAGCTAGTTTAGGTGCGCTGGACGCCGTAAAATGACCTTAATTGTGTTGACACGGCGTTAAATCTAGTAAAAAAACCATTTTCCTGGTCCGTATGTTCATCGCTAAATACTTCATACAAAACCATACTCAGATTTAGCATTCACTCGGTAATTACATACCATTTTGTTGGTCCAAACGTACTTTTAACATTCTTTAGAACGTTTTTAGTGCGAATCGCTGTCAGTTTTTAGCAGCCACAGTCCAATAAATTTTAAAATTAACAGCGTATCACAAATAGGGGTGTAACAATACGGTAAAAACCGTATTGCAATATATTGCAATACACGAAACCCATATTGCAATATATTGCAATACATATTGTTTGTTGCTCATACATGCATAGCATGAATTAATGCACGTGCATCTTCTTAATTTGATCAACATTGTATATTTGTATTTTCAAATGATCTACACGTACAATGCAAATGTTTGAATAAGTTAAAAAAAGGTTTTGAATGGACTTTCAAAGATAATTATTTTCTCACTTAACGAAAAATAGTTCAAGTTTCCGAACACATTTTAAGATTTATTCAAACATTTAAATTTCAGACTCTGATAAAAAATCAGTATGGAACATAACTAAAAAAACCGGTTCAGAGAAAAACGAACCGGTTAAAAACCGTCAGAAGTCGTATTGCAATATTAACCGGTATATCGGTTAACCGTTACACCCCTAATCACAAACAATGTATATATGCTTAGCACCGATCCAAATAATTGAGACAAGTGATAAAAGATTATACAGTCAATTCGCATTATCTCGACTTAGTTGGGACACTCTCTGAACAGGTAAAACTGCCACTAAAGACATCGGAATTACCTCCCTTAGAAAATTTCGTTTATCTTGTTTGTCTCGACTTTTCGTTATCTCGACTATTTTTCGACGGTCCCAACTAAGTCGAGATAACGAGAATTGACTGTATATTGAAAACTTCTTTAGATAATGTTACAATAACGCATTTGCAAAAGGGATGTGCAAAAGCATAATAATTATTCATATGAAATTCAGATGGATGAAACGCTTGTCCGAGTATGCCTACATTATCATATCAGTTGTAATTGTTCGCTCAAAACCCTTTACACAAATTGTTTCGCGCATGGGATAGTTTACCGCTCAATATTAAGGGACCTTAATTATTTTCCCTTGTATACACTTCAAATAGGTAGGTCCAATTAGTCGGAGTTTACCCTTACTTTTCAATATAAATTTGTTAAAGTTAATCTTAAATAACATTTTTTAAATCATTTAATTTGCTTGAAATTCAAGCTAAGTATTTTTAGGGTAAAGAACAATCTAATTTTCATCACTTCTCTTAATATCTTTATTAACAAGAAAGATATTAGATGAAATATTTTGTTATCCTTACATAGGACTTCAATGATAAAATCAGAGGATTCCAACTGTAAGGACCTACTTACCAATTGGATTGCTTCAAATTTTATCAGGGAAAGATAACTGACAAAAGTCCCTAATTCAATTTCGTGCGGAGGATTTGGGGTAAGCTACCAAAAAACTCACAGGATTATTATTTGTTTCTCTTTCAGACCTATCCCATTTGTCGATGTTCTTCGGAAATATGACGTGACGTTTGCTGCATACAAGGGTAGCGTAGATGCGAGATCAGCTGGTCCAAAATCACCAGACAACGACCCCCCTACTCAGCTCATCGACTCACCCCCATATATCGATCTGGGTGAAACACTGCATTTGGAGGCATGTTTGGAACTACCAGACGTTAATACAGAAAATGGTCACCAGGAATTTTTCAGTAGGTGTTTTAAATTATGGATTCTCTTTTTTATTATTGAAT